>JAFBJU010000906.1:81706-739841 GCA_016785305.1 Colistium nudipinnis | reverse complement strand
ATGAGGAAGTTGGCACTTTTATCCCTTTATTTTTGCACCTTCCCTATTTTTAAGCCCTGCCTTTGCTACTGTGCGACTTTTTGGGCCGAAGGTAAGGCTATACTATGTTGTTTGAAAAAGTGCATTCTGTCAGCGAGAGAAGGTCAAAAGGTACGTTTTCAGAGTTACTGCTGCAAAACACATGCAATCACTCCAAAAATGTGTCCATAATGATATTTGAGCAATTCTAACATGTTTTGACATGTGACAATGAAAAACTAAGCTTGCACTAAGAAATGACAAGTTGTGTGAAAAAAAAAAGCATTCTTGCAGTGAGAGAAGCACAAACTGACATTTTGTAAACTGATGATGAAAAACACAAGACATCAATACAGAAATGTTTTAATAGTGATAAATGAGCATTTCTACCTTGTTCGGACTTATTCCAATTACCAGTAAACATCTTCATTACAAATGACATGTTTGTGCAAAAATGCATTCTCTCAGTGAAATAAGCAGTAGTTACTAGTAAGTATGTAGTACCAGTACTCAGTACCAGTAGGACTGAGAGTGCATCGCCTGTCGGGTACATCCCCAGCTGCAGTGCTTTCGCCTGAGTGGAGCACCGACTAGCCCTCGCCAGCAGGGATTATTACTGATTATTATTATTTTAAAAATAATACAGTACACTTTTTCTCAGGGAAAAGACACTCAATTCATTCAGTCATTTTGGTGATTTGATTTGGACACAAGAATAGAATTATTCTTGGGTTTTCATTTAGGTTAGTGATCCTTAAACATTTCTAAGAAGTCCAGACATCCTACTATGATGAAACAATGTTTTATTAAGAAATCACAGGATTGTGAAAGAAAGGCTATTTCTCAGGGAAAGACACTTGAAACTGTCAATTCGTGATTTGATAGAAAAATAAAAGAATACAATGCCAAATAATAACATGAGTGATTGTAAAGAAGGGGTGTCAAAATATTTTTTGTCACAGGCCACATACAGCCCAATTTGATCTCAAGCGGGCCGAATCACTGTTAAATTCTAATTTACGGAGTGTAAACGAATCACAGTTTTGATCTACGGTGGAAAGAAACGAGAGAGCTCTGGGTTCGTACGTATGAAGGAGTTTTACGTCCACACTGAGAATTTTCTTTTTTAAAGATTTCGAGAATAAAGTCGTAATATTACGAGAATAAAGTCATAATTAGGAGAATAAAGTCGTAATATTACGAGATTATTGTCTTCATTTTACGACAGTAAAGACAGAGATTCACAAATCCAAACTTCAATCAATAACTTCTCATCAAAACGTTAATAAATCAGACAGCACACACCATTGTAATCCTAGGTATATGCACAACGAACCATTTTTTTTAAACTATTTATCTAAACGAGCATCATTGGAGCAGGGTTATTATATTGATATCTATACGCAACCGGCTGTGAGTCGAGTGCGCAGGGACCATCTGAAAAGTGCAAAGCAAGAAAAGATACAATATCAACAATAACCTCATTGTAATATTGCGTACCGTCACCAAAATCATATCATTATACCAGCAGTCCCCTTCTTATTATACTACATTTCATTTTGAAAAATACAATGAATTCAGTAAGGAAACTAGGTCCACTATCTTTCAAAGTGTGCGTTACTTTAGCTCAATAAGTAAAGTTTTCTGCTTGTGTAACTTTATTAATGCGCGAGAGTAAAGTAGAGACTCCCAAAGCTAGATAGGTAAAGCATATTATTTTCAGGATACCTTAGCTGTGCTTGAAATTCTGACCAATTCTGTTATCTAGCAATATTTAGTCGATGGCCTCTTTACTTTCTGTCTGAGTAACATTACTTGATAAATGTTAAATAAGAATTGTGTGAATGTTCTCGCTCTCGTTTGGTTTGCTAGCTTGTTTGCTCGGTAGCTAGTTCTGCATGGAAAGGCTTTTCACTGGTTTTCTTTCACCAGATACCATTTTCAGCAATAAAGAACAACTGAATCGAGTCAAGGGGAAAAAGATCATCACAAATGGCAAGTCTTTAAAACACTGTGTTACCTTCTTGATATTCTCACTTGACAGTATCTTGGCTCCGAACCGTAGTTGGGAAGCTCACTGGTGACTTAACTTTCACTGACTTTTATTGGCTCGTTGTCAGGCGGGTAACTTGCCGCCTGGATAATTTTTACAGAGAGCAGTAAGACGTTCAGGGTTATGCAGAACTTGGCGCTTTATTATTGTCCCACAATAATAACGGTAACACACCGCTCACACCTGTTTTTCACCGCTCTCACAGACGCGCCCCATCTTGGCATCTGTACACCTCCTTTCTCTCCACCAATCACAGCACACACGTCACGTACAGCACACACACCGGCGTACGACCTTAAAGGGACAGGTCATGCCCGTAACACTACCCCCACTCTGGATGATGATTAAAACATATTATTATTAACATCAATTCCACATGTGTACATTATCAAGGAAAGGCATGGAACATTGTTGGCACATTACACAGTAAAATCCCTGTTCCCAACAGCCCTTGAAGGCATCTCCTTCCCAGTGGAAACAGCTTGAAACATGAGGCAATGTCCATACAAAATATCAATGTATCATACTGCATAGAGCCTTCTTAAATGCAACAAACGTGACTAAGCACACATACTAAAATGTACATTATATACTGTGATGCAGTTTATCAAACCAGTTCTATTGAATTCCATGTGACTCTTGTTGTGTTCTTATTTTGGAAGTAGAGTCGAAACAAGGATGAACCGGAAACTTCTCTCAATTAAAGGTTATTTACCAATAAGCTGTGATATGATCTGTAACACACACACACTCAGCTGAGGGGTACCCTGTGCTACTGATAAGAAAGGGACAGGCAGTTACTGTCTCCTCCCTAACAGATCCCACAGAATAACACTGTTTCTTTGTGTTACATTTGATTTTAAGTCTTCCAGTTGGGGTGTTGTCTTGTTCTTGATTGGAGGTCTTAGTCCATTTCCATGCCCAATGTGGCTTTCTTGTCCTATCATTGTCCAGTATCCTGTGGACCTGTGGATCCTTGTGGATCCAAGTGTTTTTGTGATGTTTCCTTCTTTATTATTAAATTGTTAAAACCCAGGAGAGAATTAGGACAAAGTTTATAATTAAATAGAAAATGCTGAAAGAACCTGAGCCGGCAACTTACTTGTTTGTTTGCTTTGAGCGTCTAAGTCACGTCACGTGTGCCGCAACATCTAAACACAAGATGGGGGAGGGGGGGCAAAGTGTGCCTGCTCTGCGCTGACACAAGAGCAGCGAGTCCGGCGACCTGGCTGTTTCCTCTTTGCCGAAACCGCAGCATTGCAAACAAGGAACTTAAAGTAAAGAATCGATCTCGCCAGGCTAGTATCAATCCGATACCGACTTGGTATCGATATTTGGATTGATCCGCCCACCACTAGTAACCGTTCGATAGATGACACGAGGGAATATCAGAGAAAAAATTTTTTTTTATTTTCAGGACCGTCCTGAGGAGCTAAACAGGTGGCTCTCCACAGTCCTCAAAGTAGTTATGCCCCGTCTGAAACAGAAGCTTCGGCGCATGCGTCAAAAAAAGCAACACAGTGCTTTGAAGCACTGTGTTGGCGCTTGATTCGTTCGGCCGGAGTCACGTGGTCGATGACGTCCGAAGCTTCGTTTGCTACGTCACTGCTTCAGTACCTGATTCGTTGGTTTAAAAAGAAGTGAATCAGGCGGGATTGGTGTGGTGTGTTTTGGGAGAGAGAGATTGTGAACAAGTGAGAGAGATGGAGCCAGCAAGAAAGAGAGGACGATCTGCCGTGTGGCAATTCTTTGAATTGATTGCGGTCAATGTGGTAGGTACAATATATACATATATACATATTTATTTCTGTGTGTCTATATACAGTTGTGCTCATACGTTTTATATGTATTTACCGTTATGTATGTATGTAGGTTTTGGGCAAATATAAGGCCACATTAGCAGTCCGAAAAATGTAATAATGTAATAATAACTATTTAATTCCCTATAGGTTAGGTGCTTGGTGTGTGACCAGAAGTTGGCCTACAACAACAACACCTCATCAATGCTGAGGCACTACCGTGCCAAGCATGAGGCCATCCCTTCTGGGCCAACAATGAACCCAGGTAGCCATGGAATGTACATAAACTGTCATTCATGTATTTTTTTTCTCACATTTCTGGTTGCACTATTGACTTGGTTTCAATAATTATGTTTTATCTTCACTTTTTGGGCTAGAGGAATTCTGGGTTAGTGGTTCTTCTTCTTCTTCTTATGAAACTCCAGCAGAGTGTTGGTGAGATCGCAGACTGATTTATTTGATCCCACATTATAGATTTATGTCAATAGTATTAAATAATAATCTATTTACAGAAGACACTGACACACATTTATATACTGATATTCACATGTTTCCAGGTGTTGGAGGGACAACCAACATCGAGCCCACTCAGACCAGACAGCAACGGCTCGATGCTGCTTTGGTAGAAATGATTGTTAAGGACTCTCAGCCCTTTTCCATTGTTGATGATGTTGGATTCAGACAGTTTGTATCTGTGCTGGACCCAACATACAAAATCCCCACCAGAAAAGCCCTGAAGGAAATGGTCGGGGAAAAGTATAACGAGAAATTGGAAAAGGCAAAGATTGAAGTGGAGAAGGCCACAGCTGTGAGCCTCACCAGCGACATGTGGACATCCCTTCATATGGATGCCTACTTCGCTGTGACCTGTCATTTTGTTAATGAACAGGATACACTGTCCACGGTGTTGCTGGGAGTCGGGCATTTCCCCAAGTCCCACATAGCAGAAAATATCGCTGAGGTGAAGAGGGCTCTGATGGAGGAGTGGGGCATCCAAAACAAAATCAGGTGCCTCGTCACTGATGCTGCAGCGAACATGCTTTCATGTGCCAAATTGTTGAAAGTGCGCAACACACAGTGCATTGCACACAGTTTGAACCTGGTGGTGAAAAAATCCATCGAGCTAACACCCGGGCTGGAGGACATCAGAAGCAAGGCGAGGAAAGTAGTTGGCCATTTCCGGTCCAGCACGGTGGCAAAAGAGAAGCTTTGCCAAATGCAGCAGCAGATGGGAAGATCCCAACTGAAGCTCCTCCAGGAGGTTGACACCAGGTGGAACAGCACATTCATCATGCTGCAGAGATTGTATGAGGAGAGAGAGCCAGTTGGTGCTGCTCTGGTCTCCATGAAGACAGACCTTGCGTCTGTCACAGCTGAGGAGTACCACTCCATTAAAGAGGGTCTTGAGGTGCTTTCTCCCTTTTATACAGCCACCACAGAACTTTCTGCAGAATTGACAGTATCTGGGTCGAAAATCATTCCACTTATCTGCATGCTGCGTTACGCAGTATCAAAAAAGCAACATGCGGTTAAAGACGAAAAAGCCCTTCAACTTTGCACGACCCTTAAAACTGTGCAGCAATTGAAGTTGTCCATTCTTTTAGGTGACTGTCTATGGGATCTGCTGGACAGCCGTGTAGTGGAGCGACACGTGCGAAATGCCACAGCAGAAGCCACGGTCGAAGTCCAACGATACATGGCGGATTCTTTAATTCCCCGGACAGAGGATCCACTACAATTCTGGGCTTCAACAAAGACAGTTTACCCTCATTCATATGAACTTGCAAAGCAGTTCCTTTGTACTCCAGCATCTTCAGTACCGTGCGAGAGGATTTTTTCAAAGGCCGGAGACATCATCTGTAAGAAAAGGAACAGACTCAGCCCAAATACTTTTTCTCAATAAAAACATAATCAAATAACCTTTTGCCCAGTTCATAAGCATTTCTACCTCCAGGTCAAAAAACACACAACAAATACTCTCGTTTATTGATCAAAATAATTCACCACTGAATCACATATTAAATTCATTTATCGCAAAAAACAAAAATCCAAAAGATTGCCCGATTTCACACAGAATTGTCACATGACAATTCAACAGAAGCTGCCAACTCAACTCTGTAGCGTGCCAACCATAGTGGGCCAGTTCATTTTAAGCTTTTGATTCATGTTGCTTTTCCTACTGTTGGCCAGCAGATGGCCCCAAAGAGGACTGTGTTAAAAAGCTCCGAGTAATGAACCCTTTTTCGATACATGCCTCAGTGCTTCAGAACGCTTCATTTGGCCATCAGTACCTCAAAGTAAATAAAACTCAGTTAATAACTGCCCACTATTCTTGTGGCCGGCACTTCTCGAGGAATTGGAAACGTCAGGAAACGCCTCCTCCCTTCCTCCCAGGATCCAGCCTACTGCAAGAGAGACCAGTACCAGGTTAACCACATGCTTTTATATTGAGTGAGCTGATTACCTGATTCTGTTCATCTGTGTCTGGTCTCCAGCCACCACTCCCCTCTCTCACCTGCAGCTGGCACTCTAACCACACCCCTACTGCAAGCTGCAATGTTTGGAGAAAACAAATATACGTTTCTGTGGCAACACCACAAATGTATACAAACCTCTAAAACACACCCAATAGTAAACTCTAAACTGCAAAGTAAACAGAGAGGGGGGGTCCCCAAACCACAACAAGACCATACTATGATCATAGTGCAGATAAATCATCAAAGGAAAAAAATATATAGTTTTCATTAAAACCATGCATATTGATGGTGCATTCACTTATTATGATGCATTTCTTCACCCTACACGAAAGTAGATAATCTGCATTTTCAAAGTAAAAAGTGTTTTTACTTGCGTGTTTTTACTTGCGCTGGCATTAGTATGTAGTGTGTCTGATTCATGGTATGTTTGGAATAGTGTTTGTTGGACAATGTAAATAAAGTATTTTGTCACAATTCAGACGTCAGATCCTTCGTTTTTACTTTTAAGACTAAAACATGTGAGCAGTACCACACTGCCCAAATGCTGCCAGTTAACAGATGATTTCTGATGGTCAAATCAAGTAATTACGCTCTTCACACACCTGGTTGTTGGCAAAGGGTATATATAGGGCAGTGGTAACAATTGTAATTTGTGGGGAGTAAGGAGAATTAGTAGGATACCAGAGACAACCTTTAAGTGTGATTGAGAAGGCGAGTGGCTAGACTGTTGAGTGGCTTGACTGTGTGTTGTGTGGCTTTACTGTGTGTTGTGTGGCTTGACTGTGTGTTGTGGACCCACAAATTGTGGGGGACATTGTTAACTTCAAAAAGCGTTTCCTGAAGTCTCCACACCTAAAGAAAGGTTCACTATCAAGAAAAGATGTGAAAATTACATATTTAAAGGTAAGGCAATGGCACCATTCATTTGTAAGAAGACATCACTAGTGTCGATTTACAAATAATGAACATCCTCAGATGGGACGCTTTACTATGTCTCACGTCGGAGGAAGCAGGGTTGTGACAAAGCAAAAGTAGTGAAAAGGAGGTTAATGAGGTGTGGGATGGGGAAGACTGCATGCCGTTGGCTTGCGGTTCTACTGGCCTGGAATGGAGAAAGACATTCAAAAATGGGTGAGCTATATATACCATACATTCATTTGTAAGAAGACATCACTAGTGTCGATTTACAAATAATGAACATCCTCAGATGGGACGCTTTACTATGTCTCACGTCGGAGGAAGCAGGGTTGTG
Source organism: Colistium nudipinnis (assembly GCA_016785305.1). Taxonomy (NCBI): domain Eukaryota; kingdom Metazoa; phylum Chordata; class Actinopteri; order Pleuronectiformes; family Rhombosoleidae; genus Colistium; species Colistium nudipinnis. The sequence goes on along the minus strand of JAFBJU010000906.1, from coordinate 732,242 downwards.
ACAAAGCAAAAGTAGTGAAAAGGAGGTTAATTAGTTACACATACAAGTGTATATATATTGTGTGTATATATATATATATATACAGTATATATACACATACATACATTTGAGTATATATATATTTATGTTTGTGTCTGTGTGTATCTGTTCAGATCTTGGAGTGTCCTGAATGTCAGGCCAGAAGGAATGTCCTTAAAGTCAAAAAGGCCTACATACCCATTGAGGTGAGTGGTTTCACACAGCTCCAGAACCCTATTTAGGGTGAGAATATATTTTAATTACATTCTGACTTCCCTCAGATGCCACTTGAGCTTGTTGGGATGGATTGGTGGGTAAATTGACCACAACCAAAAGTGGCAACCAGCCTCAATCTGTGTAATTGTGGATTGTTTCACTAAATGGAGTGAGGCGTATCCACTTAAAACAAAGACAGCAATTGTGGTTGCCGAGTGCATTATGGATTTCTTTTATAAATTTGGTGCTCCCAAACGACTTTTGACTGATCAAAGACGAGAGTTTGTCTATTAGGTAAGACATTTTTTGACATCTGGGGTGTAATTATTATGGGAAAGATGTTAATATCTCAATGTTTCTTTCAGATCAACTACAATTTATGTAGAAAACTGGGCATCCAGAAAAGTCTGTGTTTCCCCCTACCATCCCCAGACGAATGGCTTGGTGGAAAAAATGAATGGGACCATTCAAAGGTGTTCTTTAGCAAAAGTGCATTGTATCATAAGTTATCTGTAGTTTCAAGATAATGTGCCTTATGTATGATCCCACAGGATGTTGACCAAACTTGTGGGCAGCAAACCAAATAGAATGCACACCTCAAGGCCACACTCTTGCGCTGCGCACAAAAAACAATTAACCACAAAGTTTTCTCCATACTTTTTGATGTTTGGTCGGGAGGCCAGGTATCCATTGGAGGTGCGAGTAGATTTTGAGGTATGTAGATTAAATAAGTATGTAGTGTAAAAAGTGAACTTGTCATATGTATTGTGTGTAGCAAAGAGAAAATGGGTGTTTGACAGGGCAAAACGTGTTGTTTTCTCTCACCAGGTCACTGATAAAGATGTGGAGGCTCAATCTGTGTCTGAGGGACTCAAAGACCTCCCTTCCCACCATTCCACTGCCCTGGACAATGTGGAGAAGGTATGGGAAAAAATAAAACGCAAGAGGGAGGAGCAAGGTCACGATGACCAGTTCAAGATGGGGGGATCTAGTAATGCAGAAAAATGTCAGAGAAGAACAAAGAAAGGGGGGTAAGATGGAGACAGCAATGCTGGGACTATTTACTATAGTTAAACTAAGGGGGAAAAGTTCAGACCTTGCCACACAAAAATCTAAGATGGTTCATAAAGTAAATATAAATCACCTCCACCGGTACACTATGCCAGCAAAAAGAATCCACCACAAGTGGAAAATTAGGGCGACATTGCTTGCCCCCCCCCCCCTGGGCCTTTGCCTGCCTCACTTGGGCCCTGTTGCCTTCCCTGGGCCATCGTCTTCCGCCCATGGGCCTTCGCCCGCCTCCCTGGGGCCAGCTGTCAATATGGAAACGGGTATTTCATAAAAAATGTTGTCAATGTATCTTTAATGTGTTTTATTGATAGTAATTTGTCTGCCATTTTCTCCAGTGGTAAATCAAACTTGGGAGGGATCCAAAAGGGAGCTGTTGTAGAGCAAAGTAGGCCCCTACATGATCTATACCCCCAACCTACAGTACATGAACATCTTGGACTAGGGAAACACGTGGAGAGTGAGGTGAGCTGGGGCTTAGTCTTGTGATATGTCTTCATCCATCTTCCAAGTAAGTTATGTCTTTAACTTCAGATTTCATTACCGATAATATATGCATATTTAACACTTGTATTGAGGCATACAAAATGACCTTAAGAAGGTAAGTGATAAATGTGATCACATATCATTGAGGAAATTCTATCTCATATACGTGCATCTTGATAAATCTTAAGTCTTTGTACTTTGTCTACCTCAATATCATCTAACTAACTAGTTATTAAAATGTATTATATAACTGCAGATAGACGCCTTGGAGTATGAGGTAATGGTCGGAGCTATTTGTAAAGAGCACCATTGGACACTTAATGTAAGCTGCCCAGGCTATTTCATTATTCAAAATGTCATGGTCGTTTTGAAGTGGGTTTTTATATTCTTGTTGGTACTTTGTCAAGGTAATCTATCTACGACAGAAGCGGTCAGTGTATGTCGATCCGTTTGGTGCGCAAGCAGCAGAATTAAAACAATGCAGTGCAGTGACCAGGTACAGGAAGGCCAAACTGTGGAGGGGGCTGACTCATTTACAAAAAGGTGATATCTAAAAAATCATCTGCTCTCTCTTACAAAGGGCTTTCTTGAGGCATTGCGGTATGAACTGCTCCCGATGGTCATGCCAGACAATTGGCCATCCTCATCAAGAAGATGGGACATCATGTGGGGTTATTATCTGCAAGGTAAATGTGCTTTTGATATAAAAGTTCAGATTTGAAAAAAGCTTAGATTTCACTTTGTCTTTAACGTATGTCTCTTTGAAGTTGGCGGATATAATCATTAACCATGAAGAGCTCCAAAGCTCTTTCAAATAGCGAGGAATACTTCTTTTATGCCAGCAAATGGCTCAAAGGCTGATAAATGACACAGGTTGGTGTGTTTTCTTTCAGTAGGTATTGTAATTCAGGCTAATTAACTTCAGCATATAACATGACTATTTATAACTAACGGATGATATGTCAGGAATCTGTCAGATGTGTGGGCAAAGAGACAGCCATACACAATGGGTACTTGGCTTCTTTTGAATAGCTGCAGTTAATTGTAGTCGCCTAGTATCCCGCTTTGATGCAATTTCCATTCTTGTTTCGCGGTTCCCCTTAGGAGGAGGCCGTCAAGGCTGATGAGGCTGGACCACTGAGAGTCGAGGGCCTTGGTCTCAATGTCCAGGGGAGATACAGCTGTCCAAGCAGGTTGTTCACCTGTCCACACCCAACCCAGTACAAGGGAGAGGACAGGATCTTGGCTCTGGTACTGGTGAAGTTGTTCCGGATCAATGTCTGGGCTGCTGTGACGGGGGGCGCTGAGGACATCTGAGGACGCTCATTGTTGCTGTCTGGGGGCCCATTGCTGTCCCTCATCGGAGAATACCTCAGAGACGCCACCATCAGGGACAACCGCACCACGCTCCTCCACACGTCAACAGTACCGGCAGTCCTCTACATCACAGGGCTGTCGGGACAGTGCGTCAGCATTGTAGTGAATCTCAAAAACGTAAGCCTGTAATGTCTCCAGCCACCGGGCCAATAGCTCACTGCAGCCACCATCGCCGGGTCGGTGGACACTCCCGCTGCGCTGACATGCCCCAGGAAAGATGTCTCCTGCCGGAAGAGATGGCACTTCTTGGGGTGGAGGCACAGACCGGCCTGACGAGCAAGAAAAACGTCTGTAAGGTTGGTGAGCTCAGTCTCAAAATCTGACGCATGGGCAAGGAGGTCATCCAAGTAGAAAACACCACTGTCTGGGGATGTCAGTCAAAACCTTCTCCATCAGGCGCTCGAAGGTAACACAGGCCAAAGGGCATCACCTTAAACTGCCACAGTCCTTGGCCAATAGTGAATGCAGTCTTCGGGTGCTAGCTCGACTTGCCAGTAACCACTCCGGAGGTCAAGGGAACTGAATCAGCGGGACCCAGCCATGTAATAAAGGCCTCATTGACTCTGGGCAGTGGGCATGAGTCTTTAAGTGTGGCGTCATTCAGTCGCCGGTAGTCAACACAGAAGCGCCAGGTGTCATCTTTCTTTTTCACCAAGACCACAGGGGCTGGTGGAGGGTTCGGTGATGCCGGCTGCGGTCATCTTCTTGATCTTTTCATCAGCAACAGCACGTTTGGTGAAGGGTTGTTAGGATAGGGTGTGCATCACTGGTGTTGATGTGGTGCTGAACCAGGTTAGTGTGCCTACAGTCCTCATCCCTGGCTGCAAAGATGTCCCCAAATATGTCCAGTAGTTCTTGTACCTGGCGCCTCTGGCTCACCTCTAGGCCCTCACAGCTCCTGCAGTAGAGGTCATCAATTGCAAGCTTGGTCTCAGGGAATGGTGGCTGAGGCAAATGGAGAGGCTCTTGTGTCATGGAGGTTGTTGGTAAAGCACCACTGGTTGTGGGCAGTGCCGGTGATGTTTTTGGTGACGTTGAAGACTCAACAGCTGGAAATGACGTGGATCGCCGTCTATTTTCACCAGCAGCATGGAGGGATATTGTCTTTGAACCCATGTATATTGTGTTCCCAGCTACATCCACCTTTGCTCAGCATATCTAGTCCAATAATGCAACACTCATGCATGTTGACCAACCAGAAGTTGTGGTTAAGGGCATGGTTGGCCACTGTCACTTAGAGGGGTTTCTCACCCAACATCCTGGCGCGTTCTCCGGTGACACAAAGCTTGATGGGTTTCCAACCCTTTGGTTTCGGGCCCTTTGTGCCAGGAATAGACCCAGGGCGGATTGGTGGACCATGTATCAATCAGGGCTCTGCACTTTGTACCATCAACGTCACAGTCCAAAAACAGCCCATGAGCATGGCCCAGTTGGCCAAGTCACATATTTAAGGTTGGGGGTGATGTCTCGGATGGCAGTTCCCCTGCTGTGCCACTCAGTTCTAGTTTAAAGACGGCTGTGGGGCTGGAATTTCTGTGAGACGGTGCTGGGCAGTAGAGTGCGATGTGGCCTGGCTCTCCACACCGATAACGACCTTCTGTGAACCACCAACTAGCTTTGAGTCGCGGTTCCAGTGGAGACGCAGTGGCTTGGAAGGTTACTTCATCCCCCTCAGGGTCTGCCTGCCGGACGTGGTCGGCTCCTGCCTGGGGGACGCCATACATTGCTGAGCACATGTTCGACTCGTTCTGCCTCACTCAGCGCTCCGGTCAGTCTTTGGTGCTGTCAGGACGATGTACTCTCTGAGTCGTTCTGGCTGAAGCCCTCGGATGAAGGCCTGGAGGGCTAGCTCTTCTTGAGCATTGCCGTCAAAGGTGGGGTAGCCCTGCCGTGCATGGAGGCGGATGTCTGCAGCATAGGTGGCCAAGCTTTCTCCATATCTCTGCAAGTAGCTGGCCAGCTTATCCCGGGCGTCATCAGTGTAGAGGCGGCGGCCAAAACGGCGTTGAAGCGCACTCTCAACTGCCTTCCAGTCTAATCGCTCTTGTGGTTGGAGGTCAATGAGGGTCTGCAGGGCTTTGCCTTCAAGTGCTGATGTTCTTCAGCCAATCAGTTGTTAAACTGTGCAGCTAACTTGAATGAGGTATGTCCATAGTGGCTCTTCACCATTGTAGCGGGGTAGTTTCATTGTACTTCGCCGCTGGGACTCTAGGGGGACATGAGGGGCTGCAAGTACATCTTCGCCAGCAGTCATTGAGCGCTGGGATGTGGCCTTTGACAATGGCTGGAAAGTTTGCGCTGCAGTTCCTTCCACCACCTCTACTGGCAACCATGGCACTGTTTCTCCACTCCGGATGCACAGCCTAGGATCGCTGGCTCTATCTATCAGATATTTTGCTGGTTGGCAATTCTTCTTTGTAGTGATGGGACGAGCAACACTGGTGCGTCAGCACTGTGCCGAGAGCCCAAGAGTGAAACCCCGTATTGGTGCGTGTATTGCTTTAAGAGCTAATGACGTGACCGATACAGGAAGTGTATCGGTAGAATTTGTCGCGCCAAAGTGTGTTTATAAGGTATCAAACTGCATCAACATGTCGTGGGTTTGTTGGATGGAGTTTTGCTGTTGCGTTATAATGGATCGTTCAAGGAAGTTTTCCCCAGTGTGGAATAATTTTGATCTTCTGACGCCAAACAATGTAAATCTTTTTCTCCTTTGAGCACTGTTTACTGTTAGTTTTTCCATTATATACCATATGTTTTTTGGGTGGCGCATTGCATTCACTTTGTCGTCACAACGTCACCTGTGATACATATGATAGTCAGTGAAATAGCCTTACAGTTGCTTTATTCATATTATCTTGTTATTACAAGATCCTGATAGATACCCTATGTCATTGTCATTTTTTCTTTGACAAGTGAATGCAGTGCGCCACCTTAGTTTTTACTCTGTTCTGGTAAGTGGTTTGAATAGTTTTCTGATAAATTCACATTTTATGTCATTGTAGGTGAAGTGTCGGCTCTGTTCTACGGAGCTATCTTACATCAATAAGAGCACTTCATCAATGCTGAGGCATTTTAGAGCTCGGCATGGTGGCGATGAAGAATCAGCAGATACCCGTGAGAATACCCCAGGTATGTTGACATGTTCTCCTTATAAACTTTACAGCCCTGGTGGTCTAGTGGGTAAGATTCAGAGCTCACTCCCCAGTGACCTCGGTTCAATTCCCGATCAGGGAGGTTTTCCTCTATTGCATTTCTCTGCTAGATTAACATCGTTTGTAAAAAAAAATAATACAGACCGTAAATAAGCTTTTAACGAAATATTTCCTTTTGGCTTGCAGTTCCTAAGCAAGCAGTGGATGAGGCAGTGGTCAACATGATCATCAAAGACTGTCAGCCACTCAGCTTGGTTGAAAATGAGGGATTCAGGGAGCTCTTGAAGCTCATCATACCCTCGTATGTTCTACCAAGCAGGAAGGTATGTTTAACAAAGGTTATTATTATGTTTTTGTACTATATAACTATATTTTGGTCTAAGAATATTTGTATGGTTATTTTCAGACCATCAAGGATTTGGTGAGCCAGAGGTATGAGGAGGAAAAGGAGAAAACAAAAAAGGACCTCCAGAGCGCCGTTGCTGTTAGTTTAACAGCTGATATGTGGACATCCATGAATATGGAGGCATATCTAGCGGTTACTTGCCACTATGTGGACAAAGAAAGCCATGAACTCCATACGTCAGTCTTGGGAGTGCAGCATTTTCCTGAAAAACACACTGCTGAAAACATGGCCACAGTTAAAAAGAGCCTCATGGAGGAGTGGGGCATAGCTGCAAAGGTCAGGTGTCTTGTCACTGATGCAGCAGCAAACATGATTTCATGTGCTCGGATGCTGCAGATACGCCATACCACTTGTATAGCCCATACCATGAATTTAATGGTGAGGAAATCATGTGATCAGGTCGAAACACTTACAGAAATACGCAACAAAACACGACAAATAGTGACGTACTTTCGATCGAGCACTACTGCCAAAGAGAAGCTCACTCAAATACAGCAGCAGCTGGGAACACTGGTCCATAAATTAATCAATGAGGTGCCAACAAGATGGAACAGCACCTACCACATGTTTGAAAGAATGGCTGAGCAGAAGGAGGCAGTCTGGGTGTCACTGGCCTCATTAAAAAGGGACATCACTCCACTGACTACGGAAGACTGTGAAACCATTGAAGAGATGCTCAGGGTGCTTGCTCCTTTTGACCAAGCAACAACTGAACTGTCTGAGGAAAAAAGAGTCTCTGGGTCATTCCCATGCTGAAAATGGTCCACGTTGAGCTTCACCGTCAAGCGTCAACGGTGAGAAAAACAGCTGCTAAACAGCTTGCAGAAAATCTGAGAAAGCGGCTAACAGAATGCATCTCTAGCATGGAATCACTCAGTGTGATGACACTGGCAACACTTTTGGATCCTAGGTTCAAAACAATGGGATTCGTCAGCTCACTGAAGGCAACTGAAGCTGTCAAAAGACTGAAGTTGGAGTGTGCTGACCAAATGAGGAGCCAAGAGCCTGACCCAGCAGAAGAAGGGCCTAGCTCTTCACATGGATCAGAACCCAGTTCAGGTATGAAAACACATTTCTTTCTGTTTATTTGTATATTTCTGTGGCACTTTGTCATGTGATAATATACTTGTGATTATTATTATTATATTTTTTTAGGGCACAATCTCTGGGAAACATTTGACATGGAGGTTGAGGAGAACAAGAGGACCTCTAATGCCACAGCTGATTCGATACTAGAAGTCCAATGCTACCTGGCAGAAAGCAACTTACCCAGAAAACAAGACCCATTGCAATATTGGAAGAGCAACAAAAGAGCGTATCCACACCTTCATGAACTTGCACTGAAATGTCTCTGCTCACCATGTTCATCTGTGCCGTGTGAGAGAGTTTTTTCTAAGGCGGGGGAACTGGTATCAAAGAGGAGAAATCGCCTTGGAGCAAAGACACTACAAAAGCTGTTGCTCCTCAATAAAAATGCATAAACAAATCACTTCTTTTCTAAAGTATTTTATTTCATATGATTGAACAGTTATGTACATAATTTTGTTAACTTAAGTCACAAATTGTAACTCTGAATTGTAACTCAAATTTGCTAAATTTTACATACCAACTCAGTTTAGCATTTACACAAACAAGGAATGTCTTTACTTGCAATGATTTTCTAACAATTGCAGGGGGCACTATTGGGTGACCGGCGCAGTATCAATACAGTGCCGACACAGTTTGTATAGTGTGTCAATACACTCCTTGAGGTATCATTATCCCATCACTACTTCTTTGTCCTGCAGTCAATCATTCTTGGCCTTGCTCCTTCCAAAGCACAGATACACTGGCTGAGATCTTCTATTTCTTCTGGCATACCATTTCTGACAAAAATGTAGCTAATTCAGGTTACATTTCAAGAGATGGAGTAAAATTTCTCACAATAGATTAACAAACTTTGGGAAGAAGACCATTACGGCAGGCGCATCAAGACCAACAGCACTCCAGTTATGACACCTGGTGTCACAAAACATCTCTGCTATATAACACTTTAAAACATTACAAGCAGTTACATAAACAGTATAACATCATAATAACATGACATACACTGCCAATACAAACATGAAAACAATCAAACACAATAAACAAAAGCAATTTAGGCTGCCAAGAGGCATGCTGGGAACTCCCCGCCCACACATAGTCCACAGCATGTTACAATATGGAACGCCGGCGGAGGTGGTCACAGCAGCGCCCGCTGCTCGTTCAGGACAACGATATGTGCTTTTACGTCAGAGTCGCCAAAACACCAAAAGAAGTCTTTGGTCGGTTTAGATTTTTTTTTAGTCGCTGTTGGCTACACTGCCCCGGGCACTCCCCCTGAAATGCGGTGCAGTTATCTTGGCTCTGATTGGCCAAAATACTTGAGACGTACCACCACTACCTATTCAGTCTCCATTCAGTCCTGGAGCATGTCCTAAGGCCAAGAGTTTTTAACACAGGGGTTTCTGCATAGCCAACAGCCATAGCGCTTTGAGGATGGAGGCTTGCAGTTGGATGTAAACATTCCGAAAGACATCGGATAATAATTGTCTCAGCAAACGGATTATAGGAAACCACAAGAGTGTCATACAGGGTCTTTTTCAGCTTGATTATAACGATGGAAATCTAGTCAGTTTTGGGCTATTATTGGAATCACTGGAAATAAGTGAGTGCCTGACTGTAAAGTACACTGAGATAATGTAAATGATGATTTGGCACTTCATACAATTTTATTAATTGAGTTGAAATGTAATCTTACCCATTTCAGGGTTATTCTGCTGCAATTTTTGTTTAGGTCTGTCCTATTAAATAAATATAACATAAAACATTTATATATAAAATAGTACATTGGAAGATACAACTGCTTTTGACTTTTCCTTAATTAGACTTAGAATTAAAATTGCACATCATCCCACACAACATGCACATGCAAACACACAAGTCAGGGAAATTTGTCTTCTGCATTTAACCCATCTGTGGCGCATGCAAGGCCACAGAGCAGTAGACAGCTGAGCGCGTCTGGGGAGCAGATGGGGTAAGTGCCTTGGTCAAGAGCATTAGAGGTGGCGTCTCTGTTTTTTTTGTTAGTGGCAGGGGTTCGGCCATCCTTCCAGGGGGAGACTGCCTTGTCTGGCCCTCGAACCGGCAACCCTCTGCTCCGATGCCTGTCTCCCTCACCACCAGACCTCTGGTTTAACGTTTAGATTTGTTTGAAAACCTGAATTAGCATTTTTCATACTGTTGACAAAATGATGAAGTATAATAACATGTTACATTACAACAACTTGTAAATAATCGAATAACAGGTGCTTTTACCTTTTATGTGTTATTTTCACCACAAAACAAAACACATTTACAGGTACAAATATAGAATGTGCACAATTTCCGAAAAATGGGATGTACTTTTGCAGCTAATTGGTTCTATATCGAAATGTCACTTAAAAGAGCTGATTAACCAATGTCACATTGTCCATGGAATACACTGTAATATAATTCCACCAAACCTACCAAAATGAAAAGAACATATCAAAAACATATATCTACTGTTTTTAAGTGTGCACAAACCAGTTTTCCAAAATAGTCAGAAATGCCTCAGATTTAGACAGATATAATACACATCTTTACAAACATTGACAAGAAAACCCAATATATCTGATGAAGTGATAATCACTCATAACAAAATGTAGCGAGTTAGGCCTCCCCCTCGCAGCTCCCGCAGGCGCTGGCAGTGACGAAGCATGTTCAAAATCCCCTGAAATCGCTTGTCCACTCTCATCTGTGTAAAATCGCGGATGTCATCCTCCACCACAAAATACTGACCTGAAAGAAAACACAACTGTGTTGCTTCAGATTCTATGCACTTCCGATTCTGTCACCAATAAGCTCTTCCAGGAATATTTCACTGATTTGGGTGTTGCAGATTTAGTATACAACATAATTTAAAATCCCTTTTTACTATTTGAAGCTGTTCAGGAAAGTTACCCAGTAATCCTAAAAATCCTATAAGAAACATACACACATGCATGCATGCATCTTCAGTATCCCCCTAGCTATGTTACAAAATGCTTAGATAAAGTTCTGTTACAGTTTCTGTTTGATAAATAGAAAAGCATGTTTGCCTTTCCCTATACACTTACCATGTATAAGTAGCTTACTGAGTCATGGAGTCTCCCATGAATCTTTACACAAGGGAACATTGTCCATCCCCACTAATATAAATAAATAAATAAATATAGTATATATTAAGTACCAAAGATAAGATAACATTACATACATGATTTATATATATATATTTTTATAAATAAACTTGGGTTTAAGCACTGGTCCAGCAATTTATATTACATTTTAATATATGTAGAATATTTGTACTTAACAAATGCAAACGTCTCAAACAATGACAGCTGCTTTCAGTGTACCTTTTGTATCTTTTGTCTCCTGGTCCTTGAACCTCTGGTGCAGCTTGCGTGCATGATTGTTCAGACTTCTCCCTGACTGTTGGAGGATCTTGTACTTGGTTGTTACAGCTGCATTAAAGCTCTGCACTGCAGCATTAAGTTGATCATATGATAAACGTCCTTTCATGTACCTTTATAACACACACACAGACACACTTATGTTGGCAACAGAAAAGAAATAGCAAGAAATAATCACATGAAGATTTTGAAAATATACTTGCCAGATCACATCATAGACAACATTATTTATTTGAGAAATCAAATGTATTCTACAGCCAAAACTATAACGGGTTTCTCTTGCAACAGAGGGGGGTATGGTCCCTGTAAATCTTGAGGGACAATGGTACCAAGCAGTCCTTGCTGCTTCAGGGTGTAATATATCTTCAAACCACTACCTATCTAAAAGCTTCTTCTCCAGTGGATGGTATGGGGGTTGGTTTTATTTGTACTTCTTTGAGTATTTTTGGACATAAATAGTCATGTAGTGGTGGGGTTTGTCTCTTCTTTTTATTTATTTTTTAACAAGATTGTGATGTTTTACTATTTGATAGGACGGATTAGATGCATATCCGTAGTTTTGTAATCATGTACATATTTACATTTTTTAAATTAAGTACTCTACTGTTTTGTTATTCTTTATTTTACTCGTGTATCTAAGTTTCCCAGGTCAAATACTAAACAACTAAGAAATCGCTTGTACAGTGAACACAATTTAAAAAAAGCCTCTTTCTTCTTTCGACTTCAATTGTTTCCTTTTTAAAATTCTCAATTTGTCTTTTCGAATATATTCAAACTATGGAAAATGTTTAAATGTGATCTGACCTCTTACTTAAGAGCAATTTCTTGACCCGGATATCTTCAACAATTATCGATTTCTATTCGACATGTCCAAAAACAGCTCTTCTACAGTTTAGTGTCAATTGACAGTACTGACCACAATATTTGATTAGAGATGGAATGTGTTGGGATTAAAGTAACTGTATGATATGATGCAGCAACAAAGATAATATATCTGCAGTGTGGAAATAATTTAAATTGGAAAATAGCTCTGTCATCGGTTTCTTGCATTGTAATGTGCGCGATGCAAGCATTTAATATGACTCCTTATAAACACTGCACTGCACTGCACTGCACTGCAGCAGCATACACTAGAGGAAACTTTTCAAAGGAGACATTTCTTCATCTTATTATTATAATAAATACATACAAATTACTTTTTGTTTACTATGTTAGTAAAAATAATAAAGAACATTAAGTGCCGGATCGGATCTGGAATTGGTATTGGCCTATATTAACTAACTTGGGCCATGATTGGTGGAAATAAAACTTTGTTGGGAAATCCCTTGTCACAGAGTTTTAACAAGTTCATCGCTGGGACTGACTTTCAACTAGGAGATGAAAAAACGTAACTTGGCCCAGTGAATGGAAAATGTACATTTAAAGAATGACCAGATGGAAGTGTTGTTGATAGGAGCACCGTTCTGTTTTTGTACCATCGGAGTACTTCAACCTGAAATATCAGAGAATTTGAACAAGCTAGTTTGTCTCAGCAACTGGCTGATGGGGAAGTGAGAGGTATTATAATGCAGATGTGGCCGTTAAACTAAACTACATGTTGATTAAACTGTTATGCCTATGTTGTTACAAACATGTTTGCTTGGTTTTGTTAATTTAGTCATACGTTATTTCTAAGAGAGCGGATTTATTTTGGTCCATAATTTTATGTGAACAGTGCTTCTCACAGTAAATATTGATATATGTGAATTATTCATCACAAAGCATGTCATTAATTAGATAGATGTTAATCACTTGACAGTCCTAAAAATCACTGTTAAGGTTGACACACTTTGAAAAGGACTAACATTATTCATAAACATGTGGCAAAATGTCCAAATCATGTTGCATTGGGGAAATGTTCACAAGGGAAATAAGTGTGGCAATGAATCATGCTCAATGTGTTCATGATGAATGGTGTTCGTTTATGCGAAGGTTACACATCTTTTTTATGCAACTGATTATTTGTATATTGTTAATAGTGACATTTTTTATTCTTTTTTGCATGATTTTGTATTACTTCCAGTTTATGTTATAATAATAATAATAACAGTTTTCATCTTTATGCGCCTATGCCTAACAATGTCATACGATGAAAATCAGTGAGGGATACTTACTGTGGGATGTTCTCAAATTCTGGGATGGTGATAAACTCCATTTCTCTGATGTAGTTCTTAGTCTTCTTGACATTTTCTGGTTGGCCAAGCTGAACACCTGCTTCAATCTTGGTCACTACAGGTTCATTTTCACTGAGAATAAAGGGATATTAGACATTATAAGCTGACTTATTGTTATACAGCCTTCAGGATTTAATGTATAGCAGTTATGACATGATTATTTCATCTAAATAAGTTACAGATAATTTGCTGTCACTCCAATCACATTCGTTTTTTAATGATGTCATGATCATTACAAATCACAAATTCTCAAAAACGAGTTCTTAAATTATTTTGTAATAAACAATAAAACACATGGTTCCTCACTTTGCTGGGCCTTTCTTAATGGGCATGTGTGCAGGTATATTATCCTTCATGTGGTGGACATCTTCCACATCCTTCTGGAATACTTCTTCAAATTCCTGAAACAGAGTAATGATTTCTGCTGAAGTATTCTCCTTTATCATATGCCTTTGAGATCATAAATATTGACAGTTAAACATTTTTGTACCAGATTACATTGACCACATATACTGTACAGTAAGTCCTTGGTCTTAGCATTAATCAAAGGATATAACTTGTGTGGGAGCCCTATATTTGAGAGATAAAAAGCAAACCAAATCTAATTCTTTGCAGTCAATGACTGCCTTTGAACTCCATAATTCATAGACTTGCCGACAAAAGCAAACACTTTATCGAATATGGTGATGTTCCTTCAGACTTTACAGCTCTGTTGAGTCTACAAATTTAGTTGCTAAGTTTATAGTCTGAATGTCAGTATTAAAACCACCATGCAACTGTGTCAACTCCACTGAAGCCATTAAAAGAACCAGTACTGTTTGTCAAGAGGTAGTGAATTTGGCAGAAACAGGGTTGGAATGCCGCCTTATGACCTCTTTTAAATATGTTCTGTCAAATAATCCAGTACATAAATGGTGATCAAGATTTTATCATTATTTTGTTTTTTTTAAATGCATACAAAATCTTTACGGACCTGGAAATAGCTGACCTCATAGCAACATACATTCTAATTAACATTACTGATTCAACAACTCAAAACAAAGCTCAGAAAACATTTGCTCCACAAAGCTGCCTATTTAATGCGATTGCCAAATAGTGGACAAAGGATTCATAGAAAACGTGTAGGGGTTAAAGGGCTATTTCAACACCACGTCAGTATTAATTTCTGCAAAAACAGAAGGCCACAGTTTACCTTCAGAAGCTTTAGTTGCTCCATCTGCTGACCGACACATTTTTCAAAGTCCTCTAAAAGTCTTTCCAGTGCAAACAGTTCCTTTCCGAGTTTTCTAATCTTATTCTGGGGCAATACTGGTGATGAAGAAAGAGAAAAGATGGACACATTACCCATTTGATATCACATTACTTTATCTAAAGAAAATCAGCAGTTATAAATATTGTTCAGTACATCATTGCGTCTTACCAACTGCAGAGAGATCCAGTATGCGTTGTAAGGATGATATCCTGTCATGAATATGGTGGCTGATATCCTCCAGCTCAATCATTTTCCTAGGGCACAATCACTTAATTTGAAATCATGCTGTACGCAACATTAACTGTTTCATGATGCATTTCATGGACAAAAACTACGTGAAGAACGTCAATGAAACATTAGCGAATATAGCACTTTATTTTATACTATTAATGTTGGCTGTAATTGTACAGCTCATAACTTACGTTTAATTTAACGATTAAAAACATGAATAAAACAGGACGCGACTTCAGATTAAGTTACATTATTGATCTCTTTGTTGATCCGACATACTGTACATGCGATACAATCTGAACTACCGCGAACAACACGCTGTCGCAGTAGTGGCAGGCTTGGGTTTTGAAAGGCAGCAGTGAAATTAAGCAAAATGGCATCGTTTACTTAATATTAATGTCTGTCAATTAACAAAACGGCCATATAGCTTGAAGTTGTGCCCTGTAGATAATTTCAACGTGTGCTGTGTTAAAGCTTCTAGCTGGTAAAAGTGACTCATGAACATCGGCTAACGTTAACTCACGTCATCTGCAACTTTGAGACAGCCAAAAAGATAATTTCGGACTAAAATATCAAGGCTGCGCGCCTCCGTTAATCGAAAAAAGCAAACAAAATGTTTCAGTCGAAGAACTTACTGATGTATGGAAGCCACTGACCCGCTGTTCCAGTTTAACTTTGGATCCTGTTAACTGGTTTTGTTTTGTATTTCCGCTTTCTATGCTCTATATGTTGTCGGCGATTGTCGGTCGCATATTCGTCATTTGCCTGTGTGTCTTTGTGTGGTGACATGAATGGCATTTCCTCGAAAAACATAAACAACAAACGCATTGACATCGGTGTTAATACACGTTCGGTTATAAAGACTATGGCGCAAATAGGCATTCGTGAGGAAAAGAGCGAATCTGTGACCGACAATCGCCGATAACATTTAGAGCACGGAAATCGGAAATGCAAAACTAGTTAACAAGACTACCAGTTAATGCGGAACACGGAATCGAGGCAAATTCAAATTTCTCTTCTTCTGTCTTCTGGTAAAATGAGCACAACTGTTGTGTGTCGCCTCACTCTGGAATTATAGCGTTATTACTGCTTCTCCTTATTTTTGTTAAATGGCGGGTGGGAAATATAAAACAAATAATAATCCAGTATCCTTTTAAAAAGCCATAGAAAGCTTTACTCACTACAATATCTTCTGTTTATATACCTGATACAGATGTATTAAATGCAGAGGTCAAATTTCCCCCGACTTGTGCATGTTTGTGTGGGACGATGCGCAATTCTAATTCTAATTCATTTTGTTTCTATATACAAATACTATCCTGCTGCATTCCCAACTGAACACTTCTTCATCACATATCACATGTCTGTGACTCATCTGTTTCGACCCATATGGTTCTCATAGATTCTGGTGCGGACAAAAGTCGAATGGATTGGGGTTTGGCTTAAAAAATGTAATCTTGTAGCTGTTCCTTTGAAGCAGTCGTTAAAAGCCAGTGCACTGGATGGTTGTTTATTGTTTACTGGTACCCATTGTACTGTTCACATTCAGATAATCATACACGAGAAGCATACAGAACACATGATCTTTCAATTATTTGACTCTGCTCAGTACCCACTCATTCTAGGTTACCCTTGGCTAATAAAACACAACCCACACATAGACTGGCGATTTGGGAGAGTTAACGGATGGGTAGAAGACTGTGAACATTCATGTTTGAGGGGCAAGACTGGTGATTTTAACTCTTCTCATGTTAGACAGATGGAGACCCAATATCCTATCCAAACGGCATGCATGGATATGACAAAATCCAACATTATTCAAATTCAGGACCAATCCTTCCCCGTCAAGTTTAAGGTGCCTGCCTGTTATTGAAAAAATAACCCACCAGCAGCATGTCCTCCAACACCTGCTAAAGAACCATCTCTATGTTAAAGCCGAAAAAAGTGAGTTACATGTGTCATCCACATCATTCCTGGGCTTCCTCATTGCCCCTGGACAGGTCAAGATTGGCCCCCCAAAGGTCAGTGCCGTTGCCGAATGGCCAATTCCTTGTAACAGAAAGAAACTACAGCAGTTTCTGGGGTTTGCAATGTTTGACGATTCATTCGAAGTTTTAGTTCCATTCCCCGTTACATCTAGTCACCTCACCTCATGTCCCTTTTGAATGGAGCCCCCAAGCAGCAGACGCCTTTCAGGGCCTAAAGAGGATGTTCACCTCTCACCTCAGGGTGGATACCTCTAATGTCGATGTAGGAGCGTAAGTTGTCCTCTGCAGAAAGAAACTATGACGGGGCAATCGTGAACTGCTAACAGTTAAAATAGCATTAGAGGAGTGGAGACATGGGCTGGAGGCAACCACACAGCCATTTTTGGTTTGGACAGATCACAAAAACCTAGAATATATCAAGAGAGCAAAACGACTGTACTCACGCCATGCTAGATGGACACTTTTTTCAACCTCTTTAATTTCACCTTGCCCTATAGACCTGGCTCCCAGAACACCAAACCAGATTCCTTGTCTCGTCTGTTTGACCCTGAGCCTGCTGCCAAGAAACCAGAACCAATCCTACCACTGAACCATGTGGTAACTTGGCAAATAGAAAAATAGGTGCAGCAAGCAAATGCTGAGAGCCCTGCGCATAGTGAGTGCCCGCCAAATAGACTGTTTGTGACGCTTCCAGAGAGAACAATATTGCCATAAAGTAGCGTTTCTGGGGGCTGTCCATGACAAAAAATGTAAATTAATATGTTGCAGCCTGTCCTGTGTGTGCTCGTAATAAAACTTCTTCCAGGTCCCAGGCTTGGTTGCTGCCGCCGCTGCCCATTCCACGACGGCCCTGGTCTGACATATCCATGGACTTTGTTAATGGACTCCCAGTGTCTCAAGTTAATACCACTGTGCTAACAGTGTTAGACCGCTCAAAGATGGCACATTTCATTCCACTGACTAAGTTACCCTCTGCCAAGGAAACGGCAGAGATCATCATGAAAGATGTTTAACGCATTCATGAGTTTCCTCAAAAAATGTTGTCAGACCGGGGCCCACAGTTAATTTCCATCGTTAATTTTCATCGTGGAGTAGGTATTTAACCTGGCTGGAATACGCCCACAATTCTGTACATACCCCTGCCACAGGTCTGACTCCCTTCCAGTGCGTCTTTGGCTACCAACCACCAGTGTTTTCAGAGACTGAGGTAGAAGTCTCGGTTCCCTCTGCGCATGCCCTGGTGAGACGCTGCCACCGAATCTGGGCCGCTGCCAGGCAAGCCCTATTAAGAAACTCGGCTTCCATGAAGAGGGTGGCTGTCAACGAAAGATCTACCGCTACATGTCGCAAGCCCCCAGGTTTGTTGGTCCATTTCCAATATGGAAGGTTGTGAACCCTGTTTCCGTGCATCTGCGACTCCCCAGGTCAATGCAGGTCCATCCTACATTCCACATTGGGAAAAAAAAGCCAGTGATGGAGAGCGAATTGGTTCCCACAGCCGAGCCCCCGCACCCCCCCCTGCCTGCCAACTAAAATAATCACACAAGACAATAAACAAAAGCACTAGTTTTCCAAAGGCGTAGAGATAGGGACATGGACACATTCAGACTGGTCAGGCCACTGGTCTGTGGACGATGCCGTCAACCTCAACCTGACCGCTGCTTCCATAAGAGATAATTTCACTTGCTTAGCTATTTGGGATAAAGCAGAAGACAGGTTTGTACAATATTTCAACATGTCATCTTCATAGAGGAGATGGAAGTAGATGGAAGTGGTCCTGGTGTAGGCCCCATCCCCATCGGGGAGGGGTGGACTAGTGGCAAGGGAGACATGCATCGGGCCAGAGGGTTGCTGGCTCAAGGCCCAGTTGAGGCTCAAACTAAGCATTTTTAGTTCTCTCTCTCATTCTCGTGTACATAACCACTACAGGCAGAACCTTAGTCCATGGCAGGCCTGTTTCCTCAGAAGGCTTTGCTTATTTAGCTATAAGGGTGCCATTTTCTCTTTCATCAGCACCCCCACTTGCTGGGTGGTAAGCACAATGACGTTTGTCATATATAAGTAGTGTAATGGCTTGATTCACAAATGGAGCCCTATTATCACTGCTAATTCTAGGGTTTCGGTTGAGAGAGATTTAGCAACTGTAGCACTAGTTTGGTTGAAAGATGGGAAAACCTCAACCGATTTTGACCATATATCCACCATAACCAAACACCCTTACTTCTTCCCTCCACTGGGCATGTTCAATGAAATCCATCATTAAGTGTTCAAAAGGTCTGGTTGGTGGTGGGTGTGCAGCCTGTGGTCCAGATAAACCTTTACCTGTGTTGTATGTAACACAAACAAAACAAGCTTGACAAAACTTTTGTGCATAAATCAAAAATCCCTTTGCGCACCAGTGTAATTTTATCAGATCCAACATCCCTCTTTTGACAAATGGTCAAAACCGTGGGTGAATTTTGCAAAATGAGGGAAAAAATGTTAAGGCAGGCAGGGCATTGTGTTTTCTCATCCGTGGCAAATGTTTGCATAGCTGAAAGATATTCAGGAACAGACACAGATAGTGAAATCATGTAAGATTGAGGAGCAGATATTCTGTGAGCAGCAGCATGTTTGGCTGCTGCATCCACGCGTGCATTTCCTGTTGAAATAGAATCATTAATCAATCATTGTGTGTGAGCTCGGCATTTCCATACTGCAGTGGCTTTTGGCATCAAAACGGCATCCAGCAGAGCAACTCCATTTTCATGATTAAATATGTGTTTACCATCAAATTATTGTCAATTTTAATGTCAAAGATAACTTTTCAAGACTAGTTCAAAAAGCAGTCTATCTAGTTCTATCATATGAAAGTTGCCTAAATTACAACACAAAACCTTTTAACTCCGATAATATTACTTGCACATTTAAGATCATGGTCATGTTAGCCATTTGTAATTCGCTACTTTAATATAAAAAAACAGCTGAAGTGCATTGACAATATAAAGTCATTCTAATGTGCAGTTTCTGCTGGATTAGAAGAAACCACCTTATTTTTGTTATAATCTAGCATCTAGCCCTTAAAATGTTTAATGATATAATTTAAAGGTGTAACATTCCTGTTCACATCACTGTTGTTCAGAAGCATATTTAATTATTTTTCTTTGCGTTGTCACACTAGCGACATGTTTATGTGTATAATCCATTCACAAAACGGAAGTCCTGAAGGTTCTAAATAATGTCATTCTGCGTTCATGGCACAGCTAAATCACTTCCTGTCATGATGATTGCACTATATTGTGTTAGGAATATGACAATTCTTTGTTTTCACTGCAGCCTCAATACAACATATCAAGACTTGTTTAGGTGGTTGGCTCAATTTAAATATGAGGTTACATTGCAGGAAATGTCGGGGGGGGGACTCCCTAGCCACCCACTATTTTTAACTTTGCTACCCATTGTTAAAATAACAATGTTAAAGTGTGTATTATGAAAAACACTTGCGTCACCATCAAGGAAATGTTTAATTATAAAATACCAGCTGGAGCTGAAGTTAGTTGAAGTTATGCTGTGCATATATGCTCTGGGATCTGAGCACATTTATAGATGGAAAGCCCAAAGACGCATTTCAGTCACAGCCTGTTGCCTGTAGCCATTAGTGAAACAGATTAACGAGACAGCTGCAGCAACACAGAGGGTCTTCCCTCATTATTGAGGAATGTATGTGTGTGTGTGTGGGGGATTCCTTTGAGAGACAGAAATGTTCTGTCTGTGAGGGAATGACAACCCCTGTCAGTGTTTCCATTTGTATGAACGTTTGCATTTGATGCCATGATAGGATTACCTTTGTGTATGTGTGTGACCTCATGATGGGTTAGGGTTAGGGTTAACCCATAAAGATTATGATCAGGATGATAAGGATGAGCATTCTCAGACAGTGTTCTTCTGCTTGACTCTTCATACAAACACACACAGTCACTGAAGCTATAATATTTATAAACACCTTAAAGAAACATTATACAAAGACCAATTGAAAGTCAACTTTTATTAATCCTAGAGTCATGCACATACATCGTAGAAGCACATACACAACACACACACAATAAGGGAATTAGTCCTCTGCATTTAACCCATCTGGGCCAGCACAACAATGGCCACAGAGAGGGTGAAGGCTCCAAACCAGTGGGCTTCCGTGGATGCCCGGTGAGGGGATGTATCTGGGGGGAGGTGCCTTGCCCAGGGGCACAAGGCTGAGTCTTTTGGGGGGACAGCTGATCTTTGATTCTCGCCTTTGTTCCAAATTGTATTTTGGGATCAGGGTTGGGGTTTCGGGGGCCTCGAACCAGCGCCTCCCCAAACAGTACAACCATACAGTTATACTGCAGGGTGCGAAATAACAGCAATGTTGCAAGTAAAAAAACCTTGGTGTAAAGAGTCCGATCGACGACAGGAGGGAATACCAGGGGAAAAGGTTTTTATTGGGACCGTCCACAGGACAAAACAAAAAGGAGGCTCTTCACAGTCCTCAAAGTAAATAAAACCCTGTGGATAACTGCCAATATTTCTGGCGATGTGCCGGGCAACTCCTCACTTCCTCCCAGGATCCAGCCTACTGTAAGAGAGACCAAAACCAGGTTAACCACATGCTTTTATAATGAATGAGTTGATTACCTGATTCTGGTCAGCTGTGTCTGGTCCCTCACTCCCTTCTCTCACCTGCAGGCGGCGCTCTTACCACACCCCACTGCCACATATCCCCACCGCCCCTCTCAGGCCAGGGTCCCGCCGGCCGCAAGCCAACTCCCCCCACCCTCCGCTGAGCGAGAGAGAAAGTCGTCCACGACCATCTGGTTCCCCGGCCTGTGGATAGCCTAGAAGTTGAACCGCTGAAGTGCCAGATACCAACAAGGCATCCTTCATGCGGTGGAGCCACTGGAGGGGAGCATGGTCCGAACAGAGGGTGAAAGGTCGCCCCAGAAGGTAGTAGTACAAGGCGCTGACCACCCACCTTATGGCGAGGCACTCTTTCTCCACCGTACTGTAGTTCCCCATCCACCTCCTGGGACAGCACGGCTCCCACCCCGCTGTTCGAGGCGTCGGTCTGCAACACAAAGGGGAGAGAGAAGTTAAGTGAGAACAGGAGTGGCTTCCCACAGGGGGCTTTCTTAACCCTCTCAAACGCCTGCTGACACTGCTCCGTCCACTGGACCGGATCTGAGGCACCCTTTCGAGTCAGGTCGGTCAAGGGGCTGGTCACCTCCGAGAATGGCTGAATGAACCGCCGGTAGTAACCTGCCAGCTCCAACAACCTACTGACCTCTTTTTTGGTCTTAGGCCAAAAGCTACTGGAAGGTGGCTGGAGCTCCAAACAAACCAAAGGGAAGTGTTACAAATTGGTATAAGCCATACGGAGTAGAGAAGGCCGTTTTTCCTTAGACTCTGGAGACAGGGGAATCTGCCAGTAGCCCTTGGTTAAATCCAGTGTCGTATAAAAGCGAGCTGTGCCTAACCGGTCCAGGAGTTCGTCGACCTGGGGCATTGGGTAAGCATCGAATTTTGCGGTAGTCCATGCAGAACCGTGTTGACCCGTCGGACTTGTGCACCAGCACAACTGGACAACACCGTCACTGGTGGACTCCTCTATTACTCCCATCTTCAGCATAGCCTGAATCTCTGCCTGAACATTTTTTTTCTTGTGTTCAGGCAGCCGATACGGCCGTGAATGTACTGTCACGCCCGGGGGTGTTTCAATGTGGTGGTGTATGATCGGGTGCGCCCTGGCAGGGGGGAGAACACATCGGCAAACTGCCTCTGCAATGAGGCGACATCTGCTCTCTGGCCAGGAGTCACCCCCCTCTCATTTACTGTTGTTGCCAAAGAAGCAGACACCACCTCCCTCCATGCTTTAACGAGGTTCACATGATAAATCTGTGTTGCCCCACCAGATCGCACCACCTCATAATCGACATCCCCCACTCTTCGTGTGAGCATGAAAGGCCCTTGCCACTTAGCAAGCAATTTGGAGCTAGAGGATGGGAGTAATACGAGAACTTTCTCTCCCGGTGTAAATTGTCTTAGACTCGACCCTCTGTTGTACTGGCGCTGCTGACGTTCCTGGGCCTGGAGCAAATTCTCACGTGATAACTGACCCAGTGAAAGGAGTTTTGCTCGCAGGTCCAAAACGTACTGAATTTCATTTTTGCTGGTGCTTGGACCCTCCTCCCAGTTTTCCTTAACTAGGTCCAAGACCCCCTGTGGCTTCTGGCCATCTTCGTGCACAAACTTGCGAACCATGTTCTTTAGTGTTTTGTTAAAACTCTCCACCAGCCCATCGGTCTTGGGATGGTAAACACTAGTCCGTATTGAATGGACGCCCAGTAGCTCATTAAGTTTGTGTAGTGTGCGTGACATAAATTATGTGCCTTGGTCAGTCAGGATCTCTTTCGGGATCCCGACTAATATGAAACAGTGCCTGAGCTACACTCTTTTCAGAGATACTACACAACGGCACTGCCTCAGGATATCGTGTTGCATAATCCACCAGGACTAATACAAAGCGATATCCCCGTGCACTCCGGTCTAATGGCCATACCAATTCTCTCAAATGGCACCTCAATTAATGGGAGGGGGCGCAAAGACGCTTTTGGTGTGGCCGGCGGGTTAATCAGCTGACATTCGGGGCAAGATGCACACCACCGCTTCACATCTGCCAATAAAATCGGGTCATGATCCGGTTAGGTGTTTTGTCGTACCCTAAGTACACTGACATGGAGTTATGATGAGCCGCCTGAAAAATCATTTCCCGACGGCTTTTCGGCACCAGCAATTGGGTGTTTTTCTCTCCTGTCTGTGTGTCCCTGCTCACACGATATAATCTGTCCCTAATCACTGAAAAGTACGGGTGAGTGAGTGCTGTGTTCAGGTGCAACTGAGCGCCACCTGGTCAAAGACATGTTTTAGGGTCTCATTCTGAGACTGCTCGAGAGGGAAATCCTCCATTGGAAACACAGGCGGGAGCCCCCCCCCCCCTCGACGGCATTGTCCTCCTCCGAGTCACCGCTGAATACAGCACAAAGCTCACATTTCCCTGATGCACAGGAACACACCCCCATAGCCCCCACTCACTTAGCAAACCCCGGCCAATTTGTTCCCAAGATCAGGGGGTGCGTAAGGCGAGTGCTAACTCCAGCCTTAACTGCCCATTGCCCATAAAAGACATTCGCACTTTCAGGTACTGGTGAATATCCCCATGCACACACCTCACCTTCGCCCACGATGCTTCTACCAATGCCCTGGTTCGAACCAAGCGCTGATGGATCATCATCTGGTTACAGCCCGTGTCCACCAGAGCCTGGTGGGTACCCCCCTGAATACTGGTATACGGTACGTCCCCTCAGGACTGGGGGAAGACACCCACAACCCTGACTAGCTGCCCGACCTCCATAAGCGGACACTCGCGTCGGAAGTGGCCGGGCTGTCCATACCGCCAGCAATCCTGCCCAGACGTCTGAGGAGCCCCCAGTGGTGCCGAATGGCCAGACGCAGAGGCTGGATCCTGTCCATCTGTAGTATTTTGGACAATCATAGTCAAGATAACGGCACCGAATTTCCGGGGGACGACCGGCCACGACAGGGTGGGAAACATTGAATCCCCCTCCTGCCTCCGAGGGAGAGTTGGGTGCCCTGTGCAGTGTTCATCTGGTTTTATTAGAGACTTTTTGGTGTTTTAACGACTCTGATGTAAAAGCATGTATCGCTGTCCTGAAAAAGCAGCGCACGCTACCGTGAGCCCCTCCACCGTCCCAAAGCACTCAAGTGTAGCCAGTAGCCTCGCGCCACAGACCCAGCTGCAGGCAGAGCAGAGAGGAGACCGTTTCTCTGACTGCATGAATTGCGCGTGCTCAGAGCCACCTCTGTTACTTAGCCTGAAGCTGGTCCTGAGAGGATGTTCAGAGGAGAGGTAATCGAGAAGAGAGCGAGGAGGAAGAAGACTTTTTATTAATTGAGTGATGTCGCAGATACCTTCACTGGGCTGGAAGACTGATCCTGTTGGTGATTGTGGCCTTGTTGTTTTCAGAATGGTATGGATGAAGATAGTCTTAAACTGCGTGATGCACTTTGTCAATCTCAGAGATTACTCAACTCTGAAGTACTGCCTAACCTATCCCTGCTTCTTTCACACCTTTCAGAAGGCAGATATGGAGGCTATGATTCAGAATGAATAAGAAACAGAGCTAAGTTGATAACAGCTACATGAACAACAAACGGAAACTAACAGTCAGAACCAGTAAAGTTAGTGTAGGTGAGAGTTAAATGTGTAATAAAGTCACCTGAGCAGGGGGAACTACATTAATGTAATGTGTAATGTTTGTGTTGTAGTGGAGGGGGTTTGGGTGGGTCAGGGGGGAGTTTGGCATTGTTGGAGATGTTTATTGCTGTGGGGAAGAAACTGTTCTTCGTTAGGTTTTGGTCCTGATGGGTTTTGGTCCCCGCAGCCTTCTGCCAGAGTGGAGTGGTTCAAACAGTGTGTGTCCAGGGTGGGAGGGGCCAGGATCTTCCCTGCTCTCCTGAGGGTCCTGGAGGTGCACAGGTTCTGTAGAGATAGGAAGCTGCAGACGATCACTCTCTCTGCAGAGTGCATCATACACTGGAGTCTGCACCTGTCCTTGGCAGTGGCAGCAGCGTAAAAGACAGTGATGGAGAAGGTGAGGATGGATTCGATGATGGCAGGTGTAATAGCGGACAAGCCTTGTCTATGGCAACTTCTTCCGCTGCCTCAGGAAATACATCCTCTGTTGGGCTTTATTTGTTAGGGAACTGATGTTCAGCTGTTCAAGGAGTCAGGAATATAAAATTGTCTATATGAGCGACAGTAGAAATTGTTAAGGTTTAAGGTCCAGCCGTCAATCATTGGTAAAGTGGGGGGTTCTGGGCTTATAGTTGGTGATCTGCCAGAGCCCCTTCCAGACTGAAGCAGAATCGTTGGAGGAAAACTGTTGTTGAAGTCTCTCAGAGTACCGGTGCTTAACTTCTCTCACAGCCTTGCTGAACCGGTACTTGGCCTTCTTGAATTCTGCTCTGTCACCACTCCGAAAGTCTCAATCATCCAAATGACTAGTACTTTCCTCAAAAACGTGTTTTGTACAATGTGATACATGTCTTCAGCCCCCTGGTGCTTATCAGGGCACTGCAGGTAGTAGAGTGCTTTTAAAAGCCACTTCTAAAATGTATACTTTCATGTAGTAGCTCAGAGGTGTGAAGTCTGTTTCTGTTCCTCAGCAAGGACAGAAACAGTTTTTGCCGAGCACAACGTGGAATGGAAAAGGGGTTAGGGTTAGGTAGCCTTCATCATATCACATATGTTGGGTTCAATGGCCGCCTGGGCTACGGCTGAGTGGGAAGCAAACTCAGCGATATGCCAATCCGCTGCAGTCTTCATCAACGCTATTAAAATGGTGTTTGTTCATACCACAAGGGCGATAGAAGCGGCGCAGGTAAAACAGCGTCAGCGCAGAGTGGCAGAATACGCCATTGAGTTTCACACACTGGCAGTGCACTGCGAGTGGAACAACGTGGCGCTACGTGACACCTTTAGAAGCAGCTTGTCGGAAAGCATCAAGGACCAGCTTGCCCCTCTCGACTTGCCCGTCGACTTAGACTCGATGATCGCCCTCGCCATCAAGATCGACCATCGCCTATGTGAAAGAGAGGTAGAAAAAAGGAGAGCTGGGTGGTCTCTTCAACAGAGTCGTCAGGTTTCCCCTGGCATACCCACAGAACCCATCATTGTCATCAACAAGGCCATGGTCAGCGCCCGCCCCGTTACCCGCAGAGCCTCCCGCCGTTCAGGTGGAGCCCATGCAGCTGGGGCAAACAAAAGTGTCACCAGAGGAGTGACACCGCAGACTCCACGAAGGCAGGTGTTTTTACTGCGGCCACACCAGCAAGTTAGAAGCCCAGCTAAGATACAGCCACGCCAGGGACGGGGAAAAGCACCGGTGAGCCGAGCCACACTTTTCCCCCGCTCACTAACTATGCGACCAGGCTATTGAGGCTGTCTCATAGTCATAGTAAGGTAAGATTAAATAGTAAGTATTTTTGTAGTTAGTAGGTGTATGTTTTTGGTGCTTTTTGTATTGTTACTGATTAATCAGTGAACTTCATTCCTTGTGGTCTCGTGCATTTGGATCCACGCCTCGTACAGCCCTAACATGTTGCCAACCTGCAGGCTTTTTTTATTCACCTTGAAGAAGCGTCAGTGACGCTCAACCGAGCCAAATGTGAATTTACCTACCTCGGCAAAGAGGTTGTAAAATGGACCGATGCGTCTTATCGATGCTAAGGTAACCGCAATTGTCAACTTGCCTATTACCAGAAGTGAATTGCGCACATCTTTGGAATTACTGGTTATCAAAGCTGTTTCTACAAAAACTTGTCTGTGTAGCCCCAGACACACATTTTTCTGGATTGATTGATAGCATACTTTTGGTGTACCAAAGCTCTTCTCTCTAGTTCTCTGGTGCTTTTAACCTTTTTAAGTGGAAGTGGATGCCAGTGACAGGGAGCTGGAGCAGTCCTTCTTCAGGATGATGCACATGGAGTGGGTCATCTATTTTCTTACTTATCTTGCAAATTCAACAGACATCCGAGCAGATGATAGGAAGAGACGGAACTGATTTATTTAAAAAGGCCAGTTTTGGGATAGCCCCTTGACCCAGTGGAGGTGGTGGGAGAGAGGAAAATGATGGCTAAGCTATCATGTCTTTTGGACAAACAGTCCCACCTCCTGCAGGACAACATCGCAGCACTAGACAGCTCCTTCAGGGACAGACTGATCGGCATAAAGTGTCCCAGGGAAAAGCAAACACAGGTCTTTCCTACCTTCCTCTGTAAGTTTGCTCACAGTCAACCCCATCCACCTATTAACACTGTACAGTAAAAAAATACCATGGCCAATACTCATGTATAGTGCAATATTCTTGAATAGTTACATAATATTTCAATGCATATACTGTTAATCATTATATAAACTGAATTTAGATTTTTTTTTATTGTATATTTCCTTTTTATGCACAGCTTCTATTTGTTTTAAATGCTCTTTTATCTTTTTGATTTATGCCTGTTTATCTCTGCTGCTGTAATGCTGTGGATTCCCCCAATGTGGGACAATAAAGGATTATCTTTACTTATGATACTACTTTTCTACTACACATTCATACAAAAGTTAGTCATGGTGTTTCACAAGGTTCTGTACTCCAACCTTTACTTTTTACGCCACAAAGATGATGACCAGCTAACGTTTTACTTCTAAATATAGAAAACATTACTTTATTGTAGTCGGCCCTAAAAACAGGGTAGAAGACGGTTTCAACTGAGGCCATAAGTTTTAGCTGATTGGAAGAGGCAGAGACATTGGGAATGCTGAGAGGGAGAGAGTGGGGCTGGTTTTAAGATGTTATGCTTTTTCTGTTCTATGTACCTTTTGTACAAAATGAATGAGAGATTTTTCAGGCAGCTGAGTGTCAAAACATAGTGGAGGACCAAAAAAGTTTATAATTAAAACTGCAAGTAGTGATGAACGGGCCCTTGCATGTTTGGGGGCTGAAGAACATTGGAAAATGTAGCATGTCTATATGAGCTTCATGTTAAGCCTTGTACAGTGTCTTATAAATAAATGGTGTCGAGGTTGGTTTGTTAAGTCTTGATGCTTTGTCCCTTGTTGTGAAATAAATGACTGAATACTATTGGCATTCTTTTGTGTTAGTTTGGGGATTGCCCTAAAAAAGGAAAGCATTCTACGGTTACTTTTATATCAGCCACTAACCCTTAGTTATTGAGGTCTGCTTCTGACTATAGTTTGTGTCCTGCAGCTGCCCAACTGTTCTTGTCAATGCCTTTTTATAGTGGCAGCCCTCTCAACACCACAGCACAAATGTTTTCTGGAGAGCTTTATCCTGGAGGGATGGGGTTACACATGCACAGATATGTGCATGCACTTACACACAACAACACTCACGTGAACATAAATAACTGTGGTTAAATGTGTCTAACATTGGTCTTCCATGTGAAAAAAAATTTCTACAATCTGAAGTAAGTGTACGATTTAAAAATCAAATTAAACTAGCACTGCATCCTATAGTAAGATAGGGTATCAATCTTAATCTGAGTGTTTTGTGTCACTTCTCACTGTCGATAGACGCAGCAGCAATGTCAGATATCTGTCTTGATGCTAGAGAGAATATGAGACAGACAGAGGCTTGCAGTTTCGTGTGTGTGTGTGAGTGTGAGTGAGAGAGAGAGAGAGAGAGACAGAGAGACAGAAAGAGAGATATGCACAGGAGACTGGGTCATTTCTGTCTGCCTCCCCCTGATTAAGATCACTGTCCATGCCAGTGATCCTATTTGTTTCGGTTGGTCTGTTTTTCTGTGAGCCTCTTTAAAGGTTTGTTTAACTGTGTATTTGCTGTCTGTCTTAGTGACCAACGACTTACTGGCACAGATCAAGGATCACAAAGAATTACAGCTTCCACCAAGCATGTCCAGCCGCTTAGAGGTCCTCCTCTCAGCTCTGCAGGTAGGATTTACGATACATTTCAATACTTTTGGTGCTATTTTTAAATGCCATGTTTAAAAACTAACCTCAATGACACAGCCTAAAGACGAAAACAAATGACAAAAAAACAATAAAATGTTACTCACTACAGTATTGCATAAATTCAGTTTTTGATGTCTTTTATATTCATAAACGCAAGACACACATTTTTTTTTATCCTCAATAGATTTAGGGATTTGTTGATTTAAACTGACATTATAGTTCACTATTTGTGATCTTGAGCATTATTGAAAGAAAGAGTAGGAGTGAAATCAAACTACTCCTCTTCAGAAGACTTATAAGTACTAAAGTAGGACTATGCTGAATCACAGTTACTGTGAAACAGAAATGTGGCATCATGAATGCAGCTATTTCATCAGGACCCAGGTCAATGGTGCTTCTCGATGTCTTATTTATTTTTATGTTATCTTTTTTGTGTAGAAGGTTCTCACAGACTGATTTATGGTGGAGGAGTGGCTCAATCTGAAATTTAATGATAAAGTTGCAGATTTTTTTCTAACCTTTTGAAAAAAATGAAATGCAAATTCAGCAATATCTGTTGAACATCTGTCTGAAACTGTGTAAATCTAAACTAGCTCTATGAATCAATACCACTGTAATTAGAAGAAACATTTATTACCAAGTAATCAGTAACAATTACAAGGAATTTTCTTTGGTGTAGTGTTGTAAAAAGAAGCAGTAACTTTAAACATTAAATAATAATAATTAATAAAAATAAAATAAAAAATAAAATAAGTAATACCTGAATAGTTAACTAATAAGTGTAAAAGTTAAGTAAGTAAAAACAGAATCAGTAAAGTAAGAAAAGTATGAACATAAAAATGAAAAAACATTTAAATGTATTTTCTCAAGTTAATTTCCAGTTCTACATTTTTATTTTTCAACTAGCGTAGCTTTGCATGATTTATATTTAACTTGCTAATTGATCTAAAAATATTTGTAATGCAATTTGTAAATCCATCTGAAGATCTTTATGCTTAAATCAGAATCAGCAAATTTTGTGACGATAGCAGTCGTTTTTTAAAAAACCCTTTTAGCAGTAAAGATGTTGATAGATTAACATCAGTATTAAAGAATTTACGTTTAACTTTCAAGTATAGCCTGGTAGTGTTAGTGTCTAAATGCTAATATTCACTTTTTTAAGCTGCTCAATTTAACTTCATGCTGAGATGGTGGATAGTAACAATCATTAGTCAAAATGGCTTCCTGTGTATGAATTGAACTTACACCTAATCTTTTTCAAGGACATGGCAGAGGGAATTGAAATTAACAGCTTTGAGATACTCTTTAATATAGGCCAAGACTACCATACCAACAGTTCAAGGGGAAGGAAGATACTTAGTACATTCATATTAAAATCTGCACTTTTCAAAAATGCAATAGACAATACTACTTACAGTGTGGTAACATTTGTGTATTATTTACCTTAATTCAAGTAGTTGAATACTCGTGTTCGTATGATATTTAAGTCTGCATTTCTGCTTTGAGTTATTGCTGCATCAAACATATCAAATGTGCATCAAACCTGAGCTACATTGCGTTTGCTGTATATCATGTTCTGATAATTTGGCTTGTGGTTGACACTGGAGCCTTAGGAACTGGACTGGAATAAAAATAATAATAACACTGCAATAACACTCTATCCAGGGGCCTTACTACTCAACCTTAAGCTAATGAGTGAAAACACAGAATTCAGGAAATTCATGGCTAACTTGAAGCTTGCCATGCCTTCCTAAACTTAATTTTTCAACTAAATTTGTATCGCTTTTCTAATCTTTATGACCACTTAAACTTCAATTAGGGGTTGACACTCACCCAATAACTACACCAACCTATGCAGCGCTTGTACACAACGTATTTTTTTTCATACATACACTGCTGGCAAGCTGACAGATTATCCTGTCTTTATAGTACTTTCAAAGGAGCATCCTGACAGTAAATAATTAAGAAGTCTTGGAAACTGCCCGCTAAACCTTTGCCACCCTATTGGCTACCCAAAACACCCGCCCACCATCTCAGATGTCCGCAGCCGTCACTAGTTTTCCCCGTGCGCAACCATTCCTTTACCATTCTTCACCAACCAACCCAGTCTCGTGAATATTGGTGGAACCAATGCCCACAGCCATGGTCAGGGCAGGTCTACCCACTCTATGCCTGATCATTGTAGATATGATCAACTCCTCTCTGGAATGTGGGATTGTACCCTCAGGTTTCAAACTGGCTGCGGTTTGCCCGATCCTTAAAAAGCCATGTCTGGACGCGGATGATCTCACCGACTATCGCTCGATTTACAACCTGCCGTTTGTCAGCAAAATCCAGGAAAGAGCAAACTCCATCAACATATCACCAACAACCAAGTCGACGAACCCGTCTAATCTGGCTTCAGAGTTCACCGCAGCACAGAAACTGCTCTCATTAAAAACACTAATGAACTCCTTATCGCTGCTGACTCTGGCCACATCAGCATACTTATGCACCTGGACTTCTCTGCTGCCTTTGACACAGTTTCCCATACCATCCTCCTCAACCACCTATCTGAATACCTTGGTCTTACCCGTACAGTTTTGCTCCTGGTTCCAATCCCACCTCTCCAACAGGAAACAGTTCCACTCCCGCAAATATTCGTGAGACTGGGTTGCACCAACCCGGGAGCAAGACCCTCACCACCACTCCCCAGGATCCTATGCCAGGATTCTGTTTGTGGACTTCAGCTCTGCATTCAACTCAATCATCCCGGCTCTCCTGAAGGACAAGCTCTCCCAGCTTGGCGTGCCTGACACTACCTGCAGATGTATTACAGATTTCCTGTCTGAAAGGAAGCAGCACGTGAAGCTGGGAAAACAAATCTTAGACTCCAGGATGATCAGCACCGGCTCCCCTCAGGGCTGTGTTCTTTCTCCCCTCCTCTTCTCCCTGTATACCAACAGCTGCACCTCCAGTCACCAGACTGTCACGCTCCTGAAGTTTGGGGATGAGACCACCCTCATCGGCCTCATTTCTGGCGGAGATGAGTCAGCGTACAGGAGGGAGTCTGACCATCTGGTGCAAGGAGAACAACCTGGAGCTCAATACCTCCAAGACAGTTGAGATGGTTGTTGACTTCAGAAAGAACACAGCCCCACCCGCCCCCATCACCCTCTGCGACTCCCCAGTGGACACTGTGGAGTCCTTCCACTTCCTGGGCTCCATCATCTCCCAGGACCTCCGGTGGGAGCTGAACATCAGCTCCATAACAAAAAAAGACCAACAGAGGATGTACTTCCTGAGGCAGCTGAAGAAGTTTAGCCTACCAAAGACGATGATGGTCCACTTCTACACTGCCATCATCAAGTCCATCCTTACCTCCTCCATCATCGTCTGGTATGCTGCTGCCACTGCCAAGGACAGGTGCAGACTGCAGCGTATCATCCACTCAGCAGAGAGGGCAATCGGCTGCAACCTTCCATCTCTGGAGGACCTGTACACCTCCAGGTCCCTGAGGAGAGCAAAGAAGGTTGCTGCCGACCCCTCCCACCCAGGACATGGGCTGTTTGAAAAGCTCCCCTCTGGCAGAAGGCACCGGTCCATCAGGACTAGAACCTCTCGCCACAAAAACTGTTTTTTCCCTACAGAAATTAACTTTTTGAACAATGCAAAACTCCCCCCTGACCCCCCACTCCCGCCACCGTAACAAAAACTATTTTGCGTTATATTAAGGCCCACAATGCACAGTACACTTTATTGGACATTTTACGGCCACCTGCAATACTTATAATGTACTTGTAATGACATATGATAAATAATCTCATCCCTTAGTTATGTTGCTCACTTAGCCATATATAACCATTTGTTATACACTAATTTACTGTCAGATAATGTTACTATATGTTAATATTTACTTCTATTGATTCACCTAGCCGTCATTTTCTTAGTTCCATCTCAACTCACCATCCCACAATCATCAGTTATACACTTATTGCTATATATTGTATTTAATGTTTACTTTTTACTTTTTTAATGTTTACTGTTTACTTTTTATTCGGTTTATGGCACCAATGCACCAAAAATATTTCCTAGTAATGTTACTATTACTTGGCATTAAAGTCAATTCTGATTCTGATTCTGAGCATCTCCAAGACACTACCTTTCATAGCATCACAGCATGTACTCTGTGTACCTTATTAAGAACACATTCATGAGCGTACACTGTTTACTTACACGTCACACCACACCATTCATTTGGTAATAAAAAAACTGCTATTAATTTTAGGTCAGCATGTCACGTGAAGCATCAGCAGATTTGTAAGGAACAGACAAATATTCACTAACATGCCTGCACATACTCTCTATATCCCATAGGTAAATTGTTATTGTTCAGTCATACGCTAAAAAACAAGATCAAGGTCAAGTACTTATCTTCCTCTTTTTCTAGATTCTGGCTCCCTAGCTGGCAGCTTATAGCTATCACACCGTCTCCTCTTACGTTCAGTTTCATCAGGGCAAGTGTGTAAGGTGAGACAAGACAATGGTCGGCGTAGTCAAGTTGGAAATACTCACACATAGTGTTTACAGCCCCATCACTGATGGGGTCTCCAACAGCTCACAAGCGACCTACCGGTAGCTTGCCAGCAGTCTTTCAGTTGCTCGCCGTTCACAGACTGTGTTCAACAAATCCGATGGCATTGAATGTACTTTTAGACAACGTCGGTCTGAACCTAACCAATCACAGCAGTGTAGCAGCAAACGGACATTGACACTAGTTATGCTAGCCGAGTGAAAGTGAAGCGTTTGCTACAGCAGTAGCAGTAGCAGCAGAGTTTATTCAGATTTAATATGGAAAATAAAGGTGGCCAGTTGAAGAAAAAGCAGAAAACATACGATTTCCATGTGGAGTGGGAAAGACAGTTTTTTTTTCACCGAAGCACACTTCTTGGAGAAACACAAGAAGCCATTCACCGATGGCGGGATGGTGAAGGAAGCAATGACAGCAGTGGCTGAGCCGCTATTCAAGACCATAAAAGTAAGACTGAAATCATGTCCGCCATCGCAGATGTACCACTTGCCGCTAACATAAACATGCCGTATACATAAAGACTGTCTGCACTATCTGCAGAGCCAATGGAGCAGCTGGAGCGGGACATGGCAAGGTGCCAATGGTTTTCAATTCAGTGTGAGGAGTCGGTGGACTCGACTAATACCGCCCTGTTGTCTGTGTTTGTTCGGGTGGTCTTTGATGACTCTTCCACCAGAAAGGAGTTTTTGACATTGCTTCTTTTGAAAACCACAGGAGCACACGCTTGCTTGAATATGTGTGAAATCAAAGAGGAAACAAAAATAACTTGTTTCATTACCTATGTAGTAACCAGTTGACATTTTTTTTAAAGATAACTTTTGAATTAATTGTATTCATTGTTAAATTAAATGTTTTCCATCCCTGCAGAGTGAAGGGGATGTGGAGAGCACCTTGAATATCCTCCATGTCCTGGATGAACTCCTGTCAGCTTGTAAGCTAATATAAGTTCTTGACCACTTGAACACCACCATTTTAATAATCTAATATACAAAGAATACAACTTCAAATTAAGGCTGAAAGTCACACTGATTCTGAATTCTGATTTTAAATTCAATCTATCAGAGCCAATATAAGAGTAAAAAAAAAATATCACTCTTACTGGATTACATAGTCCAATCAATCAGTCCAATGAACAATTGAATTGGTTTGTTTTGTTGTAACCACTATTCTCTGTTTAGGTACAGATTGCCAAATCCATTATTTGATCAATAAAGGTGGCAGTGAGGTCTTGCTGAGTTTACTGGTCACCATTGGCCGCAGTATCTGTCCCAACTACTCCATTCTGCTGCCACTGTTACACCTGCTGGCAAAAGTTGGATGCAGAGGTGAGAATTAATGAAAATAATATATATATACATATGATTTTAATTGCTAGATAAAAGCCCGATTTGTAGCTTGTTATTCCAACCTCAGATACAGTTCAGCACATCAGAGTTCTAAAGGGGCTACACAACATTTAGACATATCTATACAGTACCATATAAGTGTATCACACTAATTCTAGATACTACCTTTGCTACCAAACAGCCACAATTCGTCTTGCCATGTATTCCATAAGATATTAGCAACATTACTTTAAATTGTCCCTGTTCAAGTCACAACATTACTGTATATACTGTATGTCAGCTGCACCTTCATGTTGCCAATCTCCTGTTCTACCACAGTCCGAAGGTGTTCCACTTGATTGCACTTCTAGTGATTAAGGAGGTGACTGTGGTTCAATGAACTTACTATGATGTTCATGAATTTTTCAGCACCATCTTTTAATACATTCATGCACAGTAAACACAGTAAACATGAACCACTGCGTGTTTCCTGGTTGACACTGCTTATTGGATATATGGACACTGAAATGAAAAAAAGTGATGTTTCTAGTACAGCAATTAGGCAATGCACAGGGAACCTGATTTGAAGCTGTGTGATTGTCTTTTTTGTGTGTCGCTCAACGTAAATCCAAAACTCCAGTCTCACAAACATTTGTAAAATGGTAACTATTAATAAATAAATAAATGAATAAATTATTAACTAATGGTATCTATTAATTCGTGGGCAGGGTAGCGATTAACGCTGTTATTACGTGATGATCACCACGTATTAAAAACTATGTATTTCTATGGGGAGGGTTAATTGTTCACAACAAACGTTATTCCAGCAACTGTGTACACACAGACTGCGCCGTATGATCTGACTTCATGTTTGTTTTATATCTAAGCTTCTCAGCATCTTATACAGCGCTTATACAGCAATGATGTTGCTTTTGTTGTTGTGTTAATGTTTATGCTCCTGGTTAAAATAAAATCCGGTCGACATGACTAATGAGAATTCTGGCCAATGAAACGGACTGAGCAAGGTGCACACAGTAAACAAAACTGCTTGTTATCATGATTATGACGCCAGGCAAGGGTTAAGGTGAGGGTTACAATGCACGCCTATAGATACTGTGCTTTACACGGAAATTAAAAAACGGATGTTTCGAGGATAGCAGTCAATCAGCTAAAGTTTACAGAATACATCATTTGGAGCTGTCTGATTCTCTCTTTAAAATCGCTCCGCGCAAGCACCTGCACACACATGCAGTGATGTTTTCCCTTTATTTTGTACACATGGAGCTTTAAATATAACAGTTTATTTATGCACACGTCTCCCTTAGCGTTTAAATAGGACACATGGTGTGTTCAATCGTGTCTAATGTACCCCGTTTCGCTCCAGAGGGATACCGAGTCCATTCATATCGGCAGAGCTGCATCAAGGCATGAGCGCACACTATATTTATCATGCTGTCAATATATTTTACAGTGATATCTGCAAGATTCGTCAATTCTAAAACACAAGTTTGTCGTTGGTACCTACATTAGTTTTATTATTTCCCCCTTGGATTTTGATAAAACCAAGTTCTATTTCATTCATACTGACCGCTAGAGACGGTGCTTTAGCACTGGATGCTTCCAGCTCGCGCATGCGCAGGTCGAGTAATTATATCAACAAAATCACTTGTGTGACACCTGGTGACCGAGGGAACATTTATATCTCCCGGTGTCACCAGGACTCTGTTCTTCCTCCTATCATGTCGCGATTGAGGACTATGATAGCAGGTAAAAAAATAATAAACAAAATAAAAATAAATAAACAAACAGACTGGCTTCTCGCGGGTAGCTTCATAACCCATGGGTTGGGGCTTCAAGTTTTTACTCGTCCTCCTGAAGCTGCAACTTGCTTTTTGCAAACACGGGACATCCGCACGTTGATGTAACGATGATTTTGCCGATTGACTAGCGTTGCCGGTAAATACTGTTCTCAGGAGTAGCAAGGACTACATGTGGCCATGGTAAAAACTCTGTGTTTTTCGATGGGTGATCACCTTGTTGAGTGCGGGCAGGTAAGTATTCCTCAGCTGCATCGTCTTGCTTCTGTGTCGCACCCGGGCTCGGTGCTTTCGCCAACACACTTGTGCGCGGATCGGTGCGGGTAGGGGCCAGTGGCTGGTAGCGTCAGCCGGCTCTCCAGCACTAGCATCTGTCCCTGCTCTTTGCAGCATCAGTGCTTTCGCCTTCAGCCTCTATGTTTATGTGAGTACATCTGTGTCGCTCCAGGCTCGGTGCTCTCGCCTTCAGCCTCGGCGTGCGGGTGAGCATGTCTGTGTTGCTCAAGGCTAGGTGTTCTCGCCTTGAGCCTCCTGTGTGTGTGTATAGTTCCCCTGATAGGAGCTTTTGGGGCCAACTGTGTCTTCTTCAACTGTCGGCTACGGCGGCAGCGGCTGTGCGCAGCTGCGGTGAGCCTATTTCCACTTGCGCTTTGATTCAACTAATTGGCAAGATGCTAAGTCCCCATCATTGTATATCTTGTATGGCTCCCTTGCAAGCAGAGGATGGCCATGACCAGTGTCTTTCATGTCTTGGAGTTGAGCACCTGAGCGAGGGGGTGTCTGTTAACCCGTGCATGAACTGTAGTTTAATGCCTCACGCATTGAGGCTAGCCAGATTAGCCAAAGCGGAGGGCAGTTACCAGCTACCTCCTTCAGGCAGAGTTCCTGGAGACACCAAACGCTGCATACCCCGGCATGGTGGGTCTAAAGTCACGTAAAATTGACTCCTTAACCCACAAAGTCGATACCCTGTCTACTAAGTTTGTGGACGTTACTACTACTACTACCCTACTCCAAAACCTACAGCTAGATCATTGCACGCCAGCCACGAGGGGGGACCCCATGGCTGAGCATCCTACATATCAGGAAGAAGACGCACTGTCACCGGCTGCATCCTGTACCCTGTTTTCTGAAGAAAAGCACAAGGATGAAACTGTTTCCCATGTCTCTCAGGGGTTCTCTCAGAGGTCTGGTGGAAGCTCAATAAGAGACTTAGAGCCCAGCCATGAAGCAATGAAACCATTAAGGCCCGCGGGCCAGAACCGGCCTGCCAGAAGGTCCAACCTGGCCCGCGGGATGACTTTGCAAAGTGTAAACAGACACATAAGAAACCAGAGCTTGCTCGTTTTGCTTACCCTTCCTCTTTCTAACTCCTGCCCCCAGAACATCCACCCAATCAGAACACACTTCCCCCACTCACTCACCCAGCATATGTCACTAGGACTGTCCATCAAAACAGTGATGCATTCGCTTTCATTCCGTAAATTAAAATTCAACAGTGATCGAAGCACTCTTCTGTGTAATTCCTGCACTCTTTTCTAAAACCATCAGAGTGCAATGTTGCC
This sequence comes from Colistium nudipinnis, assembly GCA_016785305.1. Lineage (NCBI taxonomy): Eukaryota > Metazoa > Chordata > Actinopteri > Pleuronectiformes > Rhombosoleidae > Colistium > Colistium nudipinnis. Next base: position 693,488 of record JAFBJU010000906.1, on the reverse strand, counting down.
AAAAATATGTTTGCTTGTTTTTATTAATTTTGTCATACAAGATATTTTAGACATAATAATGAATGATATGCTAAGAAAGTTATGCCCTATTGGAGAAATATTATTCAGGTCAAAGGGAATATTTTATACTTATATTTTTATTTTGGTCCATAATTCAATATTAACAGTGAAATAAAGATTTGGATTGCAGTGGAAATAAAAGGTGTTTATACGGTCTATTTATATATTCACTAATTTTATGAAATTCCTATTGAATATTTTGAAATGCTTCTCACAGCAAATATTGATATATGCGATGAATAAATCACAAAGCCTAATGTTAATTAGATTTTTTTGTAGCTTGACAGCCTGAGTAAAAATGACTTATTGCACTTATTTTGCCCGTGACAAAAATTATTTTGACACCCCTGACTTATTGTGTCCCCTGACCAGATTACAGATGACCACCTGGTCAAAAGTTTTAACATTGCAGCCCGTATGGGCCGCCTTGGCAACTCCTTCTCACTCCTGATCTTGACTCTGTCACCAACCCTGCAAGAGTCAGGCTGTGACTCTTCAGCACAGACTCTCAGTGACGCTTCACTGCAGACATTCGCCTTTATGTCTAGGGAGCTGGGCAGGTTGATGTCAACAATAACATTAACATGTCGACAGGTCGTGCTGGAGCAATCTCCGCTTTCGGAAGGGTGTTGACGAACCCTCCACTCTCTCCCAGTAGTCAGGCTCCCAGGCCAAATGTTTGGGCCAGCTGCTCAGCAGGCCTTGGAACGAAGTGTGGAAGCTGTGCGGCTCCCTATGCCAATTGGGTCCAGCCACCTCTTCACTCGAGGAGACAATCAAGAGGTCAGTACGATTCAGTGCAGGAGGACCAGCAGCATCATGCTTCAGCACTGCTGTGCCAAGAGGACTGGCACGCTGTCAACCCCCCCCCCCCCCGCCCCTCCCCCCCATGGTCTGACTGATTCTCCGGGGCCGGTTGTTGGACGCTTTTCCCAACAGCACCTCAGCTACTGGGAAGAGCAGACCACAGACCCTTGGGTGGTGTCTAAGCTATCCAAGGCTTACAAACTCCAATTCCGACGACGGCCCCCAACATTCAGCTGGATCAAATGGACTGTGTTCAAAGATCTCGAGAAATCCCAGGTCCTAGAACGCGAGATTGCCGCCCTGCTAGGGAAAGGCGCCATCGAGGTTGTAGAACCACAAGCACAAGCTCAAGGGGTTCTATCTCGACATATTTTCGAATCCCAAAGAAGAAAGGCGGGTCTCGGCCCATGCTGGACCCGAGAGGTTTGAATTTGTTCCCCAAGGTTCTTCCCTTTCACATGTTACGGGTCTTCCAGACTGTTTTGTGTGTGGACGATTGGTTGCTCATTTCCCTAACTCGGGAACAGGCGGTCAGGGATACAACTGTTTTCCTGTGTGTCATATGAACCAGTTGGCCTAGGGGTCAACTACCAGAGCCACCTTACACCAAGTCAAGGTGTGAGTTACCAGGGGCTGGAGCTCGACTTGCTGTCAATGCAAGTCTCCCTCTCTCCGTAGCGTGTGACTGCCATTTTACAGCTTCTACAGCGCTTCAGGCATGGCACGTGGCTGAAATACAGCCTATTTCTACGTCTGATGGGTATGCTGACTTCGGCATCCATAACGGTCCCTCTCGGCCTACTGTTCTTGCGCCCTCTTCAGATCTGGGTGAATGGTCTCCACTTGGACCCTAAGTGGCACAGACACATGAAGGTCAGAGTATCTGGGCAGTGTCTTCTGACACTCAAGCCGTAGAAAAAAGAGGGCATGCCTGAGGGCATGGATGCAGGATAGCCTCCCACCGAGAAAGGGTGGAGACAGACACTTCCCTTTCAGGTTGAGGCTGGGTGTGGCAGCACAGAAATGTCAGGGGCCAGTGCAATGCCCAGCAAAGACTGGAGCATATAAATGTGCTGGAACTCCTTGCAGTGTTCCTGGCACTCAAGCGCTTACTACCAGCTCTGCGAGACAGGCATTTACTCATCCGGACAGACAAAACTTCCACTGTTTATCACATCAACCACCAGAGCGATTCATGTTCCAGGAGTACAGAACAGAACATCAGACCTCCTCTCTCGCCATGGCCCGTCCCCGGGAGAATGGCAACCCAATCCAGAGGTGGTAGGCATGGTTCGGAGCAGGTATGGCAGAGCAGTGGTGGACCTCTTTGCCTCCGAAGAGACGACCCACTGTCCTCTCTGGTTCTCCTTGATGGAGAGAACCATCCCGCTGGGACAGGACACTCTGGCCCATGTTTGGCGAGACGGCCTGCTTTACGCATTTCCCTTCTTTTAATGGCGACTCTGGACAGAGTCCAGCAAGGGGGTCACAGCCTTCTGTTGGTTGCTCCGTATTGGCCGGGAAGGCCTTGGTTTCCAGCATTGCTCAAACTCCTAGACAGGGAGCCATGGTGCCTGCCAGAGAGGTTGGACCTTCTGTCTCAAGTGGCAGGCCGCATATGGCACCCGGATCCGGCTGTGGGTGTGGCTCCTAAAGTCAAGGATCCACCAACATCCTGTGACCAGTCGGTTCTTTTTACAATTTTAAACTCGAGGGCACCCTCCACGAGGCGGCTCTACGCAAACAGGTGGAAGTTGTTTTCACAGTGGTGCGAGACATGTGACCAGGCCCCAGAGACCTGTTCACTTGCTGTAGTTCTGCGATTTCTGCCGGCTGTGTTTGACAACAACAGAAGCAGAAAATCTCTTTTGCCATTTTAACAGCGCCCTCATTTGGTGATGCAATCCAGTATGGAAAATTCACACAGCTTTGGTATAGTTCTCAATATATCAAGTGTTTGCATGTACGTAGTTGCTTCTGGAGCAAAATGACAAGCGTTCAAAAACTCACTGAGGCTCAAAGGTCAACAGTTCAGAGCAAAACCTACTTATTGTCTTCAGACTTACATTATGTTTCTCACCAGATTGAGACCTTTCTAATGATGTATTCTGTTTAGTCCTACAACAAAGTTTTAAGTTAGTCATCTCCTCACAGTCCTAGCCCAGAGTTACATTTTGCAGACCCCTTTTGAGACAAAAGGGGTAGAACCTCAAAAATATAACTATGACCTAATATTATTCATATTTTCATTATTACACTGTAGTCCTTCAAGTACTACACTTACTCATGTGTCATTACCAAGGAAATATGGTCTAGAAACCCTATCGGCTGCATGTATTTGACTATTGAATGATGAAACTGATTCATGGCACATAGCAAAAGCCTCACATAGACCATATTTGCATGGTTATGACACATACATTAGTGGAGTACTTGGAGAGGTTCGACCCCTCTGGATGCGGTTTTATCAAAATCCAAGGGGGAAAAAATAAAACTCACTAATGTAGGTTGGTGTTGCTCTCGTCACTTTCATCCTACTCAACACGGAGTGTCACCTTAAATGCAGGATTTACACTCAAGTCGAGTAGCTGCAAAAACTTTGTTGTACCCCTGTATCACAGCTGGTTGCCTTCAACTTGAGAGCTGCATCGTATGCATTTCTCCCTGTCTTTGTTGAGGGTGTGTGCATGACAAAATGACTGATCACAATGATTCAGTGGGAGCGCGCTAGATTTAATGTTAACAGTTTCGTTGTTCCACCTTAACCCGTTAGACAATTTCACTGGTCTAATGTGACGGAACAACATTTTCCCCAAAAAATCCATATATTAGCTGCGTCATTGTATAAGCCGCAAGGTTCAGCACGTGGGAAAAAGGTAGCGGCTTATAGTCCGGAAATTACGGTAATTATTGAGAATCAGACAGCTCCAAATGATGTATTTTGTACACTCTAGCTGATTGATTGCTGTACTAGAAACATATTTTTTTTTATTTCAGTGTAAAGTACAGTATCTAGAGGCACGGACAGTAACCCTCCCCTTATCCCTTGCCTGGCATCGTCGCCATGGTAAGTCGCCATGGTATGTGGACCAGATTTTATTTTATCCAGTATCATAAACATAAACACAACAAAAGCTACACAATTTCACTGTATAAGATGCTGAGAAGCTTAGTTGTGAAACCAACATGAAGTCAGATCAATTGCAGAGGAATATTGTCTGAAATAAAAATAATGACTATGTAGAAAAAAACTGATAAAAGGGCGCAGTCTGTGTGCGCACATATGCTGGAATAAGGTTTATTGCGAACGATTAACCCTCCCCATGGAATTACAATGTTTTTAATACGTGGTGATCATTGCGTAATAACTGAGTTAATCGTTACCCTGCCCATGAGTCAAAATATTAAATTGATATTTTACGCAATTTTATTTTTATTTAACTATTTTACGAATGTTCGTGAGACTGGAGTTTCGGATTAATGTTGAGCGACAGCGAGGTTTCCTGTAAATTAGCTGATTAATTATGGGATTAGGAACATATTTTTTTTATTTCACTGTCCATATATCCAATTAGCAGCGTTATCACCCAGGTAACAAGCTGTGGTTAATCTTTACTGTGCATGAACATACTGTATATGGTGCTGAGAAGCTTAGACATGAAACGGACAAGTTGGATTAATTGCATATGAATATTGTCCGAAATAAAAAAAAGGACAATGTAGAAAACAACGGATAAAAAGGCACAGTCTGTGTGGCAGATGCTGGCATAACGTTCGTTGCTAACGATTAACCCTCCCCAATACATTGGTTTTTAATACGTAACCGGGACCACGTTTTTTGAGCCCAGATCGTTTTGGTGGCAGCGAATCAATAGATTGATTTTTGTAACAGTCCCACAAATATTTTGTGAGACTGGGTGACAATATATGCCTAGTCTTTTATCTGCTCGTTATTTTGGACTTTCTCGCAGTCTGACTTGGGACAATCTTCTATGTAACTTCCTCACTCATCCTGAGGACATTTATATGTTTTGTGGTTATTATGAATGGAAGATGTTTCACTTCTGGTTAGCCTTAAGAAGTTAAATTCTAAGGGCATGATAAGGGCGATCTCTGAGTGAAGAATTCAAAATCTGAGGGCCAAGTCTCTTTGGCCTTTTGGATTTCCATTTAAACTTAAAGTTTGTTTATTTCTAACTTCTTTACACAGTTGATTATTCGTACATCAAAGCTTATTACAAACAATAGTTACCAGACAATAAAAATCATTCAGTCTGTGAAAATGTTGTGACCTCTCAAAGAATACAAAGGGTAAATTAACATGTTTAAGCAATGACAACTATGATTAACTTGGATGAAGCAAAGCTGAAATATTGGTTACAGTGGTTTTTCTTATGACAACATTCCACTGTCAACTTGACCCTACTCTGTTTTCTTATTTGTGAAAATATGTATTCGTGTTTATGCAGATAGTCGTATTGGCATTAAGGCAGAGGAGGCTGGAGCTGTGCTGCTGACTCTGAATCTTCTCAAACACAATACAAAGCATGCCAAGAGGGCTGCGGCCTGTCTCTGGGTCATCCAAGTATTTTCTTCATCAGGTATCAATACATACACAGACACAAAATGGCATGGTGTCATCACTTTCAGCCTCAGAATGAATGTCTACCTATGAGTTGCTAATGACAGACATTTCACATGTGCCTGTTTGTTTGTGCTTATGCTGCTTACTACTGACACATTTTTCACCAAACTTGGGATTGAGCATGGCCAGGAATTAAAGTTGCAGAAGACGCTTTAGACTTTGTTTAGTCACATTTCAGGGAATAATAACAGATTCACAGAATAACATATAAATACGACAAACTACAATTTAATAATCCCTGCATGCACAGTCAAACATAAAACATTCTTTTCTTTCAACCTTTCCTGTTATCGTCATTATCAAAGGCATGAGTCTGACAATTATCTTCTAAGGTTTATGTGAAGTAGCTGGGTGTTGGCTCAGTCTGCTCAGCTTGGCTTCCCCCTGGAGAGGTCCATATATAAACAACAGTGAAGATAAAGAATGTGATGATCCCTGACAACTTTTTTTCATTTGAAGTGTAAGATTAAGAACCAAAAAACAAACTCAGTAAATGTATTACTGTTCCTCTAACCAGCCTAAAAAATAAAACATACAAATATATGTTTTTATACAAAAGTAATACAAACAAAATTAGAAAATTATGTTGATCTATATTAATAGTAATTTACAAAAATGTTGGAATCTATCAGCAAAATGTTTGCAAGCAAGATCTTTGGTTTTATAATATATATATATATATAATATTACTTAGTTTCAAGTAGTGTTTAGTTTATGTAGTCATGCTAATACTCCCAAATCACTCAAAATGTGTGGTATGGCTTAACTATAAGTTTGCAATGTTTTTGGTTTGCTTTTAACCAAAACCAACCTTTCCCCCTCACCTTAACCAACAGGTTTTTTTTCGCCTTAACTACAAATTATTTTAAATCTGGTGTTGCTCAGTCAAGCACTGTGAATATATTTCATCTAAACTAGCACATACAGTTGTCACTGCATATAATTAGGAAAATCATTAAGTGATATTTAAACATAGTTTTAAGAGAGAGGGTTTAACCAATAATGTCGTTTCGAAAGCATTCTGTTTGTATGAAGATTGCATATATATCAGTGGCAAAGGGGCTCTGTTTCATAAAGTATTTCTGATCGTATATGGGCTGCAGACTATTCAATAATAAATATTTATAAACCTTCCTGCCTGCCTGCCTACATACATAACGTTTATGATGTTATGTATGTAGGCAGGCATTCTTCAACATGTCCTGTCAACAATCTGCTTAAGCAAAATCCAAAATACTAAATATTGATTCATTTCATTTATTAATAATAACCGAGGTACAAAACACTGCCTGTAAGACTTAATTTAAAATATTATGAAATATATATATTTTTTGAAAAGTATTGCAGAGCCAATCCTTTACGATTACATAAACACAACATTTGCTGAGGGACCAAAAAAAAGGTAAAATCATTAATCCATCTAGCCTGTGGCAAAATCCAAGCAGTAACCTCAGGGTCTGTAAAGTGTTGCCAATGCCTAAGGTTACAAAGTAGTTATTAATTGTTAATTAATTAATATTTTAAAAATAAACTAGCATCAAGAGCAAATAAGTTTAAAAAGGCATGAGGTATAAAACTGCTTACCTAAAATGTTGAAATCATTCTTTATCTCTTCAGCTCTCTTTACTTGTCCATGACAGATCACTTATATTTAAAGTAATTTGTTTAATTAATTAAACTCTTAATTTAACAATATGTTAAAATTCATGCTTTCAGTTTGGTGTTTGTTCTGCTTACAGTTTCTACGGCAAACTTCATCGGAGAAATGAATGGACTGGATGTCATTTTCCACCTCATCCCTCAATATACCACCAAACATCTGCTAACCATTAAGTAAGTATACCAAGTCTTTCTGCAGTGGAGACTGACCACTTCCTTCTGCAGAACGATAGATGATGGCCAGCGATCACCAACAGTCCCTCTAAGAAAGCTGCCTAGCCTTCACTGGCTAATGTGAAAATATATGACATGTGACAGAGGTTAAGTTCCATGGCTGACCCACATCATTAAATTAAATCCTTTTCCCAGAAGCCAAGAAGCTGTCCTTGGTGACTTGTTTATTTATACTTTGGCAGTTAGTAGATCTAAAATTAGAATTGGTTAAACTAGGGAAGGTTTCTTTCACCTTTTTGTATTTCACATGGGAATAAGTGCTGGTTTCACAAGGTTAATAAAAGTTTACAAATGCCTATAAAAAGAGAATATCACAGCGGGATCATCTCCATGCACAAACGGCATTGCTGTGTTTAAGATTAATAAGGAGATGTAAAGATTAAAAAAAATACTTTCTTGTTTTGAACCACAACCTGAAACGATGAGTAGATTATATCTCTTTAGGAAAATGTCATCCTCCTCCTCTTGGAATGTGTGCTCTCTCAAGAACTCTGTTAGAACTGATGGTATTTTGCTCAGAAAGCATGTTTCTCCATTGCACCCATGGACCATGTCAAGAGCCCCGGGAGTACTGGACACTGTTTGTCTCCATGCCAGACATACCAACCCCAGAACAGCCACAAGTAAACATGATTCCCTTGCTAGGGATGTGAGGGAATCAAATGATCTGACATTACAAATGTCTGTCCCTCCACATGAGTTTCCTGTATTATTGCCATGCATAATTAAAATGGTTGATTGCTTTAACACACATATAAGATTTTGGGACTCCCTCTACTTCTGCATTTGCTTTTGAGTTGGGATTAAATGAGAGTGATGGAATGAGACATACATTTTGTATTATTAATGAGAGGCAGCTATTGCACAACCATTAAATATGCGGGTCTGGCTGCTGTCCAGACTTTTAAGCAATGAAGTCAGTCAGACAGCCTAAAGTTGTAATAAATCCATCCATCTATTCATAACTGTCAACAGCAGTTAATCTCTCTGTCTCATCTGTAAAAATGCACTGCAGCACTTCCGACTATCTACTTTGTGCTACTGCAGGTGTGAGTGACTGAAGAATGCAAAAGGGAATGTTTTACTTTGATTGACGTTCCTAACCGAATTTGAGATTTCAACAGTAAGTTGCAAAGCAACTATGCTTGACCTTTAGTTTACGTCATGACTGTAGGCATATTGTTGTTGTTGTAATGCATTCTAATTTCCCGTTGATTGTCCTGTTCATGAGGAATAGAGGCTTAGTTAGTATGGTCTGGCATGGCAGTGACCTTAGTCAGAGACATCTGTGAGGGAATGCACACTGAAACTTGGCCTGTCAGCCACATGGCTGCTGGCCAACCACAATCCAACACCATGTTCATGCAGTCTCTTCATAAAGCTCAAGGTCTTTCAATCTGCCATCTGTAGTTGGCATCATATGTGGACCCCAAACAAGCAGTTGACGATCAGATGTCGGATAATTACTCTGCTACACTTATGTAGGAACACATGATGGCATTCAGTGGGTCTTGACTTGTACCAATTAATAAATCAAAAGGCTGGTTGATTCATTTTGGACTTCATGTCATGTGACACCTTTTATCTGAATACAGTGTAATACCTGACCTGTTCTGACTTCAACATTGAACTGCTTTGACGACTCAAAAGATAGTGCTTGACGTGTGCAAAGAAGTGTTTTTGAAGTTCATGCTGGAAAATATCTATGTATAGGGGTACACATAATGTGTATGCAGGCACGCATGTGCTGCAAAAATCTGTAATACGTACCGACACTTGTGTCACTAAGCGTCTTTGTGTACCTGAGCATCGCCCTCATCAACACACGAGAGCAGTGCAACACCCGCTACCCCGTTGGAACACACACAGGGGCAGCACATCGTTATCTTGTGGCTTAATATTTAAATTAATTCTCTATGGTAACAGGACATGCTCAGAATTTATTTAATTTCCAGACTGATTCTCTTACTTTCAGTAAGTGGAGAGAGAATACAAATATCTCATCTAGGAAGTAGTATTATTCTTGCTGGGTGAAATGTACGTCAAGCTCTAACCTGGTCAAAGCTCACTCGTGAGATTGACTGCTGCGCTCAGGAGACTGACATTTCCACGAGGAGGCTGACTCTTCCTTCACTACTCGCACATAAGAGCGAGTAGTGAGTTTGCGACCTTGAAGCAGTGTATTTGCGAGTGAGAAAAGTGAATTTGCGACAATGGGCTGTGTATTTTGCGTGTGCAAATTATGATCCAATTCTGGCTCCATAGTAAGCCTTTGGCCAAGTGCTTTTGCATTTGAAAGTGTCAGGAGTTGAGCAAAACTAAAGAGATGTGACTTCATTCAGCCATTGTTGGAGGAGGTGAAGGAAGGTGAATGTCATAGGTTGCTAAGTAGGAAACTGATCCTGCTCACTTCCACCAGTTATTTTAAGCCGTCCATTTATCTATACTATACCTTATTTCAGAGTGCCCATTTACATGTTGTCGTCAGTGATTGTCCAACATTCCTTATAGTTGTATCTTTGGAGTGTCATATATAACCTCTTAATACTGTATTGTTTCTTTTAATAGCTTACATTAAGCATACATTACACATAAGTAACTGGATCAAATACAATTTTGTATATACATCATTTCATTGTATTTCCCTTGCATGCATTCACATCTATAGGCAATTTAGAGTCTCCAATTAACCAATATGCATATATTTGACATGTGGGAGGAAGATAGAGTATGCCAAACAATAACACCCCCCCCCACACAATAGCTTTGTTAAATGTATAAATACCTACTTAAATGTGATGTTTGTCATCTAAGCACACTCATTTCTTGTCATTTTTGGGCATTGTCTAATTGTCTATTGTAATATATAATCAGTTTTAATTTTTACATTTTGTAAGATATATTAACTGCTACCTCTGCTTCTTTTCCAGGGCAGCAATTAATGCCTTTGCAGCTCTTCTGTGCACAAGTAAGTTTTCTCCTTCTCCAAACAGCTGATACTTTCCATCATGGATTTTGTATCATCATCATCATGATTGCCATTGCATCTATACCACACTGCTTGAACCTTCTCTTAACTGGTAGACCTTGCATCTATGATGCTATTCACAAATAAAAACAAAAACACACATGTTCACAAACAACTATACATACCCAGACACCCTATTTGTGATGTCTTGCATATTTCACAATAAATAATATTGGATGTGATGGTGATGTTAATCTCTGGCCAGACCTACCAGAGCAACAAGATTTAAAAAAAGATTTTCAGAAAGAGGTACAATTGTTGAAAGATCAGAGTGCATTTTCCGTTTACAGTGAATATACACAAATTGTCAAATCGTTACATATCTACTGCACACATACAAATGTTCACACCTATTTTTGTGAAGCACAGTATTGAGTTTCCCTGTTATAGTTTTACCAACTGTGAGGGGTGAATCTTAAGCAACCATCTGATATCAAAAAAGCTCAGTGCAATCAACAAGAGCATAGATACAATTACTGCTGGGCGTGTTGACGCATGAACTCATCGCACGTTAAGTGTTTTTTTTTTTTCTAAGGTCCATCTCTCACTGGCTCATACATACACAATACACATACAAACAAACCATGCTTCACAAGAGGGGCGGGATGTTGAGTATTGGTTGGTTGATCAGTAACTCAGACGTGTCAACCAATGAGAGCACTTGGGGGGCGGGGCCTAAGAGTGCTGCAGCGCTTACATGAACAGTAGGAAGAGTCAGAGCATTACTCCATAAAGTACGAGAAATTAATAAATTCAGGTAATGTTGTTATTGCGTAACTAGTCAACCTGCATCACTGAAAGGGTTGTTATTCTTTTGTTGACTGAGATTCTCAAAATCCATAGCAAACATGGACTTCACAGACTAAAATTCGCCTGCACTATAAATCCCAGCTGTGTTTTTCTGCTCGACCACTTCACGTCACTCTAACAGCGGGCTTCTCAACTGGACTTCTGGACCCACATTTTCCCTTGCATGCGATGCTCCCCTGTGTGTGTGCGTGTGTTGAGGGGAGGGGGCAAAGCAATTCTCCCACGAGCCACTCCAAACGACCCACCAGTTGAGAACCACTGCGTATAGTGGGGAACCATGCTACTCAACATAGACTGTTTTTGCTGCTCCCTGATTAAATAAACATGTGTATGGTACCTGTTCAGGAAAACAGAGATAACAGATTTATAAATGTTAACCTGCTGCTGCTCAGTATTTGCTTGTTTTATATTTCATTTGATTACATTAATTAATGTTTAAGTTGATATTTACAAGTGTTACTGCACTTTTGTTCAAACTACTTGCTTTCTTTTAATAGGCTACTTTTAATTTAAATAGAAGTGAGCAATACATTAATTTTGAATTAATTTTTTAATTTTGCGCATAACAATGCAATTAATTGCAGGAAGTAATGCGATTAATTGCGATTCAAAAATGTAATTGTTGCCCAGCACTGGATAAAAGTGAAATTTTTGTTGCTGAAATTCTGTTGGTATTGCCCATATACACAAATAATAATTTGCCTCATGGTATGTACCAGGTGCAGCAACCTCTGCCCTCACTAGTCAAGGAAAAACAAATAAAATCCCTTTTAACAGGGAGAGAAAAACGAACATACCTCACAGAGAGCCCTAAATGAAACTGAACTTCTCCCTTTCTAGGTCGGGCAGGGGTGTCAAACTTATTGTATTAACCGGCCAGATACAGCCCAAATTGATCTTGAGGGAGCTGATCCAGAAACAATAAAAAAAGCATAATAACCTATAAATAATGACAACTCTAATATGTTCCATTTGGTTAAGTAAAAGGGGTAAGCACATTCTGAAAATGTTCATATTTAATTAACTATCTTTTGACAAAACATAATGAACAACCTGAAAGGGTTTGTGATTTATTAATAGTATATATTAATATTTGCTGTGAGAAGCATTTATAAATAATCAATAGGATTTTTGAAGACGGGTGAATATATAAGCAGGCCTTCTAAACTTTAGGTCAACACACCATTTATTTCCCCTGCAATCCAAATCATTTTTTCACTGTTAATATTGAGTTATGAACCAAAATAAAAACAGAATTATGTAATATGCAAATATGATTACAAATATTCCCTTTGACCTGAATAGTATTTCTCCAATAGGACATAACTTACATATTATAACATTCATTATTATGTTTAAACTATGTTGTATGACAAAATTAACAAAACCAAACATCTTTGTGGCAACGTAGTACTTCGATGGTTTGAAAATTATATACCGCAGGAATTACATAGAACAGTGCTCCTGTCACTGTAAAATCTAACTTACACAGCTACATAAACAATTGTTTATGAGCAAGCAAATAATAATTAAAACATTTATGAGTATAGAACTAAACAACAGAACAACGATACATGTAATAAATGAAAGCAATAAGTACAAAACATGAGCAATGTAGTCTCCAAGCAAATACATACATGTACATCTGTATATGGTCCAGGTTTATAGTTATCTGTGGTGCATCTCCTATTAAATTGAAAAGGCTTATGTGCGACTCTGATCAGCTTATTTAAATATTCATAAATCATTCATAAATGAGGGCCATTCCATGGAGAGAGGAGAATATAACTCAAAAATACTCAACAGAACCCTGAGGACAAGCTGGGTGAAGCCCCCAAAAATCTGCAAAACTCTTACCAGAAACCAAAAGATAATTGGGGCACCTGGTCGATGTCCCTGGAGGCCAATGTCCCATGCAGGTGGAAAACATGGTGTAGTTCAGCAGTAGTTCATCTTTGGCGATGGGAAGCTTGGCCTATGGTATGTGTTTGGTTTTTGAGAAACGGCCTACAACTGACAGAATTACTGTGTTACCTTCTGAGGGTGGTAAACCAGTCACGAAATCCAAGGATATACAAGACTAAGGTCGTTGTGGTACTGACAGGGGATGGAGGAGATCCGCAGGAGCTTGGTGAGAGGGCTTGTGTTGGCAACAAACTGGGCAAGCGGCAACAAATTCTTGTGTATCCTTCTCCATGGAAGGCCACCGGAACCGCTGGTGGAGGAGTGTAAGAGAGCTTTGCATCCAAGGTAACAGGCAAAATGAGATGAGCGCCCCCACAGAAGGACCTGAGAGCAGAAATGTAGTAGTACCTGTCATCTGTAAAGTCATTAGGTGCTGGAAAATTGTCATGAGCCTGTCTGACCTCAATGTCCCAGGTCAACGTTCCAACCACACAGGAAGGGCAAATCATTTCCTCTGCAGGGTTCTCTTGCTTCTGGAATTGCGAGACAGGGCATTGGGTTTTGACATTCTTTGAGCCTGGGCGGTAGAAGAGAGAAAACTCAAAGCAGTTAAAGAATATCCGAAAATATTCAAGATTTTTATGATTTGTCCAAACCACAAATTGGAGTTCTGCACCTTCGAGCCAGTGCCGCTGCTCCTCTAATGCCAGCTTTACCGATGGCAGCTCCTTGTTTCCTATATCATAATTACTCCTGAGTACTTTTGAGAGGATATCCCTCACCCCCATAGTAGAGGCATCCACCTCAACAATGAACTGTCTGAAAGGGACAGGGAGAGTGAGAATGGGAGCAGAGGTGAACCATTGCTTCAACTTAGTAAAAGCTGTCTCAGCAGACAATCACCAGGAGAATGGGCTTTTAGAAGAGGTAAGGGCTATGAGAGGAGCCACCACAGAGTAAAAGTTGGCAAACCCCAGAAAGTGCTGAAGCTGTTAACGTCATGTGGGATGAGGCCATTCAGTCACTGCCTTGATCGGGTCCATCTTGATGCATCCACCCCTGAGCACGAACCCCAAAAATGAAACCTCACATGTCAGAAATCTCTGTAGGACCTTCCTCACATGATCTTGGTGTTCCTGCTGAGATTTGGAGAAAACTAAAATGTTGCCCAAATAGACAAAAAATGCTCAGAATATCTCTGAAAACATTGTTTACCAAGGCTTGGAAGACTTATTAAACCAAAAAACATGACTAGATATTCTTAGTGGCCACTGGGGGTGTTGAAAAAGATCTTCCATTTGCCACCTTTCCAAATGCGTACCAGGTGATAAGCATTTCTAAGGTCTAACTTTGTGAATATGCAGGCCCCTTCCAAGAGGTCAAACGCTGAGGAGATGAGTGGGAGGGGTACCTGTTCTTTACAGTGATGTCATTCAGTCCACGATAATCGATACAGGGGTGCATCGACTTGTCCTTCTTGTCCACAAAAAAGAACCCTGCTCCTGCAGGGGACGAAGATGGATAAATATTGCCTGCTGCCAGGGACTCGCTGATGTACTTCTCCATGGCCTGCCTCTCTGGGGCTGACAGGGAAAATAGCTGCCCTTGGGGGCTGTGGTGCCAGGGAGGAGGTCAATAGCGCAATTGTAGGGTCTGTGGAGGGACAGAAAAGTAGCCCAGGATCGGTTAGACACCAAATCCAGATACTCGGGCGAAAATATAGACAGGTTGGGAAACTCAGAAGGAGAGGAAGAACTGGGGACAAGAGACACGGCATTTTTGAGACAGACAGCATGACAGTTATCACTCCAGCCTAAAACCCTTCCTGTAGCCCAGTCAATGTGGGGGTTATGTTTATGTAGGCAGGTGAAACCCAGAATTACTGGGAGTTGAGGAGAATGGATCAAATGAAACGATTTTCATGATGGTTACTTGACATGATGAGGTGGGACTGGAGCTGAATGGTGGGTAACAGTGGCCTGAATGTGGCCATCCAGAGTGCTGGCCCTTATGGGAGCCTTCAGACAGTTCTGTGGGATATTGAGTTGACGAGCCAACTTGTAATCCAGGAAGATGGCATCTGCACCTGAGTCTATGAAAACTGACACTGTTAGGAGCTGAGCATGCATTAAAGGTTGTGAAGCCATTTTTTGGGACGAGAGCACTGCCCACCAGCACCCTCTGGATTACTGGTGAATATTTTCCTTTTACTGGGCAGGAAGCTACGAAGTGTCCATGCATGAGTTCAGAATCAATGCCAGCTCTTGAGTGAAGTGGGGTTGGCTGCCCAACTGGCTCTGTGGAGGCAGGGGAGCGAACAGGTGCACTGAAAACAGCAGACTGGAATTTCTCCCTCTTTCTCTCTCTCTCATATGTTTATCAATGCTTATAGCGAGTTCGATAAGGCCGCCCAGCTTGCTGGGTAATTCTCGAGCAGCTAGTTCATTCTTTATTTTTTCTGACAGGCCGTTGTAAAATGCAACATATAGCGAGGGAGAGACCCACCACAACTACTAAATGAACAGAGTGAACAGTGTTTCTTGTAAATCATTTCAGGAGATTTAAACATACTTTTACAGTTGATTTATTTAGAAGACACATTTCCTGTGGTTTACATGTATATTCTGTTAATATGGAAAACAGAAACATTTTCTGTTAATGGTAAGTATCTGTAAATTGCTTGTTCTCACTGAGTGATATGCCAATATCCCAAATAGGGTGCTAAATTTCATGTTCCATCCAACCGATTGCACATTTTTGTGCACTTTTTAGATTAGATTAGATCAGATTCAACTTTATTGTCAAAGTGCAAATTAGTACAAAAGCCAATGAAAGGCATCCAATCAGGCTGTTAGTGTTTCAATTTGACCTATTTTGCAATATTTTAAGTGAAAATAAAGGCTTTAATTAGACCAAATCAAGTCATGTTTGTAGATGAGTGGTTAGCATTTATTTTCCTTGTGAAATGTGCTTGGTTCCATTCTGATTACCAACTGCCTTTTAACATGTGCATGGTAACAATATGTCTTTCTTCAACAATTTACTGGGGTAGGATGAAAACCTTAGCACAACAGCTGCTCTAAATCAATTAGCCTTTAACTTTTTAAAGTGCTAGAGTGTGGTTATGTCTGATGAATTCTTGAGAGATGTATTATTGTAAATGTGTCTGTCTGGCTTTTTTGTTTTCATATAGTCATGATTCAGCTAGAATATGCTACATTTTGAAATGGACTTGGGTTTCTTCTAATTGCTCAAGCTTACCACTTCACCCATAATTGAAAATGAATGTATGTTCAAACAAAATGCAAAGTTATACTGTCAGTCATTTTAGTCAACTGACAAACTCTTACTGGAATTAAGTTCAGGAAATGTTCATGTCATCAGTATAATAATATGTAATATTACTTACAACTAAAAGCAACTGCATCAAACCTGACAAATCACACGCAAAACAACCCTTTTTTGATTGCAGTACTAATTAGATTTTTTTGAAAGCTGCTCATTCAGAAGTTTGATTTTAATTTGATGAGTGGTATTATTTTTTTAAACTGTAAACTGCATTTGCCAGTACTATGGTAACCATTATTAATTTATTTTAAACTTTGACAACCTTTAATTATGGCACTAATCTGTACTGCTGCTCTGATATGCCCTTTTATTGTTTTTTCTGTATTTCTGAGGTCAAAAGGAAGTTTTATTCACTTGGGAGTTTGTTGGGAAAATCAACAGGTATCAAAATGAATTAAAAAAAAAAGTTGTAAAGCCCGAAGTAGACAAACAAGAATAATCCCAAATTAACTATCAATGCTATTCAATTGTCATTTACTGCATATTTTTTGTCAAATTAAGTTTAGAGTGACCAGATAAGTGATTCATTATAGATGTTGACATTAGGAAAGATAGAAAGAATGTGTGTTGAACAATTTAATAGATCTTCCTGCATAGCTGTGAATATTTACAGAAAAGCTAAACTTAGTCCAGCAACCATATTAACATGACTTTTAGATCATTAGGAAATGATCAGCCAGGAGATTAAATTACCCAGCTGCAAATGAGTTGTATATCCCTGCAATGATATGACAAACCTGGATAAATATACATTTGAACCTCTACCACTTAGATTTACTGTGATGCTTCACAGGCCTATGTTTGCACATATAGTGATCTTGCTCCAGTTGCACCAGTTGTATATTGTCTGATGAGGTTGTTTACTATTTTGACTTTTTAGGCTCAAGAGGGGAGCTAAGTGATGTATTATAGGCAGCAGCAAAATGTATATTTACAAATATGTGACTGCCTGATGTAAAAGTAGCATTCTTTCTTTCTTTCTGACATTTTAAAGTTTATGCATTTATGCAAGTGTTCAGAGATCCTGATAAAAACCATGGCCTAACGGCCAGCTTTGTTGGGTCCATAGTGTGTCCAAGCAGGCATTAGTGCAGTAAATGTCAACAGCAGAATATTCAAAGAGGTGACATTAATACTAATACCCCCCCCCCTCTCTCTATCCCTTTCTTTCCTTCACAGAGGCTAACGTTTGTTCAGTGGTATCTAAGGATTACATCTCTGACCTATTGCAGCTTTATAAGGACTGGCACAGCAAAGATACTCAACATGCTGTAATGGAAATCCACCATACGCTGCTGCACTGCCTTCAGAAGGTCACCCACAGTACTGTAGGCAGACAGGCTTTCATATCCTATGGAGGCCTCAGACTGGTGTATCAGACCACACAGGTAAAATTAAAACAATCCATTTCCTATTTTTGGTTGTTCTTGTTAGGACAGACTAAAATGTAATTGCAAAATGTTTCTTTGGTGTACTTAAATGTACTACTACTTATTACTACTCACAATTCCAATTATTTCACTCCTTGGAAAAAATCTGAACAAGGAGTTGTTCCCACTGTCTTCTTTAAAAATACAATAATAATACAGTAAACGTAAAAGGCCACACACACCATATAAAGAGGTTGTCACAGGATCCCTTGGTATCAAGGGGCCAGCAAGGACCCGGTAGTGGCGCCACCTATAATGGCCCTGTGTCAGGGTAATTTTGCAGCTGGAAAGGATGGCTGGGTTTCTGATTACCACTAGGCAGGTCTCCTCTGATCCATGCTAGAGGTGTTGACTGGCTGGCATTGGCTCATGGCTTTGATTTTGTACCCCTCCTCTTACTTGTTTATGACAGGCATGACAGTTCCCCTCTGTGTTTGAGGCTTTTGACCACATCTTTGGTGCTGTTCCACAACTTTAAGTATACTTGAACGGGTCCCTGAAGAAGCACAGCCTTGCTCTGTCATTGAGGCTTCTGCTTTTTTTAAAACTGTTTGCTCGCCTCAGGTGTGTGAGTCATGGTTGTTGGTTTTCCTCCATCACTTCTGAAGGAGGAGGCGTTCCTTTATTAGCTGCATGATTTTCCTCCCTCATCTCAAGAGACCTACAGGAGGCGAATGACTTACTGTAAATCTGTTCCAACAGGTTTAATGATGTTGTTGTTCTGTGCGTCCCACATTTACACACACACACTCTCTGTTAGAAGCCCTGGTTCTACCACTTTCCCCTCTTTGGTCCCCCGTCCCGGCCTTATCTCGGAGCGCTGTTGAGGACCGCAGGGTCAACTGAAGCAAGCCCTTTAGGCCGGAGAACATGATGACCATGATTTCTAAAAATATTTTGAAATGTGGACTCATCCAACCACAGCTCACTTTTCCACTTTGCGTCAATCCATCTCAGATGAGCTCAGGCCAAGAGAAACTGGCTACGTTTCTGGGTGTTGTTGATATATGGCTATCGCTTTGCATGGTAGAGTTTTAACTTGCACTTGGCAACTGACAATGGTTTTCAAAGAGTTCCTGAGCCCACGTGGTAACATTCTTTACAGGATGATGTTGGTTTTTAATGCAATGTTGCTTGAGGGATCGAAGGTCACGGGCATTCAATGTTGGTTTTCAGCCTTTCTGCTAACGTTCAGAGATTTTTCCAGATTCTCTGAATATAATGATAAAATTATGGACTGTAGATGATTAAATTCCTATACTCTTTACAATCCTACGTTGAAAAAGGTTGTTCTTAAACTGTTGGACTATTTGCTCACACTTTCACCATAAAAGAATTATGTAATGCAAACAACATCCATATTTCATTTCTTAATAGTTTCTATTGCACAATCCAATTTTGACGTTAGTAGAAAGGAGGCTGTGTTTTTTTCTTAAATGGTGGTGACCTTTGACCCTTCAGTCTGGCTGTTGCAGTGCTTATTTTCTTTAGCTGTTGTCCGCTGGCCTGCTTTTGTGGTTCAGCTACAACAAACAAACTTCCCACCCATGACACCCATTCAGCAGTACGAAATTATTGCGAAGATGGAACGTATTTTTTCGTGTTTGTACGAGGTTAAGATATAGATGATTCTAGTAACATGACTTCCATTTTCTTTGTTCCATTGCAGACATTTTTTTTGATTAAAGCTCTGGATTCTCTGATAGAGCCCTCTATGCAGCTGATGAGGAAATGTCTTCCCAAAACTCCTCTCCAACTGACATCAGATCAGTCTGCATATATCTTCCCCCTGCCCGGAAGTCCACAAGCTGCCACTGATGTGGATATGGCACCAGGTAAATTATTAGTACTTAGAAACAAAAACCTCTTTATAAAATACTAAACTCTGTTTAGGAATTAGATATTCCAAGTAAACTGATCCCACTAGAGATAACACATATTGATACAATTAATCAGAAATTACTTGTGTAGGTGTTATGCATTACCTGGCCTGTTGTTTTTTGTTTTTTTGTTTTTGTATCTCGAGCAAGGAGAGGATATTGCTGAAAACATTATTTCCACTCCAGTAATTCCTGATAAATTCCCCACACCCCGGAAATTAGTTTTTTAGTTAATCTGTTGAATTTGAACACATTTGATTACATTTTTTTTCATATGAAGTATACATATACTGTATATATATATGAATGAAATATTATTCACAGTTCTGCAGTTGAAGCTTTACTGATAAGTTGACTAACCAATGAAACAGACAGATTTAACTTGTTAACATGTTTCTCTTTGTTGAGTTTAGATAAGCGCAGTGTGGACAGTGATGATGACAATGCTGAAAATAACCAAAAGACAGAGAACAGTAACTATGTAAGTGTGTGTGTGTTTGTGTGTGTGTGGGTGTGTGTGCCCACGTGCGTGCGCATGTGTGTGTGTGC
Source organism: Colistium nudipinnis (assembly GCA_016785305.1). Classification (NCBI taxonomy): domain Eukaryota; kingdom Metazoa; phylum Chordata; class Actinopteri; order Pleuronectiformes; family Rhombosoleidae; genus Colistium; species Colistium nudipinnis. The sequence goes on along the minus strand of JAFBJU010000906.1, from coordinate 673,133 downwards.
ATGCATATCTCATGTTTATAAACTTGTGTACAATTTCACTACTGTCAGTTGTTAAGATAAGTTGTCTTTATGAGAGCAACTGTTTGTCTACGTGGTCGGGATATTTTTTTAATTATCGCAAATTAATTAATTTAGAATTCTAAAACTATGTGTACAAAACATATTAATCCAAAAGGAGCTTTTAAACCTGTGTATGTGCCTCTCAACTGATTAATCAGAATATCAGTTCTCCAGCTTGATGTGAAGACAAGGCCCAAGCATGGACGTTTCAAAAATAATAATAACAATAACATTTAAGGAGGTTTCTGGTTGTCGTTCCTGTGGAACAATGTAAACAGCCATATTTGGGTGCCCCCTACTAGTTCGGGGCCCTATGCAATTGCCTAGTTTGCCTGCCCCGTTGCTACATCTCTGAGCCCAAGTAATAATGTAGTTAGCCATAGTTCAAATTATCTCTTGAGTTTATGTCAAACTGTTGTGTTTAAACAATGTTTTTGTGAAAATCAGTCCTTATAAAACATTTGTGAGTACGTTTCCTTACATCTGCTTCAAAGGGTTACGGCTGAGAGTTAGGTTAATAATGAATGTAACATGTTAAGATTGATTGGTACACATGTATCAATGCATGTATGCATGTGTGTGTTCTTATCTTCAGGATGAAGACTTGGAGACTGATCTGAACAAACTTTGTCTTCGTCCGGATCCAGACAGACCTAAGGAGCTGCTTTCACAGTATGGATGTCTCTTTCCTGAACTCTCACATGACTTTAAGGTAACACAAGTCTGTGTGTGTCTTTTATATTCACTGTGTCAGTTTATGTCCTATTCATGATAAAATATTTGTAAGCTACAAATTATCCTAATTAGTACTTGTCATACTGCCATAGTGAGTTCTAAATCATTACGCAGAGATCAGGGTAAATGACGAGTGTAGAAAAGTTTGGTTCATATTTGGAGTCTGTGCAAGCTCGTCTCCTAAATAGTATTCTATTATTAGTGCATCCAGAAAAAATATTTTTTAGAAAAAAAGAAATTGAAATCATATTTCCTTTTCTATATTTGTAACAATAAGCTGTTTGTGTAAATATTTGCTAAACAAAATAATCCTGTGTATGGTCCATTTGCTTGTCAAAAAAGGCAATGGTTGGTGTGTGTAAGATGACAGGATTGTCCGCTCCACTTCTTTCCATTAAAAATAAGGTTTTATTTGCCATAGACCATTTACTATAAATTCCAAAGTTTCAATTTTTTTATTAAAGTGGGAAAAACATAAACTTTTCTTTTTTGACCATTTACCATTATGTGCATCAAACAATTCAGTTTGTTTGCACTACAGTTTTGAAATCCCACAGCTTTTTGCTCCACAGTCACAGTTCCAGTCTTCACCTTGATTATAACCCCTTGACCGTGGCACATGCTCTACCTAGTGGTAGTTAAAAGAATAGACACATAAACCAAAATGGCTCTTATGCCCTGTTTTAGTTTTCCAATTAAACAACATTAACAGGACATACACATGTTCTGCTGTAACAGAATTATCAACGCCTTTTATAGAAAAAAGAAAAGTGAAAGCATACAGTATTCACACAAACAAATAAGGCAATACCTCTGCAATCACAAAAATGTATCCCATCATATTCCAATGTAATGTCACCAAATTCCGACATAATATACATCATGCACAATGTTGATTTCATTAAAAGATAAATACATGTTGGTCTTTGTTCCAATAACTTAACTAAATATCTATGTCTCCCAGGAACTGGATCTAAGCTCAGAGCCAGAGGACAGTTCACCATTGCCATCATCATCAGATGAAGAAGATGTGTTGCTCAACCGTTTCTTGCCTCGATTGTTCAGGATAGTCAGAAAGAGGAATAACTCCAGCAGTGATTCCTCGACCACCTCATCAGGCTCTCAGTCAGAAACAGAAACATCCACAGAGGAAAACAGACAAGGTCAGAATCAGATCATCTATCTAACATCCATATTAACACAAAAAAGGCTTAACTTACTCTGTAACTAAAGATAGCAATGAAAAAAGGCATAACTTAAATGGATTGGAAAGCTCTCAGCCTCATCACTGTGACTTGTGGAATGGACTTTGAGCTTTGAGTTGGTTTTATATATATATATATATATATATATATATATAACCAACTCAAAGTCCAAGGCTTTTTTCCAGCATTTGCACGCATACAGACTGTGCCGTTTTATCTGTTGTTTTCTATATTGTCTTTATTTTTATTTCTGACAATATTCATCTGCAATTAATTCAACTTGTTGGTTTCATATCTAAGCTTCTCAGCATCATATACAGTATATTAATGCACAGTAAACATGAACCACGGCGTGTTACCTAGTTGACAACGCTGCTTATTGGGTATATGGACCCTGAAATTAAAAAAGTGATGTTTGTAGTACAGCAATGAATCAGCTTATGTACAGGAAACCTCATTTTACGTCTGATTCTCTTTTTTGTGTAGATCGCTCAACATGAATCGTTTACGTGAATTCGTAAAATAGTAACGCAATTTAATCTATTGATTTGTGGGCAGGGTAACGATTAACTTGTGTGGTTATTCCATGATGATCACCACGTATTACAAGCAATGTATTTCTATGGGGAGGGTTAGTCGTTATTCCAGCATACTGTATGTGCACACACAGACAGCGCCGTTTTATGCTTTGTTTTCCACATGGTCATTACTTTTTTTCTGACATTATTCATCTGCAATTCATCTTACTTCATGTCAGTTTCATGTCTAAGCTTCTCAGCATCTTATACAGTGAAATGGTGCGTTATGGTGACGATGCCAGGCAAGGGTTAAGGTGAGGGTTACTGTGCTTGCCTTTAGATACTGTGCTTTACACTGAAATAAAATAAAATATGTTTGTATATATGTCATAACCAAGCAAATATGGACTATTTGAGGCTTGCTATGTACCATGAATCTGACCTATATAGCCAAATACAGGCAGCGGATCGGGTTCCTGGACCGTATTTGCTTGGTTTGACACATTCAGATTTAAGGAATATTGCAGATATCACTGTAAAATACATTGATGATGAAATGTACTTCCTGGTCTAGACTTCTTCAAAGCATAGCTGGGGATTCTGGGAATCTTAATCTTAGTTCTTAAGACGCTAAGGAAACATGTGTGTATATATATAGTGTTAGATTTTAAGATCCATCAGGTGCTTGCGTTGAGCAATACTGAAAAGGTTCAGGTACTGTATGTATCCTCTGTGAGATTAATAAGTTATCATAGGATGAATACCTAATTAGAGGGCCATTGTATTAAACTTTCAGGTCGTTGGCCATCTGGCCCAGATTCAGGTTTGGGTTTCGCCTGAGTCTGGATGTAAATGAGAGTCGTTAGCTTCACCTGAGAGTTCTTTTGAATTGTTATTCTTGTTTACCTTTCTGAGGAGAAAGCACTCAAAACCTGTGGCTACCCGAACAGGGCCTTTGTAAAAACCACCAGGCAAAAGAGAAAGGACAGAGAAGAAACAGCGATAAACGTAAAAACATGTTATTCCGTATAATGCTGGAGTCTCAAAGAAAATTTTGAAATGTTTCAACAAACACCACATCCAGGTTTAATTAAACTCACGAACACTCTGAGGCAAAAGCTGGTCCACCCGAAGGATACGCTTCCTAGACACAAACAGAGCAGTGAAGTTTATGCAGTTTTAATGCACTGAGGACTGTACTGATTTATACCCAGGAGAAACAAAACAGGCATTACACATCGCACATCTACATTTGAAGGAGAGAGGACACACAACACAGAAGACAGATGGTTTGAAGAGTAAAAGAAGCCCCCCTTTGCTAAAACAGAAAGAAAACATCACTTAACAGAGTTGGAAGCTAAATACACAATCATTTACCCACTTACAATGCTGTTCTTTATTCTCCTCAGAAAAGTAAACAAGGATAACATTTCAAAGGAACTCTCAACCTTTATTTACTCCCAGACTCAAAACCCAAAACCTGAATCAGGGGCAGATGGCCAACAACCTGCAAGTTCAATGCAATGGCCCTCTAATTAGGTATTCATCCTCTGATTAGCCTCGGATTAATCTTACAGAGGATAAATACCTGAAATTTTCCAGCAACTTGTTAGAACCGAAGAAGCCTCTCGGGTGAGAGGTGAAACGTCTTCAACTAGTCCAGTTGCCTACTTTGAATCACTCTTGATATAATGATATTGGAAATATGGTCATGGTTGTGAAAACATGCAAAACAATGCTAATGGTCTCTAGCCAGTGCAACATTGCAGAATCACCGGTTGTTTGGATAGCAGTGGGCTGAAATAATGGATCAGCATAAGTTATCAGAAGAATAATTTAGGCATGGTTGCAGGTAAAGGGTTTTGCAACCTTAGTATCTACTGTAAGTATTTAAGCTTTGCATAACGGGTGTCAATGCCAGAAATGGGCTGTAAAGGACAGACATCAGTTAACAATGTCTAACTCTTTATGGACCTCTTCCAGTGAAGTCGCTAGAGAAGTTAAAGCTAAAACGATTGACTTTCAAGCAGTGTTGAACGGAGCATTTCACCCCCCGTTGTGATAGTGCATCACACACTGCTTCCTAGTACTCATCTGATTAACTTCATAAAACAGTTTTGTGCACACTGATTTTGTGTACAGTATATAAAAAAAACGGGCCTCTTAAACCAAATTGACCAAGTAGAACATAATCAAATATGACCCTGGTTTTGGTCATTACTGTTCTATTTCATTTAGCGTAAGGTTCAAATTCAATTTTTGCCTAACTAACTAACTGTTATCTTTTCTGCAATAATATTAATATTAATTTCTCTTATTTCCCTTCAGCCCCTGCCCAGCTAAAAGGCCATGATTTTCATGATCACAGAACCATCCTTGGCTGCAGCACTATGGCTAGAGAGGCTAAGTACGCTCAAATTTACTATATTCTATTTTTATCATTCTTATATTGTTAATCATGGAACATGTATGTTGATTACATTTCAGCATATATACATAATACACCCTGAACCCTGAACTTATAAAAAAACAGATAAACAACCCTTTACTCATCCCGCATGCACATGCACAATCAAACAAAAACACACTGGGAAATTCTGTGTTTTACCCATCTGGGCTAGAACAGAAATGTCCACCCAGAGAGTACATGCCACAGTGCAGTGGGCAGCCATTTTGTAAGCGCCATGGGAGCAGATGTTGGGGGAGTGGGGATGGTAAAGTGCTGGCTTGTTCATAGGCACAAGGCAGAGTCTTCAATGGGACAGCTGGAAGGGATTCCTCCTCTATTCTTGGAGGCTGTTCTTTTTTGGGTCGTGAGGGGTTGCTGTGACCTCGAACTTACTAATATATGTGTATCTTGAATCTTGACGTATGGACTGGCTATCCTTGTACGTGTAACTGCAACTTCAAGTCTAAGCACAACACTGCTCCCTTCATGATCTATAGCAGGGGTCGCCAACCTTTTTGAAACTTAGAGCTACTTCAAGGGTACTGAGTTGTACGGAGGGCAACTTGTTGAATACAAACTTCCTGAATAACATAACGTTTCCCAGATTTAAATAACAATATACAGTATGTGAGGATAATCAGATGTTATTACTTAATTTCATTGAAAATATTAAGTTTTCTTTTGCTTTTGCCATGTTTCCTTTATTTTGGGGGTAAAAACCACATCTAGCCCCCAAGAAAATGTCTCCCGGGCTACTCAGGTGGTCCCTGGCATGTTGGTGACCCCTGATCTAGAAATGCTAAAACCTGGGCGGGAACAGAGGGAGTGAAGAGGTGGGGCTGATTATCAGTGTCTGTGACATCCTCAGGCATTCAATGCTAGCGCCACCTGCTGGAAACAGGAAATGCAACAGTTCACTCTTTAATCTGTCTTTCGTGTGCTACAGCTACATCTTTCATTTACGTATTTTTACCTGAAAGCTTATGACGGACAGTTAATCGCGCCATTGCATGGGTTGGAGGTTCGCCAGATCCCCCACACATGCAGAGGGGCCAAATGCCCATGCATCACTTCTTTCAGTTTTAATTTTCTCCTGTTTTCCTTTTTTTAAAACTTTTTATTTAGGATTTTCTACTGTTTTTCATTGAGAAAAACCAACATTACCAACAGTTAGTCTAGTCTCAGTCTCTTAATTCTGAGATCTGTGGCAAAGTATACCTGCTGAGGTGATACCAAGTTGCCCGGTTATTTTAAACTGCTTAAATGATTAATTAATTGAAGTTTAATATGGCCTTTTGTTAAAGTATTAATTAAAACGAGACACATTTAGCAGAAGACATGCCTTACACTTTATCAAAATAACAATTGCATGGCTGACACTTAAAAACCACAAAAAAAATATTGATCATTAGTATAAACAAACATCATGAACAAATGAGACACAGAAATTCATCAGGATTCAAACTGAGACACCACAAATCATGAAGATGAAATTTCAAATAGCTTTTGCTCTTTTTGTTCAATGTAAGCAGTCTTGGTCAATGTTTTTTTCTGGATTGTCAACATCAATTTTGCTTTCAGAGTAATGCAATACAACAGATAAGATAACAATCGATGCCATAATAGATCTCAGGAGAGTCTCTATCTAGAAAAATGACATTGATGGCTGTATGGCTTGTAAAAACCTCAGGTTCGGGCCACTGGTTCTTCCGTGCTAGTCACAAAGATGCTACAAAGTATTTTGTCCTGGAACGTTAATGCTGACTGTGGCATATTTCGCACTTTAATTTTATGAGCAAGAGTTGCAAAAAGTAATCGTCGCTCAAGACATAGTATTTCACGTCGAGAAAATTCTGGAATGACGCGTCGTCAAGGGTGAAAAACAGGTTTTTGTACGCTGGAAGAATTGGCCCAAGAAACAGTTGGGTGAAGGCTTCGGATTTAAAAGATGTATAGCAAACTAACGCACAGACATAGATGAACACTCCACCATGTACGGTTCAAAGGATCAGGGGTTTTACATCACCCTGCCCTCCAACACCAGCCTCCAAGTTTTCAAAGATATTACCAGCGAGTATTTTTGCGTGGATTTCGCACAACACCTAAACTTGGAAGGGCAATGGGAGGTCGCCATGACCGAGATTTCATACCCGCATACATATAACCTACCTCAAGATGAGGCCTACTATGATTGGTGGCATCTTCCTTCAGAATCAGTGACAGAGAGTAAAGTATCACGCTACAAGTTTCAAGGAGGTTAATACGGCAGAGTGCATCACTTCCGGTAGGAGCTGGAAGGTTCCTTTAGAAAAATTAATTTGGACATTTATGTAGTATATAACAGCATTAAAAGGAAATATGAATTCCAGGCCAGTGGTCAAACCCATGTACGTTTTGACCGTCGTATGGCTTACATGATTGGTTTAATACCAGGACAGTGGTTCAAGTTTGATCAAAAAGCGGCTCACTACACCATCGATTTAAAGGCGGGGTTATATCATCTTCACTGTTACAGCGACGTGGTTCAACCGCAGCTGGCAGGGGACGCCTATGCTCCGCTTTTGAGGACGGACGATATCAAGCCTACATACGGCGGTATCATCACACAGCATTTCAATCTGGCCTATTATTTACCCATGACCAAGCAGCATATTGAAAACATTCATATCCAGATCAAAACAGATCAAAACAGTCCGGTGAAATTCACCTATGGTAAAACTATTATCACGCTTCACTTTAGACCGGTCACCTAGAAACTGGTGTATATAACCTTTTACCCCCGCAGACATCATTCACTGTCCAACAAACAACGGGATAACTGGTCGTGGTGGGGCGTAGCTCTGTTTTTTAAAAGTGTCAAGGAAAATAAAATAATGTCGCTGTTGAGCTTGGGAGAAGATCCTCACCGTTTTGTACAATATTATAAGAACCAAGTAGGAGGGGATTTACTCGGATTTTATGGAGCCCCTGTCATGTATGGACGTGGTATAGGCTCTCTATTTTCAAAATTGTTCCGCTTTGTATCCCCTCTATTGAAGAAAGGCTTTGCCATTGCTAAACCACATTTGAAATCCGCAGCCGGCAACATTGCCTCTGACGTCTTCAGCCAGGCTGTGGGAAAGATGACCAATCAGCAAAAACGTTAAAAGAAGGAAATCAGTTGGAGGGGGGCAGGCGGGCAAAGAGGAAGTCAATAGGGAGCTCCGATATATTTTAATATTCCGAAAAACTTGAGAAAAACATGGCTCTCTTACATCAAAAATCAAAGTGTACCTTGGCAGAGCTATGACACGCTTTCCATCGACGACAAAACATACACCGAAATTTCTCCCGTGGCTGCCATCGCCGACGGGACGGCCCAATTGAGTTTTTCATCCCAGGAGATGGTGAAAAGTATCTGGATCTCAACAACACTGCTGCATCTCTGTGTTAAAATTACAAACGTGGATGGAACAAACTTGGCCAACAATGCACATGTAGGCTTAGTCAATTATCCTCTAAATACAATTTTTAGTCAGTGCGATGTTATTTTGGGAGATTAACTTATTCATCAGTCCAGCGCCACACATCCCTACTGTGCTATGATCGAGGCTCTACTCAACTTCTCAGAGGATATGCTCAAGAGTCAATTCAGCGCAGGCCTTTTTTACAAAGATACCCCTGGGGCCATAGTCTCCATAGTGACTGTCGATGGGCCAAACACCGGTCTGAATAAAAGAGCCGAATTTACGGCCAGGGGAACAACACCTTCTAGGTCCTCTGCACGGCGACATATTTTTCTGTGAGAGGCTCATGCTGAATTATGTTGACCTGAGAATTAAGCTAACCCGCGCCAGTGACACCTTTTGTCTCACGGCGGCGCGCAACTCCACATTCCATCTCAAAAAACTAGGGGCCTCTGTCTTAATGAAAAAAGTCACCGTCTCCCCGGCAGTGAGACTAGGTCATGCTGCAGCCTTGCGTAGAGGGAACGCTCTCTACCCCCTCTCCCCCGTCAACGTGAAGATATATTCCATTCCGGAGAATTCAAGGATATGCAACCAAGAGAATCTGTTTCTGGGTTCTATGTGGTTTTAGCTCTGGTGCATCACAGCGCTTTCACAGGAAGATCTTTCTCCCTTCAATTTCATCCACAACGATATATAGTGATATATAGAGTATTTGGCTCTCTGTCAGGACGTTAGACAGATCCATGCAAAGGCCTTCCAACCACAATTTAACAATGGCATAGCGGTCAGAGAGTTTTACAACCTCTGCCCCACACCACCACTCTCGTAGTCTATGCCTATTCTATTTTTGAAATAGACTCTAAAAGACAGGTTCTGGTGGATTATTACTAGATCATGGATACTACAGAGCATTTTACACCATTGCTGGGGGATGTGTTTGGTGGAGTGTGGGCATCTGATCAACTACCCTCCTTAACATCATCCTCCAGACTTTATCGTCAACACACACCCTGCCCATATGCCTGGGGAGCACTGGTTATGGTTAACGCTAGAGAAAAATGGTCAAGCCTTCTTACTTCAAGACATGAAGTACCACAATGGTCAACTACAGGACCTCCTGTCCACCATCTGCGGCCATCACTGCATCTATTATCTCTGCCATTGCGCCAATGGATTATCTTACGAACAAGTATTGGAGCTGTACGAAGATGATGCGATGAAAAATGACCTACTGGTATACAACTATGTGAAGAAATATCAACGTTGTGTCAAGAGACATACTAAAACCGGTAAACAAGGGAACTGCTCTTGTCCTTATTTGTGAACGCTGTTTTGTTTTATATTCGCTGAATATGAATTATTATAATAACTATACTCTGTACTCCCCAAAAAAGAACTGAAAAAAAGAGAAAACTGTACCCTTTTATTAATAAACATTTTATTATTATTATTTATTTTAAAATGTGCTTGAATGTGTCATGTTTATGATGAAATCCACTGCGGGGATAAAATGATTTTTCCCTTGCTTCCCTTAGTCACGCAGGGTTTGGGGGTCTCTTCCTGGGTTGTCATCCAACGTGGGGTTATTATCAGTTTCTTTTTCCTGACGGTGCGAGATGTGTCTGGTGCCCAGGCTCGATCCGTACCCGTCCTAAGCCGGTGGTATTGATGGCGAGCGTGGGGGTTACTCACCGTGGACACGGGGATGTTCAATTCTCACAGAGTATTTAGAAACTCTGACCAACCCTCAGGTGGTGAGGCCTGAGATTTTTATAAGGGAATGAAATGTGATAAATCATGTGAGACCCTTTCACCGCATTACCCCAGTAAATAAATTCCCCCTTTGAGTTCCAACCATCCTCGGGTAATTTCTTGATGTATTCTGCATTTTTGCGATCTCACGGGGGGAGGCTTTTCAAAATCTCGCCGGCTGTATCGTCAGGCCCCTGCCGAGAAAGCATCAGAGTTTCGTCACGGTCCCTCAGGCCATGGTCTTCAGTCCCCTCTCCCCCCTGATCAAGCTGCAGAGTCAGAGCCACTCGACACTGGTCTTTTTGATCCTGTTTGGTTAAGGTCAGATATCTTTGCAATAAGGCATTGTACTTTTACATTTTTTCGTCAGGATTCAACCCCGACTCGTTTAACACCGCTCTCATTCTGCCATCTAAATCTTCCTGCGCAATTTCTCTGATGGATAAGGAGGCTGTGTTATCCGATTGATTTGCCAGTTTAACGTCATTTCAGTTTCTTCAGAGCCAGCTGTTTACGTTTCAAACCGGTTTTCTTATCCGCCAACAGTCTGATCATTTTTTTCTGGCTTTTGAGTTTTTGGAATTGAGTCGGAGTCAGAGGTTTGTTTCCCTTCAAAAGATTTAAAGCAATCTCACACAGTGCTCGAATAAAGTCCGGAGAGCTGTGAAGGAGAATGTCTAAGTTTCTTGGGTGAAGCGTTGTATAGAGCTTGAAGTAAGAGGGCATTTCTTTTTATACACACAGACATTAAGCGGACGATTTGGGAACATAAACGGTATGCTGTTGGTGAGGAAGTATACCGGTCCTCAATCTGTATCGTTCTGGACAGCCGGGTGTCAGGTCAACTATTAAATACCCGTGAATCTCGGGTGGCATCTTCAAAACTCTTTAAGAAGAGCCTTTTGGGAAGGTAATATCTGATGAGCCAATATTTTTACCTGTAGTTTATCTCAGGAGTTTTTAAACATGACTAGATAATTGCTGTTTAGACTAATGGTACGATTGTATTTACCATGGTGAAACACATTTTGAGTCAACATCATAACGCTCATATTTCTGTGATGTCTATACTGACCACTTCAGGATGGTCAGAGGCTTGAAAAATGGCATCGTCCAAAATAGTTAAAGGCAGACCTTCGACAAAATGAATCTTTTTACTCATCTTTTACATTCACTGTACATGGGTTGAAAAGAAGTATAAATCCATACAATATTTTCAAGTACAACATCCATAACACGTTCACAGTTTTCTAATACATTTTTTGCAAAATAAGTTTTCCCGCACCCACTAGGACCCACAATCAGACATGAAAAAGGGAAGATAAACCGGGGTTCCAGATAAATTTCCTCCATGACCACTCTCCAACCTAATAACCAAAGGGCAGAGTGGTCCTCTCGGCAAAGAGACGTCTTTTGTCATACACCACCCAGAGCTTTTTTGTGAGATTTTTTAGCACAAAGCCCTTTTTATCATATCTTTATAAGTCTTGGGACCCGCGGATGCAAACTCTTGAATGCTATCTCCCCCCAACTCTATGGGGGGCTCGCCTTCCTTTACCACATGAATCAGACTGTCTGTGTCGATGTAAAGAATCCTCTTCCGCAGCTTTTCTAAATAGCTGTACAGTTTCAGACGAGCGTATGCTGTGGTGAATGCAGCGATAAAAATATGGCTGGTTTTACCTGGAGGATAGGCGCCACAGTATTTCCACTGAATCAGAGCTTTCTTGTTATTAAGAATGTTAAAATACTCCACCTCGTATTTACCTGAAAACAGAAAGCAGAAAAATGATTCAGGTTCAGAGACAATACCGGTCTGAAGCAGGTTGTGCCTTTGGGCAAACTTTCCCCAGAAGCTGTTGAGGCACAGTTTAGCGACCTGTCTCTTGGCAGGATTTACCTCAATTGTGTCTGCATCCAACACGATCCCTTAATGGACGTGATAGTCCTTAATATATTTTGCTCTACCAGCCTGATCTGTTGCCTTGGGCAGGTAACCCGAAGTTTCCTGCTTTCCTTTTAAAAACGCATGTATGTAGTCTGTAAACACGGTGTTGCTGTTTTTACCAAAGTGCCACACTTTTGTAATTTTACTCATGCGGTAGCCCATCTCCAAAGCTTTGTTAAACTCGACCCTGACCCACACCCCTGTTAACGCTCTGGCATCGTCATCGTGCAGGCAGGAACCCTCTTGATAATTACTGTCTGCGCAGGTGCGGCAGAGTGGAAAGAGTAATTTACCCGTCAAGCACAGGGAAGAAGAGTTTTTTCTGGGGGGGTAGACAGTAGCCTTGATAAGGCCAAAGTATGTTCGAGGGTCCCCGAAATCCTTGTGGATGATGGTAGGGTGACCTAGCGGGTAAGAACCTGTGCTGTTAACATAGGGGTAGAGAGAGGTAAAATCTACATAGCGCACCGTCTCGTCAGACCCAGCCGAATGTCTCAACTTTAAAGCACTCGTTCTCCCTCCGTAAAGAGTATTGCATGGCGAGAGAGGCTCAGGGGGGTTAAAAGCCCAGAGAAACTGTTTCACCCCCTCGCATAATTTCTTCATCTCCTCTCACTCGTCCCACACGACGATGGCACAGACCCCTTGCTTAGACTGTAACGTCTGCACTCTCTCCATAGTCGCCGCGTATGGTTCCCCATACATCACCCCTCTTAAAGGACAAGTATCAATGTGGTTTAGACACCTGGGACAACCGGTCAAAAAGCAGCCGTGAAAATCCAAGACATCTTTTACACCGTCAATCTCAGCATAACCGTCGACAAAATAAGGACCCAGTTGTTTTTCTCCCATATTGAGGGCTTGCTGAATAAAGATTTTCTGTTTGTACATGACCCATTCTAACCATTGGATGGATGTATTTGAGAATCTTTTACACTGCTGCTCGTAGTTGTTGGGACATGGTATGGCTAGGGTATTTAGGTGTTAGGAAATTGGTGAGAAACACTTTCATGCAGGCCGAAGCAATGGGGATACAGCTAAAAGGATCAACCCCGTACCATCGAGAAACTCTTTTCTGAAGATGGTGCAATCCCTGGAGAGAATGTCAACATAATTTTTACAGTAACGCACTCTCTAAAGTTAAAGGTGTCCTGACTGATGTCGCGGTACCAGCTGTAAAACTCTTCCTGCTCTCGCACTGTCATACGTTCTACCTCGTAGTGTGAGGGTGAAGGATAGGTACCTACATACTTGAGATTATTTTCTGAGCTGAATTTGTGAGGGAAATATCCCTTGGTCTGATCTGAAGAACCTAAGGCTTTAGGCATCGCACTGAGGCGCAGGGTAAGAAAAGAAAGGGAGTCTATGATTTCAGTTGGTAATGAAGCTCGAGACTCAGGATCTTACTCCCGGTCATGAGAATCCTCTTTGGTGCTACATCCTCCTGCAACATCCCCTTCAAGACCAAGTAGCTGTCGAATCCTTTAGCATTATACGCCACAAAAACATTTTCTTTGAATCGTTTGTTCCTAAAGTAGAGTGGAAAAGATTTAACAGTCTAGACAGTAAAACACCTTTTCTACGCCTTTCAATTATTTGGCATACACTAGAAAGGGGATATGCTCGCCATTCTCCCTCAACATTTCAAAATCGTAAAAGATCAAATTGGTGTGCTTCTGTTCTCGAGGGAGGGGTTTGATGTTGAGCCGAGTCAGGGGATAATTTCTCCCTACAGATTCTGCATTTTAATATATATATATATATAGAGAGAGAGATGCGTTTTCTTGCCTGTTACGCTGTAACCCAGTCCGCACTTTTCACATTTTTTCACCAGGTCACAGGCGCTAAAAGTAGTTCCTGGTTTAACTACTCTATGTCTAGACAGACAGGAGGGTGATCTGCACTTTCTATGACAGTCTGAACAATTTAGGGGTCTGAGCTGTTCTGTGGGGCAGATGGGATCGTAGCAAACCTGACAGTAACCTTTACAACTATACACGTAGGCATCATTGAAACCCTTGTAACAATAACTGCAGAAAAACCTGGTTCCTAAGAAGCCTTTAATATGTGTTATCCCATAATAGTGGATATTCAGTAAAACAGAAACAGAGGATTTGAACCATCTGAAAAGTTTGTCTCAAATGACAGAGGGGTTGATCGAGAGTTGTTCTGTAAAACACCACAAAAAAACCTACATCGCTAAAGGTGACTGTGGTCTGGTGATCTAAGCCCACCTGGCGTTGCCACTCCCTCCCTTGTTTCTCACTCTCACCAACAGTCAGCTCGGGATTGAGCACATAAGCCAGGCTGATGGCAAAACACAATTGGTTGTTCCTATTTTCAATGACGTACCTGTACAAGTGACGCCTTTTTTTAGAGAGGATTTCACTGTCTAAGGTTTTCTCCTGCTTAAGTTTTATACCTCCCTCCTTCTGCACCACCTGAACAATAAATTCTAGGCTCTCATTTGCAACAATATTGCTGTTGGATTGCACTAGATGGTCGAGCAAATTTTCATAGGCTGGAAAAATATTTTCACTGTCCTCACAGTCACGGCTATGTGATCTTGTACATTTTCACCCACCACTTGAAGCTGTACCACATCATTACGGTTAGCCATTAATTGTGCTTCATCAGCCAATTCGTGAATTTGTCCCATCCAATCGAACGGATCGGTGGTCTGATTTAGAGTCTGGAGGGCATTTTCTAAGGCCTGGAATGGATCGATGGTCTGGTTTAGAGTCCAGAGGTCATTTTCTAGGGCCTGGAATGGATCGATATAGTTTGTTTCTTCAAAAGAGGCTTCTAAATTTTCAGGGTTGGCTCTGGTTAGTTGCTCAATGGCCATCTCTATTTCTATGGGGACTCTGTATAAACCATAAGGTGGCAAAGGGTCTGAATCGAATTTGCTGGTCCATACTTTCCCCCTATCAATTCTCACATAGGGTTGAAAAAGCAAAAAATAAATGTCCCTTCACTTGACTAAACAGTTTCAGGGATTCCAATTTCGTTGATTCTCTCTGCTGACGATTCGCCTGCCTGGTCGATATGAACAGATTCCTCAGGAGACTCCTCTCCACATCTGTCAACACAGAAATATCCAAAATATCATGAGCCGTCATCATTTGATAATTATTTTAAATATCTTGAACCGTCATCATTTGATAATTAAGTCTTACCTCTAAATAGTTTTTTGACCGCCCTTGATCTAGCTCTCTGAATCAACCAACGTAGTGCAGCTTGCAAGGCCCCTCTCACCGGGGCCTATCCAGCGGGAGATCTCCACCGAGCTCCATCAGTAGGTAGTGGTGTGGGCAAGAAAGATGAGGCTGGACCTTCCGCAGGAGCCCCGGCAGGTAATGGCGGAGAGGCAAATGGCGGCAAAGCCCCAGTTGAAGAAGCAGGAAGTGATAGAGGTGGAGATGTAGGGGAGGTCACAAAAGAGGCATGGGAAAAACCTCTGATTTGACTCGTTGGCAGAAGCTGTGGTTCTGTGGTAGAAAAATACATTTTATAAAAATGATTTCTTCTTCTGACCATGCAGTATAATATACCCATGAGAACATCATGCTTCAACAAACGCGTCAGCACACGCGTCAGCACATATGTCATCCTTATGTTAACCGTTCTGCATTCTAGGCAACGCCCACCCACGTGATGGAGTAGGAGGCGGTTCGCATTAATTTGAATGCTGCAGCAACAAGAGTTTGCAGACTCTGCTCCGTCTCATACTTTTTTTATTTTGTTTTTTAACCGGTAAAAGGCTGTAATATTACCTATGACGGATCGCGTGGTATTGGGGGTTTCATTCATCGAGGCTCCGGGATGGTTTTCTGGATTGGATAGCCCCAAGTTTCGTGCTCCGCTTCCCCCAGGATTTTTCACCTCTGGACGGCCGGTGTTCCATATTAACTGGTTTTCATATTAACTGGTGATCGATTTCCGGTTTAAGGGGGGGACAGATGTTGTCGGCAATTGACGGTTGCAGATTCGTCGCTTTCCCGCACCTGCCTGTGTGTCTAGTATGTGTGTAGTGAGATAAAGACTTCACCGAAACACATAAATATGACCAATTCATGTCCACTGACCTCCGTGTCAATACACTCTACAGACAGTACGGAGGCTGCGGTCCATAAAAATAAAATAAAATAAAAATGTGACGGAGTTGATTCGATCTTATGATTCCCATAATCCAAAACCATAATCGCCCGTGTCATTACCTACTGCACCACCAAGCAGTTCAAGAATGTGCTCACTTTAACTGTACAAATAGTCTTTACGTCACATTTTGTGTATCACCAGATGTGGTTTTAGGAAGCACACCTATATCAACTGGTGATAGTCACAACATGACATGATACGGGTTATTTCTTCACTCTTTCAGATACTTGTGTGCATGTGTTCACACTATACGTAAGACTAAGCATCACTACACGCGTTCATATCATGCACGATACAAATGGACGAGCCACACCTGTGTTTTTCAGGTATACGATCCACGTTTACCTGTACAAGTGACGCCTTTTTTTAGAGAGGATTTCACTGTCTAAGGTTTTCTCCTGCTTAAGTTTTATACCTCCCTCCTTCTGCACCACCTGAACGATAAATTCTAGGCTCTCATTTGCAACAATATTGCTGTTGGATTGCACTAGATGGTCGAGCAAATTTTCATAAGCTGGAAAAATATTTTCACTGTCCTCCCTCACAGTCACGGCTATGTGATCCATTTTCACCCACCACTTGAAGCTGTACCACATCATTACGGTTAGCCATTAATTGTGCTTCATCAGCCAATTCATCGATTCACGTTTACCTTTGTGTGCTCATTCTAACGATGACTAGTTTACGACAGAGCACACTCACAACGACCGATTCTTAATGCTTCTGGGAAACGTTTGCATATATGAAGAATGCTTTGTTGGTTTGCTGTAATGCTTTGTGGATGTTGCGGAGGGTTTTGCTCACACAGGCAATGCAATCAGAGATGAATAAAAACAAGCAGACGCTATGCGCCAGCTGCACAGGCTCCTGACACAACCTGAGCCAGGCTCAGTTTGACCAAACCTGTGGTGAACAGTCGGAGAACCGTCGACAAACTTCACAAAAGTAACATTGCACAAATTGCTAACAAACTGCCACCAAAACAATGTACATCAAATTTACTTTTTAAGTCCGAAGTACACTACAACTAAATTACTACATACCAGAGGTAGCCACATCCTCCTGACTTGTTATCAACATGAAAGATACCACAGATTCAAAGTATTCAGAGGGGGCTAACCAGTGAGCAGGTGTTGTATGTAATGGTAATGTAATTTAGTTGTGTACTTGTGGACTTAACGTGTGGTCAATGTAAGAGGACGTGTTTTTGGTCGCAGTTTGTATTTGCCGTGGCAGTTTGGAGAAGTTGTGTGTAGAGTTTGCCGATACACATGCATGTGGCTCTTTAAAGCGAAATAACAGGCTCTCTATTTTATATTTCATTCACTCAGGGGTAATCATGATCAATATGTAAATGTCTGTGCTTCACCAATCAGCTCACAGCTTAAAAACACACTTTAAAGACCTGAGAGCATATATATATATTTTTTTTTTATTTATCATTTTTTAATCGTTTATCTAAGGATTTATATTTATAAATAAATTATGTATGGAGAATTGTTGATTGAAGTATGCAAGAAATGAATAATTTAAGGAGGATTGTTGATGTAAGGAGAATCACATACACACACACACACACACACACACGCACACACACACACACACACACCACACTCTCCCAGACACACCCACCTCCTCCCTGACACTCAGGATGCCTCTTTTTAAAAGTTAATTTAATTAAGGGGGGGCCTTATTAAGAAGGTTCACACATGGTTCACACACACACACACAAGGGTATATCATTTATATATTTATTTTTTTATCGTTTATCTTAGGATTTTCATTTAGAAATAAATATAAGGAGGATTGTTGTTTGGAGAATCACACACCACACCCTCCGAGACACACCCACATTCTGTTTTTTATTATTATTTATTTTGTAATCGTTTATCTTAGGATTTTTATTTAGAAATAAATGTAAGGATGATTCTTGTACGGACACCCAGACATGCCCACATCCTGCCAGACACACAGGATGCCACTTATCAAGAAAGTTAATTTAATTAAAGGGGGGTTAATTAAGATTAATTAATTGAAAACTAATTTGGGAGTCAGAGGTCAAACTCTTTAAGAGGAGAACAATAGATCCATAGAGCTGTCAAAATTTTACGAAAGGGTATTGGATCCTTCTCTCTTGTGTTGCACAGACCACACATGACTGACAATATTTTGGATCATAGGTTGAAAAGCCTTTTGTGTACCAATATTCAGTGTTTCATATTTAACATTACCCCTTTTGACATGGTTTTTACTGTGGATCAACTTCACATTATGAGGGAAGAAACACTAAGGTAGGCAAGGTTTGTCATCACGACCATACTGTTCCTACAATGAAAACCATTCCATTTCAACAGTTTGATTTCAACTGGAGTGGCAGTGGATTGAACTGCAGAGAGAGAGGTAGGCAAATCAGTAGTTATTTTTGCAGCCTGTGTGTCTTTTTTATTCACACTTCTGTACGAAAGGTTTGGTTGGATCTGGGAGACCCAAAGTAGGAGATTGCTGTAGTATGCTCTTAAGATCGATGAAGGCTTGATTGGCCTCAGGGGGGGTCCAGTCCACAAGGTCACCTGGAGACAAGGATTTACCATGGATCATAGCATCCTAAAGGAGCTTCAAGAAGAGCAACGTTTGGAAAGAACGATCTGAAGAATGAACACGTCCCAATAAAATACATCAGTTGTTTCTTAGTCTCAGGTTTTGGCAGATTGCTTATGGTGTCAACTCTGTCCACCCTGTCCACCTTGTCGTCTTTTGATATAACATGACCTAAAAACTTTACAGACTCCTGAAAAAACTGCAGTTTGGAAAGGCTAACCTTATGACCCTTGTCTGTCAAGTGTAGGAGCAGTTAGAGAGTGTCCTGTTGACACTGGTCACGTGTTGGACTTGCTATAAGAAGATAATCTACATACTGCAGCAATTCTTGCAAGTTGTAAGTTTAACTGGATCTAAGCTGTTTTTAGTGCCTGATTGTACAACGAGGGAGATTCGCAATAACCCCGGCACAAACGAGAGAAAGTGTAAGGTTTGCCGTTAGAATTAAATGCAAACCAGAATTGGCTGTCTTTATGTACCGGAACGCTAAAAAAAGCATTCGACAGATCCACCACACAAAACCACTTGGCAGTGGGTGGCACTTGTGGGAGCAACGTGTACGGATAAGGAACAATAGGTTGGCATCCTACCACAGCTTCATTTACTGCCTTAAGATCCTGAACAAACCGCCCCTCAGTCGGTTGATCTCGCCCTCTTCTTGAGTGGAAACAAGGGAGTTTGGGCCGACAAGTCCAGGCAGAGCATGATTATTATGTAATTCCTTCCACAGCTTCCGGTTTCAGAGGATATTGAGGCTTGCATGGCCTATATTCAGATTTAGATGTGATTCGGGACCGTGATCACAGTTTTTTATGAGACCTATATCATACTTCCCTTGAGCCCACAAACTCTGGCAACGATGAGAGAGTTGGGGAAACGTCAGAAGGGGTAGAAGTCAGGGTGTGGCACAGATCGTGGGATCACTTTCTTCCAGGAGATGCACTGAGCGCGGGGCAAACATAACACATTGAAATGGAGTTTTGTAAATATTTAAATTTGGAGAATACATGACCTTTTTGTCAGAGGTTGGTTGCCAATCCCGTGCATTTGTACATGAAACGTGAAATAATTTTTGTTGTTTCTCCGTGAATTTCACCAATGCAGCACTTCTAAAAGAAGTAACAGTATAGAGTAGAATAAACAAGCGTGTCATTCAAAACCTGGTAAACAGTTTTTCAAAGTTTCTGTCTGGACCATATGAGACATGCTGTACGATGTACATTTACAACATGCATGAAACATGCTGATACACATAAAGTGGTGTGTGTGTGAGTTGTATAACACCATAGTCGTCTCTGGATGGGGTTGCCCTAGGACCCTCTATGGGACTGATTCTGAGGAGAATCATCAGATCTTGACCTAGGAGGTTCACTGGAAAAAAGGATATAGCAAGAAACTATCTTTAGTTTGTTTTGTCTCCCCATGTATGGTGCTAGAGCAAATCAGTGGCATAGTAAAAACTTCCCTCACTGTTAGACTGCTGGCTCTTTGTGAATACACAAAATTACCACTCATTTTAGGTTTTGGCGTCCGATCATTCTCCTTAATGACAGTGTGTTGCTCCAGAGTTGACCAAAAGTATAAATGATTTCACTTTTATCATTAATGGAGTTTGTGGCATTTGTTTAATTGTTCATTGTAATATTTAACATAGGTACCCTGGGCCTTATCTATGTTTTCCTCTTCAATTAAATCAATAGCCTGTTGAATCAATTTGCTGTGTGTGTGTGTGTGTGTGTGTGTTTGTGTGTGTGTGTGTGCATGGGCGGCTAGTAAAGCAAGCTGTTCTTCATTGCTGTGGCAGATCATCTCACTCAGACCCGACCTCTCCCCTTCAGCCTCATTTCAGTTGGAGGCAAAGGAGTTGACATTGCCACCTCCCTTCTGGTGGGGGCAGTCTCAAGCCCAATGTCCTTTTCCTTGACAGATGAAACACACGTCCTCGCCCTTGTCTTGCTCTGCTTCGATAACCGCCTCTGCTTTGGCCAAAGGCTGCTCCGGACTGGTGATTCACTGTCATGTTTCCCACAGCTTGCATTATGGTGAGCTGGGTCGCTTGAAGCTCTTTCTCTTTGTTCTGTTGAATTTTCTCCTTCACCACCACGCACTGCATGTTCAGCATGGCGTTTGATATCATTCAGTCTTGCATCATCAAGCCTTATACAGGTGGTTTCAACTGCATGTTTCAGCTGTAGGAGCAGGACATAAAGGAAAGCCTGTTTTAGATGAGTTTGAAGAGGGTGGTGAGGCGAGTTAGAAAATCTGCTGGACTCTGATGCTTGTTGTTTGCAGCCAGCTGTCTTTGAAATGTCAACCTTATCTGGAAAAGCTTGTTTCATTCGTTAATGTGGGCAATGTACATGGTGTTTTCATTATTACTCGCATGCAGTTGTCTCCTGTACTTGCATCTCGTATCTTGGCATAGTCTGCAAGACCTAACTTTTTCATTCAACAGGTCTTTTTTTGAAAGAGTCTAATCTCAGGCATCTGTAGGCATTAATTATCCACAGAAATGATTATTATTGGGCTGCAAAGTTCGCACCTGAGAGCTTTGAGTCAGGGAGATGGACTAAGGCCTCTCTCATGTCAGTGTCAGTCACGGTCTGTGAACTAGAGCTGGTCCTTGAGGTCCCATGAAGTTGAACATCAGCTTCAGCATTTGTTTTAGCATTTGCTTTCTTTCCCTACATTCTGCTTATTTCTCCAACGTTTTTAAAGAACTTCTATGTTTTCTTTCCTTTAAATCTGCAGTTTTTATGTTTTTCTTAGACATCAACTCAGATTCCTTTTCCATAAATTGGAAAATTCACCCAAAGTGGTATTTCAGTTAGAATCTGAGTTTAGTAAATAAATAAATCAGAAGAAGAATCATCATTTCAACACCTCACCCAATTTAGATGACCCAAAACAAGTCTTTAAATCCCAGTGAAGAAGGTCCAGAGTCCTAGTTGGGTTGGCCCTCTCTTCTCTGTAATTCAGAGGTAGAGGTGGAAGGAATCTCTCCAAGATGATCAGTCACCAATCCTTTCCAGGTCCAGACGATATTTCAAGGGATCCTATTCGTGAAGCCAAGTATTGTTGTGGAAAAATTATATCTAATAAGATGTGAAATGATGAGTCTCTCTTGCAAATGTCTTTGTAAGGTTTAATACAACTGCAGAGGGGTTCACAAATTCAACAGAGTGCAAGTAGTCTGCTTAAGAGGGAACAACGCATGAACTCTAGGGTTGCAATACTTACATACTGCAATACTAGTCTAGGACAGGAAACGAACTGTCAATCAAGCTGACACCAGGCTGCTCACAGTCCTCAACAAAACCAAAACTCTTTTTCACACTCAATTGCTGGAAGAGTGTGGGGCAATCACTCTCTTCCTCCCAGGACCCAGCCTACTGCAAGGGAGACCAGAGCCGGGTTGACCACATGCTTTAAATTGACTTAATGTATAACCTGATTCTGGTCAGCTGTCTGGTCTCCAGCTGCCACTCCCCTCTCCAACATTCACCTGCAACCGGTGCACTTAACACACCCCACTGCCACATGTAGTAATCAATCTTTGGTAAAACTAATGATCAATTACCAATTGATTATTATTAAAATAAATGCTCATGATAAAACAATACAAACTCAAATCACAGATGTATTGTGTACAGCAACATACATCCACAGACAGCATTTCAGAGGTCGTTAACATAAAACAATGTAGAGGCCTGAATATTATGAAACACATGGCACAAGCACCAACAAATTGTGTCTGTGTGTTTCTGCGTAGAGAACAATATAAAACCTTTAATTAACTACGTAATCTTAAATATAATAAAATATAGCATAATCTAATAGATGACCGATCATTTTCCTGGCAAGGCATCACTTGTGGTACAAACAGTGGATACAAGCTGTATGGTCAACAGAAATATGGGATACGTTTTTTATAATAATTACATATTTTTTTTTAGCAATATCATCATATCAGCTATTTGTTTTAAATCAGGACTATTGCCTGGTTAGGATAATTCCTTTAATTCAATAATGCACAAACTACTGCTCTGACTCCCTGTTTGCCTTGACATTGTTCAAAACACTACACAAAATGTGGTTTAGTGATTTCCTTGTGTGTTGTGTTTATCTTTTCAGTGTTATATTATCAGAACCCTGTTTTCTATCATTTTATGATTCAGTGAGTATTGTTTTCTTCTCATAGGGGAGACGCTCTCCCAAGTCTGAGAGGGAAAGATCAGGTTGATGAAGAGGGAAGATCAGAAGAACTGCACCATTGTACCTTGATAGACAGGCTATTGAAGAGACAAGGGGCCTGTATTCCACACCATGAACCCAAGCTTTACCGCGCTGCTGCTGCCAGAACCAAGTCTATTTCAGGGTCCAGCATCTTGGCTTTCCCTGATTTCTGGGGTCACCTCCCTCCACCAGCACATGAACCGATGGCACCCCGTGAATGCAACATGCAAAGGTACTCAATGCTCATGAGAAAAATTTAATCATTTAAGTTTTTTGTTTATCCTGGGGCTTATTTTTCATGTTTTCTTTGTTCAAATAAAATAATAGGGACAGAAATCTTAGAAATTATTGCAGTTGTAAAAACATGGACTCAATTGCTTTCTCCCAACTTAAGATAGCATAATTGTAGCATTTGATGTAGATACAGTATTGAATACAGTCACAATTTATTTTAGTATTGTAGTAGTCATTTTGAGTATGAACTTGCCACATCCAGATCAGGATCTCTTTCCAGTACTTTAGCTTTATTTTTAAAGTATTTTTTTTATTTTATTCATTTACTGCTGTTTACAGTAATCTGCATCATACAATACTGATCGACCATTTTACTACTTTCCTGCATAATTAATTTTGATACCTTGTTTGATACATAGGGATCATAAGTCTGGAATGCAGAGTATGTTCATAGCGTATCAGTCCTTAAAGTATCCGTTCTTCACCTGTCTGAACGTTATTCTTTGAGTCTCTTGCAGCATGAAGGTAGTGCATAATCTGTTAGTGTCCACTCAGCTTTTGCCCTGCTGCACCTATAATGGTGTTTTGCATAGCTCATGGTAGGCAGACCATCTGTCAATCTGTCAATCCATCTTGCCATGGTCAACCTTTCTCATATAAAGATTCTAAAAAGGGCTTTGAAGGAACACCCTTTATCCTCAGTATGAATATTTGCATGCTTGCATATGCTTGTTTCTATTAGGCAGAAAGTGCTTGAAGATGTCCAGCGTTTCTTGCACACTGCTGACATCATCAACCAGGTAGTCTATGATCTAGAAAACAGCAGGTAGGTAAAGAGTATATGAACATATAAACACAATACAGCTGCTTATTAAATTAACACGATAATACTTTAGAAGTTGTCCCTCAATGAACATACTTGGAAAATGTGTTTTTTAATATCAATGGTCAAATGTCAAAATACATTCAAGTCATTCTGTTTCTTTGTCGGTCAGTCTTCAGTGTCCATCTGATTCCTTGAGGTTTTTTGCTAGCTTTGAATGTGGAAACTTGAGGAAGGCTATTCAGATTCGCAGGTATGGAAACACAAAAACACACACACAGTGAGTACTTTTCAATATATATTCAATGAAAGAAAACGTGATATTATGACATAAATGCGGTCTTGACAGTGCCTGGGGTGGCTAATTGGGAAGCCTGGGAAGACTCTAAGTTGCCCAAGTCAGTTGTTTGGCTGCAGGCAAGGATTGGTAAACACAACACATTTATAAATAGATGATCACTGATAAGATAAGATCAATGATAACTCTCTTTGCACACATTCGATGAAGTTGAAAAGAAACTCTTAGAAAGGTATAGAAGCAAGTGTTTGAAGTTGAGATTTGAGGAGGAAGACGCGTTTATTAAATGCCAAATTAATATGTCACATACGTGTAAGTTACTTTTTAGTTTAGTGTAGTCTTTAACACACAGCAGCCAGTAGCTGTTAGATGAGAAGAAGCAGCAGAACAAAGCACCAGCCATGAGCTCATACTTCCAGAGTGGGCAGAAAGAATTGTTTCATGTTGAAGAGGATGAAGACCCTTTAGTTGGGAGGGAGTACATATAAATGGTTAAACTTGGTGAAGCACTGTGCATTGATCCATGTTACACTCAACGTGCAGAGAAGAGTCCAATACTTATTTGTTTGTGTTTGAGGGTTGTATATTTTTATTAAAGATATAGTTAAATGTTTTTGTAATCGTCTTCCCTTCCAATAATTTCCCTTCCCTTCCCTTCCCTAGATATGAATATGACCTCATATTAAATGCGGATGCCAACTGTTCCCAACACACACAGTGGTTTTACTTTGAAGTAAGTAATATGGTGGCAGACGTCTCCTATCGTTTTAATGTCATCAACTGTGAGAAGAGCAACAGCCAGTTCAACTATGGTAAGAAAGCACAGTTTGTGTTTGTCTATGTGTGTCTCAGTGTGTGCGTGCGGGCTGGTGGGTGTTTGTGTGTTTGTGTGTCTTTAGGTGCGTTAGTGTATTTTATAATGTGTAAACGCATTCATTAATTGCACTTGCAACACCTGGCACTTTCTTACGTCAATGTAACATTTGTTCATTTATCCATTGATGCATTATACAGGTCATCAGGTACTATTTGTGTATTCTGCCTCTGCAAATTAAAATTTTAACATGACAGAAAACACACAATTCAGAATTCACCATTACAGAAAATGTTGGCAAGCTCAGATTTAATTAATGTGAGAGCTTTTGGGAAAAAGTACTTTGAAAGAATTCAACTGTGCCTCACAAGTGGAAGTTTTGTGCTTTCCAAAAATGTTTTTATACTTGGCTGCAACTCAGCCAGGGCAGAAAACAGATCAAATCTGTAGCTTCAAATGGACAATCCGCCTTCAGGCTCATCTGATTCAGTACATACAATATATTTTTTAGGAAGTGGAGGGGACACTTATGGGCATATAAAGCCCATGAAATAATGTATTCTACCCATGAGATTTTCCTAATATGTGAAACAAAAAACATCAAGATGTCCGTAAGTGTGGTCTCTTATGGCCATGGTCAAGGTGAAGGAAATGTGAATGTCTCCGACATGTCGACTGTCATATTGACAGTTGAGAGAAGTAGAAGAACATTTAAATTTGTTTATCACACAGATGTCACACCCGGCACAAGACCTTCATATTCTAATGAAAAATGCAGTGTCAAACTTGACAGAACACCTTGTCTGGTCATGTGGCTGACTATTGTTAATTTGTATGCGTGTGTGTATTTTTGTGTGTGTTTGCATTCTGCAGGAATGCAGCCTGTTCTCTACTCAGTAAGGGAAGCTCTAGAAGGTAGACCACACTGGGAGAGAGCTGGAACTGATATTTGCTATTTCAGGTATGAATGAAATGCATTGATTTGAAAGCATTGTTTTTGTGATCAACAAGAGACCAAATACTATCATTTTAAATAAGATGATCCAGTCATATTGATTTGACTGCTGAGAGGGACTCTCCGAAGTGACGTGATGTCCAACATACAACAACATAAAATCGATTCCTCTACAGAGGCTCAAATTTCAACAAAAGTATGCACAGCACTTTTTTTATGACCAACAAAATACTCAACCATTGACTCCATAGTGCTGAGGACAGAGATCTTACGAACAGTCTACATATAACAGTCTACTGTATAACCTTCTCTTAATTGTCTTATTTTCTTCTCAAGAAACCATTTTTGTCCAGCTCAAGGCAGAAGTAGAAAGACCTTTTATACATTGACCTTTGCCATCACCTTCAAACACACTGAGGATGTCTGTTACCTGGCCTACCATTATCCCTACACATACTCTGCTCTCAAGGTACTTGCCTGTCTATCCACCCATTGATCCATCTCTTTGTTTCTCTGTCCTCCATTAACTTTTAAATAAAAAATATATTTGTGAAAAATATTTACTGGTGAATGTGGCAAACCATGTCCTGTGGGGAGAGGTGGCCTAGTGGCGAGGGAGACATGCATCGGACCAGAAGGCTAACGGTTCAAGTCCCAGTCGAGGCCTTCTCCCCCTGGATGGATGGACGAACCCAACCCACTAACAAAAGAGACTCCACCTATAGTAACCCTGAGCAAGGCACTTACCCCATCTGCTCCCTGGACGCTCTCAGCTGTTGTCTGCTCTGTGGCTTTGCATGTGCCACAGATGGGTTAAATGCAGAGAACAAAATTCCCCCGACCTGTGTGTTTGAGCATGTGCATGTTTGTGTGCCCAATTCTACTTCTAATTCTAAAATTGAAAAGGGATTGCAAAATAAGAATAATAAAAGTTTTTTCCAACCAACTCTCCCACAACCCAGTTACCATAGGGACTACAAGGACGATGTGGTTTTGCAGCAGTGCTTTGTTTTTATTTTAGGGTCTCAGTGATATGCAAGTGCAAGTACAAAATCAATGTACTAGTCTCAGGCTATTGATTATAATGCTAATTTCATTATTGGGATTACTCTCCAGTCTTACATCATAACTTTGTTCTTCTATACAGTTGAATTCACCTTTTGCTGTTTTTCTTTGGCAAATACATCCACAAAATCATCAAGATGTATGGCCTTAGCCCTTCTTGACTCTACACCTTACACCCCCAAATTGCTCAATAACTTATCAGTCATAGTATTCCTCAAGGCCGTCTTGATTAACTTAAGCACAGAAAACCTTTGCTCACATGATTCAGTGCTCATGGGGAATGCCAGTGCAATCTTGCACAGTTTAAACATTCCGTGCAACACTTCTTTATATGGCTCAAGGAAGACTGAGACAAACACAACACACAAGTTGGGCAAATGTGTTCTCTGCATTTGATCCAGCTGTGGCACATGCAAGGCCACAGAGCAGTGGACAGCCTAGAAGCGCCCAGGGAGCAGATGTTGCTCCCCCCACTCACTCACAGCATATGCCACTAGAACTGTTCACCAAAACAGTGATGCATACGCTTACTTATTCAAACA
Organism: Colistium nudipinnis; assembly: GCA_016785305.1. Taxonomy (NCBI): domain Eukaryota; kingdom Metazoa; phylum Chordata; class Actinopteri; order Pleuronectiformes; family Rhombosoleidae; genus Colistium; species Colistium nudipinnis. Next base: position 645,291 of record JAFBJU010000906.1, on the reverse strand, counting down.
GCCCAACATTAAAATTCTCGCCATTCTGTGACAATACTTTATCTCAAGACAACATACAGTAAGGCAGAGACCTTACTCTAACTAATGCATTTGTGCTCAGTGCTGCATTTGACACCATTGATCATAAAATGTGGATTAGAGAACAGAGTGGTTAGTTTTTTCTCTACCTTGTTGAGGTTAATGAATATAGTCAATACAAATGAAATTGACTTAAATGTTTTCAGATTTGTTTCCCTACTCAGTTAAAATTCAGATTCCTTTCCAATGTAAACTGCAAAGAGAATGATCTTTCCCAGCATACGGATAAAACTTGCAGATAAAAGTACTTATTGTATAAATTCTGCTGCTGCTGATGATAACAACATAATGGGAGTGGAATTACATTTCCTTCTACATGTATTTGCCTCAGTTTTAAGTGAATATGTATGAGACAGTGCTAGATACATTATTGAGATACTTTATGCCCTTAAAACTTGATATATGCAATCTGCATATTGTATCAAGTATAATTGTTTATATGACTAAAAAACCCGATCTAATCTTGTCTTATGTTTAATGTTTGTAAGGCTCACCTGAAGTTGTTGCAGAAATCAGTGGATCCTGCCCAGGTGTTTTTCCGGCAGCAAATTCTTTGTAGCACCTTAGCTGGAAACTCCTGTCCAGTTGTCACCATCACTGCTTGTCCAGCCAGCAGGACCTGGAAAGACATGCACCAATTACGTGAGTTCTGCTTTGTGTCCATGCTCCATCTACCCTCAAGTTGTGTGTTTGTGTGAACCTGGATGCATGTGTGTGTGTGTGTGTGAGAAAGAGAGAGAGCAGAGAACACACAAGAAAACAAATAGCAGCCTTTTATCCTGATTGAGACATATACCACATGGTTTGTTTATTTTCACTACTAAATCGAAAGTTAGTAATCCATAGTAGTAATTAAGAAATAATTAGTTGGGAGAAAACTTTTGAGTTGCTCAAGGGGGTACAGTTTAGCAGTGCTGTATGTTTGCATGAATCCTGCTTTACCTTTGTGCAAAGCGTGTACATATTTCCGCTAAATCTAAGTCCAAAACCTTTGGATTGAGGTTCGGTTAATCTAAGACTCTCAATTGCCTTTAATTGTGATTGTGAATGCAAATGGCTGTTTCTCACTGGGTATTGGCCCTCTTATTGGCTGGTAAGCTGAACAGGGTAAACGCTGCCTCCTGTGACCCTCAGGATAAGCATCATGTATCTTTGTTGGTAGTCTGTGGGCAAAGGAGTGCTACTACAGAATGATGACCCATTAATAAACTGAACATAACAAGCTGAAACTCTAGTTCACCAATTCTCCACACACAACTTATAATAATAATAATAATAAATCATTTTGATTCATAATGTGAACAGGTTAATAAAAGTTGCATCTGCCTCCCAACAGGTAATCGTCCATGTATTGTGCTGACAGCCCGTGTCCACCCTGGTGAGTCAAATGCCAGCTGGGTGATGAAGGGCACCCTCGAGTTTCTGTGCAGCAGTGACCTGGTGGCCCAGAGTCTGCGAGAGGCCTTTGTATTTAAGATTATCCCCATGCTCAACCCAGATGGAGTCATCAATGGCATGTAAGTTGGAGCTGGCCTGCATTGGTGGACCTTCACTTCACTCGTTTAAAAGATATAAATGAATTCCACATTGAAAATACTCAAACCCAGGAAGAGGTCCAGAAAAATTTTGTATAAGCTCAGTGTTATGGGTGTTTATGGACAAAATAGCTATAAAAAATATTCGGACAAAATGAGAGCCAAGTGTCTATAAACCAAAAGAAGGTGATTTATATCCAAAGTTATTACAACTCAAGCCAAGGTAGGTGAATTAAATCAAACTCACTGTGTGTCTGGGAGTCTTTCTGTAGGAGGCTCCCTCTACAGTATTTGTATACCTTTGGTATATATTTTTTTCTGCTTTGATTCATATTTGTTGAGTTAACTAAATGTATTATGATTATGATTATGATTATGATTATGATTATGATTATGATTGTATTTCTAAAATGATCAACTGTACACATGGGAACATGGCAATATCCCCCTCCCTTTCAACAAAAGTTATATGAAAGGCTTTTGAGTTTTTAACCATATACTATATACATAATTGCATTATTCACAATGGAATACTCATGTCAGCTGCACCCAACAGCATTTTTATTTGGTTTAAATGATCTCCTTTTCTGTATAAATGTCAAATACAATCATTTGGAATATGATTATCATGAAAATACTGAAACATAGTGTATTACTTTTTCATATATACAGTAACTGTCTTCCTGGAGTGACCAAGTGATGTCCTCTTGCAAATACTTAATCCCACCACATTTCTCCTGACTTCAGGGATCTGTTATACTAAAACATTCCAGCACTTTCACACACCACCATAATCAAATTAGTTAATTGCTCAATTATCAACAGATTCATGATTATTAGATGTAGGTATTGTACTGGCCACTTTGTATGACACTTACTTTGCTTGTATTGGAACAATTATATATTTTGATATAGTGTGTTGAGATAGGATTACCTTTACCAGTTTGTGAAGGAAACTACAGTGTGTTTACTATTTCCTTGTTTTTAATCTACAGTCTGAGAAGGATGGATAGATAGAGAGAGAGAGAGAGAGAGAGAGAGAGCGAGAGGGAGGGAGGGAGGGAGGGATGGATAGATAGATAGATAGAAAGATAGATAGGTCGATAGATAGAGAAAGGGTTTGGTTGTAGCAACAACTTAAAGTCCCAGATAATACAAGAAACATGATAAAATTAGCTATGTGTACGGAATAAAATTGCTTAATCAATCTATCAATCCAAATTCAAATGCCCCATCTTTCTGCTCTGTGCTCAGGAATCGCTGTGATTTAAACAGTGAGGATCTGAATCGTCAGTGGTGTAAACCAGACCCCATCCTCAGTCCAACTATATACCACACCAAAGGCTTCCTCTACTACCTCAATAGTATTGGTCGATCTCCTCTGGTAAGATCCACATGCTGTTAAATGTAAACTCATCTTAACTTTGAAACTGAGGTTACAAACAGAGTCATACATACACTTACAAGTACACACATTTTTGGAAAATAAAATGCTATTTTCCTATAAAATTGTTTGTATTTTCGTTTGAATAAAGTAGCCCAAACACTCCCATGTATATGTTCGCAGTCACGTTCATGTATTTAGCTGATGTTGTACACTGTTATGGCACTAGGACAGATCTCTTTTGATTTTCGTTCCTGTCGTTTTGTCGCCATATTATTGATGACTACATTATTATTATTGATTATTGATCAACCCTGCACACACATTACTTTCACTTCCCATTTATTTCAATTTATCCAGGTTCTCATGTTTAAACAATCTTACCTAAACAATATGTTCCAGATATTATTTCCCATTGCTGTATGTATTTTCAGTTTATTTTAGTTGGAGAATCTGGACACTAAGGCAGTCCTAAAAATGTGCATTTCTCTCCCTCTTTATATCATTCAGGTTTTCTGTGACTACCACGGCCACTCTAGAAAGAAAAATGTGTTCCTGTATGGGTGCAGTATTAAGGAGACACTCTGGCAGTCTGGTTCTGCAGTGGACACAGTAGGATTGAAAGAGGACCCTGGATATAGGGTAATTCACATGTTTTGTCTCTCTCTCTCTGTTGCAAAATCTGGGCCTAACGTTGTGGTAAGTGATGTTGGAATACTGTTGAAGCTTACTGTTCCAATTTAGATTTTTTTTTCCAGTTCATAGACTTTCATTTAGCTTCCACTCACCTCACCCTTGTGCAGGGCTGTGTTTGCAAACCAGATTTTTTTTGCGGTGCAATATTATCAGTTTTTTTATAAAAAAAAAGTGCATTTGATTCAAATTACTTTTTCCACCTTCAGAGTCTGAAACCACACAAACCAACCCTTGAAATAGGCCTTACTGAAACTACGTTGGTGTGTATGTGCTCTGGTATAAACAGATAACTTAGGATTTGATTACTCCATCAGTATGCTTGAAACTGTCATTTGAGGTGTCTAGCTCTATTACTAATGTCTGCATTACTGTGACTATATGAGGTGTGCTGAAAGATATCTGTCTGGATGCCTGGCTGTGCTGATGGTTTCCTGGAACTCTTCCATTTCAGCACATGAACATAGTTTTCTATTTAATATCTAATTGGGTTACTAAAGGTGTAGTGTTGAAGTCTCTATATTTCGGTAAATATTGACATGGCCGTGATCAACCAGGAGGATCGATGATTTAACTGCAGTTAGAAAATAACTAGATCTGTCACAACATTTGTTGTTGCCAAGAGGTGAGGAAATTGTATTTCTTCCATTGTTAAATACAAACAAAGAGTTTTTAAAGAAGGGAAAACATTTACTTTAGATGGAAAGGGAGGCTTTCCTTGACAAAGTTTTATTTAGCTAATAGACAAGTACCCCACTTATTATTAAACAACCAATTTAGTAAGTGTTGATCAAGTCTAATGGCCAACAGCAAATAAGTTAGTCTGTAAAATCTATCAACAGATCTTCATACCAAACATTAGTATGGTCTTTGTTTATCACTAAGTTAGTTCTTGCAAATTTTGTAGGGTGAAGGAAGCACAGTGGGTTAGTACCAAACGCATCATGTATACTGTATGTATATATCATGTAAGCTGTATACAAGTTAACATTTGTGTCACATTGCCTGCCCTTTCAAAAAGGGGTGTTATAAGCCCACATACCTTTATAATAATTGTGTAGCTTTCATGTTGGAGAATCCAAACATTGGGTCTGATCTTGCCTAACCATTGTTTTTCTCTTTTTCTGTCTACCTACCTACATCTTGTAGACCATTCCAAAGACACTGGATTGTATTGCACCTGCCTTTTCCATCAACAGCTGCAACTATTTGGTAATAAAAACTATTCATCGAAATTATTAAAAGTTGTCTGTGACCATTATCTTAAGTATTAATTTGTTGTCATCATAGCTTTTGAATATGGATGATTATTATGCCTCTCCTAAATACTGTCACTGTCACCTTATTTTCATAAATTCCTTCAAACTCAATGGTTCATAACCACCATTGGCATATTTAGTATTGTCTATTTTTCTCCAGTGTCATAGATGTTATATTAGTTTGAATTTCTTTTCTACCATTTTAAGGGATTAGTCGTGTAAAATATGTGACATTAAAAACATTTCTCTTTTAACTTATCAGGTAGAGAAGTCACGTTCTGCCACAGCCAGGGTGGTTGTCTGGAGAGAGATGGGTGTGTTGAGAAGTTACACCATGGAGTGTACTTACAATGGTTGTGACCAGGGAATATACAAGGTATGTGCATGTGTGCAACAGGCCCACACTTTATGAGATGTACTGGTCGATAAAAGAAACATACTACTACTGCTTCTAACCTTTGTCATAATAGGTCATTGGTTCAACCAAAGGAGACTTACTACTGTTTTAGGAGCAGATAGTTATTTATGCCTAGTTCTCAACAAAAGGAGCTCATTTTGTTTCTGTGGGATCATTTTGGTATAGGTCCAGTTCCAAAGTTTACAAGTTTGGGTAATTCTTTAAGAGCTTCTGATCTAAAGCTTGTATAGATTATCATCACACCCCTAACGTAGGCTTAAAATGATTCCCATCTTGTGCCTGCAGTAGTTTGACTGTGTTCATACAAAGAAAATGTTACATCCAACGAATTGGACACATTTTGGGTCTCGTAACAATTTGGTTTGGAGGCTCCACCTAGGAAGACACCAGCCACCAGTTAATGAGATGGGTGCATGATTGGATAATACTATGTTTTCATAACTGCAATTATTCTCATGTGATAATAAGCTATTCAAAATGTGATGATGTTTTACAAGAACTTGAATAACACAAACATTTTTTTTTTAAATGCAGTTTTCTCCAGACTTCAATTAAATTGAGATCAATCTCTCTAGAGAAGCAGCTCTTTTTATAGCCTGCGGATGAAAAGCACCAATACCTCAGGAGCTGTCATTCTCTAGGTCCAGCAAAGAGTTTTATAATCCTTGCCCCCTATATATATTGTCCGGGAATAGAGTATATAGAAAGAAATTCCTGAAAAGGAGTGACTATCCTAATTAGGTCCGTAAAAATGACCAGTTTAAATTTTTCCTTGCAAAATAATAATGTAATGTTCCTGGTGGGTCAATTATTTCATGGATAAGTCTGAATGGGGTTGATTTGTGGATCAAAATAATAATGACCCGTATTCAAAGTTTGAAAATCTTGGAAAAATACTTAAATTAATTTTTTGGTATGAAACAAAAAAAAATTGTTAATGTCATGCATTTACACCCCCCCGCCCCTGCATGCTTATATCACAGAGATTGTAATCTGACCTCGCAGTGAAAGTGGGTGCTAAAAGGGGTCAGAAGTTCAAATGCGATACATATTGTTATTTTACGCGAACGGTGGAAAGCCACTTGATGATTCAGGGCATGAGGGTTATGGCACAGGGTCTCAGGGGTCACAACATAACATACTTGCACTGAATAGTAATAGTAATTGATAGTAATATGTGGTAGAAACAATGAACAGAAATGAACAATGTACTAATAAAAAAATCCAGATTTTGGGGTTTTGGAAAATGTGTGCAGAGCTAAACATGCACTGGGTCAAATTGACCCGGGAATATTATCAGTGTTACAGAAAATGAATATAACAGGGGGGTCAATCCTCTGACATTCCAGGATGTAATTTTTTTTTTTTTCTGCCGTCTAGTGTGCAGTGAATTACATATTAACACCATAGGAATATCTCTACTAAGGCTTTATTATCAAACTAGAAAGGAAATTAAACAAAAACCCATTTCAAATAAAGGTACATAGTTAATAATAATATCAACAACAATAATAATACCATGCATACAATAAGTAAGACATCCTGAAAATCCCCCATGAACTTCCCCAAGTGAAACATTTGAAACCCCCTAGGTAGCTAAAGACTTTGGCTATTCTACATGCTTGATTCTCATAGTGAGGAGCAGGAATGTGGAGATTCCCATACTTCCGCAGCCTTCGCCAATATTACCCATTTAGACCTCCTGAACCAATCTCTCAGAACAAGAAATAGGAGGAAGAAGAATAAAATAGAAAAATAAAAAGCTAAACATATATAAGCTCATCTGTAGCTACAGATAATTAACCAAACGACTATGGTCCTATTTCAAATAAAAAGACGGGAATGATAATGCAAAAGGAATTTGCGGGTTAACATCGATGGACATAACATCTGCCATCTGATTGGCTACAGTCAATGATACCAATTAAGGTTTCAATCTCAAACTTCATATTGTTGCATTTGTTTAACACTGCTGAATAACATTTTCATGGCTCTTTTTGCTCCCTGGGTAAAGCGTATCAGGGCAATTAAAGATAAAAAACTAAAGATTATTTGAATAATATAATGTTTATCAATATTTAGAAATTGTATTATTTAACTTCAATATCAGAGAATTTGAGTTTTTATAATACCATAATATAACTGCCTATTAGTAAGAAAGATATATAAACATTTAAATACAACATTTATTTGATTAATATGTAATATGAATAATAAACACAACTTATTATAATCATAATAATACACATCAATAAATAATCTAAATTAAATTTAGTTTGAGAGTACCTCGGGGATCCAGGTTGTGCTTCTTCAGAGCAGGTCTGATGGCTGCCAGCTTGAGGGAGGGAAAATTCACCACTAGACAAAGATTTGTTTATTATATAGGTGGCGATGGGAAAAATGGAAGGAGAACAGGCTTTTAGCAGTGGGGTGGGGATAGGATCCAGCGCACAGCTAGATGAGGTCATTGCTGTTATGATTTTTGATAGATCAGCTTGTGTAACCTCCATGAAGCAATTCAGGTTTGGTGCATTTGAAGGAGTAATTAGTGGAGGAAGGGGAAAAACATGTTGATTTTGGCCAATTCTGTCGATTTTCCATTTAGCGGTTGCAGTCTTCAGTGGAGGGAGCAGTAGATGACGTCACTTGGCCTTAGCAACCGATCTATTGTGGAGAACAAGAACTTGTGATTTTTACCATGAGAGTCAATGAGCTTGTAGTATTATTCAGACCTGATTGCTCTCAATGCAAAGGGATACGCTTTCTGGTGCTCTCTAAGGTTGAGCAGGTGAGCAGTTAGACCAGTCTGCCTATATCTATGCTTTAGCTAAGCCTTTGCTATATTTGGAGTAGCCCTTAAGGTCATCTCTTGGACGAAAGCCTTTGTGAGCACATTCCTCAGAATAGGCATGATGCAACAAATTAATAGAGAAATTATGAGTCAATCAATACTGTTATTCTGATTTAAGCCAAATTAGGTCCCCAATTTCAGAATTTTCAAGTTAACCAGTCCAATGAGACTTCATCACTTCACGCACTATTAATTAATCCCTGTCTCAATTCGTTAAGTTTGGACATTGCAATATTGAAAGTCTACAGAGGACAGTGCTATGAAGATTAGTAGATTTATTTGCTGTAAGGACATTTTGATAAGTATGTATATGTTAAACAAGATAAATATATCTCTTGTTTTTCTTTTTAAAATATACATAATTAAATGTTGTGCATAAGAAAGCTCTTCTAAGGAAACCCTCATAAACATGTTTTGGTCTGTGAAGTCCACTGGATTGTGTATCCAGAGCCAATGAGAGACAGACTTTAAACAATAAATAAATAAAATAAAAAGAAGAAAATAAAATTATTGTTGCTGTTAATTAATGAACGTGTTAACCCGATAATAACGTGTTAACTTGCCCAGCCCTAGTTGCTATCTATTTATGTACTTAGAACTCCCATATATACATCCCACCCAGTTAGTTTGTACCTATACATGTATTTCTAATTTGCTCAACAGGCACTTATTTTATATTCATCTATTGTACATGAATTCATGTGCTGTTTATACAGGACTATTAAAGGGTTGTTTATCTGTTTATTTGTGTGGGCTGAAAAAGGAAACTCCCATCTTCAAGATATAGCAATGTGTCGGAGTGTTTTGTTTTTCCTATTTGGTGAAGTCGAGTCATATATATGCATGTAATGGATTTTCAAAATTCACTTACTAATTCCTGCATGAGGTCTACATTTTTATTTATTATAAATAATTCTGAGTTGCTGCAAATAGATTAACAAATGAATTTTCTGTTTTTGTTTTGGATACAAAACTTGTGTGTTCATTTTTTTTCCAGCCTCATTTCAAATTATAAAGTAAAAATGTGTGTCTGTGCAGGGCCTGCAGATAGGTACCAAGGAACTGCAGGAAATTGGGGCGAACTTCTGCCGCAGCTTACTGTCAGTCACCAAAGATATGAAGGCTCCTTATAGCAGAAGACTCAACAGCATTTCCCTGGATAGCAACATCATAGACCACAAGTCTCACAAGTAAGACTCTATCTAGACCAGGCCTGTGACCTGCACTTCTGTAGCGTCATAGTAAAAGAAATGAAAATGCTCCAAAGTGAGGATATGGTGCCACTAATTATGCTTCAACAGAGATAAGGATTTAAACGCTGAGTTAGGTGATTCTAAATGACTATGGTAGAATTTCAAACAGTATATATATTTAGGTATCGTAATATAGGTATACATCATCTTGAATGTCATACTTACTTTCCTTAATAAAGACAATACGTGGTGGGATGTTTGCAGTAGGTTAAGTGAGTTCTTAACCTACAAGACCAGATCAAGGCCATTTATTGCAGTGGCACTGACTGTAAATCCCACATTCAATAGCATCATGCACAACACTGATGCTGACATAACTTTCACTATCAAAGAATGGTCATAACTGACCAATCAATCTGCATAAGCAGAATGCAAATAGCAAGACTTGGGTCTATGCATCAAGTCAAAATTACATTCCTCATGGAGCTTATCCCTATCTGCTTCAACATCATATCACAATTGTATTTTAATGTTCTACTGAGTAACTGTCTAGACCAGGGAAGTTAAAAGTATATTATACCAATGTCTTGCTTGTTTACAACTGTGAAACCAATCATCAATAGATTCTTGTAAATTGACTCAAGGACCGCCAGTTGCCGATCCCTGATCTAGACTACTAAGAGACATTTGAAATAATTACCCTGAGCTTTTTCGGAGATCTGCAATTCTCATTAAACACATGAGGCAAGTCTCTAAAGGCACATTCAGTCAAATAATTAATATATAATTACTCTAAGGCCATTTTTTCCAAGCTAATCCATGAGTTACCAAACATTTCTTCTTTAAGTACCTATATAGTTGTGTCTTCACCATCTACACAGACTTTAAGCCATTGACTTTCAATTAAAATAAACCCATCCCACAAGTGGGTCCCAAGGTGGCAGACATGAGTTGTACTCATGAGCGCCAACAAGAACAACATAGTCTATAAACCGAAGACCGACCAGAAGCAGTTTTGATAATGGATTTAATTAAAGAGATGCTGATGGACACCAACCAGCTAAAAAGCTGGACAGCTAAGGATGTCATATTAAATGCTTAGTTACTCCATCAAACTAACATTGGAATGTCAAAAATGAGAGGCCTGGGTAGATCTATGGTGGCCAGGAGTTGACCATGATGTGGAAACGCCAGTGAAGTCATTGGGGGGAGCTGTAAGGCACACCAAAAGGCCCATGGGAGTCGCCATGATGAATAACTTATGAGGACTTTCCAGGCCTGTCCTGGGAGAAATGTTCCTTCTGATAGTAAATGCTCACTCAAACTGGGTGGACATTTACCCTTTGTTGGTGTCAGACAATGATCACTGTTTCACAAGCACTGAGTTTGAGAGGCTCATGATGGAAATGGGTTTAGTCATTGGGAAAGTAAAAAACATGAAAAGAGAGACTGGGCAAACTAGGCAGTCAAGGTTCCTATTCAGTTATGGCAGGGGTGTCAAACCCATTTTAGTTCACGGGCCACATACAGCCTAATTTGATCTGAACAGGGCTGAACCAGTCACATCATAGCAAAATAATCTATAAATAAAGACAACTCAAAATGTTTCCATTTGGTTTAGTAAAAAGGGTAAGTACTTTCTAAAAATGTTCACATTTATTGAACACATTTTTGACAAAACAACTTGAAATTTGGAAAAAAAATAGTGCAATTAGTTATATGTACTATGGCTGTCAGGCGAATATAAATAAAAAATGTAATTAATTACATCCTTTGTGATTTATTAATCGCGATTAAGGCCTATATCAATATTTGCTTTGAGAAGCATCTAAAAAAATTCTGGATTTTTAAGATGAGTGAATATATAAGTAGGTATGATAAACTTCAGGTCAACATCCATTTTATTTCCCCTGCAATCCAATTTTCTTCCAATTGAATTATAGATCAAAATAAAAATACAAAATATGAAACAGTCTGTTCGACCTGAACGATATTTCTCCAATGGGACATAACATCTTTCGTAGCACAAAAACAACCTCTTATTATGTCTCAAATATATTGTATGACAAAGACAAAACCAAGCAAACATCCTTTTTCGATGGTCTGATTCTTTACTGCAGGAATTACACAGCACAGTTCTTTCACGGGTAAATTGTAATTTGCAGAATGTACGCAAATGCATCACGTCTTAGTGACGCAGAGTGAGTGTGCGGGGGAAGTGTGTTCTGATTGGGTGGATGTTCTGGGGGAAAGGGAGGAGCGGGGAGGGGATGCAATGAAAGATCTCTGAGTTTGGTCCTGTGTACTGGAGCGGCAAAAAAAATCAAAGTCCTAATCTTTACACTTTGCAAAATCAACTAAAGTGCATCAAAACAACTGAAGCCCATTACGCAAAAAGGAAGTTTTGCAACAGGAGATGCCATTCTAATCAGAAACTACTCTACTATCCTTGTCTCTTCAGGTCTTTCAAACCATGAAAAGACACTTGGATCAAGTCAGAGCAAGATTGACAGAGGCAGGGCCTGCAGTGATGATAGAGGGATTACAAGAGCAAACGCTGTCCCCAGACATACCAATCAGAACAGACAGGCAGGCAGGCATCTGTTTGTTCACTTCAAAGACTTTGTAAAAGTAGAGGGAGATATTTTCCTGGAATTGAGCATGATCTCATGGGAAGAATATCCCTTCGTAGTTAAAAATCAATACAACGTTTGAGTTCAAGTTCCAGATCATTGTTAGGTTGTTCTACCATGTGTATTACAAGGTTTTGGGGATATTAGGCATCCTCTATAGGTTCCATGCTGTGGACTTGAGGCGAGGAGAGTTTGGTATGCTGACATTACCTAAGGTGGTTGTTAAAGACCAGTAACATTTTATCATTTACATTTGTTTAACAATGAGCGTTGTAAGATCCGTTCTATTCCTGAAGAATCCACTAGATGGCGATGGTATGTTGTAAATGTGCAGGTTTGATAGTTCAAGATGTTTTACCTTGCTGGAAGCACTATTAAAAAAGCCCCCATTTAAGTCAATAGCATGATTAAACAAAAGATACTTTGTGTATGTGCCATGCAACTGCAAAACGGAGCTCCCCCCAAAACCTGTGCGCTGTGGATATTAATTCTTGCAAGGATGTAACACTGACCACACACTCATTCTCCATCTCACTCTAGCTCTCTCACACAGACTGAAACAATCCATCCTTCAGATCTACACACTATATGTTCACAATATAACAGCCTTAATATTTCGGTAATATTTGTTTGGCCAAGACTAAAGCATCATAAAATAGCCTGGGTCCACACAAATGTGTGACATCGGTTAAAATAGTTCGCATTGATTATTTCCACCCCTTCCCCCTCACACACACACACAAAGGTTTTCACATTTACTCCCAAACTAGGGCTCCCCTTTGATTCGCTTGAGCCCCATCACCCCAGAATATCTGTGCATAACCGTTTAAGGTATTTTTTTTTAATTTAAATTCTGATGTATAATCAATATTACAATAAAATGTATTATTTTTATTAACAGTCTTACTATAAGCCAGATGTTAGGTAGCAGACAAAAAATGAAAAGATGAAATCAGGGCCACCAGAACATGAACTAACCATGGTAAATGAAAAAAAATGTTCATACACAATCTATTTTAATTGCACATAGTGACAGTTTACAAAAATATGAATGAGCTCTGCAAATGTACATACTGCACACACATTGTTTTTCAACAACAAACAATCTATATACATCATTACATACACAAAAAAAGGTAACAATATCATATAATTATAAAATGATAAATGGCTAGATGTTTCCAATCTTTTGACAAGCACTGTACCTCAAGGAGATATAGAAGTGCTTTTCTAAACAATGCTTACACGAACTGTCCTTCACCCTTTCTTATAGCTGTTTTGAAGATGACGAGCCTCCATGTGTTGAAGAGATTGAGTATTCCACAGATTGTCCCAAACTTCAAGCCACTGATCTGGATTCAGATGTCAATAGCAACATGGCCAATGAGGATGAAGACGATAATGGCGATGGCGATGACGACGTACATAGTGGAGCAAAGCGAGGTAACATTGGCCAGCTGAAGCATTCAAGCACAAAGAGCTTTACATTCCCTCACCCAATCAGGGAGGCATCAATCAAGAAACTTACTGCCAAAGGAGAAATTACAAGTTGAAAGTATATTTCCAAATGTTTACCTTGCACGACATATTGCCACAAGAAGAGTGTTGTTTTTGCACTGTGTGTGTGTTTGTGTTTGTTAAAGTGAACAAAAAATATTGATCAAAATGCCCCAATAATAGGGCTAGAGAAACTGTCTAAAGCTTATATTAATCAGAAAAATATTGCTGATCATATGGTAAATTATGTCAATGAGTCACAAAGCTACAAAAAAATTGAAACGACTGCTTAGTTCTAAAAATGTAGTGTTTGAAATCTGCATCATATAGGACTGTAGATATGACCTCAAGCTTATGTAGATTGACAAATAATTTATCACAAAAACATTCACATCATGAGAATTATGAAATCAGGTATCAATAGTATGCATTCATGATTTCAACATACAATTGATCAACAATGGAGATGATAATCTCAGCTTTTTGTAAAAGGTTGCACATGAATTGTAACGTTTCCCACATGAAACATCACTTTTAAAGTGATTTAGTAGGTTGATTAGTGTATTCGTCCCACACTAAATGTGCTAAGAAAGCTCTGCAAAATCAAATTCATGTATTACTGCAAAAAATAAAATGTAATATAGTTACTAGTGTATACGTATGAAAACTTAAGGGACATTCTCTAGCCCTTTTAAACATAATTGTGTTTATGTGCATGTAGCTGCATTCAGATTTGAGATGGAGATGGGCTGCCGCTACTGCTGTGGTGACATGTCAGGGTAGGGTGGTCGTGGAAGTCCACAGGGAAACAATCCTGTTGTAATGTTTTTTGAGTAAAAAGGACTTTGTGCAAATGTATAGATCATGTTTTTTTTTAATCAAAATGAAATACATACATTTAAAAGTTGATGACAGCGCCAGAAAAAAAGCAGTCTTAACCCAATGCCTGAACAGGTTAGTCTAACTGTAAGAAATTTATTCTGGGCAACTTGCTGGAAGAATCTGTTTTTCTAGTTTACAAATTAGTAATACTACAAAGGTGAATTGGTGCATTATATTCATTATACACTGAAAGAAGGTGCTTTAATTTAATAACGTGTGACTAGTCAATATGGAAGGTTGGTGCAATGGGTATGTATGTGTTATAATGTCTATTTTACTGTCCATTTTTATGTAACTTACAATGACACATGTCAGATTTGTGGCATTTAGAATAAATGTGTGTGGACACTGGATCATATAAACATTTTTTTTTTTCGAAAGGTAAAACCTTTTGGGTTACTAATTGTATCAAAGCAAAAGCATGCATTATATAGCATACCCATTAGTGATGGGAAGTTCGGCTCTTTTCAGAGAGCCGGCTCTTTTGGCTCAGTTCCCAACTCCTGAACGGCTCTTAATTTAGGATTTTTTGTAGGGCTTTATTTTACCATACATTTTCAAAAATGAATGGTTGGTGTGTTGAAAACCCTTTCATGTGCAGTGTGTTTTTATGAGCCTTATAATTGCTTAATTTTGTGCATTTATTCTATTACGAAACAGTTCTTCCTCTTGTTTAATATTTTAATCAAACATTTTTATTGCACAAATGAACAAAAAACTGCAAACAAATCCACAGAACAGAACCAAACTCACGCAAACAGTATTAATTTCCTCAGTGAAGGTTGGCATTCAAAAAAGTCAGATGCCTCAGCTTGGATGGACTGATCCAATTTATTCTCTCGATGAGTATCTGCCCTGTTTTTGAGAAGATTCTTTCGGAAGGAACAGATGTTGCCACAATACACAGTCTCCCCTCCATCACCTTCACCAGGCGTGGAAAGACTGAGGCCTTGGCCTGCCACCAGCTCAGTGGGTCTTCTGCTTCTGCTTCGGCTGCTGGGGGTGCATTTTGCTGCTGCTGCACTAATTCTCTGAAGTGCCTCATCAACAGCTCTGTTGTCACTGAATGCAAGTTTTTGATTCAAATGTATACTTTAAACTGTACAATGTATAAACATATTTAATCAAACCCCCTTAAAATATATAATTATAAAAAAAAATCTGTCTGTAATACTTTTGTTAAAATACATGTAAAACAGCTGAAACGTTTGGTCAGTAACATGTAGTCTCAGAGTCTGCAATTGAATCTAAAGCCCATATTGACTAATCTAATTGGAAATTTCCGCTTGTGGGATGATAAAGGAATATCTTATCTTATCTTTATCAAATGTGCCTCATATGGCTGAACAAGCTGTATCTACAGCGACATCCTCTGCCCATAACTATAAAAAGGGTGAAGAAAAGCGAAAAAATGTAACTGACAAAAAAAAAACATTGTAAGAATTTATACTTAATAAAGGAGACCACCAAAGTTGTTTAACCTTTGTACCCTTGTTTTTTAATCTGTTTTGTGTCCTCTTCCCCTTTTGTTTTCTCCAACACAACAAATTACAAATCAATGTGTCAATATTTTTTTTTATTGTTGTATGATGTGAACATACAGAAGTTCAACATTTACAGCCAGACTGAAGTTGAAGTTCTGCTTCCAAAAAGGCACAAGAAGGCTATAAACAGTATTGGGAGTAAGGAGAGACATGTCCAAAAATCCTAAATGTATTCACACGAAAATGTTCAGTGCATTGTAAGGCAGAGAACTAGAAAAGGAACAAATCTGTAGATTAAGCTCAAAACCCAACGCTGCATGAGGGAAAAACAGAAGTGACCTGAAACAACACAAAAACAGGTGAGTACCAAAATGAAATAGGAAATAAGCGAAAACCATAGAACAAGACATGATATAAAGAGGTTTATTCTTTTTACTGTCTTCTAATATATAACCAGTTTGAATTCAATTATCTTATTCTTATTTTCCATTCTTTCCTCTGCCATTTTATTAGGTCTGCTCTTATTTGGGCACCTTATATTATGATCTTATTCAGGCCACAATATCCCCACTTGCAGCTATGGTTCTCTATTACAATCTGATAAACACTCGGGTGAGGTCAAGTCACAGCTCTGACCCCCAAGGGAGGACTGATATTGAGTCAGAACCCCTCCCAATGGTCTGCCTCTTTCCTCTTAATTACTAGCAGTGCAGATAATGGTAAAGGTGGTTCCATTACTGTGTCACTGAGATTGTGGAAACATTCCTGAATTTCATATTGTTCATTTGCCAGCAGGATCCATTAACCATAGCAGAGCCCTTTCATTACTTTTAATCCATTCCTTACAATAGAGCGGACATCAAGTCAGGACCACCTGAGTATGGTTACACTATTTAGGCTGTTGGTATTTAGCCAGTCGCCCTCTCCCCCCTAGCTACAGCATTTGGTGTTGACATTTTAATGGCATCCTAAAGAAACCAATTATCTAATAAGTACTGCAACACACCGGATGGCAAGCATGTCATTAAGTTTAAAGATGGTGCCATGTAAATGTGGCATTATGGTAATGTGGCAATACACAGCTTCTTCTGCTACCTCACAGGTTCTTATACGTTGATCTTAGGTCCCATATTTACCATTAATATTTTAAAGAAAAGTCAAGAAATATAATGTTAAAAAAAATAGCAGAGTTGACAACTGTCTTTACAAACTCAAAAATGTACTGTGTAAACTAAGAAATGCTTGAAGATTCAACTTTCCTGAGAATCATAAACTAATATTTAGTTGCATAACCACGGTTTCTGATAACTGCTTCACATATGTGGAGCATGGAATCGACCAACTTCTGGCACCAGGTCAACAGGTATTGCAGCTCATGACAATTGTACTACGTTCCTCAATTACCATGATTTTACTCACTTGCTGTTGTGTTTGGGGTCATTGTCTTGTTGAAACACCCATTTCAAGGGCATTTCCTCTTCAGCATACGGCAACATTACTTCTTCCAGTATTCTGATGTACTCAAACTGATCCATGATCCCTGGTATGCGATCAATAGGACCAACACCATAGTACGAGAAACATCCCCATATCATGATGCTTGCACCACCATGCTTCACCGTCTTCACTGTGTACTGTGGCTTGAATTCAGTGTTTGCAGGACATCTTACAAACTGTCTTTGGCCCTTAGACCCAAAAAGAACAATCTTACTCTCATCAGTCCACAAAATATTGCACCATTTCTTTTTAGGCCAGTCAATGTGTTCTTTGGCAAATTGTAACCGCTTCAGCACGTCTTTTTTTAAACAATGGGACTTTGCAGGGGCTTCTTGCTGATAGCTTGGCTTCACATAGACGTCGTCTGATTTTTACGGTCCCCTCAGGCAACCTTAGATCTTCTTTGATCCTCCTGGAGCTGATCATTGGCTGAGCATTTGCCATTCTGGTTATTCTCCGATGCATTTGATTAATCGTTTTTCTTCCTCGCCTTTCTGGTTTTGGCTGCCATTTTAAAGCGTTGCATATCATTTTAGCTGAACAGCCTATCTTTTTCTGCACTTCTTTATAGGTTTTCCCTTCTTTGACTAATTTCTTAATCAAAGAATGCTCTTTTTGTGAACAGTGTCTTGAACGACCCATTTTACTCTGTTTTTGCCTTGATCTTTAAATAAGGGCCACTTGTAACACCAGTTTTTTTCACATTATCAATGACCTCACTTCTTGCACTCAGCACTGCTATTTTTTTGAACACGCCCCTTTCAGTTAATGATTCAGTTTCACAGAATCAGCAGCATGCATGCGATGTCTGTTGGTTTTCTATACCTTTACTAAACCTTCTAGAAACGTACTTGCAGTGTAGATGTTGACATTTGAACAAAAACAGTGATTTATCTTGCTAGTGAAGTGCGACTGCTATTATTTTGAACACAACTGTAACTGGTTAGCAGGTAAACATGCGGGGCAAAAATCCAGAATGCGTACCATCAGTTGTGTCACGAAGCGCCTTTGCGTACTGGAGCATCGCATTAACACACACCGGACACTCATTTGGGGAGATATCTCTGGCAAATTGTAAAGAGCTGATTCATAGGAATGCTTCCATGGTATTGCTACTTCTTACTGGGGTCTAGCACTATTCTATTCCAGCTCTGTAACATCTATTGCAATGTTGTCCATCCTTTGGAAAGGGATCTCTCAATTGAAGCTCTCTTGTTTTTAAAGTACTTTTTGTCACTTTTTACTTGCCCTGTTGACGGTTAAGGGCACAGGAAGTTGCAGATGCATGTTAATCGTGAAAGGATCTGACTTATTCAGAATCATTTTATTTTCTAAGTGTTTCAAGTAATATATGGAATACCAATGTGTATACAATGTTTATTGCTGTGTCTTCTCTCTCAGTCCTGTTTCTTTTAGAGGTTTTGAAGTCTCGGTTTTGGTAGCCACAGAATTAAAGTGCATCTTTGGTGTGTTTTGGTTTCTTCTATCTACCCTGCGTGGTTTTGGCTTCTGATAACCTCCAATTTTATGTTCCAGTGGGTAGTGTGATTTGCATAGCAGGTATTGGTCTGTGTGTATGAGCTTTGTTTATACTTTGATGTTGAGGCTTCTGTGCACTTCAATGTTTTAATTGCTTCCTTTGGGAAGGGTTGTGTTCTGCAGGAGTTGTTTCCTTGTCATGGTAATTGCCTCTATAGCGGGATGCCTGTAAAGAGAGATGTGACACCACTGTTTCATCTTGTTTTAGTTTGTTGGGGATGTCCTGCCAATGTCCTTGGGTACCTTGGGACCATATATGCAAAAACGGTCAGCGTTGTTGCTATTTATTGATGAATCATAGGTTTTATGATGTGTTTTTATATTTGCTTTTATATTTAAAAAATGGTTGTACTTTAATAGTAAATGATATACTAAAATAGTATTGGCCTTTGACCCTTTTACCTTTTAGACTGAGTAAAAGATTCTTCATAGCTAAAATCATGTATCCCCCATCTGTAAATTTGGAAATATTGTTTAATCTCATACAGGACTCCCTCTGGGCAGCTGCTAATGCAACATGTAATTACTGGCTTCTCCACAACAAATCACAGCGAAGCTTTGTCATCAATTTCACCCAATTAAACATGTCAGTCTACCCTGACCTTGTTTAGGGAACATCAGAGGACACTGTTCCACCAAATAACCTATTAGACAATTATAAGACAACACATATCTTGTCACAAATGACTATAAATATATAGATATATGCCACATGATGTGAGTCATGATGCATAAGTTAATGTTGCAATTGCTCAGAGAAATTCCACTAATTGAAGAAAGGTCCATCAACTTTACGTTAAAGCAATGTTTACAAAAATGGCTCAGAGTTATGGGGACACTGACCCCTCTTGTACCCAGTGAAAAAACGCGGAAAAAATGTGTGACGTAGAACAGCTTGTACAATTCTTTATACTGCTACTACTGTAGCATATTATTACTGCAGGTTAGCCCCTGCTCACAAATATTCAGATTGTATCATACTTTCAGTTTAGCCTGAAGTCATAAAATCCTGCATCTACTTCATTTACAGTGGAAAGAAATAGATCTTAACAATTCATGAAGTGTACATACGTTGTTTCCTAGATTAACATATCCAATTAAACAATAAAAAAAACAATTGCAGTTGCAACATCTTATTGTCTTTCTAACATTGTCACCAACCCAAACCATGTTAAATACATGTTTATAGTGGCCCTCTTATTAGTGTCAGTCACTGGAATTAGTCAGTATTTCATTAACATGACTCACTATTCCCTTGCCAATAAGCCATACCATAGGTAAAAAGGCTTTCAGACTACTAAATAATTCACTGATCACAAATCATAGTGCAGCTTTCATATTACCTGCTCCAGTTTCATACTTTGTTTTGTTGAACATTTGATATAGTTGATATTGTGCCTCTGAGGAGCTGCCTTCTACTCTGTGTCTGCCCTTGTATCTCTCTCTGCTGTCTTTACTCACCCCTTTTCCCTGCAGACTCTCTAGCCATAGTAATGTGATGCCAAAAGTAGTACAACATTATGGTGTGTCTGTGTGTCCCCACCCATACTCAATAATCCACCATGAAACAATTAATGTGCTTTCTTTCTTTTCTAAATTCTTAATACTTCTTAACAATTTCGCAACGGTCATATATTTGACACTTCCTTTTGGGAGGTCTAACTTTCTAGTTTTAACACATGCACATTTCAATTTCACCCACAGTAGTGAGGCAAAATATGTATTTTCTCAAGGTATCAAGCTGTTAATAGCGCCAGTGCATTGTTTATACTGTGGTTTTGTGCATACAATTACTCTCTCACACATAACACACATAACCTGAAACAGTAACTGTGTTGGTGAATGGGCCTTTGAGACTTGACAGTTAAATGAACAATTAAGTGAGCTGATCAATAAAGCTCCCTCCAGACCAACCTAATTAACTGATAATGTAACAAGAGAGCTGTTCTTTGCATGTTTACAGTGCAGTTTAATAGGCATTTGGGGACTCAGGGTGAACTGTAAGTGAATATGCAAGGATTATAACATGTATATTACATATTTTCATTTGTATAAATATAGGAAAAAATAACTAATATAGATTGATGTGGTGTTGTGGTCAGTGATATCTTAAGGGCCAATAGACAAGATGTATGTCCTAGTGTTTTGAAGGGGTACTAATATCACCAGATATGCCTCAAAGACCTGAGGCCTGTATTACATAGTTACTGGCCTATTGTGGTAATTTCAGTTATAACTTGATGACTTTGCAAGTAACTTCATGGTTAACTCATGCTATGAGCGGTGAATAGGTTTACCTTGAGACATGTTGCCATGGCAATTTATGGCCACGGTCGTTTTAAAACGACCGTGGCCCAGACCGCTCAGCGCTAATGCAAAAGCTACAACAAGAATACAAAATTGAAAACACAAATGCAAAAGCCATAACACAAATGCAAAACCCAAAACAAGAATGACAAATAGTGTGCTGAATGATGTGCAGTGGAGCTCACAGATTAACATCTCCCTGAGCCAGGCTGTTCTTCCCTCTTGCTCCCTCAGGTAGCCACCATCATAACTGTGCCGAAGAAGTCATCTCCATCCTGCTTCAATGACTACTGGCCTGAAGTGATGACTTCTACCATCATGAAATGCTTTGAGAGGGTAGTCATGAAGCAGATCAAAACCACTCCACATTGTGTGTGACCCCTCCCATCCCACACACAGACGTTTCAACCTTCTGCCTTCAGGAAGGTGTCGCAGCATTCGGGTTGAGCTCCAACAGACTCAAAAACAGCTTTTTCCCCCAGGATGTCAGGATGCTGAACTCTCTCCCCTTGCTCCCCCCTGCCCCCCCTGGACCTGGAATTGACACTTTACACTTTACACTTTACAGCTGACAGATTTTTGCACTATTCATACTGTTTACATCTGCATTGTTTCGTACTGAATGACATTTACACTTTGTTTGTACTTATTTTGGACTTTTGTAATTACTTTTTTTTTTCTTCCTGTACTATGTTCTATGTTCATACTGTGATAATTCTTCTAATTTATACATTGTATGTCATGTTATCTGTCAATTTGTTTCATGTTATTGTCGTGTTGCACTGTGAGCCATGAGAAATGACAAAATAAAGATGACTTGACTTGACTAAAAGCCAAACACAGAAGCCACAACACAAACTCAAAAGCCACAATGCAAATGAAAAAAGCAACAAAACAAATGCAAAAGCCACAGCTGAAGTGAATTGCAGCGGTCAGTACAATGTTGCGGCTAGGGGTTAATATTGCTGTTAAGTTTACAATATTAACTAGGAGATTCCGGTTTGTCTAATGGAGGAGTAGGTTGCGCACGAGGAGAGTTCTGTTGAAATATTGTCTAAAACTTAACTTGTGCAAAGCTGTGTAAGAGACTAGCAAACATTGGGAAACATAAGAAGCAAAATCAACCTGCAGAAGATCAATCCACTGTACTAGCGCAAGCCAAAATAAAGAGAAGAGAAAAATGTGGAGGCATCTCTTAACGACATGTAGACCAGATTGAAAACTCTCAAATCTAACTCCACAGCCCTGGACTCCACAGGAGAACGAGAGCCAGTCCTCTCATATTGCGGATCCGAAATATACTTTTTCCTGGACTACAGCATGGAGGTCTCCAAGAAAAGAGTCACATGTGCTGCAGTAAAATTGCAGCTGAGGAAAGTCGGGTTCGGATGCAGGATGTTTTTCCCTGCCAAGCTCCAAGTCGTTGACAAGAAGGGAAAGAAATTAATATTTTTCTCATCTGAAAAAGTTTCCTCCTGCCTTCACAGCAACCACCAAACCTTTTTTTATTTCTCCTTCCGTCCCCAAACCACTTCCACCCCTCATCTCTGCTGCTATTGTCTGTCCCACAACTTTCCTAGAACATGGCAACTACAGCTAAGAGCAATCTAGGTAGGCCCATCCACTTCATATCCTTAAATACTAAAGGTATGAACACCTGGGTGAAAAGACATAAAATAAGAACCTATCTTCAACAATCGTGCTCAGACATAGCATGTTAACCATGTTAATTATCTGCCTCATATCGTCCCATCTCCCCACTTTATTACAAGATTTTATTTTAGGTTCTAGCATCACGGTCATCTCAAACAGACACTCAAGCTTTAACCTTCGCAGGCTTTTCAATATTGTCTATTCAATCCCTTGCTGTTCCCCAAAATAGGGATATTTCTCAATGCTGAAAAAGTGTTTCGAGTCAAATAGCAATCCTCATTTCTGACACTTAAAAAATTCAGACTGTTAATTAATTAATTACAGCCGCTAGCTGCTGTAATTAATAACAGTCTGAATACTTCCTTCTTGACAGAGGCACACAAGGCTGTTGCTTATTCCCTCTATTAGCTGCTATTGCCCAAACCCCTAGCCATAGCTCTAAGAATTTGAGGACTTCCTGGGTGTGGTGCATGGAGGTTCTAGCATTAAATCCATTTACACTTTGTCTGTTGATGGGAAGTTTGGATCATTTAAACAGCTCTCTCAATTATTTGACTTTGAATCACATTCGTTCAGATACCTTAGACATTTTGTTAAGAAAAATATTTCTTCCTTTCCTGACCTCCCAATGAACAACTCTGTTGACATGTCACCTCCTTGTATGGGGCTGGACATGTTTGTCCAGACCTCTTTTTACACACCTGATTGGTCCTTCTTGGGTGACCTGTTTGGGTCTTAGGGTCCTATGTGTTACGTCTCGTGTGTCCATGACTATGTCTACACGCATGCGCCTTAAGTCTCCTTGTGTTAGACTGGTCAACAAGTTTGGCCATGCAGGCTATAACTATAGAATATGAGTTATGTGATGAAGGAAAGTAATGTAATAATAAGTAATGAGTAATGTTATAAACAAGTAACTACATACTTTCATACATTTCTACATACATATCTGAATTCATCCCTACACATATACGTGCATTTCTTTTGTTCTAACCTGAGGTGGTGTGGGGGGAGACTTTTGCATTTCCTGTGTATTGTTCTAATTCTAACATGGCAGTGTGAATTTACCTGCCACGCCTCTAGACGTCTGGTCTGAGTTGTGGAATAATCATGAGTATCTGTGAGGTTACATTGTTGTCTCAGTCTAAAACTTAACTTATACCGCTACATAAACATCTCTTTATGAGATTGTAAATAATAAGCTAAACATTCCTAAGTATACAACTGACCAACAGAACAACAAAATATATGTAAGCAAATATCTGGTCTGATTATTTAAAATATTCTTAAATTGTGCATTTGTCTGCTTTCTGCATCGGCTGAGGGCTTTTCCATGGGGAGGGGGTATATATCTCTAAAAAATACCTAACAATTGGATGGATTTATATGGTCAGGGAACAGAGACAGTCTCTATTGGGTTATAGTCCTTTTCTTAGATGTACATTAGGCCTGTCTGATGATCTACAAAAATATAACCCTTTCGACTGCAATTCTGCGGCAACCACAAATCAATAAGCCTACTATACATAACATAATTCCCCCACCTGGGTAGAGGACCAGAGACTACAGAGAAAGATAGAGACAGTAGTTAATGATTCACAACACAGTACCAATGGAACACTTATAGCCCAAGGTATCAAAGATAGTATAATTAAACAACATTAATCATGTGAGAGAAGAGAAACCAGCGAAAACATCATAATGAAACTACGGTACGCAACGGTCGCATCGGAAAACTGCAGGTGCCACACAGACGTGGTCTGAAACACAAAGTACAGCAACTTACTTACTTACTTTTGTGTGACTCATTAATTACATGGACAAACTGGAATGTAGTCTACCTCAGTACCATTAAAACCAATTTGTGTCATAAGATATTAAGATCTAATTTGTCGAAAAGCAGCAGGATGTGTATCAACACTCATCCATTGTTTGATGCCTTTGGGAGGTCTTTGGTACATTTGAACAGTTCTGTTTCTTTGCTATGATGTACTCCAAATTCCAGATTTAAAATCTCAAAAAACTGAGTTAAGTGTTGGATTATTAGGAAAAGAGAAAGATAAAAAAGAGGAAACAACTATTAAAAGAGGGAGTCAGTTTTAATGGGATAGAATCACACAGAGCCACTAAAGGTTCAGCACATCTTTTAAAAAAATTCATTATATACATTTTCAAACTATTTCGGTACATATGGTTATAAATTAAGGTATGACAATGAATATACAGCACATTACTCAGAGAGAGAGAGAAAGAGAGAGAGAAAGAGAGAGAGCAAAGACCAAAGTGGAAAAACACAAAATGAGTGATGATGATTTTATAGTTCAGTTTATACACTTTGGAAGATAACAGGAATACAGGAATGGGACAAGTTGTTAGTGATACTTCGAGTCTGGTTCGAATGCAAGTAGACCAAACTTCCACAAATAAGATGGTCTACAGAGGAACCACCACAGGGTAAACATCTGTTTTTGCACATATACCAATTCTTCTTCTATTGTGAGTTGAAAGTATAAAGTCCAATTTATGAACAGATTTCAAACTCTGCCCTATCTGATATTGATGCTTTGATAATGATGTTTTATTTTTCACCTATGTATTTATTTTAGCTGAACTTAGAAGATAATGGGGCAATTTTCCTGAAAAAGTTAAAAGTACAACATGTAACACTATGATTTTCCACTTCAGTTCAAAGGAAAGGCAAACTTCACACTAAGGCACAAAGGCAGGCTGCTTCCTGAACTGGCACTGAATGTTGTCGCTGATTATTCATTTTGACGCGAAGAATCACAATAAATTGTTTATGTAGAGTATGTATTTAACAAATGCTGTGCAGTTATGGGTCTCTCTAGACTGAAACAATTAGTAGCCTACATACATTTAATGTTAATGTTTAATTTAAATATGACATGTATCAGTAAATATGTTTTCTGACTGAATTTGGACTTTTTTAAAATACAGAAAGTGGCTGATTTAACAATTGCTTACTGTATATTAAAACTTAAATGTTTTTCAGGAAGACTGAGTCATGAGTGCTGAAATAGCATTAAGTCTATTAAAGACAAATAACATATGAGAAGAGATCAAATCAAAGTTAAAGAAATTAAGAGACTTAATGTTTTATATTTTGAGAAATAAATGGCAAGCAGGGGTGGTAGAACATCGAGTAAAGCATGTGTTCCTACAAGCTAACACATGCAGAATTTGCACTATGGATTGTAGCCCCCAAAAAAACAATGTTATTATATATGTATATTAATTAACTAATTAATTAATTGATAAGAAATTAGTATAACCAAAGGCGAATTAGCCAACAATCGGCATTTGTCTAGTCAGTGTTGTCTGGGGGAGATAAAAAAAAAATTGACTGCAAAACCACTCATGCAGTGAAATTCCAGTGAATTTTGCAATAATGCATCTTATACAGCTTTAGCATTTTTTGGGAAAATTAAGACAAGTCTAACATACAGTGTATATGCATACAGGCCCACAATTACACAGTGCTTTGTAATGTAGCACAAACCTAGTGTAAACACTAATCTAAGCTATGCCCATGGAAAGAGCTATATTAGCAAATAATCCTATAAACCTGCTCAGTGATTGACTGATTCAACATTACTTCCTGAAAGTAATTCAGATAAAGAAAAAAAATCACAGTAAGGAAGTTAGGATGTATTTGCCAAAAAGCACTTCCCCATTTATATACATTACATTGTTTTCTGTAACATGAAAGACAGGCAGTGAATTGTTACACATAAGACATCAGACATTGATTTTGGGAATGGTTTATAAAAAAAGAGACTGGTTTACATTCTGGGCAGGATTTTATATAATCACTACCCCTGTAAGGTAACTTTGGCCCTTTTGTACCCACACTAGTTTGACTGTAATTAATGCACAAGCATATCCTTCTGTAAAAGCTCAAGGTTGCATACACATGTATTTTGATTTGTAAAAAGCTTAGGGATCAGATTTAGACCATTATCTCTCCACACAACAATTTGTTGTTGGCATCCGTTCATTCTTGTTAAATTTTAACCAC
Source organism: Colistium nudipinnis (assembly GCA_016785305.1). Taxonomy (NCBI): domain Eukaryota; kingdom Metazoa; phylum Chordata; class Actinopteri; order Pleuronectiformes; family Rhombosoleidae; genus Colistium; species Colistium nudipinnis. The sequence continues at coordinate 618,349 of JAFBJU010000906.1, read as the reverse complement.
TACAACTGTTAAGTAAAAATTTGGAGTTCAACTATTTCAGCACAAATATGCTATAACTAGTTCTTAGATTACACTAGCTACATCACAATCAAACATTAGTACAGTGGCTCAAATGTTCATATCTTACAACTACTAGACCATGTTATACCTTTCTCGGTCGGTTCACTTTAAGGAACGAAAAACTGTGGGCAAAGCTTCGCATTTCGACATTTTGTCACATTTGACTTGACAGAAGACCATTTTATACTGCTGCGCACGGATATCATGTATCAAGCTAACGAGATGGTAATGTGCTTCACATATCTTTGGACAGTGCTTTGAGTTAGTCATTGGATGATTCGACCAAATTTACAGTCAACAGAACAGACAATTTCCTTCTCCAAAGAACAGAAGTGACAAAAGAAGCAAAATACTTTGTTTTAGTATATCTATTAGAAATATTTATAAATCATGCGCGTTGCTCGATGAAATTATTTTACTTTTCAAATAGCCACTCTATGCTGTGCTTTTATTATTGGGATTTTTATTATCATTATTATTTATTATTATTGTTTTGTATCACTTTCTCGTGTCTGAGAAGGAGCTGTAGGTTGTACACTGTAAAAATTTAATAAGTATGAGGTGGTTTCATATTGAAATAGTCTTCCAGTAAAATTGCCCTCATGAGTACTGTATTTAAGTTATCCTTAATTTGTTTTGAAAGTGGCCTTGGTCACAAACCTGCAAACACCAGATCATAAGTATCAAACATACCATAATATTATTTCTGGGCATGATGCAAACTAACTTAAAATACAATCTTTAATATTTATAAAGGTGACTGATTCTTGAAAAGTACCTTAACTATGAGCAGTTTAATGTCTCATCGTATTTCTATGTCTCATCGGACCCAAACTTTGGAAACAAACGATTAACTAAAAAAAAATAGGATTTAAATCATTTTTAAACTGTATAGTGTTAAATTGAAAGTGATGACCAGATAAAGTAAATATGAATAGGATATAATGATATGAAGAAGTAATATCAAAATATCTATTCACTTTCACATCATATACCTGCTGCTCAAAAAAAAAGAAAATAAGTCTCAAGATTTACAGTTTATACATAAACATGTTTTGTCTATGGACTTATATTCAGATTGTCCTCCCTCAGTTTAGATATTTTTTTGAAAAAATCTTTTTTTGTCCAACATGTCTGTAATCTGATGTCAGAGTGGATCCAGGTAAAGCACACCACACAAAATATACATATTTAAGTAATCCTTGCAGGTGATCAGTTGTTTCCAATCCAGTGGCAAACATTTCCAATGGCTATTTGATCCACTCTTTGATTTAAATAATATATACATAAAAAATATATAGAATATGAAGTAAAAAACAAATATATGTTTTTGTTGAGCTGTGAACAAAAATATTTTGGGCATTTTTGTTTTTCTATCAGTTTAATTGTTTCTGTAACAGTTTAATTATTTTATGTTTTTTGTTTTTTTGTTTTTTTTAGCAATAAATGTTTATAGAGAGCATTATAGTTTGAAAGAAAAAATAAGATACTTGAAAGCTAGTGTACATACTACACGAGTAGTAGTAGTACCAACGATTATTTTCTACATTCCTAGTGTTTAGAAAGTAGGAGGCACTTAGGTCCATCTCTGTGGTGAAGGACAGTTACTCAGGCCATGCCGGTAGACATAGGGGGGAGTTTCAACATGAGACTGAGCTATTCAGGTGAAAACACTGTAGTTTGTTGACACTGGACTAGCACATGGCAGCTAATTTAGATAGGAGTTTTGTTGTCCTGTTTTCTAAATGTCTTGATGAAGAACTGTGGATGCATCCATCCAATCCTAGATGACTTTGGGCGAGAGCCCATGGTAATTCTTTGTTGGAGCAACAGCTGACTCATTTGCAAACAATACCTAGTGTTTTTTTCTACTTTTGCACAGCCTTAGTTTACTTTATTCTGTACCTGTGTCTATTTATGTTTGTATACTTTTATCTTATCTTATTTTATCTTATCTTATCAATATGTCAGTCTGGTTTGGTGTTTGTCTTAATCAAATCCGTGTTGAAAATTTGGGGGGGTTGTTGGTGTTTCCGGTGCTCCCGTTTGTACAGACAATATTACTCGAGAATTATTTTGCAAGCTGGATTAAACAGGTAGTCTGCCCACCCCTTACCTATCAGTTACGCAAAGTGACACAAGAGACAAAGAGAGATCTAGATTTTTGCCATGCATGTGTACCTGGCTACCAGTTACGGTCAGCCCTGGCAATAATGCAAGCAAAATAAGGCTTTGCGAGTAATATGGCTCTATTTTTGAATTTGTGAATTCTATTCAAACCAACTAATCACTGTCTACAACATGTTAAAACATTTTTAATATAAGCAAACCATGCAGGAATTCTACCAGACTTCACCTGGCCTCAACACTAAGAAAGAACCAAAACTGCATTAATCTTGGCATACTGAAATAAGGATGCAGAGACTATGAAATAATGACACCTTAGGACATAATAATAATAGGACAAAAAGACCAAACCACACCAGAACTAAACATAAGGTTCCTCCAATTCATTCCAGTTTGGTGTAATCCATACATCATAGTCAAGTCCTTTCAGTCATTAATTAATTTGAAAAGGAAACTCCCATCCCATCCTCATATGTCACGCAATCGGACTCAAGGTACAGTTTGTTCTCTAATTCTGATTCACTTTGTTTCATCAAGTCCCTACCAGACTTTCACTCCAAGGAAATGAATTTCCTAGTCCAACTTAAAATATGCAAATTTCTTTTCTTTTGTACTTTAACCCAGTATATCCAAATAGACCGGCGTGGCTTTCATCAGAGTAAACAGAATCTTCTGAATGTCCTTAATGTTGAGGCGCTGTTGGGGCTCTCTCTGCCAGCAACCCAGCATAATATCGTAGACTTCCTTGATACAGACCCTAGGGCGCTCCAGTACCTTGCCTTGAGTAATACACTCTATCACCTGGAAAGATACACATTGTTACACATTGTTAACTTTTCCAAAAAAGCTTTGTTTTTGCAATTGTACATTACATTTCCAAGTCCAATGAACTGGTAGAAAAAAAGTAATTGTACAGATGTTTATTTGTGCCAATCTAGGGGTTAAATGTTGTAGAATCGCTGCTTTTCGGGAGAGCTTGACACCAATCAATAATGAAAAACTGTGGATGTGACAAGACTTACAAAACATATCCATAATAATGGGGCCGTTCTAAGTCTGGCTGAAATGTGGGTCAGAAGGAGTTAAAATTATATAATCGAAAAAAAAAACAAGGAACAAAGTATTCTGTGTCCCTTTGCTTCAAACTTAAGCTAATCTTTTGCCTGAAAAGCTATGACACTATTTTTAGGGAGCTGTATGACATGTATGTAATTGGTTGATTAAGTCAAATATTGGGAACTTTAAATTAATGCAAGAAGCTGCGAAGCCTGGCTCTAGAACTGTGCTTTATTTACACCAATAACATTATTGAAATGGTTAATTGGAATTTGCCCAATGCGTGTGACCCAGGTCTGAGGAATTTCTTCTTCTTTCTTAGACTTTTTGCACCCAACAGTAGCTGTAGATTTTCAATCTCAATCATATTTATCATTATTACACATTATTACAAAAGAAGAAAGTGTGGGCATGGATATCAGGACATAGGCTATGATTTTAGCAACTGTATATGTTTCAGTCAATGTAAATAAATTATTATAAATTATTATTGGTCTGTTCCCAAAGATGAAGGAGCCCATAATATATCACCAGGGATTTAGATGTGGCCATTATGCAATGTCATATACATATATTAGTGCGGGGCAAGTTAACCCATTATTATTGCACATTAACACAAACAATGATTTTATCACAAGTTTACTGCTTTCTTTTTTCTTTTTTTTTAAGTCTGTGGCTCTGAACATACAGCCAGACCATGTGTCACAGGAGGGTTAGGATATTGATCAGTATTGGCTGGGGATGGGCTTAACCCATGTATTTCAACCAATGAGAGCATTTGGGGGGCAGGGCCTAGGACCGCCGCAGCGCTCATGAACAGGATGAAGACAAACTCAGCAGAGAACATTTCTCCGTCATTGTGTAACTACTCAACCTTATTTTGACTGAGATTGTCAGTCAGGACATCCAGAACAAACATGGACTTCACAGACTAAAAGTCCCCTGCACAGTAAATCCCAGCTGTGTAATTTTTTCTGCTCGACCACTTCACGTCACTCTAACACAGTGGTTCTCAACTGGACTTGGCTGGACTTGGCTCATGCATAACACTGTAATTAATTTCACAGACTAAAAGTCCCCTGCACAGTAAATCCCAGCTGTGTAATTTTTTCTGCTCGACCACTTCACGTCACTCTAACACAGTGGTTCTCAACTGGACTTGGCTGGACTTGGCTCATGCATAACACTGTAATTAATCACGATTAATCGCTGTAAATAATGCGATTAATCGCCATTGAAAAATGTAATCTTTGCAGAGCACAAAAAAATAATAATATATATATATATATATATATATATTAATGTATTATATATAATATATATATATTATATATATATATTGTGATTTGTATTGTGCTTTTAGTTAGGGTTAAGGTTTTTGTCAATACATTTTTTCAACATTGTTAAGGGCGCATAATACCAGTAAATTGACAATGACAATTTGACAGTTTCTCAGCTTTTATGTCGGAAGTCTGATACTCATATTTTTATTAAGTTTAAGTGTACCTCGTTATTGGCAAGCTGGAACCACGGCTGTTTTCCATAAGTGAAGATCTCCCACAGAATGACTCCAAAGCTCCACACATCACTCTCTGTGGTGAACTTCCTGTACATGATGCTCTCTGGGGGCATCCAGCGAATGGGAAGCATGGTGTGACCTCCCACCTAAAAACAAACAGACAGAGAAGGGAGATGATGAATCTCCATTTGGTGCTCTCACTCTATCCTGGCACCTATTTTTATTATTTTGCAGCTTTGAATTCCTTAATTGTCCACATAAGAATGTTTCTAGTTAACTTTAGTAAATTTTGGTCAGTTTCACTGGTTAGTTCAGATTGCTGTTAAAATGGTAAAGTTAGACGATGTGAAATAAAATACATTATTCCTGGTTAATGCCGCACTGTGTGCTCCCCTTATTTGCTATGGTCTAAAAGCTGGGACATAACTAGTCAAATATTTCTACATAGGCAAGAAATAGGCAGATTTTATTGTTCTTTCATTGGAGCAAGTGAAAAATGGTATGTCTTATCCAGGGTCCTGGACATAATATATATATATATATATATATATACTGTATATATATAATTGCTATTCATGGCCTAGCAGTATACCAAAAGCCTTCAAAAGATTCATACATCCTGTATATAAATAAAACGAAAAACAATTGAAACAAGTAAATATGTTCTTACTCTGTAATAATCCGTGCTGTAAATGTCTCTGGACATGCCAAAGTCTCCTATTTTCACCAGAAGGCCATTCCCAACCAGGCAGTTCCTGGTTGCCAGATCGCGGTGCACAAAGTGTTGAGATGCTAAGTATATCATCCCAGTTGTGATCTGACTTGCTATGTGAAGCATTTGGGATAAACCCAGCTCCCCATTGGTCTGTAGAGGCTGCCCATCCACCAGGATCATAGCATCTGGCCCGTGGGCTCTAAGGTAAAAATCACAGACATTTACAGAGGAAGTAAAAAATCTTGGTCAAACCACATTATACCCAACAATCTTTCAACAATCATCAGTGACTATGAACTACAAAGTGCGACATTTTTGTTTTAAAGGTTCACACTGCTTGTTCATTTTATATTGTTTGTATTTCTTTATTAACGTTAATTTCATCAGATTGTGATTTTAGAGAAAATACATATATATTAGTGCTGGGCAACGATAACATTTTTTAATCGTGATTAATCACATTATTTCCTGCAATCAATCGCATTGTTATATGCAAAACTCAAAAATGAATTAAAAAGTATTGCATTGTTCACTTTAATTTTGGCACTATAAAGAAAAGTGCAATAACAACAACCAAACAAATACGTGGCTTTTTACCAGTTAAAAAAAAAATTCTCAGCTCTGTAACGACGTACACTGTCTGTACACAATCTTCCTCCTGTTCATGTGAGCGCTGCAGCAGTCTTAGGCCCCTAAATGCTCTCATTGGTTGCGAATCGTGATTCATTGCAAGCAACACTGACTGATCAAGATCACGCCCCTCTTGTGACCAATGGTCTGTCTTTATGTGTATTAAAACGCGATAATAACGTGTTAACTTGTCCAAAAAAGTCGCCAAACGGGTTTGGAAAGTCGCCAAGTCGGCAACAATGCGCCGCGCACCCAACTCTCCTCTCTCCCTTGGAGGCAGGAGTGGGGTTCAATGTCTCCCACCCCGTCATGACCAGTCTTCCCCCGTCCTCGGACGGAAGGAAAACCGTTATCTTGAGTCTGATTTGCCAATAGATTAGAGATGTACCACTAAAAATGTTGTATTAAGAAGTTTGTGACACTTTTAAGAAACGTTGTCGGTATTTGGTTTAAATATGTGTTGGCCATTTACAACCATCTCCCCCCCAGAACAAGAAATCTTCTGATCTACACGAACATGAATGACATATTTCAGATTCGAAATGGCGAATTTTGCCGAAAAGTGAGTAAGCAGCTCCACCAACCACTACCTTAATTAGGGACTGATTATAAACAGCACCTGTTGACCTTTGTTCTGTCCTGTTAGCACAGTCATTGTGGTGGTGATACAGGTAAGCTCTTTACAAATCACAGGTTTGCCTCAGACATTTAAAATGTACTATCAATACAAATATACATTTATTTAAAGAAGCCATTATTGTCCTTGTCTGGAGTGTTAGTTGGCAGTGTGGTCAGGTGCCAGGTCCTGCTGGAAAATGAAATCATCATCTCTATAAAGCTTGTCAGCAGACAGAAGCATGAAGTGCTCTTAAATTTGCTGGTAGATAGCTAGGGTGACTTAGGACTTGATAAAACAAAGTGGACCAACACCAGCAGATAACATGGCTCCCACATCGTCACTGACTGTGGAAACTTCACACTGGACTTCAAGCAACTTGGATCCTGAGCCTCCACTTTTCATCCAGTCTGAGAAACCTTGATTTCCAAATGAAATTCAACATTTATTTCCCATTAAGCAACAGTCCAGTTCTTTGCCTCTTAAGCCCAGGTAAGATGTCTCTGCCTCAATCTGGTTCATATTGGCTTGATCCAAGCCCATGTCCGAGATACGTCTGTACGTGATGGCTCGTGAGGCACTGACTCCAGCCTCAGTCCCCTCCTTGTGAATCTCCCCGACTACTTGAATGGTCTTTGCTTAACAATCCTTTTAAGGCTGCCGTTATCCCTGATGCTTGTGCACCTTTTTCTACCACTCAACTTTCTATGAACTTGCTTGGCTATACCACTCTGTGAACAGTCAGCTTCATTAGATATTACCTTGTGTGGCTTACCCTCTTTGTGGAGGATGTCAACAACTGTCTTCTGGAAATATGTGTTGGGTTCTCGTATCTACATGTCATGACAAATGGCAGACTTAGAACAATGAGGAAGCTTGACCAGCTCCTTTAATCATAACACAGAAGTGTGAATGAAAAATAAACAATTATGAAAGCCTGACCAGCTCCTTTAATCAAGGCATAGTGCATGTTATCACACACGTGTGATTTAAACAGAAAGAATGGCGCAGCTTGACCAACTCCTTTAATCACAGCATACTGTCTGATCATCTGATCTCATGGGGTAAAAAAACAAGTATCAGCAGTAGGTTTCCCTACGTGGAATTTGTTTCCCCCTCTTTATGCCTGAATTGGTGAATTCTAAGAGTGGCCCCATTTTAAGCTCCATCCACAGTCTAACCTGTCAACCACTTATAAGGCTATCATCTGAGAAATCCCCTCCTTTCACCTGGCCCACATGCTAATCAGCAGAGCCCTTAACCGGAGGCACTAACAGCTTCTGCGGGGAAGTCACCTCTCCTCTTGGCCCGAGGTGAACAGGTACGGGGGCTAACACTTCTCGGCCCTCATCAAAGACTGTCTGGTAACAGGGGCAACAAGGACCCCAGGATGAAAGAAAGTGGGCAGGAACCAGAACTCCGGGGGTCAATGTCATTCAGGGATGAAGTCTGTGCTGACCATCAGTCATGGCTTCTAGTGCCTCACCCTCAGCTGCAAGATTTCACCGTCTTCCACCGCGACCCAACCATGCAAGGAAGTAACTTATCCACAAACGTTATGGCCTTATCTAAGGCCGCGGTTGAGACCCACAGGGAAATCTGATGTACGCACCATTACTCCGATTATCCCGCCCACCGTTTTGGAATGGGACTTGGTTAGCCCTTTCTACACATAGACACTCTTACATGTATAGACACACACTCACACAATCACACACACACACACACACACACACATAAACACACACACACAGACATTACAAAGTGTCTCTTACTCTTGAGATTGCTTGTTTTGTAGAAGTGTAGCTTTGCTTGAGTGGATTTTTCGTTAAATGGAATATTACTGACTGAGAATTGGTTTTGCATACTATTTTTGTCAACAGTGCCTGTGTTTATTGTCTTGTGCGTACTCTGGAACTCATACTGGTTAATAACACTCATACCCCTAAGGTATGGATATAATCACTTGAGACTTGAATTATAATTTATATCAGTCCCTGTAAACCACGCCTTGTATTTTATTAATATTTTGTCAAACATTTATTAATAATTAAATAAATAAGAATAGAAGAAATAAAAGAAAAAAATATATATTAATCTGTGTGTAATGAATCTATACAAGTTTTACTTTTTGTATAGAAATTCCAGAAATAAATAAACTTTTCCTCCATTTTCAAATTCATTGAGATGCACCTGTGTATATGTATTTATCTGAGCAACTCACCTGAGAAACTTATTGAGATCTCCATGCTTCATGTACTCAAAGACCATGATGAGAGGGTCTCCGTCCACACACACTCCATAGAACTTCACTATGTGCTCATGTTGGAGGTTTGTCAGCAACTCAGCCTCGCGCTGGAAGTCTTTTCTGGCAGCAAGAGTGGGGTCCTTCAGTGTCTGGAGAGAGAAAGATTGCATGACAAGATTAAGGTTTACACTTTATTGGCCATGGTGATATCCTTCATATATCTCTCCTGCTGTAGTTTCCCAATTATCCTATATGCATTTCACTTAGCAATGGAGTTTGCTGTAGCAAACATTTAGAGAGTGGGCCAAATAAAACACTTTTGAAATTGAAAAAAGGCAATAGGCAACTTTAGGAGGAAATAGTTACAATTCTAATATTCTTTTTTTCTAAATGTGTCTCACTACATTCCTTACATGTTCATTTTAAATCAAAAGATCATAGAAATATATACTTTTCATAATATTAGCATGACGCACTTGTTTATTCATCTGCGACAAATGATTTCCAACACTACAGATCAGATTTTCATCTAAACAGATGCACATATGTGAAAGAGCAGATAGCTGGGCCATCTAAAGCTCGATTGCCACAGCAATTTAGGAATGGCAGGCCTTCCAAGGTGAATATAAGATAAACTAAAACGAAGTAAGTCATTGTTCTCAGTTTGAGGGATAAGCTCAAAGTGGAGTAAGAACACATGCTCTTGGATAAAGTCAGGGAGAAATAAATGTTTGATAGGATTTATAGATGATACTTTTACTTTTAAGTATTATTATTGTTCACTCTCTCACGTTTGTTGAAGGTTTAGGACAGAGGGTTTTGCACCCTGTAGACTGTAAAGCCCTAAGAGGCAAACTGTGATTTGTGAATATGGGCTATACCAATAAAATTGGATTTGATATTATTCCTAATCAATTTGACTCATCAGGCAAAAATGACAAGGAATCTACATACCATGCTGTGGGATATCAAACACACTTGATTTGATTTACTAACCATCTTAATCTGTTTTGAGAAAGCAACACCTAGAGCCTAGACCAGGCTGCAACCTTTACTATCAAAAGAGCCACTTTGCATCCTCTTCCACCAAATAAAATGGTAGAATATAATAATAAAAAAAAAATTCAATGATGCAGGTTCAGTACACACAGGTACACAATGACAACATTAACTTTATTTATCCTTTTCTCCGAAGACTTTATGGAGAATTATTCTCCGCTTTTCCTCCTGTTCAAGTGAGCGCTGCAGCAGTCTTAGGCCCCGCCCCCCAAATGCTGTCATTTGTTGAGATCCAAGATGACACCAAGCCAATACTGATCAACATCCTGCCCTTCCTGTGACAAATGGTGTGTGTGTATGTGTATTTACAGCCAGTGAGCGACAGAATTTCAAAATAATTATAATACTAAAAACATTTTTAATGAGTGATAATTCTGTGCATTATCAAGAGTGATTCAACGAAGGCAATGGGACTGGTGGGCTGTCCAGTTGCCCACGTTGAATCGCTCCTGATATTACCATAACCTGGATGACTGAGAACCTTCACAGCAATTCTTTGCATGAATTAATTAATGTGTTAAAGTGGTAATAAAGCATTAGCTTGCCCAACGCTTAATAATAATAATATTTACTTTCATGTTTATTATACATACATATTATTATTTATGAAAGTTACAGGGAGCCGCAGCAGGGTATTTAAAAAGAGCTGCATGCAGCTCCGGAGCCTCAGGTTGCTGACCCTTGGCCTGGACAGTCACACAACATTCACAGTAAACAATACTGATGAGCCCTCCATTACACTCCTGATAAACTGACCCAAGAGAAACTCAACAATAGAAATTAGATTGTTTAGTCACTGGCTATTAAATACCCCAGAAACGATTTTCCAATTCAAATCATTTATGACAAATAGAAACAAAAGATACATTAGATAATGTATGATTGCATGTCTCAAGATCCTAGTGTTTTTGTTTGCCGTTTTGTCTTGTCTTGTTCCCTCCTACCTTTTGTGGGTGTGTGTCTTGGCTGTTTCCCAGTCTCCTGTTTTTGAGTTTGAGTCGCCTTGATTGCCACTGACACATTTGCAGTTATTCTACTCATCTTGCCATCCACCTGTTAAAGGCCTGTTTCCGCTCCTCATTCCCTGCCAGATTGTCTGCTAACCTCCATGGTATAGTGTCATGGGTTATGCTATATGTCAAATAACTTATATTTATTTATTTTTTATTTATGCGACAAAGACCCCTGCCAAGCTCCCAAAGTGTGACGGCATTAGAGCCTTACCTCTCTCAAGTCCAACTAGCAGTACGGCACAGTGGCTGGATCAATGAAGAAGCTGCCACCCACTTGGCTCTGGCATTGGATCGGAGACCATTGCCGGTGCTCCAAGATGTTATGCCCACAGAGCAACGGAATCTCCAGGCCCTGTCTTTGGCTCTGTAGGGGTGTTTCGGACAGCAACCCTTCACTGACCAGAACAGAGAGCAGTTGGTGTGGCTACCCCCAGTTACAACCACCATCCCAAGATGAGCTAGCTCTCAATGCCTTCATGCAAGGACTAACACCAGACTGGCTTGAAGGTCAGTGCACACAGGTCAGAGGAACTGGTCACACCAAAGGACTTAACTGAAATGCCAACTTGACGGTCAACCCTGCTGGGTCCTAGTAGACACAGAATCTACCATTTCCCTGGTGCAACCCAGCATCCTTCCAGACACCGCTGTGCAACTCTCCATGGGGTGGGCCCCAACCAACACCCAACTTCTCCTGACAGTGACAGGAGAAAATACTGGCATGAGTGGAGAAGAAGTTGCTCAGCGTTTAAACTGGCAGCCAGACACTGGAACAAAAGTTTTGGCTTGCCAAAGACCTCAGAGCGGACATCATGGCACTGCCCCTTGGGCCAACGTAGAGGCAGCTGCCTTCCTTCCTGCCGAGACGTCCCAGGTAATACATGAGCTATGGCAATGCAGTAGCAGCGGGTATGACCCACATCAGTGTCATCAGCTCAGAAAGCTTGTTGATGGACATATTTGCTGCCAGAGACAAAGACTGCAGACAGACTGGGCTGGTCCAGCACACTATTGACACTGGCTCGAGCCTATTCGCCCAGGGCCACATCCGCTAAGCCTATCTACACACGTTATCCTAGCATCTGCACGCACAGACGTTTTTTCCCGTTCTTTTCTCAATTGTCCTTTATTTCATAACATTGATTCTGATCTGACTTCCTCTCTTTTATCTCTAGGCTTCTCAGCACCATGTATCCTGAAATTATGTTGCTCCATGTCAAAATAAAATAGCATCCGGTCCACATAACTAGTGAAAACTCTGACTGAATCCAGCCAAGGACATAAAACCTCTGCGTAATGTGTGTATATTGCTGATTGTTAGATATCACCAGCCTTTAAATACTGTGCTGTACATCGAAATTAAACGAAATGTGTGTTTCTAGATAGTGTTGAGTATGTTTTTGTCATATGCCCCCCTCCCCATGGTAAGGCCCTCAGCTGATACAAAAGCAAACAAATACACAATTTATGAATATTTAAATAACCTGATCAGATTTGCACATAAGCCTTCTGTTTTAAATTAAATAGGAAATGCACCACAGATAAATATAAACATGGATCATATCCAGATGTATATGTATGTATTTGCTTGAAGATTACATTGCTCATGTCTGTGAAGGTTCTCGGTCATCCAGGTCATGGTAATATCAAGTGTGATTCAAAGTTGCCTACTTTGAATCGCATTTGATATTACATTGCTCATGTTTTGTACTTTTTACTTGCATTTATTTCATGTATCATTGTTCTGTTGTTTTAGTTCTCAGTCATGTTTATCGTATTATGTGTGTAAATGTAAAAGCCTCCACCCACACCACCTTAGTTTAGAACCAAAGAAATGCATATAGCCTGTAATACATAGGAGTCTAACTGTAACTGAAAAACTGCAAACTCATGATAAACTGGCTGAACTCTTTACTCTTTACTATTACAAATGCTAAGCATATAATTTACATAATCAGCCATTTAATGTTGTGGGGGACAAAAAGTGAGTAATAAACACCCTCAGTGACTGAGGCTGTGTGAGTCAAATGCACATTTATTTTAGCGTGAAAGTGACGTTACATTTACATCTCGCTCGAGGCTGCTTTGCACATGCACGATACATTTGCAGTCTGGGCGCAGAGAGTGTGGGACTCTGCTCTGACTGCAGCTGGAACTGCTGTGCAAGGCTAAATATGAGACTGACTGCCTGTGATTGGCGGTGGGGCTCACGGCAGCACCTGCGGCTCATCGAGGACAGTAACTGCACAACAATATGTGCTTTGGCGCTAGAGTGCCCTGCGATCTACCCACACCACCTCTGTAATTGACCAGTCAATTGTGATCGATGTATTGGGCACCCCTGAGCTAGACTGTACAGAATACAACATTTGAAGCTATCTGATTTTCTTTTTATTATCGCTCCACGCACTCACACACTGCAATGTCTTTCTCTTTAATTTATACACATGTAGCTTAAAATCTAACATCATATTTACGCACCTTAGAGTCTTAATAAGACACCGGGAGGGTTGAATGAAGTCCAATATACTATGTTTCCCGACGCGGGAACGTGCGCTCCAGAGCCCATTTATTTTTGCAGAGGGCCAACAATTCCGTAAGGTGCTATGAGCGCCTGTCGCTGAAGGCACTACACTACCCACAATCCCCAGCTATTGTTAACAGGATGTTACTTGGCTGCATTGGAGTGCAGGAGAAGTCAAGACCCTGAAATACGTTTTCTGGTACTTTCAATGTATTTTACAGTTGTTGGGATCTGTGGTCCCATGATGATTATCTTTGACTAGAGAAGCAGCTGGAGATCAGACAGCTGACCAGAATCAGGTATCAATTAACTCAAATATAAAGTATGTGTTTAACCTGAAGTTGATTAATTTTGATTGCCACCAAGCCTTGGCCTGCCTTCCTTTTACCTCACCATGAGTGTGAACCCTCAGACCACGTTTTGTATGTTTTGGAGAGCTGAAGGCATTGCACTAGGCATAATCCCCAGTGACTATTAAGGTTAAGGTGCCACTTCACTGTTATCATCATAAAAGTAATACGTACTTTGTTTTGGCTGCATCAAATATTACCTATAACGTAGTCCTATATCAAACGCTAATCACAAGAAAAAGCTCACCGAACCCCTATGATGAAAATGAATGTGAAATTTCTCTTGACATACTGTGTCTAACCCTCCTGTTATGTTTGGAATTTACATACATCGGTAATGTTTCCGGTCATATTGACCCAGTGCAATTACAGAAAATTCCGGACTATTAAGTGCACCTAAAAGCATTTACTTTGAACCTGTATAAGCCACACATGTCTATAAGCCGCAGGTGTCTACATTGCTTCATCCGATGTTTGCTCAGCCTCGTTTTCATTGTTTCTCTCGTCACTTTCATACCACTCAACAGGGAGCCCCACCTTAAATGCACAATTTTACTATGATGTCGAGTGGCTGAAAAATCTTTGTTGTACCCCCAGGAATCACAGCTGGTCGCCTTCAACTTCAAAGCTGCATCTATGCATTTCTCCGTGTCTTTGCCATGGTAAGGGAGTGTGCATGACAAAATGACTGATCAGAATGATTCAGTTGGAGTGCGCTAGATTTAATGTAAACTGTTTCATTGGTCCACCTTAGCCCGTTGGGCAATTTCACATTATGTGACAGAACTCAATTTTCAAAAAAAAAACACGTATAAACCCCGTCATTGTTTAAGCCGCAAGGTTCAATGCGTGGTATTCATACCTAATTTGATTAAATGTGTTTATTTGCAGAGGTTTTGTTCCTCCTTGCTAAATATTAACTTTAATACATTTGATTGAAAACAACCACTGTGCACCAAACACACAGCTCCCTTCCAGGTTGGTCAATCTAATATTATTTTTTCAATTGTCATTTTTTCAATTGGTGATAGGAAGAGATCAAATATTGATTATATATCATCAATGCAGGTGGTCACATATCTGGTAGGCCCAGGTGTCACTATGATGGCGTTTGAATTTGATAGCCTACCTCTGCTTGTACATTTATTTATGTGTCATGACCAAGCAAATATGGACTATTCGAGTCTTTTGCAATGTGCCATAAATCTGTTTTGACCTATAATCAGAAATCAAAAAGTCAAAAACTGTTCATATTGTTGGTTATGACACTCACAAATTTGTAAAATGGCATATTCCAACATACAATAGTTTGTATGATGGCTAACTTTGGTGTTTAGAGTAGATGGAAGATAAGCATCACCCACTTACTTATTTTTATACAATTATGTGATCAATTGTATTTCTGCTCATAAAGCCAGCTACAAATGCATGCGCGCACTCACACACACTGTTTCTTACCTTTATAGCGACCAGCATCTTGTCCTTGGTGGGACTTAAGTTGTAACATTCAGCCAGGAAGACCTTTCCGAAGGCTCCCTCTCCCAGCTCTCTTTTCAAAATAATGTCCCTCCGTTTAATGTGCTGAACATCTGCAAGAGATATATGTAGACTGCCTTAATAGCCATACAAACAAAAAAGGCTTCCAAATCATTCCCATACAACCCTACACTCACACTGTCAGTTTTCAGCTACAGAAACTAAAAAAAATGATTTTTCATCTTGCCAGAACAAAAAAAAGCTTCTACACAAAACGCCAGCTTTATTTAAAACTGTTCAACAAATGTCAAACATGTTAAAACATGTCAAAAAAAGGTTTTTAATGCATCCCCCCCAACATTGGCCAAACTGCTTTTGCACACACTGATGTTAATGGTCTGAGAAAGCTAAAGGAACCACATCATCTTGAAAAAGAAGGGACACAATTCTAAGGTCCCCTAATCCGGAAACTCTCCTTACCGCAGCTACATCTTAAAATGATGTTCCACATTTCCACATGGACTGTCAATATGTTCAAACAAATTCTTTTGAGACTTATCTACCCTCATACAATGTTTGGCTCTACATTATGGCAATTGTGATAAAAAAAGTATGTTTTTATTAATAAGTCATGCTTAAATTAAGAAAACATTTAAATTAGAAATACCTTCAAACTAATAATCTGTTAATTGTGTAGGTTCATTAGTGTACTCACAGGTAGCGGGTTTGTTGCAGTTGTGTCCATGTCTGAAATATTGTGGGTTCTCTATGACAGGGATCCTGGTCATTCCAATCACCACAGCATCAGAACCCACATCAAGGGTACAAGGACTGATAATTCCATGGTTCACATGATGAAGGGGGCTGGCAGAGTCTTCCTCACCACTTATTACTGCTACTGGTCCTATATAAACAGATTACAATGGTAAAGACTGGATTAGTATCTCTTTTTTGAGTGACAGCCTGATAATCTGCAGACAAAACACAATTAATTACCATTTTATTTAAAGAAGGCTATTTGGCGTTTTAAAGAAAGATAGATGGAGGAAGTATGAAAGAAAGGAATGGGATGCGGACAGAGGAAGGTTTGCCACTGCAATTATTCATTATAAAGCTTTATTAAATACAGGATAACAAATAAATTACTATCAATAGAAACTTTATACCCTATTAAATAATCTCAGATAAAAATGAAAGTTATTTTTCAACTGTTTGTATTTTTGTACTGGGGTTCAAATGTGTGTGATAACGACAACTCAAATGTAAATTCTGAAAATATTCATTAGATAGATTGCTGCTGCTCCCTCTTGCTCGCTTATTTGTATTATTTAACTTCCATCACAGATAATTAGAGTGTCTATAATACCATAATATAGAAGCCTAATAATAATAAGTAAAATAATGTAATTTAAATACAAAATTAATATAATTAATGTATAATATGAATACTTAGACTACTACTACTACTAGACACTAAGAATAACAATCCTAATAATACAAATAATAATAATGATAATAATCTAAATTAAAATCAGGGGAGACATTCAGCCTACATGAGGGGAGGAGGGTGAGGCGGTGGACTAGCGGTGAAGGAGACGGACTTCAGACCAGTTGGCTGTGACTGGTCTGAATGAGCCTTCACCCTCTCTGTGGACATTGTTGTGCTGGCCCAGATGGGTTAAATGCAACGTTAATTTCCTAATTGTGTGAGTGTGTGTGCTTTCATGCTGCATGTGCATGACTCTGGGATTATTAACTTATTCACTTTGTCTTTGTCTTACATTTTATTTGATGGGGGCGATAAGGGTATAGGGGGACTGGCCCAAAAAAGGTTGAGATGCTAATGCCAAGCTAGAAATGAAAGAGTAAATACAGCACACCCAGACGGGGCTTATATTGTTGCGGGTGACTTCAACCACTTCAACCTTAAAACTGTGCTCCCTAAGTTTCATCAAAATGTCTCCAACCTGACCGGAGGAACACCCTGGACCATGTTTACACTAACATTGCTGAGGCCTACGAAGACATTTCCCTCCCCTACCTGGGACAGTCTGATCTCCCTGCTGTTGCTCACCATCAAACGTGTGTAACCCTCTTTGAAAGTGGTGAAAATATGGCAGAAAAAGCAAACAAGACTGATTAAAAGAGCCGGCTCTTTTAAGCATCGCACCAAACCCTGCACTTTCCTGCTTCATTTGCTAGTACTTGTACCTCTGCAATGACAATAAGTGGTAACTCTCAAGACTTGGCGCCTGACCTTCGTCTGGGCAGCCACAATGTATCTGCGCTCCATGCTTTGTTAGTTTCTTGTTTGTTTATTGCTATTTAGTGCCCTTTTTTTGGATCATGCGTCTTACCTATGACAGGAATTCCCTGCTCAGCATGAAGGAAATAACTTAGCCTGTTTTTTTGCAGATTCATTTACTCCACTCGAGGAAATCAAGGAATGCATAACCCCCGCAGAGATTGATATTACACCAACATTGTTGTCTTCTTGAATTGAATGAAAGTATTGAGTGTAAGCCATTCTACTCCACAAGAGAATTTTCATCCGTCGTCCTCCCCGGTGTGTACATCCCCCCACAAGCCCCCGTCAACCAAGCTCTACACCGGCTGGTTAGGCTGATCTTCGCGGTGGAAAACTCTCTGCCACACTCGGTGGTTCTTGTCACGGAAGATTTCAACTTGTGTAAACTCTCACAGGAGCTCCTGAACTACAAACAGCTGGTGACATGCACAGAAAAACACGAAAAACAACACACTGGACCACTTTTCACTCCACAATAAAACACTCGTACCACTCCATCCTCCGCACCCTCCTCGGACCACTGCATAATTCAGATGGCCCTGACATACAGACAGCAACTGAAAATGGCCAAACCACCCAGGACTACAGTGAGGATGTGGACTCCAAAAGCCAAGGACATGCTCCAGAATCAGAATTGCCTTTATTGCCAAGTAATAACATTACAAGGAATTCTCAGTGGTACGTTGGTGCCAAAAAGGAACCAAACATGAAGCATTAAATGACAGTATAGGAAATTAAAAAGTGTATAACCAATGTAATTGGCTAAGTAAAAAAGTGTGCAAACTGTGCAAAGTGAATAACATACAGAAGTAATAGAAAGACAGACAGCTAGATATATATAGTATGAAAACAGTAAACAGTAAATATAGTGCAGGCGGCAGTTAAATGTCCAATAAACTGGCCTGAGCATCTCGGAGGGGCAGCAACAATCTTCCTTGCTCTCTTCAGGGTCCTGGAGGTGTATAGGTCCTCTAGAGATGGGAGGATGCAGCCGATTAACCTCTCGGCAGACGCATGATATGCTGCAGTCTGCACCTGTCCTTGGCAGTGGCAGCAGCGTACCAGGCGGTGATGGAGGAGATGATAATGGACTTGATGATTGCAGTGCAAAAGTGAACCAGCAATCTTTGGCAGGTTAAACTTAAACTAAACAGCTGCCTCAAGAAGTACATCCTCTGTTGGGCTTTCTTTGTTAGGGAGCTGATGTCCAGCTCCCACCGGAAGTCCTGGAGATGATCCAGCCCAGGAAGTGGAAGGGCTCCACAGTTTCCATTGGGAAGACACACAAGGTGATGGGGGCAGGTGGAGCTGTGTTCTTTCTGAAGTCCACAACCATCTCCACTGTCTTGGAGGCATTGAGCTCCAGGTTGTTCTACCTGCACCAGGTCACCAGTTGGTCCTGTACGATGATTCAGCTCCACCAGAAATGAGGCCGAAGAGAGTGGTGTCATCCGTAAACTTTGTGAACCGTTTGGCGTTGTTCTAACTCACGCTAGAACGTGTTTGAATACAGCAGTCTCCACAGAATCTGATGTATGATATATGCCTTTCGGTACTCATCCAGACTGTTAGGAGCATTCCTGGAAACATCCCAGTTAGTTGAATCCAAACACACCTTCAGGTCCCCAGCAACCTCACTGGTCCATCTTTTTGATGAACTCACAACAGGCTTGGATTGTTTTAGTTTCTGCCTGTAAGCACGAATCAGATGGACCATATCATGGTCAGGGTGCTGTATTTTTTAGCCTTTTTTAGCCACTGTAAATAAGTTGTGGTCAGCCAAAGGTCAAGCAGAGTGTGTTCCGGGGTGAATTTGGATCTGTCGAGAAAGGTAGTGTCCTGCAGAAGTCTTTTCCCTTTACTCATTGCTTCAGTGGTGGGGATCGTAGGATACATGGTTTTGTTTGAGCCTAATTTTAGTTCCTTTGTTTTGTTGGCAAAATCCTGTGAATTATTGATGTGGTGTTCCGTATTACCAATGCAGTCTCTATTATATATGTATTATGTAGTCCAATACGCTGAAGACTACTGATGTATACATAGTACAAACAAAATGCCCATTACACCAGTACTCAGCTGTTCATTTACATCTTAAGGACAGTGGATACTCTTTTGAGGATGACAATGTTCGCATTCTAACCAGAGAAGACGGTGGTTTGAAAGATGATTAAAGAAGCCATCTTTTACAACCTTTCTGCCACTTACAATGCTTTTCTTCATTCTCTTCCCAGAAAGCTACACAAGAACAACAATTCAAAGGAACTATCAAGTGAAGTTAATGACCCCCATTTACACCCAGACTCCAAAACCTGCATTTAGGTCATATGGCTAACAAATGAGTATTCATTCTCTGATTAGATACTCATATCACAGAGGATACACGGTCAACTTTTCCACCACCCAGAAGCCTTTTCGATAAGAGGTGAACGTCTTCAAAAATCTTCAGCTAGTCCAGTTGCTTACTTAGAACCACTCCTGATATTAAACTAACATCCAACATATTCTAAGATAAATGCAGATGACATGTTATGACATTATATATTTTTTTACTGCATCTGAGATAAAAAAAAGAGAAAAATTGCAGAAATTTACAAACTTCAAAATCCCAAGCTTTGCAAATGTGTGCATCCAATCAGTGTTAGTCAATGTGTCTATGAAGAAATAAAGCTGGCAATGAGGAGGCTGTTTGGTATTCAATTAAACACTAGAGCAGATGGTGGCATGATCTGGGGCACGAAGAGGGAGCACAGAAATAAAGTAGGGCACATGGGTGTCTTCCTTCATGATTTCATATTCATGTACAGTATATAATGCAACCCTAAATGCTCTTTTTGTCAAATCAAAGACAGCCAGCTTCTTTTCCTTTAATTGTATCGTTTCAGAGGACATTCAAATTTTAAGTTGGGACCATAGTATGATTTAATTTACTGAAAAATCAACTTTTGATTTCACATGTATTTGACATGTAATACAATTTTAATGAAAGATAACCTGAGCTCCACCTCTCATCAAAAGCATTTACATGAAGTAAAATTGTTTTTGAATTCTAATATTTTAATCCAAAGCATCCAAATGTTTGTCTTAGTTTTTGCTCAGGCTTGCTAAATCACTTTCAATCACAACAGTCATACAGTACTATAGTAGTATCATATAAGTGTCTATATGCATTTAAACCAGTGGGGCTTAATTTGTTACTAACTTCCACTTCAGCTCCAGATGACATACAATCATGTCAATAAGGCTTCAGAAAGATAGAAAGTGAGACAGACACTGCCAGACAGACAGATAGAGAGTCCTCTCTGGACATTAAAAACATATTGGACCTAAATGGATATTATATTGTGATTTAGTTGACACACAAAGCTTAAAATCAAAGTCTCCCTTAGCATCAGACACACTGAGCGTTCAATCGAGTCCAATGTACTCCATTCCCCGGCTCGGGGCGCGCTCTCCTGAGTCCATTCATATCTGCAAGGAGCTGCGTCAAGGCACAATGAGTGCCTGTAGCTGAAGACACTACACTACCCAGAATGCTCAGCTATGCTTTGGAGAAGTCGAGACCTGGAAATATGTTTTTTTAAATTGTGCTGTCAATGTATTTTACAGTGATACCTGCAATATTCCTGAACTCAAAAACAAACGTGTTTCCTTGTTACTTGTTACTTGTCAACCTCCCTTAGTTAGTTTTATTATTTCCCCCTTGGATTTTGATAAAACCAAGTTTTTGTTAGTTTTAGAACCCATATTTATGATTAAATAATATTTTTCCTACAATCATTAAACAATGTATACTTCAATATCTGGTAATTATGCATTGTAATAAATGTTTTACCTACATCACATATCACATATTGACAGACAACAATATATCTGAAATAAAACAAACAAAATGTATCTTCACTAATTGTGTCTCAGTGAAGTATCAATGCTAATTTGGCTGTGCTACATATTTGATCAAATTTGTAAATATATATTTAAAAAAATATCACACACAACTTTGCACACTGAAATAACGACAAATGTATGGAATTATGGATTTTTTTTTATTAAGAAATGTAAGCTATATGGTCAGAATTTTGTGTAATTATAAAAATATATTTTCCCTATTTAACAGGGCCCCCATTTGGTTAGTGCTCTTTTTAAAAAATTATCTCATGTATGTAGTTCCTTCTGGACCAGAATGACAAGCGTTCAAAAAAGCACTGAGGCCAAGGTTCAAAGGTCACCAGTTTTCAAGATTGATGCTTGGTTATTACACATAAATAAGGTTAGTACTTGAATATTAATTGTAGTATTAATAGTATTAGGTAATAGTTATAGTTTTGAGGTTATATGCTTGATTGAAATGTGCTGTGTGGACGACTTGGCTAAAATAAAACTTTGTTATAGGAGTAAACAGTTTATGTGCGCGCAGATGCTGGCATTGCTTGTGTGGAGCCCGATTAACCCTCCCCTTTGAAATACATTGGTTTTTAATACGTGGCCAGCACCACGTTTTCTGAGAGCAAATACTTTCTTTGTCCACAAATGAATAGATACGTCTACGTAAGATTCCCTAGAATATTTGTGAGACTGGGTTGACTCACACTACATTTGTATGTCTTTATAACATGTGTGGGCTAATTCCGGTTCAAAACCCTCGTTTTTTGAACATTTTGGCCATCCCTCACAAACTCAAAGGGCTTTTCAAGGGTTAAGCCTCAGTTAAAGGGTGTATTTGTGCGTATGTAGACATGCGAGCGCCTAAGACTTTCAGTCTTTTATCTGTATAAATGAATTATAGTACAGATCAAATTTTTTTAAATGTTTCCAGATGACAGGTGCAGTTGTGGCTCAGGAGCTAGGTTGGATCCTTCATTAATCAGAAGTTGGGTGGAGGGCGACAGTTTAAAGTGTCCTAGATATCCCATGATCATCTGAGCCAGCAGCATTTAAATGCAGTATATGATAGAGAAGTGCAATGAATGTTGTATTAATGTGACTTGTCTCCTTCTTGGGAAAAGCAAGGCGACCATGTAGCTTCGCGGATTGATTTTGCGGTGGTTAAACACTGCTCTGTGGAGGAAACAGATGTGCTCATGTGTGAAGTGAATGTATGAAAATAAAAAATAACAGTGAAAAATGCCTTGTTGTTTTCAACAGCTTCCACTAATTATGCTCTCTGTGTTTTTTCACATTTGCTGTATGTGTTGCCTTCCTTATGCTCTGCCTGTCTCTGCTTCTTTGTGTTGTTCCTTCTTGTAGGAGACTAATTACTTTTATCCTGTATTCTCTTAATAACAACGCTAACATTTCCTAATGTTGTCCACTATGTTGGATGCTTTTATTGTTATAACTACTTGTTGCTACTTTGTTTTGTTTTTGCTTTTGTTTGAGTGTTTTGTAGATGCTGTTTTTACCAGTACTATCATTAATGTTAATGTGGCCATTTTCAATATCATTATTGTTGTTGTGTCAATTTGCTGCTTGTTCTCTCCTTCGAGTCAACCAATCTTTACATGACTGTCTAAATTCTAAAAGGATATCTAAAAAGCAACCGTTTAAGCATTTTCATCAAATACCGCTTCATTTTTATGCAGACATTGCACAGAGGTTAAGAGATACACTTCTTACCTTTCATGCCAAACTTGGAGCGTCGTCCATATTTGTTAATGAGGAGGAAGAGAACCACCAACATCACACAGGCAACCCCTGCCAGGCCTACTGCTATGGAGACCTAGAATCAGGCAAATCACAGCTTTTATTTGTATATGCCAAGTAG
Source organism: Colistium nudipinnis (assembly GCA_016785305.1). Lineage (NCBI taxonomy): Eukaryota > Metazoa > Chordata > Actinopteri > Pleuronectiformes > Rhombosoleidae > Colistium > Colistium nudipinnis. Next base: position 594,887 of record JAFBJU010000906.1, on the reverse strand, counting down.
TGTGATATAATCACCTCTTACAGAACCTCAAAAAGTCTTAAGATTGGTAATGTAAGAAATGTATGCAAAAATGTAGGGACAGATATTACATTGGCCAAGCACATTCGGACAAACACATTTATACGAGGGTGAACTTTCATTTTTACCTCCACTTTTTCCTGTTTCCTGCATCATTTCTCCATATATTTTAGCTTAGACCGTTATCTTTTAACCTAAATCCTGAGGTTCCCTCAGTAAGGTGGAGGGTACAAATAATGTGGATCACTTTGGTTCAAACTTCCATCACACAGTAACTCCCTGTAACCATGTTTTCTAACCTTGATGAGGCCATAACTTTTGCCTTGATACATCAGCTGTTGGAAAATGAGGGATGACAATCTTCCAGAAGGTGGTAGAATCATTAAATTAAAAAAATAAACTTACTCCCAAACTGCGGCCTTTGAGGCCTTTTTGGGGGTTGTAATCAGCAACTTGACTTGCAGGAGTCTCTAATTGTCTCCAGCTTTGACTGACTGTTGGGAATCCCCAAGTGTTTATTGCTATCGGGTTTAGATAGCAATAAAGACAATGTTTTTGTCTTTATTGCTAGTCTTAAACACTTCTTCGAGTCACACAAAAGTTGGTCATGGAGTTCCACAAGATTCTGTACGCAGACTTATACTACCCCATCATCAATTGTTCCTTCAGGCAATATTATCAGAAAGCACCGCATTCATTTTCATTGATATACAGATGATACCCAGTTGTATTTATCTATGAAGCTGGATGAGACCAATTGGGTTGTCAAACTCCAGGAATGTCTCCAACACATAAAGACCTGGATGACATCTTAAGTGTAAGTCCTACATATAAACAAAACGGACATTTTCACAAAACTGAAATGATTGTAATAAAAACTTAATAAACAACATAACCTTGATCAGCACTACAATCACCAATGCCAGCCTAAGTTCAGTAACAGAAAATATACAAAAGAAGTCAATCTTCAATCATTATATTGTGACCCAAATCACACTTGGATATTTCAGTTTAAGTCTTTCTGTAGTTATGGGCTTTTGAGGTTTTGAATTAATGTGTTTGATATTCCAATTACTTACCCCAAAAGTATCTTCGTCAGGTTTGTGAGTCTCTGCAGTTGGGGTTGCTATTAGAAAAACACAAGGAGATATAGACTGAAGATAAACACAATTTTATTTAAAAAATATATCTAACTAAAGAACGAAAATCATTCTAGAATAAAGTGATCATAAAGAAAAACACTCACCATAATCATAATCATCTGTTGCTGGAAATTTGAAACAGGACAGAGAAGCAGGTAAGATACTGCATGGAATACTGTGCAGATAAGGTAACATTTGGGCACACAAGAGAGGGGTAACAAAGAGATTAAAACAGAAATGGCTGGAAGTTAGTAGAGTGTAGAAGAGTTAATGTAAGACAGAGCATGGGTGTAAAGTGTGAAAAGATCTAGATACAAAAATCTCACTGTTAACAAGCTCATCACATATGGTCTGAATATAATCCGTCTTTATTGTCCACATCTCATTTACACTTACACTTATTATAAACTTAATTTGACCACGTCATGCATTACACTGAGAGAGAGTGCTGCTGATAACAGGCTGATGACATGGGACATCAGATTGCTTTGACACTGTTACTCTGGTGGCCTCAGTAGTTCACAAGATACCTAGGCCTTCTAAATATTCAGTGCAGAAATCTAATAATTATCACAGCTAAAAATATATTTTTTTTATTTATTTACAGAAACCTTAATGTTATTAAATACACTTTAATTCGTACTATATTAAAAGCAGGATTAAAATGCATAAATTAACAACCATTTGTGTGTGCTGTTTGGTATGTGAATTAATTAAGTTATTTGTCAGTGTGTTCTATCCAAGGAACACAAAACAAATATGATCAAGGAATGTAATTCCTGTTGTGGAATTGTAGGATGAAATGCTTTCGTTTGTGTCCTTTGAAAGGTATCGCTTTAGAGACAGCAATGTTCTGTTGCAGATGTTAGATACTACGATATGACCTCAGACCAAATAATCCCAACTTACCATCGAAGGGCTTGTCAAGGAAATGCCCATACACGGTGCTGGAAGTTAGACCCAGGTAGTTGTTTGCCTCCAAAGTGTAGTTGCCATTGTTGAGGTGTGTTGGGTTTTTAAAGGTTAAACAGCCCTCTACATAGTCCTGGTAAATGTCCATATCAGGTCGCACATACTCTGTGTGGTTAATTTCCTGAGTAAGGTGTGACAGAAGAGCAATAAATCAACATTGAAATATTATGAAGCTGTGAGAAAGTGCTAATATCTAATATATGTTACCAATAAAACCCTAAAAACCTGATTAGAGATCAAACATTTAGACCTGTGATTCCCAAACATTCTTTCTGAAACATCCCAGGCCCCATCCATACCTCATCTAAATCAAATCAAATCTGACTGAATTCATATTGACTTAGATTATGGGATGAGGAAGATTTAAATATGTTTATTAATCTGACAAAAGTGGTTCTGGGTATGGTTATGCAGCTTGCCGTACCATGTGTTGTACTTAAATTCAAACAATATATAATAAATTATGTTTTCCACATATGTTCCTCATTTCCCTTAATTTATCCTGACTACCATTTTTTTACTTCGACAATACATGTCGCTTGTTTTTTGTTTTTACTTTAAAATAAAACTATTATGGCTAATAATATGACTCCTTGATATATACATCACAATAGAAAATAGGTTAAGAAGATCGAGTGGACTCATTGTCACTCAGAATCAGTTTTGATATTGACAACATTTTATTCATATACATATATATCTGTAATATGCCATTTTATCAATCCAAAGCACCTTGTCTTTGTAGAACCATCGTAAGGTTGGGTGGGGTGACCCCCGAACTGTGAATTCTATGCATGTGTCATGTCGGCGCTCTGGCTCCTTCAACTTTACGATGGAGGGAGGAACTAAAGACACAAAAGAGAACATGATACATGATCACTGCTGTTTTTAATGTAGGGTAAGATCTACATGAGCACATTAAATTAGTTTATTTAATTACACCATAATTTGCACTATAGTGAAACATTTTCTGTCATTTGAGTGTTTAACAATGCTTTTTTTAGGAAGACACATGCTGTACTGTTTCTGCCAAACAAGTCAATATTTAAACAGTTTTCAGTAAATAAACCTGTTGATATGAAATCTACAAATGCGTTGTATGTGTTCTACACATATATATCATTTTCTGTGTGTATTTTCTACATGACTTTGTATTTGATGCATTTGTTTCTGCCAAATACATAGAACTATGCCACTCATCTCTTTTAAGTTCAAGACGCCCTGAATAACTGCTCTGTATTTTTCATGTTTGGAGCATGATATAGTTAGTAATTAATCATCCATTAGGTGAACAGTGTTAAATAGTCCTTCCGATGTTTAAGGACTTCAGAACTACTTTCTCTGCTAAATCAATACGCCAGAGATTAGTGGCTGCAAGCCCAAGACATAGTTACAAATTATGTATCTTAAGCAGATACAATGGCACAGTCCGTGTACGAGGAGATTGATGTATAGCGTTCATGCAGTGGCAGCACACTCAGAGAAAGGGATTATGTTGATTACTGGAGTAATATACAGCTATTAACTATTGGCAAAGAAGATGACAATCAACAACTGCAAGACTTCATGTATCAACGCATAGAAAATGTTCTCTAATTAAACACAAAGAAGTATTTTGTTTTAAGAAAGAAACCTGGTAGGGTCATTGTTAAGCAAATCCACTGCTATCTGACTTCATCTGTGACAGAACCATTATCATATCTACTTGTTCAACTAGATAAAAAAGCCAGCTAACCACATAAACACCTCCTTCTGTGACACTTGCACCCTCTATGTTGCACTGTGTGACATATTCCTTCATTACACAATGAAAAATTATAATTCTATAATAATTGCACTGTCCTGCTGCCCTATATACTAGTTCATATAATATATTAGTTTCTAAAGAAAAACTTTGGATTTAGGGTTATCATTTGTAATAATGAAAGATAGCTGTAGAGTCCTTTGAATATAACATCACTTTCATTCAGGTAACCCCTTTTGTAGGTAATGTAAAATATAATCACCAACACAAACATACTGTAGGTCAAATGTGGATTGGCTATAGTGATGATGGATGGGCCTGTTGAGTAATTTGAAAACACAACTGTTTTTGGCCAAGGGTGACCAGTCGATGGAAAATGAAAAGCAGCCAGTGAACAGAAGAGCACACTGTGTGTACGTGTATACAGAGCATGAATTCCTGTGTATTTACTTACAGTGAACAGTGAGCTGGACAGAAGCATTTGTCATGCCTACTATGTTGGTGGCAGTGCAAGTTAACAGGAAGTTGTTGTCATCTCTGCTCACATTGACCAAAGTTATGTTGATGGAATGAATGGTGTTGTTGTGGTAGACTTTGGCCTGGAGGGAGAGCAGCATAAAATAATGAACATAATAATAGTATCATAGCCATTCTTTAATATTATCATAAAATAATGAGCATGAACTGAAATGAACATGTCCTGGCAGGAAAGTAGTGTGAAAGCAGGAAGTTTCACAAATGCAAGCAAAATGAAGTAGCGTATATTTAAGCATGTTACTAGCCAAAGGTATTCATTTAAGCTGCATTATGCTATATTCATACAGTGGTGGCCAATGGATAATTTCAAACCAAGATTTATTGGGTTTGCATGGTTACCCCTAAGTTACCCTGCCTGTTTATTCAGCCCACCACCTGTCCCAAGATCCACGTGTAGGTTCTGCTGGGGGAAAAGGATATTTGCTTCCCCCATGTGAGGAGTAACAAGGTTAGAGTTTGGACAACAAACAACATGTTCTTCTGTTACAAAACAATTAAATATGAGTTGCTGAACTGTTGTTATTTTCATTGTGTACAATATTTAGGAAGGAAAACAGATGTTGATTGGTTTGTTATTTTTCTTAATTACCAGATAGTTTTGTTTTGTTTGTCAGGTCAATACCTTTGTCTACACTGATGCCTCTGAACTGAGTTCCTAAACTGCCATTTTAAAAACCTGTTCTCATTGTAAAACAATTGCCTTTGAGGCAGTTATAGTTATAAATCAGTTTTAAACTGTGGCAGCTTGGGATTTAAGGGAGATGTGGACATTCTTTCATTTTATGGTCTGACCCCCAAACATAGCACATGTCAAAATGGAACTCTTCAAAATCCATGTGTATATGCTTTATTAAGGTAAGTGGCCAGTTTGTCATCAAAACATCAATTTATTACACCTACTTTCAGACAAAACTCGTCCTTCATGAATACAGCTAATGTACAAACTACGATGGAAACACAACAATTGTATAATGGTTTGTTTCTGCTGCAGATCATGTCGCAAATTGAAGCATATACTATTTATCAGGCAACCGCCATTATCACTGGCAAAATGCAAAACATAAGTATAGCTGTTGTTTCCATGATTTACGGTGTGTGTAAACAGCAAATGTCATGTCTTTATAAACTAGGGAGGAGACATTTGGTTAAAAACCATCATTGTGAGGACATTTTGAATTTTTAGTTAGTCCTCACAATTTCCAAAGGGTTTTAAAGGGTGCATGCGTTCCTGTGTGTGTATGTGTATCCTCCCTACCTCTTGTGTATTGATGGAGTACAAGCCATTGACAGGCCAGTCCACCTCAGGTAATGGGGATCCAGAGCCATTGCAGATGGCTGTGACACGATCTCCCTCAATAACCGTGAGGTTGCTGTGGCTGACACTGATATCAGGCAAGTCTGAGATAGAAGGAACATAAGAGAAAAGAGCAGACTTCAGGTTGTTGAACTGAATGTTGGTTGATAGGAGCATGTGGATGGGTGTGGTCTGCTGAGTCACAGTTCCCTGAAGTTAACCGTCAAGGAAATTGGCTTGGATGGGCTGTTACAGAGGAACCAGGGAACATCTCCTGTTGCCTTGCTAACTCCTCATTTACGTACATCCTCATCAGCTCCAGAGTGAACGTGACGAGAGCCTGAGAACCGGGTTATTGCGAAAGCCACCTTGGCTTCCATAGAGGAGAAAATGGGCTTGAAAGGTGAATAGGATGGGAGAGTTTATAAAGAAGGGGCAGCACCTTACACCACTACGTGGACTAGTGGCGAGGGAGACATGCATCTGACCAGAGGGTTGCCGATTCAAGGCCCAGTCGAGGAGTTCTCCCCCTGGAAGGATGAACTAACCTCACCCCACTAACAAAAGAGACTTCACCTCTAATGCCCTTGAGCAAGGCACTTAGCCCATCTGCTCCCCGGATGCTCTCAGCTGTCCACTGCTCTGTGGCCTTACATGTGCCACAGATATGTTAAATGCAGAGAACAAATGTCCCCCGACTTGTGTGGTTGAGCATGTCCATGTTTGTGTGGGACGATGTGCGCAATTCTAATTCTAATTCTAACCAGAGACCCTATGGTGTAATGCTCAAGAGTTCCTACCCCACCCCAGGCTCTGTGGGGGGAGTGCAGGATGTTTAACTGGGGAGGCAGAGGGAAACAAGGAAGCAGCTGGACCTGAATGACCAGTGAGGAGAGGGCCACTTCCTATGCAGCAACGGACAGAAATCCAAAGGAGACAGGCAAATCTCTTTGTTGGCAATATAGGGCTGTAAAAACTTACCTAACTTCAACTTTGCTATTTTACTTTGTACACGTTAAGTTAAATGAATGATGATTTGCCAAACTAAAGCCATGAGCATTAGTCTGCTCCAGTAGTAACCTCCACTTGTTTCAGGGTTTTCCACCTGGCGGCAGGGATTGTTTATAATGTGACACCATCTATGGGGCCCATCAATTAGGTTGATAAAGCTCACTGTTCCATCTAACAAGAATGAATATCACCTGGACTAGTCACGCTGAAGCAAACAGAAAAATGCAAGATTTTTTTTTTGCTTTATCTATTAAATCTATTAGTGGAATTGAAACGTAATTTAGGGAAACAAGGTGTACCGTAATGTAAACATTGTACCGATATGAGTGTCTGCATGGGAGTGCAATTGTAATTGCATAGTTGAAGACTAGAAATGTGCCGTAGGTGTTAATGTGAGCGTGAATGTCTAACAACCTGTTCAGGGTATGCTACACCTCTCTTAGCGGGGATTGGCTCCAGCTCCGCCCCGCCACCCTCAAAGGATAAGTGGAATGGATAGATGGTTGAATGGATGAGAATGAAGTATTTCAAACTAAGATGTGTGGTGTGGGAATAGGTCTCTCATACCATACCTTTTTGGTTGGTATTTTTCACCAACTAGACTGCTAGTTTAAATTAGTATTTTTCAGTAGGAACCAATGGACTTTATTGTTAGAGCCACACATAAAATAGTAGATCCAGAAAGTATTGAGAGATGCACACATGCTTTGTTTGTTTTGTTGCTTTAAAAAAAGAAAACAAAAATAGAATGCTGTTGCTTTAACATTTGATTAGCTTTAACCCAAAATATGTCATAGTTTGAGCTCTGAATCAAAGTCAAAGTATCATATGCATATCTTTGTTTTCTAAATCAGAACTTACCACAACTGCTAATGTTCATATCATGCAGCAGTATCTTGATGTAGCCATCAGTGCAGTACAACTGTTGGCTGCTTAAACCTGCTTCCCCTCTCTGTTGCCAAAGCTGCAGCCAGCGGATCTCACAGCCGCAAAAAAAGGGCACATCTTCTAAATGCCTGGAAGAAAAGATAAAGTAAGAGCATTAACAGCATTAGTAAAATCTAATAATAAAACAATGACATATTGTCTTTCCAATTACATCAAAAATGCTAGCTCATCTCTCAGACTGAAAATTAAGTCAATTACATTTTTTGCATGTCCATAAGTTGACTGATTAAAAACATATTTTTTTCTTTTGAACAGAAAAGATTAACCATATATACATTTGCAGGGACATAGGGATCTGATCTCAAGTGGTCACAGAAGACACAGTCAGTACTCATTTTAATGCAAGACGTGAATTGTCATACTGAGCTGTCTAATTGTCTCTCCAGGTGGATGGTAAATCCAGGTCTCAACAGCTGTTCACTTGTGATGGGCTCATGAAGACAGATGAGGGGGCCTTTTTTATCCAATAAATGCAGAAAAAAACGATTTTGGTTGAATAATTAATTATGATAAATTAGTTCTTATTTTTGCCATATTCCATGTAAACCAGCACAGTACAATTGGTTGAGTAAAAATAATAAAGATAATCAAGAGTTTTTTCTGGAGCAGAAGTGGGAGGGGGGACCAGAATATTAAGCTTATATTACAAAGGGTGTTTCCATCAACTTAATTGCACCTAAAACTGAAACTGAAGAGGTTGATGTAGCGGCTGATTTTATATGCTTTATACACATATGCATCTTACAATCTTAGTGTTTCCCCCTACTGATTGTTTTTCATTTTATTTAGCAGGTTTGCAATGGTTATTTTTCACTTTTCAAGAGTCTTCAATATTAACTATTAGTTCTGATAAAAAACATTATGATTTTGATACACACAAAAACATTTTTGTGTCTTAACATAAACTCTGTGTTTATAGTTTTGACTCAGCAATCGATAAACACATAATGATTGAGATCAAGCCCAAAGAAACCTCTGACAGCCCTCCTAAACTGCTTTTCAAACTGACAAGTCAAAGAAAGTGTCAACTTACAGTTCAATGAGCTGCAGATGTTCAAAGATTTGCCAGGATAATGTGGCCAACATGGGGTTCTTGGACAGGTTTCTGAAGGAGAAAGTGAACAAGAGACAGGAAGTAAAAACATTTGTTTTTTACATCAAAAAACATCAAAAATAGCTATTTTTTAAATCAAAACTAATTAAGAATAAAATACAAAATATATGTACTAATAATTTTTGTATGGCCCCACGGGAAGTAATATAAATTGAGAAATGGCCCTTATGGATAACGTCCCCCACAACACCAAACCCCGAACTGTTCCCTGGCGCTGATCTATGCGGTAACCACCTCACCCTAACATCTCTCCCCGCTACACCACTACATAATAAATACCATATATTTGTATATGACTGTTTGTGTAACTGTCTTTAGTGTGTGTACATCAATAGAGTGAGGAAACTGAATTTCCCCATTGTGGGACTAATAAAGGTGGTCTTACTTTCTTTCTTTCTTTCTTACTTTCATATTATTATAGTTACGAATTATGTTTGTAAGGAAAGGGATCTGTATATTATCAGCTTAGTTATTTAAAATTCAGTTGATTAAAGAGATGTCTGCTGAGCTGTAATAATTTGTTAAGTGTGTTTAAAGGTTCAAGTAAAGATGATATTTTTCATGAAAAGAAAGTGTGGATATAGTTCTCATCACAAAGTTACAAAAACAAATGTAAGACATCAGCCAATAACTGAAATTTAAATAAAGGGTAAGTATGTTATTAAATTACCAGCTCCAGTTATAAAATGTTTACAGGCTTTTTAAAAACCTGGCCAATACTGTAACAACCAGCCAATAATGTAATAGCTTATTACATAATGGGCAAAAATGTATCACGTTATTGTTTCAGACATTTTATTACATTATTGGCAAGTTATGACCTTATCTACTTAATCACAATAGAAATTGAGAAATTATTATGTTATTGGCAGTTATTACTTTATCGGCAGTTATTACATTATCTGATGCTACATGCCCCTTTAATCCTAGGCTTCTCAGCACCGTATACAGTGAAATTATGTTACTCCGTGTCAATAATGGACCCTCTGGCAGGCTGGTTCTGGCCCCCAGGCCTTGAGTTTCACACAGCTGATTGATTGCTATACTAGAAACATCCGTTTTTTAATTTCAGTGTACGGTAAATATTTATATAAAAACAAGACAATAACTTGTAATGTTTTTCACTTCATTTTACCTCTTCAGTGAGAATATTCCAGTCTGTCTTGGGTTTGAACAAGGGCATTGAAATCTGGCTGAATGTCTGAGGTGGCTATGCGAAGGACAGCTGAAAGGTGGTCATCGCTGAGAATGTCTGTTCATATACGTAGGTAGATCCAAAGAGGACTAGTATCTTCTGAGCATGCCTCCTCAGGTGTGGAAAGTTCTCCTCTTTGAGGCAAGAGTAAAAATCCAGCAGTGAGACTGACCTGAAGTGCTTTGCCTGAAGTGTCAAACTGCAGGTCAATGGGTTCCATCTGAACACCTCTTGGTGCATTATCCACACTACAGTTGAAGGGAGAAGAAACCATGTGCCTTTTACTCTCAACTGTTTGTTTTTGTTGAAATCGCCTCGAAAACTCTCCATGCAGTGCTTCTAACATGGATGAGTACCTGTGGAGGTGATCAGCTGATGGTGTGGCTTTTTTTAGGGTTGGCAAGTGGGTGAGAATGTTGAAGCTGCAACATTCTCATGAAAGCCCTCACTGCACTGTACATTTCATGCACAAAACGGCCCCTTGCATTGCAGTTTTACATTAAGTTCATTGATTAGTGCAGTCACATCCACAGCAAATCCTAGATCTGCCACCCAGTTTTCATCTTAAAGCTGTGGGATGTCATAGCCTTTCTTCACACAGAAATCCTTAATCTGTTCTCTCAGGACACTTTTCAAAAGTCAGAGTCAACTTTATTGTCCATGAAATGACAAATACCGTTGATGGTCAGTGGGTGGGGGGGCTGGGTGACGGTTCTCCTGAAGTGAACAACGAAAGAAGTCAACAATTTATTTTTTGTTTTCCCCACAATAAAGAAAAGAAACGGGTCTCAAAGCACTTCATTATGGTCAAAGTCAGCGCAACAAGTTGGTAGTCGTTGAAGCAGGATGAATATGACTTCCCATGAAATGACAAATACCGTTGATGGTCAGTGGGTGGGGGGGCTGGGTGACGGTTCTCCTGAAGTGAACAACGAAAGAAGTCAACAATTTATTTTTTGTTTTCCCCACAATAAAGAAAAGATTGTTGTCATGGCACCACATAGCCAGCTGGGTCACCTCCTTTCTGTAGTGGGTCTCGTCGTTGTTGCTGATAAGACCCACCACTGTCGTGTCGTCCGCAAACTTGATGATGTGGTTGGTGCTGTAGATGGGTTTGCAAACCAGCTGCTGGGGGATGAAGGTGTTGAATGCTAAACTAAAATCTATGCACAGCATTCTAACATATCAGTTCTTTGTGTCTAGATGGTTGAGGGCTCGGTGGAGAGCAGAGGAGATGGCATCCTTGGTGGACCGGTTAGCTGTGTATGCCAACTGAAACGGGTCTCAAAGCACTTCATTATGGTCGAAGTCAGCGCAACAAGTTGGTAGTCGTTGAAGCAGGATGAATATGACTTCTTCTGCACAGGTATGAGGGTGGCTACCTTGAAGCATAAGGGAGCAACAGCCCGGCTCAGGGAGATGTTAAAGATGCAAGTACATCTGTGAGCTCCACCGTACTTCAAAAACGTGCAAAGAAGTTGCTGAGGTTGTTGAGCAGAGATAAGTCATTGTCACAGGTCTGTGGTGCGGGTTTATAGTCTGCGATAGTCATAATACCCTGTCACAGGCTCCTTGTGTCTCTGCTGTTGCTGAAGTGAGCTGTAATCCTTGTTGTGTATTGACGTTTGGCTTTCCGGATGCCACAGGATAGGGTGGCCCTGGCTGCTCTGAGACCAGCTGGATTGCTGGCTCTGAAGGTGATGTTGCCGGCCTTCAGCATCGCTGAGGATAGTGGACAGCCATGGTTAGGATGATGATGGATCTGGTGTGGGTTACATCTTCAATGCATTTGCTGATGTAACTTGTAACTGTCTCTGTGTACTCCTGGATGTTGGTGTGGTTGTCATATGTGGCTGCCTACTTGACCATGTCCTAGTCTGTGGTGTCAAGGCAGTCCTGGAGAGCAGCTGGGCTGTCCGCTGACCACACGCGTACCTGTTTTGAAACTGGTTTGGCAGCTTTCACCCGAGGTCTGTAGGCAGGCTTCAGCAAAACAGTGAGGTAGTCAGAGAGGCCGATGTGGGAGGGGGTGAAGCCTTGTATGCCCTTTGATGGTTGTGTAAACAAAGTCAAATGTGTTGTTTTCTCTGGTCAGGAAATGAACCTGCTGATATATTTTGGGCATGAAGGATTTGAGGTTTGCATGATTAAAATCCCCTGCTATGTTGAGCAGGCTGCCTGGATATCCTGTCTGCCGCTCGTTGATGGCCCGGTACAGTTCACAAAGTGCTGACTTTGTGTCCTGGTTGTGATAGCTAATGTCACCATGTTCACTCTCATTTTCGGTCGGGATAGTAGCACGTTCTCAAATGTTACCTTTTTCTCCGGGCATATCAGTGGAACAGAGTCCAATACGCACTCCTTAATATACTCTCCTTCAGAAAACGCCTTCATTTTTTCTTGTGATTTTGTGATAAATTACATAACTTGTCCTGATGGCTGCATCTCTGGGTGTGCAACATTGTGTAAAAACTCTGTTGGGTTTGCAGTTTTGTTAACAACTCATCAGACTCCTTTGCGAGCTCTTCATCAGACATATTTCTGTATTTATCCTCATGTTTGGTCACGTCGTGGCGATTTAAATTGTAATCTTTTAACACAGCGACCTGTGTACCACAAATTAGGAACACGGCTTTGACACTTTTCTTCCAAGCTATTAAATGACTTTATAACACATGCTCGTTAAATGCCATTATCTTAATAAGGCGCAATATTCAGATATTTAAGTTCTGATCACAAGATAACAACTTGATACCTTGAGAAGGTTTAACTGTTAAGTTTTAACATTTGGTTCGACAAAACCAATCAAAGATGTTAACTACCATAGGACATTTTCAGTCGCATCCTCTTTTCTTGTCAACCTGAAAGACAAGAGTCCCAGAAAATCGATAGATCCACCTGGAGAAAGTCATTATTCATAGGTCTTGATAAATAACTAACTTACATTTTAAAAGTAAACGTTTCAGATTAATACATTTCTCCTATTATTGGTGAGCTGAGTTACCATGAAACATCAGGTAATGAAAACACAATCAAAATTGGATTGCTTTATTATCTTTTTATCTGGGCTTTTTAGTGAGGACACACATTGAGAGCATTTGATACTGATTGATATTTTAGAGCTTGAGCATAAGACAAATAAGACAGCCATTAATAATCCTTGCATGTAAGTGGGGTAAAGTGCCTTGCCCAGGGGCACAAGGCAGAGTCTTCGGAGGGACAGCTGGGTTTTTTGGCTTCCAGCCTCCATTCCAGATTGTATTTTTTTTCCAGATTGCAACCCCTCGGTTTGAAGTCAGTCTCCAAATGACAGAGGGAAGTGTGGTTTCGTTCTCTATATTTTGTCACCTTCAAATTTGGTCAACAAGAGTTGACCAAAGGAAAAATATGTCCTTAGATTGCATTGGACTCAAAAACTGCAACTGACCTAAAACTCAGCTTTGACCTCATTCTTATACTAACACTAGAATCAGTGGTGTGAATTAAGTAGCAAATATATCCATTATTGCCAGAGGCAGAGGACACAAGGTGGGTACAGGGAGTACAGGAGAGGACTGAGCACACAGCCCTGGGGGATGCCAGTGTTGAGAGTCGGGGTTAGGAGGATGTGTTACTGCCTAGCCGCAAAGCTTTGGTTCTGCCCACCAGGAAGTACAAGGATCCAGGCTCCTCCGGATACCACTGATGTTGCTTGTCTCCAGCTCTTCTTCAGATCTTCTTCCTCTGCTCTCTTTCCACATCCATGAGCCCTGCCCAATTTCCCTTTTTTTCTGTTTGAGGAACACCTGCATATCAGCTGTGATCCATGGTTTATTGTTAGAAAGATGTTGTTGGTGTAAAAGAGCAGTGTACCAAGGCTGGAGATAAACCAGGTTCTGATATGATCTTTCCAAGGGAGGGAGGGGTGATGAGCTGTATTCTCTCTGTAGTCAAGCATGTGTCTCTGGTGACCCCGTGTGATCACTGCAAAGTACCATGTACATCATTTCTTTTCACAAAGGCCAAATTATGTAACTTTCGGACTTTTTTTTGGTTTTACACCTGTACTTTTGCAATCAGAAATAATGATGGGAGATGATTTTTAGTTTTCATAGTTAGCCAAAATGGAGGACAGCCTTGTATTATTAAATTGATAGTGATCATTTTAAACTACCTCGCAAAAGAATGGCTGCCTGGACGGCAGGGGATCAGGAGACAGACATTGAATCACTCGTCCAACAGCCATTACCACAACCTCAACAATTGTGTCATGTATGTGTGCCTAACATCATAGAATCAGCAAAAAAGTACAGATGATTTGTTTTGGCAGGAAAATCTTCTAACTGCATTTGTGTATGTGTGACCGTGCCATTAATATATATATAAGGGCTGGCCAAGTAAACTCATTATTATCGCATTAACTCATTAATTAATTAACACCGACAATTATTTTACCGCAGGTTAAAAGTTTTTTTAAATTGGGGCCCAAGCAACGACAGGCTGTAAACTTCCACGAAATTTCCATAAAACGCAGTTTTAAACAAAACAGCTATGGCTTCGCTGTATATTGTACTGTCTTCTTGTGTTTTCTGTCAGCGTGACATGTCCTTAAAGTTCCATCCTATCACCCGCGAGGACATAACTACGCCGTACATTTTCTAATCCTCTGTAGGTCGAGGTTTGCCAGAACCCCCAAACATGCCGTGCCATGAGGGCCCGTTCATCACTGCTTGCAGTTTTAATTATTATTATTATTTTGCTCACTGGCTCTGGATACCATGGGTCACAGCAGGGGTGGGATGTTGTTCAGTAAAGGAGAATGAATGAAAATATCTCATGAAAATGAGAGCAAGTAATGGCAAATCGTTAGGCTTGGTGCGCCAAGTTCCCGTGTGTGTGCGCGGGATGCATGAAGCTCCCGTCTGTGTGTGTAGGCGATGCTACCATGTGAACAGAAAAAATAAACAGCTTGCGGACAGGAGCTGGCTCGTATCGTTCACTTAAAAGAGCCAGCTCTTAGAATCGGCTTGTTCGAAAACGACACATCACTAGCTCACATGAACATGAGGAAGACTGAGTTGACAGCAGTGTCTGTGGTAGATTAATTCTCGATAAAGTCGGAGAGTGCAATACACTTCTTTTGAATTCATTATGGAATTTTGCGTATAACTATGCAATCAATCACAAGTAATCAATACACTAATAACTTTGAAGCTTCAAAAAATGTACAGAATTATATGCACTAACTTTATCTATATAACTAATCTGTGATATTGCAAATATGTAACTGTTCTCAAATATTATATTAATATTATTTCCGCAAAAAAAATACAGTACATCATATTCTAAGCCTATATGGTATTTATCTGACAATTTTAGAATTTGAGATTGAAAACACAGATAGAATGCTTAAATACAAAGGTGGCAGGTAATAACCCCAGTGCTGAAAACATAATTGCCTTATCTATCTATCTCTAAATGTATTGTTTTTTGTTTCATCTGTTTTATTACCCTGTCTCTGCCCAATGCTTGTGTATATGTGTGTGTGTGTGTAAAAGTGTACAGTATATGCATGTACTCACATGTAGTGCAGATGGGGGTTCTTGGAAAACACCCGAGCATGGATTGTTTGCAGGTTGCTCCTTGTTATCGTGCTGTAACACAGACAGAGGGGGAAGACAAGAGCTATGATCAATAATGGACAGCTCCATGTCAGATGAATGTAAACTAAGATGTTTAAGTTGTTTAGGAAGATGTAGTCAAACTAAGGCTGATTTATGGCCACTCATTATCTGCTCATAGCTGCTTAACTTTAATATACATATTCTGCATTTTTATTAAGTCACATCTACATTAATTGATCTTTGTCATTGTCATATTCACTACTGTGGGCTATGAAATAAAATCAATGATTCAAATAAGTCTGACAGTTGACACACTGTTGGCAGTCATTGTACTCTGTATCTCTCACAATAGCTCCATTCGATATGAGGCTGAAAATGAAGTTCAATTTATTCAGTTAGTTGTATTTGGGAGAAGAGTCAATGTCTATGCCCAGCCAGATCGAAGGACATGTAAGCTGTAACATCTCCAATAGCATTTAAAATGTTCAGATGCAGTGCTACGGTGCTACTGGTCTGTGAGTAACTCCTTAGATTACCTTGGTATATATATACAGCAATAAAATAATAAGTACTTGCCAGGAGTAGAATTATTGAAGGACAGGTTCAGAATATTTTTAATTTCCTCCAAGTCTGAACATGTACTACTCATATGTACATTACATTAAAAATATGTTTTAAGCACTGTCTTCTTTCATTCTATCGTGATAAAGAACAAGACTGAAGTGTATCCCCAACTGTGTGGTCAGATAAGTGTGTATTTTCCAAATTTACTAGCTGTGTCCAAATCTGGGGGGGGCATCACCCGCTGTATATGAAAGCTGGTTATGTCACACTGGGCTGTTGCAACTAGGCTGTCCCATCCAAGACTCCTTCATGTGCAGTTGAAAGAATGTGTCCTAAAAAACATTCCTTTTGAAATGATATAATGGCGGCAAGCAAAAAGGAAATGCCACATTTGTATCAGGATCAACTTGCTTGAAATGAATGATTTAAATGTTGTCAGGATCTAGGGGTCACAAAACCTTTTTGTTCAAATATTAGTGTTACGCCAAATGTGGCGTGGTTGCTAGGCAACAGTGGGACAAGCTGGAAACACAATATCCCAACTCTCCGTAGGCCAGAACGTCTCATTCGAGTTAAGCCTGCATGTTCTAGGCAACTTGCAACCAGGTCCTACGAAGGAGTTTCTGAATTGGGACACAGCTACTTTCTTATTAACATTAAATATTAAACTTTAACAGGTTCAGTACAGAAACACTGGCAAAACATCAAATTGGACTGTAGTTTTGCACTAGGGAACTGTGATTATATGAGTGTTCTTTTATTTGTTTTGTCAGCTCTGTTATTTCTCTTAACATCACTTTAGTTCCATACTGCAGTGACACAGGGAAAATGTTTCGTGGCTTTAGCATGATGAACTGATGAATGGAAATAAAAGTCATCTGCAGTGATTATGTACAGTATTACGACACTTCATGAACAAACAAAAAGAGAAATGTTATGACTTACAGCCTCTCTAAGGCAGTGTAGAGCTCCATATCCACATCCCTCAAGGTCTGCAAACCTGTCCAGCTCTCAATGTGTCTAGAAAGAAGGACAGAAAGGACAAATCAGTTGGGAAGCAATTTAATGTTCTTGCTTAAAAATTGTTTTGTTTGTAAAATGTCACACAAGAGTAAAAAAATACATTTGATGTTCTTTGATTTGTTTTATCCAACCAATGATCCAAAAGTGTAATATGTTCTTACACTTTGGAGAAAGATAATGTTATATTGACTTATGTACAATCATCGGTCTACATATTTCAAATTCAGATACAAAGAACATACTTACATACATACTGGTATACTTACTCTCAATTTATTTACATTATTTTAGATGTTTCAACTACAATTTGTTCTCATATGCAACACCATCTGACTCATGGGCTGTATAGGTCTTTATAAAGGAGGAACACTTCCTTTGTTTGTTTTATATGCATAGATCCTCAGCCAGTTAACTGTTGACTTACAGTATTTTGTGTATAAGGGACCACTTAACACATAAGATTAGTCTTCAAGTGCTTTTTGTAGGTTGTGATATTTGTTAAAAAACAAAGGTTTGTATTTGTATTGTATACAAATGGATTTCTACTTTTTATACTATCATTTGCCAAAATAATAACTAATGTAACTCGTTCCTGAAAGTCTGTTACACATACAAATAAAAGCATCCAGGCCACAATTTCTACATTTGAATATGCAAACCTTTTCATATGCAAAACACATGCTTAAGGATATTCCCAAAACAACAGATATCATCAAATAACAGAATTTGATATACTGATATCATTTTCTGACTGGTATCTACTACACCACTGTCATACAAATGTGGCAGTGTGATGAGTGATATTTAAATGTACAAAATGTTCAGGTTAACTGCAAAAATGTAAACTGATACTCATGTGCGCATGGTCTAAGTTTCATTGGTTGCTTTGTTTGGGCCCTTTTGGGCTTTCCCCAAGGATGTTGAGTAATGATTCAGAGGAAAAATGCCAGCTTGGAGGCTGTTTGGGTATGCCTTAAATATTGCATATTTTAATTTGTAGTATTGAAATATTATAAAGGAGACGTATGCATTTGAATATTAAGAATACATATGTACTTTCACATAATGTAGAAGAAGATGACACAGCAACAAACCACAAAAAGTAAAGCATGGATAATATGTACGATGTGGAGAAATATATTGATCGGATACACAGATCAGCTACATCTCTGTAACAGGTAACTGGTTTTACTATTACGTTTTTTGAGTGTATGTCCATAGCATAATTTGAAAGACTTAATTCTAGATCAATAATATGATTTAGTAGCTTTTTGTTCAATTCAATTATTTTCCATGGCCCCTCGGCTTGACCAAGAAAATAAAAATACACAGATCACAGATACTGGTCCTAATACAAGCATGTACACATACACACACATGCTATAGCTCACAAATTTCCTGTATCAAAAGGGGAGCCCAGTTGACCATAAATTAAATCTATCTTGCTTAAATCTGGGTTTAATGCATAACCTTTTAGAAATACATTTCACAGTAAAAAGAGGCCTCAATTGGAAAAAAATCACAAGCTCCTTTTCTTGTAAATAGCAGCCTCCCTAATCATCACTGCTACTGGTTGAGAAAACAGTGCAGAGTAAATGACTAAACAACATTAAAACATACATCACAATAACAAATGCATATGTTGTATTAATTCTCAAGAGCAGGTTGCATTGAAGTTAGAATATTATAGAGCAATTGATACTGTGTATTTCCATAGTTACAAAACAGTTTTTAACAAGGGGCAGAGAGACATCTCCCAAATGAAACACATAATGACTAGTATAGCTTCGTTTTAACTGTATGGCAATATCGGTGGGGTTTGGTTGCTCACATTGCAGGAGGAAATATATAAAGTATGCACAATTAAGTGAAATAAAGTGAACCAAAAACAAACCACTAAGTGCACCACAGATTAGCAGACACACACTTTTGAGATTCTGTGTACTACTGATTGATCTCAGAGAAACTAGAACTTTGTCGCAAACGTGCGCATCAGAACAGCCAACATGCGCCTCATGTTCAGACCCCCAGCTCCAACCCGAGGGCATTCACACCCAAACCAGATGATTGGCGCAGGAACCACAACCCCCTCCACATGGACCCCCCACCTCCAAGAAACCAAGAGCAACAGGACAAACCAACAGCCACAAGCCACACGGCCACCTCCAACCCCCCGTCATCCAGTAGTCAGTGACAGCCCGTGCCGGCCCCCGGCAATGCTCCGCCAGGCCTCCAAAGCATACACCTCATCAGTGAAGCATGGTGATGGTAGTGCCATTGATGTGGGCATGAATGGCTACCAGTGCAACTGGTTCCCCTAGCTGACTGCTGACAAAAGCAGCAGGATGAATCCTGAAGTGTTCTGGGTAATACGGTCTTCTCCCATTAAGCCAAACTCACAGTACAGACCCAAAGCACTCACCAAAGAGCCCTCCAAGGCAGGACATTAGAACGGCATGCAGTGACTAAGTCTTCCACCCAAACCTAATTAAGTCAAGCAAGAACCCCATCCACTGGAGACGAGGCCAAAGGGAAAACGCCCCAAGAACAAGCATGACGCGAAGACAGCCGCAGAGGCCTGGCAGAGCTCCACCAAGGACGCAACCCGGCGTGGGTTAAAATTGGGTTAAAAATTAAATAAAATTATTCTGAATTATTTTAGAGGTTTAGTTGCGTCTGGTCATTTTTGACCCCTGGGACAAGGGGAGTACACAGAAAGTTAAGACTGCACAAGGCCATGCAGGTTCATTTGTATCTGCAGTCCTTGGCAGGTTTGTGGTAAAAAAACAAAAACACATACACATGTTAAAACACAGACACACATACATTGAAAACTTAATGTGAACAATTGAGTACCAATCAAATAAAGGCATATCATATCAAAGCAAATAAATTAATAATCATTTATAAAAAAATCAACTGGAAAAAAAACACCTAATCAATGAATGCAGTTTGTACTGAAGAAAGTGTTTTTTTCTACTATTTGTTGCAATGACATTTTAATGTAAAACTACTGGATTTTATGAAGCCACAACTTTGAGAGGTAGTGAAAGAGTGCACAAATGCAATATGTCCAAACAGGGGTTTGGTGCTTTGACGATACTCACTCCACTCACTTTTTGCTGTCTCACCCTCCCCGTATATTCATTTTAACTTCCTGGTCTTGGCAGTGTGTGAAGAGTCAGAGCTCTCACCCACACAAACCATCAATGTTTGCCTGCCAGAATGGAGAAGGAACCGCACCATTACTGCAGCCTCCTACACACTCTGCCTCCAAAGTGTAATAGTTAGAGAGATGGAGGTGAAGAAAGACAGAGAAATGATGCTGAGGCTTAGAGGAAAAATAGCAAAGGACCAAGGGTGGTATTAATTTGCAAATCAGCAATATTTCAGAGAACCCCAGCATTTCTTATACACTACAGTAATATATTACTACTACGGTCCGCAATGGCATTGTGATAGTCATAAATGCTTGCACATCATGCGCCTGATTGACGTATTGCACTCTTTACGCATTTGACAGTTTGCTTTCTCCATGTTACTGTTCTTTTAAGTGTGCCTTATCAAGATGTATGCCTACAATAGAACCATGTCAGGCTGCAAAATACCCACCGGCAACCTGCGGCTGTGGCTTTTTTTTCTCAAAAGGGACCAGCAACAAATCTAACGACCATTTCTGGTTTTGCAGGAGACTTTTTGGTGTTTTGACAACTATGATTAAGGGGGTATGGAAGGAATGAAAAGGTACAAGGAGATAGCTGAGAAAGAGTTGTGTTGTGATTACACCTTTGTGTGAGGTACGAGAGCGTTGAATTGATTATTTAGTTGCGACCATACTCCATATCCATGAAGCTTTACTAAAGAGAGCGATACATTTATCTGAGTTTGTGTGGGATGATAGTGGGGGAAATAGGGAGAACTGCTTCAGGTTAGAGCTGCTAGCCAATGGTGAAATACCTAATCTCAGAATGGTTAATATATCTGTTGTCATTACAGATGAGGCTGATATTGCTTTTTCAGATCCTGGGTATTGGTTCTGATCAGAAAATGTAATGTATATTTACTCACTTACTTACTGAAGTAACGGAAGTAAGTAACTGATAAACGATGGCGGACGCAGGCACACCTGGCAGCCACTCCATCGCTGACTCCTAATGTTTTTACCGTTTTTAACTCGTTAAAGGCTATAGCCTGGCTGACGTGAACGTGTCTGTAGATACAGCCAACCTCCACCACAAAAGAAACCTGCATCCAAAACTCGGATTACCACCTTCCAGGAACCTCAAATGCATCTCTCTCTCAGCACTTTCAGCCCCCGTTGCACACCAGATATCTGAATTAGGCAATCTCAACATCCTGATCCTTCTCGACCACAATTACCACTGCTACACTGACGACATACATCTATATGGAATTATGTTTTTACTTTCACATATAAGATTGACCATGAAGCTGACATAAAGAAATTGAGCCTCAGCTAACTCTATCGAGTCAACTGAGGACCCAGTGTTTAGCAACTATCAAGAAATGTATCTCCATGTTCCATGTATAGGCACAAAACTGAGTCTATTTCAAGACTATCAAAATGTATATGCATTTCTTTGTATGGGCATGAACTATGTCAATTTTAAGATTGTTGAAAGGTATATATACGTTTCCTGTGATAATAAATTCAGAGCAAGGACAGCAACGGACCTGTAAGGTTTCTTCATTATAAATCATACTGGGCAAGGCCTTACAGTTATTTTATGTATTTAATCGTTCCACTATACATATCCACTAAAGCCATCATTGCCTTAACCCTCTCCACACTCACCAACTGTCTCACCGAAATAAATCATGGATGCAAAAACAACTACTTAGAACTGAACAGTGACAAATCGGATATCATCATCGTCCCCACACCCTGCAACAAAAACCCAGACAATTTCAGCCTCACCTTCGAGAAAGGCATTCTGTCCATCTCCCCACACATCCGCAATCCGGAGTAATCTTTGACAGAGACCTCAAATCATCACATAAACCCCATCTCGAGGACTGCTTTTTTCCATCTCAAAAACATTGCCCGTATCTCCACTCTTCTTCCCTGCAGCAGAAACCCTCATCCATGCATTCATCATCTCCAGACTGGATTACTGCAACAGCATTCTCTAAGGTTCATCATCAAAAGTCCTCAAAAGGCCTAATCTCCAGTACGTTCAGATCCACTGCCCACCTGCTCACCCAAACCTGCTTCTGAGACCACATCACCCCTGTCCTCCAAAACCTGTATTGTCCAACAAATGGTTAGTTTCAAAATCCTCCTCCTCACACACAAAGCCCTCCATAACCAAATCCCAAATCAAATCCCACCTTTTCAAAACGTCTTTTAATCTGTAAATAATATGATGTGTTCCGTGTGTTGTTTTTACTGCCTTCATTTTACATTATGTAAGTGTCTTTGAGTGTCATGTAAAGCGCTTCATAAAATAAATGTATGTATGTATGTATGTATGTATTATTATTATTATTATTATTATTATTATTATTATTATTATTATATGTACTTAATAATAATAATAATAATAATAATAATAATAATAATAATAATAATAATAATAATAATAATAATAATAATAATAACTTATATAGCGCCTTTCTAGAAGAAGATCCCAAGAACGGTTAACTAACAGGGGTCAAAGTAGAACAGAACCAAGAGCAACATAAACACAGATAGCAGAAACACACAAGGGTCACACTATTATGGGTCAAAGGCTTTCTTGAAAAGGTGGGTTTCAAGGGCCGCCTAGAAAGTGGTATTGGCGTTATGGATGTCCAGTGGGAGTGTTCCAGAAGGTGGCCACACTGAAGGCTCTTTCACAGAGAGCAGACCCGTTTTGGAGAATCACAGGCATAATAATAATAATAATAATAATAATAATAATAATAATAATAATAATAATAATAATAATAATAATAATAATAATAATAATAATAATAATAATAATAATAATAATAATAATAATTAAAGTACCATGTTTCCCTCTTAGAGTGATGTGAGCTGATTGAGCACAAAACAAGTATATATCTGGGATTTACTGTGCACGGGCCATTTTTAGTCTGGTAAGTCCACATCTGGACTGGAGTTGTTTTGGAAAATTGAAAAAAAAGAAAAAAACACTTTTAGTAATACAGTTCATGTGAGCACTACAGCAGTCTTACGCCCAGAGGCGTCACAACACGGCAGGCAAACTAGGCAATTGCCTAGGGCACCGAGCTAGAAGGGGGCCCCCCAAAGACAGCTTTTTACATTGGTCTACAGCAACGACAACCTGAAAGCCCTTTATATTCCTTGCCATGAGGGGGCACTGCAATGACACGTTCAGGAATCCCTTTATAGGGGGCCCCATAGTACTTGCTTGCTGTGAAAAGATTTGTTTTTCATTTTATTTATGTCTATGCGTGGTAATGGCAATGCGCAAAGTAAACATAAATACCCTTCTCAAAACTTGAAAACAATTTCTGAAGGGGACACCTAAATTACTGTAGAGGACATCCTTATTACACCGATGGTTGACGCATTTCGTGAGACTGAGTTGATTATTAACTCTTGAACTTGACCATATTGCTACAATGAAGTGCAGCATGACAAAAAAGCACAAGCAGAAAAAAAACAGCAGTTTGAAGTTGCAATTGTGTTTGTTCCGTTTCAAGATTGATTTATTGATCTGGTCAGCTGATAAAAATGTGTATGTAGCCTAAGCTCACCTTGCTTCAAAGCCTTTTAAACAGTGGCACATCCCATTGACCTAATTGTGTTCCATAATTCCAGAAATTATTGATATTCTCAGATGGGATTAGTGCATTACTGAAAAAATATTGATATTTTTTTTCATTTTCATAATTGACAGGATTTTAATATTGACATTAACACAACATTGACCTTCAGTCATTGACATTCTGTCATAATGTGTCTCATAAACAACTCTGTTAAGCCAGCCTGAGTCAACAGGAGTTTCAGATATTTCAAAAACCGATTACTCACATGAGGAGAAACCCATTTTCTTTCAAACATCTACTTTACAAAACAAAATGATTGTGCATGTGCTAGAGGGACGAACATGGACGCATTGTATTACTTCACATGATCTCATAGGGGAGGCCGATGGAAGGAAAATGGAGACTGTGGTATATGTTATTATCAAGTGCGATTCAAAGTGGGCAACTGGACTGGTTGAAGATTTCTTGAAGACGTTTCACCTCTCATCCGAGAGGCTTCTTCAGTTCTAACTAGCTGCAGGAAAAGTTCAGGTATTTATCCTCTGTGAGATGAATAGCTAATCAGAGGATGAGAACCTAATTAGAGGACCATTGTGTCAAACTTGCAGGTTGTTGGCCATCTGGCCCAGATTCAGGTTATGGGTTTCGCCCGAGTCTAGGTGTAAATGAGGGTCGTTGGTTTCCCCTGAGATATCCTTTGAGTTGTTGTTCTTCCTTCCTAGGGAGAGAGTGAAGGACAGCATTGTAAGTAGCTGAGAGATTTGTTGAGTGATGGTTTCTCTGTTCTAGCATAGATGGCTTCTTTTACTCCTCTTTCAAACCATCTGTCTTCTCTGGCCAGAATGTGAACATTTCATCCTCAATTTTTTTTCAGAGACTCCAGCAACATACGGAATAACCAATGTTTTCCCACTTTCTGCTGTTTTCTTCTCTGCTAGCCCTCTTTTGTCTAGTAGTTTTTACGAAAGCCCAGTTCGGGTAGCCACGGGTTTTGAGGGCTGCCTTGACATGGTTCTGTTCCTTCTGTTTGCCCTTCGTGTTTGTTGGTATTGTTGTGGCTCTGTGATTTAGAGTCCTGATGACTCCCAGTTTGTGTTCTAGGGGGTGGAGGGAGTCAAAAAGTAGATATTGGTCTGTGTGTGTGGGTTTCCTGTAGACTCCGATGTTGAGGCTTCTGTCTTCTTGGATGTGTACTGCACAGTCCAAGAAGGCAAAGCTGTTTCCGCTAATATCTTCACGGGTGAACTTGATGTTGTTGTCCACATTGTTGATGTGCGCTGAGAAAGCTTCAACTTCCTGGGTCTTGATTTTGACCCAGGTGTCGTCCACATACCTGAACCAGTGGGTGGGAGCAATTCCTGTAAATGAGGCCAAGGCTATGTTTTCCACCTTCTCTGTGTAGAGGTTAGCCACGATGGGAGAAACTGGTGAGCCCATGGCACATTTGTGTTTCTGTCTGTAAAAGCATTTGTTAAACTGGAAATATGTTGTGGTCAGGCAAAGGTCAAGCAGAGTGCATATGTGATCCGGGGTGAGTTTGGTTCGGTCAAGAAGGGTGGTGTCCTGTAGAAGTCTTTTCTTGGTCATGCTCACTGCTTCGGTGGTGGGGATGCACGTAAACAGAGAAGTAACGTTGTAGGACACCATGGTTTCGTCTGAGTCTAATTTTAAGTCCTTGGTTTTGTCTGCAAACTCTTGTGAATTATTTATGTGGTGTTCTGTGTTACCAACCAGAGGGGCTAGTATTGTGGCAAGATGTTTCACAATTCCCAGGGGACACCATTCCATGCATCTATGGACTTCCCAAGATTCACAAGGAAGGATGGCAGTGTAGAAGTGAACCAGCAACGTCTTTGGCAGGTTAAACTTCTTCAGCTGCCTCAAGAAGAACATCATCTGTTGGGCTTTCTTTGTTAGGGAGCTGATGTTCAGCTCCAACCGGAGGTCCTGGGAAATGATAAAGCCCAGGAAGCAGAAGGACTCCACAGTGTCCACTTGGCAGTCACACGGGGTGATGGGGGCAGGAGGGGCTGTGCTCTTTCTGAAGTCCACAACCATCTCAACTGTCTTGGAGGTGTTGAGCTCCAGGTTGTTCTCCCTGCACCAGGTCACCAGATGGTCAGACTACTACCTGAACATTGGCGTCATCGAAATGAGGCCGATGAGGGTGGTGCCAAATATGTAATCCATCTGCAGGTGGTTTCACGGCAAGCTGGAAGAGCGTGTCCTTCAGCATAGCCGGGATGATTGTGTTGAATTGGAGATAGCTGGTCAGCACAGTGCTTCAGGCAGGATGGGGAGACAGAGTCCGGCCCAGCAGCTTAACATCTCTTTCATGTACAGACAGATTGGATGGACGGGAGAAGGTGTCAAGATTGTCGCATTTAGAACAGCAGTAGAAGTTGTTCAGTTTGTTGGCCAGGCGTCAATCTTTGGTGGAGTGGGGGGCTCTTGGCCCGCTTGAACTCTGCTCCGACACCAGAATCCAAACACACCTTAAGGTCCTCAGCAGCCTCACTGGTCCATCTCTTTAATGTCCTCACAACATGCTTGGAAAAATGTTGTTTCTTCCTGTAAGCAGGAGTCAGGGGGACCATGTCATGGTCCGAGTGTCCCAGTGTGACCGTGTGCTAAACTTTACTGACAGTGGTGTAACAATAATCCATAGTCTGCAAAGTCTGCACCTTTGTTAAAATCGCTAGGGACAATAACTAAGCAGTCCGGAGTCCACTCCACATCCAAAATCTGGTTGATGAGGTTGTTTTTTTTTGGTATTTTTTCATTTTCAAATTAGTTTTTTCGGATTCAGAATGTTTCTTTGCGATCAGATTTGTGTCGGTTATATTGCTTTGGGGGCGTGGCTTCAACTGAGGTGGGCTCTGAAACATCTTCAGGAATCGTAGGTTCTGCGCACAGGCTGTGGGGGACCAGAAGTGGGTAAATGACCTGAACCCATTTTTCAACAGGTTTGATCAAACATCTACCCCTCCACCGACCCAGTCAAACCTGCAGCAACCCCCCTCATCTTCATCACCGACGTATTGTCCTATCCTCACCCTCGGCCTCCCTCCAACAGCAATCACCCCACAGTTACCCCCCACTTATTCTTGCACCCACTCAACTCACCCATCCCCTGACTCACACACCCCATGCTCCATTCTGTCTCTCACTGCCAACCAAGTAAGAAATGAGCTCAGGAAAATAAGGGCAAAGAAGGCTGCGGGCCCTGATGGCATCAGCTCCAGGCTCCTCAAATCCTGTGCAGACCAGCTGAGCAGAATTGTGGAGTACATCTTCAATACCTGTCTAAGACTGGGGAAGGTACCACATCTGTGGAAGACATCTTGTGTGGTACAGGTGCCAAAAACAACGCACCCCAAAGAACTCAACAACTACAGGCTGGTGGCACTAACGTCGCACCTGATGAAGACCCTGGATCGGCTTGTCCTGGTTCATCTCTGTCCTCTGGTGAGACCAGCGATGGACCCTCTGCAGTTTGCCTATCAGTCTGGCATCGGAGTGGATGGCACTCTCATATACCTTCAGTGCACAGCTCTTTCCCAACTGGAGAAGCCAGGGAAACGCGCCCACACAACACTAGGGAATGGACATTGAGATGGTAACATCTTATAAGTACCTGGGTGTACACATGAACAACAGACTGGACTGGACTGATCATGTCACTGCCCTGTACAAGAAGGGCCAGAGCAGACTGTAGCTACTAAGGAGGCTGAGGTCCTTTGGAGTACAGGGGCACTCCTATAAGCCTTGCCTATGACTCTGTGGTGGTCACAGCAGCAGACAGGAAGAGAATGAACAGGCTTAGCAAGAAAGCCAGATCGGTGGTGAGGGAGACAGGCATGGGACCAGGGGGTTGCCGGTTCGAGGCCAAGTCGAGGTGGTCTCCGTTTGGAAGGATAGACAAACCCCTGCCACTAACAAAAGAGATGCCACCTCTATGATGATGATTATTATCAATACACACTGCTTATTTTTTTCTGTATGTTTATAGTCATTACAATCGCACTTATTTTCAACTGCATATTATCTTTTTCCATATAATTATGTAAATTAAGATTGTCACATACTATATTACTTCATCCATAGTGTAACTTTTTAAATCTTCTCATTTAAATATAATGTAGCCATTGTACATATTCAGCACTGTATACTTTCTGTAATTTTGCACAGCTTTACTATTAGCGTTTATCTTTATTCTTTATTCAGTATTTTTCTATTTCTGTACTGTTTATTCTCTGCTGCCGCGAATGAGGAGTGAGGGGAGTGGTGTTTGCACATGCACAACCACTATGATCGAACAGGAGTTTACTACTGAACATGATGAAGTGACTGAAACTTAAACCTAAGTATCGACGGGAAGGGGGGGGGATGCACTGCTCACTTGTGCGTCAATGGGGGGCAAAAAAAGGGTGAAGTACACATTCATTTAAAACTAATGTGACACAGTGTCCAGTCCAGATAGATTTACAGTTTGGTCCAGATCTGGAGTTTGAGAAGCCCTGCTCTATAGCATGTATTTGAAATGTGTTGTCCCTGTGTCCACCTAGAATAATTTATAATAACATGACTTGACATAATACAACACTTGAAATTCTCAACCTGTTAAGGCTTTCAATGACATCCACTTAAACACAGACAGGGGCTGGGGCCCCTGCTCTTTAACATCTACATCCAGGGTGGCCAAACCCACACGCCAATGTTGACCGTAGGGGGAGGGGGTGGAGGTGGAGGCGAACACTGTGCGATCTGTCGACGGAGGGGGAGGAGTGGTGGAGCTTTGATGCGCAATCGGGCACTATGGTCCAAACAAAAAGCACTGAGTAAGTGCATAGAACAAATCAGCGATTGGATGTGTCAGAACTTCTTTCAATTAAACATAGATTAAACTGACGTCATTGTTTTTTGTACCCAAAGAAGAAAGATTAAAAGTCAGCACAAAGCTTCAATAAGCTTTGTTGCGGAGTTAAAGAAAGCTAAAAGGAAAAATAAGACAGATGCAGAAATTCCAGCGATTACAGCCCCGAACTTCACACACCAAAAAGGAAAACAGAAATAGCTTGGCCTTCTTGGACAGTGCGGTGCACATTGAAGAAGACAGAGGCCTCAACATTGGAGTTTACAGGAAACCCACACACACAGACCAATATTTGATCTTTGACTCCCACCACCCCCTAAAACACAAACTGGGAGTCATCAGGACTCTAAACCACAGGGCCACAACAATACCCACAAACACAAAGGGGAAACAGAAGGAACAGAATTACGGCAAGGCAGCCCTCAAAACCTGTGGCTACCCGAACTGGGCCTTAGTAGAAACATCAAGGCAAAAGAAAACTGACAGAGTAGAAAACAGTAATAAACGGTAAACATGGTTATTCCGTATGATGCTGGAGTCTCAATTTTCAACAAACACGACATCCCGGTTTGTTTCAAACCCAATAAAAAAATCTGAGGCAGAAGTTTGTCCTCCCTAATGATAAGCTTTATAGACACAAACAGAGCAATGTGGTTTATGCAGTCCAATGCACTGAAGACTGTACTGATTTATACATAAGAGAAACAAAACAACCATTGCACAAATGCACCGGAGAGCAATCTCATCCGGCCAGGACTCAGCTGTTCACACTAATTTGAGGATGACAACGTTCACATTCTAGCCAGAGAAGACAGATGGTTTGAAAGAGGAGTAAAATAAGTCTTCTTTGTTAAAACAGAAAAATACATCTCTTAACATAGGTGGAGGCTTTGAACACAATCTTTCAGTTAGTTAGAACTAAAGAAGCCTCTTGGATGAGACAAGAAACGAAAATCTTCAACTAGTCCAGTTTCCTATCTAGAATCGCTCTTGATATCACCATGACCTGGATGAATGAGAACCTTCACAGACTGGTTGAGTAGTAATGAATTCATACATGGATTTCAAAGTCACTTTAAGACAATTAAACAGTAATTCTAGCATCAAGAATTAAAGGAATGATGTCCTAGCAAGACTTGGAAAAACTTGTCCATGCATTTATCTTCAGGTGACTTGACAACTGTAACGGTGTCTTTACAGGACTCACTCATCAGATAGCTGCAGCTGATTCAAAACGCTGCTGCTCCAGTCCTCACTAACATCGAGAAGGTGGAGCAATTATTTTCTGTAGTCGCTGCACTGGCTTCCAGTCTGTCAAAGAATTGACTTCAAAATACTCCTGTTGGAGTAAGGTCACTGAATGGTTTTATGGCCATTTCTGATCTTCTGCAACATTATGAACATTCCAGAACTCTCAGGTCGTCTGGGACAGGTCTGAGAACTACTAAAACATGGAGAAGTAGCGTTCAGTCACAACGCTCCACATATCTGGAACAAACTGCCAAAATGTGCAGTTCCACTACAATGTTACTGCTTTTAAAACAAAGCTAAAACTTATTTTTTCAGCTGCCTTTTATCAAATCACGTGATTATTCATCTCTCAAACTGCACTGTAACAAAATTCATTGTTATTATAACTTTTATTATTTTATTTAAAATTAAGTCTACATTCTATATTTATAGAACCTGTTTTAAATTGTTTTATTTTCCACTTTCTAATGTACACCACATGTACAAACAATGCTTTAGTTTTCTTTTGTAAAGCACTTTGAATTGCCTTTTGTTAAAATGTGCTATATACCAGTAGATAAACTTGCCTTGCCTTGCCTTGCCGAATGTGTTATTGAGTGATATGAATTTACGTCTTCCTCTGGATATTTTTTTGCTCTTTATACCCTATTCAAATGAACATTCAATAACAAGGACATACATGGTTCAGGTGATTCTAAAATATTATATTATATGTTTATATGATTTTTTTTATATGATTATTTAATTTAATTTTAAGAAAACCACCTAAAACGTTTTGTCACATTATTGCCATAACAATAGTTCATGGCTAGTCCAATCCATCAAACATCTTAACACAGATACATAGACACTAACACACACAACTCTGTTAATGATATGAGGTGGGCTGTCACATTGCTGTGGTCTATAATGGATGTGCATATTATTGGAAATATTCACATGGTGTGAGAACTGTGTAATATTCATTTTGCTTATGCCAGAGGGCTAATAAATGTATGGGTATACTGTTTTTGTTTTACCTTTCAACAGACACATTAGACAAATCACCATTCACATCTATACCACAGGTTTAATTACATTTTTGATGATAATCATTTAAAATTCATGAGTTTTCAACACACTTAATCTGAATTATTTAAAAGCTTATTAAACGTTAATGATTTGCCAAGCTAACATTATCATTTACTCTGACAGGCACTTAAAGGTAAGGTGAAGAGAGTTTAAGGAATCCTTGTTTGACCTTATAAAATATAATTTTTTGGCAACATTTTGTGTATGTATTCAGTGCAGTGGCCTTTGAAAAACATAATTGGAGTTGCTTACAATCTTTAGATTATTTACACAAACTGCATAGTCGGGTTATAATGGTACAAACAATTTTTTACACGAGCTCATGCTGTGATCCAAATGGATTATGATTAACACAGAGAAAGAAAAAAAACAGGGCCATGCTGTTCAGTTAAATGTGTTTGCGTAATATCCAAAACTAAACGCCCTGCACCAAACATCACAGCAAAAACACACTCTCATACCCGACACCCCTCTCTGCTTGGTTTTATTTGTTGTGATACTGGAGATGAAAAGTAAATAGTGCATATATTGTGGTATGTGTGTAATGGAATACCACAAAATTAAGTTTAAATGTCATACCACAAAACTGCACAAAATACAAATGTCTGTGAAACGGATATGACACTGATAAGGTTACAGCCTTAGTTTGATTCACAAAGCTATGTGGTTGTAATGTGCAGCAGATGAGTGTTTTTAATCTTTTATGAATGTATTCATGTTATGATAGCCCAGTAGCTTGTCTTGCATCAACAACTTTAATACACTGTTTAAGGCTAAACATAGAACTGCAGTCTGCTTAATTGATGATGTAGCTGACACACTTAAATACAGACATAACCCTGTAACAGGGAGCTGTACAGTACTTGCTCTCATACTTATCTCTGACTTTTCTGCCTCAAGAAATTAGATAAAACAAAAGCTCTCTTATTACAAAGTTCCTGTCATTTCCTCTCCTCTCCTTTCAGTAAACTCTCTACAACAGGGGTCTTCAACATTTTTCGGGCCAAGGACCCCCGAACTGATAGAGAGAGCGAGCAAGGACCCCTACTATATCTAAAATTGTGTTTTATATTAAACTGGGCCTAGTGCCATGTATAAACATAGCTACTCTGTTATTGTGCATTCAATTCAAAGCTATTCAACTAATTTACAAGTTCATATATCCATGTTTGGTTGGAAAAAAATATATATATATAAAAAATGGTCTAATCAATCAAAGATGTCGCGACCCCCCTGCAGTACATCCGAGGATCTTCATAGGGGTCATGGACCCCCTGTTGAAGACCTCTACCTTGATTTAAAAAAAAACACACAAAAACACAACCATTCTGGATGGAAGTAGCCCTACTCGGTCAAAATGGGTTAGGAGTCACTTCTTCTGCAGGTAATTTTTTCCTTGAAAATTCTCTTAACAACGAAGAATACACGTTGGAGTTGTCTACTTCCTAACTTTCTCACCAACTTTGCAGTAATTGTGTACTTGGAGCTTTCGTTTCTCTACCATTTTATTTCCAATCTTTGATGTGCTGTGTGATTCCAATGCAAGGTGATGTTTTGACTGATGCCAGCTGAAATGCTTAGACCAGCGGTCCTCAACATTGTTTGTGCAACGGACCGGTTTAAGAAAATCGAAATAAAATAATAGATCGGCAGAAAAACAAATATGCGACAAGTCTTGACGTGTGAAGAGGGACAGGCGGATGTAAGTGGGAAAGAATACGGCAATTTTACAATATCTTTTAGTCTCTGATAATCAATCAAATGGAAATGATTTGCGCAAGAGCGGCCAGTCTCGCCCTGGCCGCTCTCCACGGCTGTGTATCCGCAGAGAGCGATACGATGCTCCAGTCTATTACATTGCAAAGTTAAGACCCCGTATATAAACGACCCTCCTTCTTTATGTTTGAGTTTATGGACGACCATCAGAAATTAATGGAAATTCATGGTACAAAATGTGTATCAACGGTAAGTTTTTTCACAAATGCATTATTATAATTATATACATTATATACTCATTCCTAATAATTTCAGCTGTCACGCAATATTTGATTGTGAATGTTGAGCACTTTCTAAGCAGGTGACAAGGGAATGCATGAAGAATATAGTAAACAAAGCATCATACACAAAAGGATTAGTCCAGATGATATTGAAGCAAGTGACAGGGAAGGGGAATAATGATATTTCAGATATTCAAATGTAAAACTATGACCAAGGTGGGCTCTCCAAGTATTTAAAAAAAAAATGAAATTACATGAACTGGCTTAAAACAAATTAAACAACCTAACTTGACCAAAGGTAAACCAATTTAACCTTCCATTGATGATTACATTATTTGAGGTATTCTTTAAGTCTTTCACTATATATTTTGGTTTAAGATTAAGTTTTACTCTTAATTCTCAAGGAGTCCCAGATTGAAGTCTTTATCCAAAACAGTCCACCCTGCCTGACAGTGAAAGGACCGACAGTCACATTTGTTCTATGTAGAATTCAGACGGAAAAAAAACAAATTGCTATTATACCTCATCATATTCAAGGTTTAAACTCATGTTTTGGGGTGGTAAGTAATTCATAGTTCTATGATTATATTTAGATTAAGTTTTAAATTAGACATTATTGTCTCAAATAAGTTTGCAAAAAAGTGGATTTATATGAATTTTCTGTTGATAATCAAATTACTCGAAACCATAATGTATCAACACACATCCACTTTAAAGCATAATGCTCTCCCTTTAGCCAACTGAAAACCCCTTTTTCATCAGTTTGAAACTACAGTCCAGATTCAACCTGATTTAGACTTCTTCCCACAAGCTGGTCTAATGAAAAGAAAACAATGACAGTCAGCGATGGGACGCTTCTAAAAGCTGTAAACTGCAGAGGAACTTACATCAAGGTGATATTCTGGTAAAGGTCCTCGATGTCCCCGGTACTATTCCCGGCGCTCCCGGAGGACAGCAGCGGGAAGAATTTGCTGTTGTCCGACTTATTGCAGTAAATCTCTGCGGGAGAGCAGGTGCAGGTGGGCGGGCAGTCCAGCAGGGAGCTCAGGTAATTGTGGAAGAAGATGCTGAGCAAAAGGAAAAGCCTCCAGCAGCACCACGTCCTTGGAGCGCGGCGTCCGCCGAATGCGCCAGATAAAGCACCGGAATCGTCCATACTGTCACGACCAAAGTCCCTTGAATTTGTTTACAACTTTGCTGCGAAGCGGTAATGACAATAATGCAAGACTCTCGGACGTCACGGGTTGGTGTGTGATGACTGGTGTCCTCGCTTTATTTCGCTCAGTTGAGTGTGAACGTTAAAATAAGCACATGCCCCCATTCATGGCCACGCGTATCCATACGCGTGGGTGCATATGTAAGAGATTCTTATTATGCCAGTCACGATTTCTCTGCCCGATTAAAAAGCTCAAACGAGAAGAAATAGAATTATTAAAAATTCCCATAAATATTTTAGGTGTCTGACATGAAGGGCTGTAAGGGCGTGCGGTCTGGTTCTACTTCTCTTAATCTCTCTCTGCATCGTTTTTTCTCTTTCTCTCCCTGTCCCTCTCTCTCACGCTGTTGCTGTTAGACTCCCAGTCTTCGCGAAGGAAGGGGAGTCGTAGAAGGCTGCTGTGAGAAGAGAGACTGATCCTCTGAGCCTCAGGTCCCACCTACTGGGCAGAGTGGCAACTGACACATATGTGATCCATGGGCACGCACGCACACGCGCGCGCGCACACACACACACACACACATGAAATGGTGATAGATACGTCGGTCCAAAACTAACATTTAAACAGGATATGTCTCGTCCCCATGTTATAAAACTTAAAGCAGCCACTTGGGGGCAGCAAAATAGACTGTAAGCAGAATACTGACATGATATCATTTTATAAAGTTGACATGGTGTAGCCAAGTTAGTGATCATTCTTTGTTCGCCTGTCTCTATCATGCATTCTCTTTGAATGATAGAGATATACATGAACCTGTAGTTATGTCATTTGTTAATAATAAATCAGCACAATAGTTTTGTAAACTTTGAGAATGTCTATACACAACAGTACACAGTATATACCATGACCCCTGGTCTGTCCATTGGTCTGTACTTCGGTCTGTCTGTCAGTCTGTCGCTCTCCTTTCTCGTCTGTCAACCCAATGGGTCATGGCAGATGAACACTGTATACCTTAACACATCAACTCCATATAGTTTTTATTTGAAATATGCACACATAGATAGAATCGATGGAATAAACATTTTCAAATGTTTACTGCAAAAAACACTTCAGCACTTGAGCGGGAGGAGCCAAGGACTGAAATACCACCCTGAATGAGTCGACAACCCACCACCTTACAAGGACATTAATTTTAATAGGTTTTTGTTTTATATAATTCAGGGACTTTTAATATATATTTTTTTTTTATTGACCCAAAAGTTAGTTGGATCCACTGATACATGACATTATAAAACGGGAACTAAACTATGGCTTTAGAGTCCAAGCTGTTGTTAGTATGTATGTCAAATGGAGTCTCTTCACACTTTGTGTTAATAATGAAGTATGTAAGGGGGGTACTTTCACTAGTCCTCTTTAATGTGTACATGAATGATATATCAATTTTGAGGCTGCAATACTGGATGCATGACTGGTATCACGTGGAAGACAATGCCAAAAAATATTGTCATGATATGTAGAACAGAAGAGGAATTCAGCTTTCCAGATTTTCATCTGCCTGGGCAAGTGGCAAGTTTTTGTAGTACATTTATCTGGGGTTTTTCAAAGCAGATTAAATGCGTGACAATTATGATAAATATAGGCAGGGTTTTGTGCTATATGATCAAGCTGATGTTGGCAAGAAAAGATGTGTTTAGATCATGTAAAGAGAAGTCAGATGAAAACATAACGCAACCCTCTCTATGACTTCCTTTTTGTGGTTTAAGTATTAAGGGGCAAGCACGCAGTAAATTGTTTTGAAGGAGTTTGGACATTGCAGTTGTTAATTAGAAATCTGATGCATAAATTCAACTGCCAACTAAATGATTTCCAAAACATCATTATTATGCTTTTGTGACATCCTTTTTGTAGTGCTATCCAATACCAGTCACTCCTGTGGAATCATTGGTATTGGTATACATTTGTTTTGTTGTGGTGCTGTTTTTATTGTTGCTGTGTGTTTTCTGTGTAAGGGACAATGAGTCTGGAAATAAAGATGGATGGATACAACTAATAGTGCATGAAGGCAATAGGCAGCAGCCACACTGCAGCATTACCAAGGCTGTGAAGCAACTCTCTGTGTAGATTGGAGCCGCCTCTGTCTATGAAACACCTAAAGGTGCTCCCATGGGAGCAGTTTCATCAGAGGCACTCTCCTTGAGTTAGAGTATGAGCATGACAATGTCTCTCTCTGTTTTACAACAGATTGCTTTGCTAAAACAGTATGTTTTCTGGGACAAAGAAATCCAACATAAACATATACATAAAGGAACTGTACTTATTTTGGTAACTTAATTAGTTTAAAACAAAACACCAGTTCCTGCAGTTAGACGAATGAATAATCTTAAGTCTCTCAATCATATATATAAAATATATAAAATATATACAGTATATATAATAACATAATATATAATATATAAAAAAACAAGAAAGGGTGATGCTACATAACAACATATTCCTATCTGAGGATTTTCCTAAATAACACCTTCTTCTATATGCTACATTTATCATGGTGTCCCTAACCTGTCTATCTCCTCTTGATGTCTAAAACTTCCTTCCTTTCAACCCAAAATATTTCATTAAAAAGGTCCACCCCCATATTTGCCGCCAGATTTTCCCATTGTGGGATGAATATAGAATTATCATATCTTATCATCAATATCACAACCTTCTCTAAGAATCCTATGCTCCTTTTACCGACACTTGACCTTTGAGTACCACTGATTCGGTCTTGCACTACCTGCCAAACACATGTTATTATTATTTACATTTTTCTGATTATTATTTCTGTTTGTATAATTTCAT
Source organism: Colistium nudipinnis (assembly GCA_016785305.1). NCBI lineage: Eukaryota > Metazoa > Chordata > Actinopteri > Pleuronectiformes > Rhombosoleidae > Colistium > Colistium nudipinnis. The sequence continues at coordinate 557,770 of JAFBJU010000906.1, read as the reverse complement.
ATTGTAGTCAGAGGAATCTTCTGTTTTTTTGTTTTTTTTGTCCTTTCCGTAAACCACTGCTGCTGCTGTTATTTTTTGCTCCTCTGTGTTTTTTGGCTGTAAGCTTCTGGTCCCACCCGTTCAGATTTCATCAATCAGATATTAATGTCATGACTTCTTAATGTACCTATGACCATAATGCATTATGCATGAACTATTGATTCCTAATGGCCAGTTAATGTACTGTATGTAACCAGGCTGTGGTTTCATGATAGATGGATTGAAACATTCCCCCCACTTCCTTTATCTCTTGCTCTCTCTTTGTCTGTCCCTCCACTTGCTCACTCTGTCTCTCACCACACACACACCCGCACATTCACACATTCACAAATACACACACAAAAAATACACTTGCAAGCTTCCTCTATCACAGACCTGGGCATCAAATTAACCTGCATTCATCATTGCCTTATTATTATCATTATTTGTCTAATTTCTTGTTTCATTAAATTAATTACATAAGCTGTTGTGCTCAACAATAGCAGGCCTTTGATGAATGAAATTTGCCTTATCAAGAAGAGTAAATAAAATCTAAATGATAGATTGAATTGATAGAATTGAATAGATTAATAGAATTGAGTCAAATGTTATTTATGTGAAATTATGAATAATCATTCTCAGTAAATTCGCTAAACTTTATTAAAAAAGTTTATTTTATTTTTATTAAATTTAGTACTTAATAAAATAATAATAATAATTATTAATCAATTACAGCTGGGGTTCTCAACCTGTTTTGGGCCAGTGACCCCCTCTCCATTATCCAGGTCTGCTACCGCCCCTCACCAAATGTAGGCTGAATGTCTGATTTTAACTTTGATTATTATTATATTTGTATTATTATGATTATTATTCCAGGTGTTTATTATTTATATGACAAATTAATTATAAAGATTTTTGAAATTCTCATCATTATTATATTACTTTGCAAATTATTAGGCTGCTATATGATGGCATTATAAAAAACTTGTCTGCTTTCTCAGAATGAATTTTGTGAAGGTGCTCCTGGAGATGTGAGTGTTTCATGGCCTCATTTGAGAAGACTTTTTCACACAATAAACACATTGGAAGTTGTGCATTGATTGGGGAAGGCAAAAATCCAAAATTGAGAAACTCAACAGAATATTGACAGCATATTTTTTACTCTGGGCCATTTCGCTGCTATATTGCTTATAGGAAAAAGGTAAAAAGAAATGTGTACCTACAGCATGTACCATTTGGCCGTGTGTGTGCTTGTGTCCCACGGCCATGTATCCACAATGAGCGATACGATGCTCTGGTGTGTGTTGTTGATGGGGGTGCTACCGGGTGTGTGTTGATGGGGGAGGGGACTATCACCCCCCGCCCCCGACCTTCTCTAAATGCCCCTTGGGGGGAACCCCTGAGCTAGATGAAAAGAGACGCCTCTGTGTTCATCAATAACATGAATTTTGTTTTTTCTATCGCCACCTGTTATTTTACCTCCTTTTTTCTCAACTTTCCATGAGGATACTCCTGGGTCATTAATAGGGTCCTTAACCATTAATGGTGGTAGAAACAGGGATAAAAGAGCTTACCTTATCTTATCTTAGAGAAAGATTATAACAAGAATGATTTTGTAACAATATTTTTTAACCCCTGTTTGTGCTGCTTACATAGCCAGCAGAACACTCCTAAAACCAAAAAAAAATTAAACTGAAATAATTCCCCATTGATTCTCTGTGTCTTATTTATTCATTTATCAGTGTGTTTATGCATTTATCGATTTATTTACCCATATTTGTCTTGTAGAGGGGTGTCAAGCTCATTTTAGTCACGGACCACATACACCCTAATTTGATCTTAAGGGCTGAACCAGAAAGAAATATAGCATAATAACCTATAAATAACAACAACTTTAAATAGTTCCATTTGTACTGTACAGGTCCTCTAGAGATGGAAGATTGCAGCCGTTCACCCTCTCTGTAGAGCGGATGATGCGCTGCCATCTGCACCTGTCCTTAGCAGTTGCATCAGTGTACCATATGGTGATGGAGGAGTTGAGGATGAACTTCATGATGGCAGTGTAGAAGTGGACCATCATCGTCTTTGGCAGGTTAAACTTCTTCAGCTGCCTCAGGAGGTACATCCTCGTTGGGCCTTTTTTATTATGAAGCTGATATTCAGCTCCCACTGGAGGTCTGGGGGGATGATGGAGCCCAGGAAGCGGAAGGAATCGCAAAGGGTGATGGGGCGGGTGGGGCTGTGTCCATAACCATCTCCACGGTCTTGGAGGCGTTGAGCTCTATGTTGTTCTCCCTGCACCAGGTCACCAGTTGGTCAGACTCGCACCTGTACGGTAATTCATCTCTGTCGGAAATGAGGTTGATGAGGGTGGTGCAAACTTCAGGAGCTTGACAGACTGATGACTTGCCAAACCAATATTTGGCCCTCTTGAACTCTGCTCTGTCTTCACTCCGAAACGCCTTATCCTTCTCCGACAGTGGTCTATAGAGCCACCATCGAGAGCGTGGGCAAAAAGTGGTATGAACGTTTATGTTGGTGTAGAAATGGTCCAGTGTGGCATAACACCAGCTCCTAACCCAGGGCTGTGTGGAGGAAAAGGCTAAATTAAAACTCGGTTATAGGAGTAAACACAATACATCATTAGAAAGGTCTAAATCTGGAAAGAAACATAATGTCAGAAGACTATAAGTAGTTTCTCTGTTGACCTTTGAACCTTTGCCTCAGTGCATTTTTGAACGCTTGACATTCTGCTCCAGAAGGAACTACATACAGTACATGGGAAGAGAACTAAACCAAGGCTGTGTGAATATGCCAGACTGGGTAGAATCACCAAATGTGGGCCGTCAAATAGGGAAAAAAATATTTTCAGTCATTTCATTATTAGATATTATTGTGATTAATTATGATTAAATCTGATCATATTGATGTGTTTCCAACTACCTTAAACCCAATACTATATTCTCAACTCAGAATTGTTTTAATCCAAATAAAATCTATTGTATCTTTAAGAACTACAATTCCCAATATACCTGTGGTGCAGCTTTATAATAAGCGACACCTCATTTGTAGTTTTTCAGTATGCAGAGTTTTTTTTGATTAAGGTTTTTAAAATATATATCTACTGATTTGAAATATGTAGCACAGTCGAATCAGCATTGATACGTCATTGAGACACAATATGTGAAGAGAAATTAAGGATGTTGTTTTATTTCAGATGTATTTTTGTCAATGTGTATCCATGCCTTGCATTCATTTTAGTAATTGGGGTTAGCTGACACATTTAATTGTGGCTCCTTAGCAATTAAACTGGGTTACATTAACAACTGTAAACTGTTAGATTCTTGTAAAATGACTTGTGGCCCACATTAGGTGAGGGGGGCAGTTGACCATCCCAGTATATGTGTTAAAATAAAGTGCCGTTTGGGAGCCGAAAGAGCTGGCGCTTCTTGATGAGCCGAGCCAAATTCCCATGACTAAATAGCAAGTAGAGTTGAAATTTGAATCCACTCCAAATGTAATTCTGCAGAGGAAATCTGACTTTATAATGGTCAGTAGAAAAGCTCTTAGGTAAAAAAAAATACACTTGGGAAAAGAGTCACAAACCTGAAGAGACACTGAAGACCCCACACAGAAACAGTTAACATGGTGTCCAGATAAATAAAGCCAAATTCAAAGCTAAATAAAGAGAACTACTAACAGCAGAGTTGTAATATTATATTTTGGCATCACAACAATAGCTTTGCAGATGGGGATATAGTCTCATAGATAGTCAGAGCCCAATAAGCTACACTGGCCAACCTTTCGTTTTGGTGCATTAAACATGCTGATGTTTATACAAATACAACGTCTGGACTAAAACTAGAATAAAACTAGCATTGAAAGATTAAGATCTAATATTTATGTCATCATTATTACTGAGATCAGCTTACTTAATGTGATGAACAGATACTGAATCAGCTCAGTAACCACATCATGAATAGGGAAATAGATACATAAATATAATTTATAATAGAAGTTCTGAAAAATATGAATTGCTTATTTGTATTTCTTATTTAAAAAAGAATGTGACTTAACAAGTCAACAAACGGCTAAGGACCCTGTTTCTTAAGTGCAACACACTAGCTCATCATCTAAAACTCCAAAAACACATACACACACACAGGCATATAAACCACAAAATATCAAAACCACACAGTATTTTTAATAGAAGTCCATTTCCTTTTAAAGAAGCAATAAAACATGAATTTCCTGGCTGTCCTGAACCTTCAATGTGGCCTCAGGGCTTTCTGTGGCTCTGCTGTGGCCTGCTAAAAAGCTAAACACATCAGGGTGTGGCCAAAACCACATGCATCTGAAACCACCAGAAGCAGTGCAGGAACATTACTGTCTACAGTGTAAAAGTGGTTTAATGTACTGTAGCTCACAGTACAGTTGTAGACCTACTCATTTAAAATGCAAACATCATCAGTTTGATTTGTTTTTTATATTCTTTCTTGAGGCTTTAAAAAGAAAGTGAAGCAACTGGTGTTTGATTGTTCATAATAATACTGTACTACCCGACATATCCATATATTTGCATAATGTCAGGCCTAATGCATGAAGACCACTCAAGATGCAAAATGTGCTTTTCAATATTTCTGCTCGTCAGTATATGTTGCTGACAAGCTCAACAGCAATTGCACTTAAGGTTTCTAAATAAGTTTTGTGACCTGCATTTTACAAAATATTCATTCTCTTGAAATGTAAGTAAGCTACTCATGTTGTGGGAGCAATTGGGTCACTGAAAGTTTCAGATGGATGTTTATTCAAAATGGTGCGCACCACATAGGTGAACGCACCATGATCATATAACACGTTACATGTCAAAACAAATTATGTATATGATGATTTGCAAAAATATATATCTTGTGTTTTATCTATGTACCCACCTTGTCCTTTGTTTGCAGCACAGATATGAAAGATGAAAAAACTTTTGTTCTATATATAATGTATACATAATATGTAAAGAGTATTGTGCATCTATTAACATTAAGAGTCTAGTAAACGCTTTTCATGTCCATGCTTCATATTTGAACTAAAATGTCAATTGGGATTCCCCAGAAGGCAATGATAAGTTATCTAAACAATAACTAACAAAGATTACATGACAGAAATGGTGTAATGTTGAGATAACTTTAGCAACTTCTGATTCACTAACGTAATTGCATTTCTCTACATCCATCAAATTGTACCATACATACAGATGAAGGGGTAGTGTTGTTTCTTAGTCTTCGTTGATGCGTCGATGATGAAGGAAACCACGGTTGATACTGACTTGGTTAAGAATAAGTTTATTATAACAAAGTAACAGCATCATACAGGCAAGCCATGGTTTTGCCTGGGAGAAACTGTGGCCGAACCATTTCTCATCCCGAAGTACAGTCAGGCAGACGGACATCAAACAGTTTGATAGCATGCACAGAATGTCCTTGGGTTTCCGTTTCCATATATGGTATACTTTGATCTTTCTTAGTAAGGAGCTCCTTCTACATTTCACTGTCATTCCCTTGACCTTCAAACAGGTTATCTCTCCAAGAGAAGGGAAGGCCGGATACTACATTCCACTTCGGTTCCTCCTCCAGGATAAACTCTTGTCATTATTATTTGGAGTAGAAATACCTGTTACAGATGAAGGCACTATACTAGGGTTATTTAAGGTTCATATCATCTATATAATGCAAATTATTCAGACACTACATATTTTCCCCCCTTCGAGAACTTCAAAGAGTCTCGAAAAAGAGATTAATGACATCAACGTTTTTTGTCAATTGATTACATAAGGATTACATAATAACATACACAATATACTTATAACATGCTCTTATGTCCATCCATAGTCTTATCAATATAGTACATTTGTGGAGTGTGGGAGCAAAAAACCCATCAGGCAGCTTACTTTCTCATGATATCAAATCACATCCATCAAACAATCTAGACAGGAAAACTCTCTCACGATCCCTCTGCCCCAGGCAACCACATATAGTTTCCAAATCAATTAAAACTGTTCTTAGAATTATAAGACAAAACATAGATGCAGACGTTTGAAACCTCAGAAATAAAAAGAAAAAATGTGTCCAAAGATAGGCTGGTCGACCCATTGTACCTTCCAGTGGACCTTTTCCTGCATAACACCTTGTGTGTATTATGTTAAGTTGGTTTTGTTTAGTTATGTCATGTCTTGTCTCTTTATGTTTAGCCACGCCCTTTCCTCATGTGTCTGGTGAGCACTCCCTTCCTTACCCAAGTTTCCCGCCAGTGTGATTGTCTGCCCCTCCCTAATGGTGTCCACCTGGTGATGTAATTTCCTCATGTGTATATATAGTCCTCGTCTTCCCTGTCTCGCGGCCAGATCGTCTTGTGTTTCGTGCCAAGCTTTCCAGCGTTGTTCCACAGTCATAGTAGTTTGCATTTAGAGTTCTCTCATAGTAAGGTAAGATTAGATAGTAAGTATTTTTGTGTGCTTTTTGTATTGTTACTGATTCATCAGTAAAATACTCTCTTTTTTTTTTACTTCACTCCTTGTGGTCTTGTGCATTTGGATCCACGCCTCGTACAGCCTTAACACACCTGTCCCTTAGCATTGAGAAAATAAAGATAACGCCTGAGGTCCCAATTTACCGACACCATGCAGTCTTAGAAAAACATCAATACTAAAACAAAGTGATATCTCTTGCTAGAATATGTAGTGTATAATAAAGTACAGTAAAACATACATATTTTTGTTTTCAATATTACAGGTTACATTATAATATACTTAATATTAAAACATGCAGGAAACAAACGTATATATCAAATTGTTGCTCTTTAAGCAGCATCAGCTTCTAGTGTAACATGCATTAAGCAAAACCCCTTATCGTGGTGGAGTCCTTGTTCAGGGTCCGCCATTCCATTTTCATCCTCCTCTTTCATCATTCATGTTTGAGTGTTCGGGTCCATTAGGTTATAAGGATCTCTGGAAGCTCAACCACCCTCAAAGTGGTCTCCTGAATATTGTCCAGGGAAGAAGAAATCAACAACCAGTATCTAACATCAGATGCAGTATCATACATTCACTTTTATAATATTTTCACATTATACCATTACATGTTTAACATTTCCCATTTCCCCCCTTTTAACCATGCACATGCACATCCCAAAAGTAATGTTGCTTAAGATGAAGTTAGATATTTAAACTAAATATCTCTCTCCTAACTCCTCCCAACTCCTTCCAATCAACTTCCCTATTATCTTATCTCTTACACTGTATCTTATTACTATCCCTATTTCCTCCTCGTCTTCACTTAAGTCATCCCTATGTAGTAGCGGCATCTGACTGTTATCTGCCGGCATTATAACCCCAACCCATCTCAATATCATATCCACAGCAAAGGTCAACAATAACGTACGAAACAAAACATCACACACAAACAACATCACAACAAACAAACACACTAACAGTGATAGAATATCAGCCACCATAATCGGAATTAGTATGGCTCCTACTTGTCCCAATTTTTCTTGCAACCAAGCATTGGCAAACCATCCAGCCCCTTCTGATGGGCCAAATGCATCCCTTATGAGTTTCTACGCATCTATGACACTGGCGATGTTGTCGGAGTTATCATGGGTCAAAGTATAACAGGTTTCTTCAGTCAGATTTAAAGTTAGCAGAGGCCACCTGGTTTGGCCGGAATATAATCAAAGTCCATGTCATGTCTAAGTAACGTCAATCGGTGACTCCTCTGAGTATTTGACAAGCATTCGAAACCTCGTATGGTCTCATTTGCAAAACCTTGCAAGGTGTATGTAAGATTATCAATACACCATACCATGGGCAAAATTGGCTGTGAATAGCCTTGTTGCTGTTGTGGGGGCAGCAAATGTGGTTGAGTCTGACTCTGCATAACCACAGCTTGTGTTTTCTCCTTCTTATTATTATCCACCAACTGTATTTGGTTGAGTTTTCGGAGTCTCCTCGTCTTGTTCCTACTGCTCATGCTCCTTTCTCTGATATAGATCGACTTGATGGGCCACTTGACAATTTGCTCCTCACTGGCAAGGGCAGACCCTTCTGTATTTTACTTCGCAAGATTGATTGCTCCAATTGATTCAGATCTGGGTCATGTCCTGTGACACTAGATGAGCCCTTGACACATAAGCTCTTGGATTTTCCTGCGGGCCCAATGGCTCAATCAGAATGTTATCAGGGTGTACGTTTTTTGGAAATGACTCTCTCAATGCTGTCCACATCCTACCTCTATTTGCAGCAAGCAATTCTGGATCATACACCCTAGCAGCTTCTTCTGATTCAATCTCACTATCACTTCCTGTTTCCAATCATTTGACTTTCTGTCCTCTCCAACTTCCCAACTGCTTTTTCTGTTTCCTCTTGGAGCTCGGGTACTTCTTTATGCTTGTTTTAGCTTTTCCTTGCTCTAGAATTTGCTCATCCTCAACCACTATGTGATAGTTGCCCTCCTGTCTGATCACTGGGAGCTGGATAAACATCAGTAAACTTCACCGGATGGTCATAAGGTGGGGGCTTCTTTGCTGATGCCGTATGTGCGTAAGGTTGCCTTTCTTCTGCACCTTGTATTTTGCCACAAGCACCTGTATTGTTTTAATCACATCCGGGTTAAGAGTCCCTTCCACTGGCCAAGGCTGCACAATGTCTGGCCAATGCTTACTACTTCTTATTCTTCTGTACTACATCAACAGGAGTGATTGCTTTTGTAATCTTGGTGCCCATATTTGACATTATAATTGACTCTCTTATATCCTTGTATTGTAAATCAAATCAAATTAGTTGAATAACTATTTCTAAAGATTCGATCAAGAACAAATTAATTTCTCAACCCCGAAGAATCCAAAGGATTATCACTATGACAGAAAACTCTTAAAAGTGTCAACATAATTTCAGTGTTCAATCTCAAAACAGCCCAGATCAAACTATATCATGCTAAGGCAATAAAACCAGCATACACAACATTCAACAGTACTTGAACCCAAGTATCTTTTCCACAAATGCTTAATCAATGTAATATTCCATTAATTAGCCAAATGCATTAATTAATCAGTCCGTTGCCAAGTTTCTTTCTTAAATGATTGCAATTGTAATCCTAATTTGTGAACGGAACTACTTTAGTAACCCCAGATTGCTTCTTACACTGCAACTGGAGCAAAGCACTATAAGACTATATGTGAAATCAAGCCAAATACAGTATGTATCCACAATGTTATCTGTTTTAGAGTGTACACATATAGGTAATGCAGGTATCCTATTGAAAGTGTTCATGGAAAAAACTTAATTTTATTATTTCTCCTTCTCTCTCTCAGATAGAGAGAGAAGAGTGGGCGCTCTTCTGCCACTCTTCTTATGAGGAGGAGTAAGCAAATTGGTACTCCGGCTGGGACTCCACCCCTTGCCTGACCTCTTAAATGTAGCCACTCCTTTTAAATATATCCAGAACTTCCAGTATAGACTGGCGCTCAGAGAGTGAGCTTCCTGTCCACTCTGCCCTAGGGTCCGAGCAACCTGGCACAGCAAACCACAGATTCAAAGCGCACACAAAAAAACAAAAGCTGTATCCTCACAATCAGCAGCCAAAATACAAAACTATATCCTCTAGGTTTTAAAACTCTCTTTCCTCTAGTTTTAAATATGACAATATGCTCTTATGAGCAGTAAAAAATCACAGCAAAATGTGGTCACACACCCATACACACAGGCAGGAAAAGAAAAAGAGAAAGAGTATGCACCAACAAATCCTATATGTGAAATCAGAATTTATATTCTGGGTCTAAATTAGGTGACTTTTCTTTCCCCTCTTTTTCTACCCCGTGACGGTGTATGTGTTTTTGTGCAAACAGAATGTCCCCCTGTGACTCACCAAAGGATCATATTTGTTCTCAATTGTATTAACGTCCTTTAATAGGCTCATGTATATATTAACAAATGTAAAAACGTCCTTTAATAGGCTAATGGATATATTAACAAGTGTAAAAACTTCCATTAAAAAGGCTCATTGGTTTTTAACACTGAAGAGGCCAACATGTCTCTCCTTACAGGTTACTAAATTGCCTTTAACCAATCACCAACTCTACATTCCTGTTTTATTCATCAATTGCATATAAAAAAGAACATTCCACAGCACACACACAGCAAGATCTCCACACATCACACACAGACCGACAGCGCTTGATCCTAAGTTTTTTAAAGTCAACTCCTGTGTAATTCTCCTCAATTTTTATCAACCTTTTTAATTTGGCCAACACAAATTGTAACACAATACTTCACACTGCATGCTCAATGCACACAGTATACATTTGTTCTAAAATCGTCTCTTTTCACTTCTCTTCATCCCACCCCTACACTATATTTTAATCAATTAAGAGGTTATTTCTTATAAATAAATATAAGAATTGTCACCCCCTTAAACATTTATGCATTTCCTTATTAGAATAAATAGAACAAATGTACCAATATATTCAAACATGCTCCTCAAATGGAGGTACAGGTATGCAAACAAGTAATATGCAATACAACTCAAACAATTGCATACAAACTAGGGCTGCACAATATCAATTTCTATTGTTATCTATCTATTGTGTTTTCACGTCAACGTTCAATACATTTAATAAAATGGTTTACTTTCAATTGCTTTAACTCAAAAAGCACTTTGTCGTATTTTAGCAGTATACTGAAAGGCAAAACTGAGAACACTTAATATCTGTTTATTTACCCCAAGTAATATTGTTATTGCGATATTCAACTACAATATTCCATTATTTTTACTGATATGCAGCCCTTATACAAACACTAGCAATTTTTTCTGAAACTTGTACTTGCTTCTTAAGCTTGAAGAACTGAGCAGATAATGAGCTGAAACAAACCTTCAAACTTTAAGCTGGGCACTTCACCACATTTATCTTACTGAGTTTAGTCCATATTCAGACATGATGCCAATCATCATCCGAAAGTTCCTGAATCAAGGTAAGGACTCTCGGGTTCATATGAAGATGGGATGTGTGGGTCTTCTCCACTTTGGTGCCCTTCTCTGGGTTGATGGAGACACTTTGGGAAATACAAGAAAAACAAATGGCTAAATTAATAATAAAATAGCTTGGCTAACAACAAAAAAACTTCTTATTTTAAAGACACGTTGCTAAATGACAATTCTCTTAACCCTCAATTCACTCAAGCAGCTGCTTTTGATTTGTTTCAGTTTAATAAAAAGACATTATTGGATAAAGCCAACCCCAAAAAACACATACCTTTGGAGCACTCCAGGGTGGAGGCCAGCTCTGATGGGTACTGAATGTTAAAGTAATAATAGCTCCCATACATCATGCACATGGCAAAAACGAAGGAGGGGAGGTTGTCATGTATAATGTTTTGATCCACACTCAGCATGAACCGCCTTGAAGAATAGCAGGATTGTCCTGAAAATGAAGAAAAACACATTTCTAACCAAATTAAAACAAAACTTGTCTCCCTGAAACATTCCCCGCATTTTTTTGAGCACATATGTACATTTTAATGTCTGTTAAATTGCTCAGAAGAAAATAAAAATAAAGAAAAGGATGAAAGATGTGTTTTTACTGACCAAACACAACAATGGTGGGAGTCAATTGAACTTGGTCCATCTGTACTTCCCCTGCCAGGCATGTGTCCTCCACATAAGCAACAGAACATTGTGTCTTCCTTTTCATCAAAATAGGACAGCAAAAGCAACACTATCTCTTTGACCTCTTCCGAGCAACCACTCGGCTCTCCTCTCATCGCTTTAAACTTGGTTACAGCCTGTAGAGAGCTTTTGCTCGTGTACACACCAACAGTATTCATGTAGTTCAGTTGTTGTTTCCCCTTTGGCTCCACATTCCATGTGATCCCATTGAATGCACCCATAAGTGTCCAGGATTGCTGCTCTCTATTCTGGAGACACTTTTTCTGTGTCTGACTCATCAGTGAGATTCTTTCGTTTTCTTATTTTTGGATCAATGATCACGTCACATTCTCTATCCTATTTTGCAATTGGTTGACCAGAGAGTGATACCCTTGTCCAATCACATCTCTCTCTATTATGTCTTGAAAGATGTTGGATATTTTGCCACCATCCATTCACTTCAGTACAGTTTCTCCTACTTATGCAAGTACTTTTTTCGCTTCATTTCACACACCAGAATCTGGACCATCTCTCTTTGTCTTTCGTGGACTTGGTCGTTTTCCTCTCTCCAATGTCTGCATCAGTTCCTCTGGAAACATATCCCACGGTATAACAAAGGTATCCACCCAGTCTATATCAGGGCATTTGCAAGGAAGTGGTGGAGGATGAACTTCTGTTTGAATAAGACTGCAAGGATGCAGAAGATCATTGGCAAGCCACACAAAGACGAAACACTGTTTTCAGGAGTGGCCTGCAAAAACACACATATACAAACAAAATGGGTAATAAGGAACATCATTTTAATGTTTCTATTTTTGTTATTGATCTTGTATGCAAGCCACTTTGGGCACTGGTTGCATCCTGTATTGCAATTACTTGACATACATTTCAGCTTCCGGCTTGAATTGGCCTCAAAGCTGACAACAAATCAATTTCCCCAATAAACTGGAAATTCCTCAGACGTTAGTTAGTTAGTGCATGTGTTTTGGGGAGAGCAGCATTTCACAAAAGTGCACAAGCAACAAGGTGGGGATGAATATTTTAGTTTTACCTCATTAATGTCACTTCTGATCTTCATTCTCTCTGAGCTGATATCTGAATTTTCTTTTGACATTTGACAGTAGTGAGCTTTTTTTCACAGTGAAAATATAATGGCCACAATATTTGTTTCTTTGTTAGAAATAACCTTTATTTGTCCCACACAATCATGCACATGCAGCACACACAGCACATGTATTTGCAATCATTTTACCACTTGCCTTGGCCTTTATCCCATCTGTGGCCAGCACACACACTTGCATGCCCACAGAGCAGTGGGAAGCTTATAAGCGCCCGGGGAGCAGATGTTGAGTGCCTTGCTCATAGACATTAGGCGGAGTCTCTTGGGTAGTGTAGTGTTTGCATCTTCATCCATTCAGTTTATGCTTCGAGTTGGTCTTAAACCGGTGACCTTCTGGTTGGATGTGCGTCTACTACGCCACTAGTCCACCTCCCCCCACCTTGAGGCTGCAGGTCTGTCAAGTTCTCAAGGGATTTTGAAAAACTCTGCTCACTACCAGCATCCATCTACCTCTCTGTCCACGTAGGTAAATAAAAAATATGATACTTTATTACGGTGCAAAGCAATGTTTTACCAAAACCCAGTGCAGGGTGCGAAATACCCACCTATTACCTGCAATTTGTAGACAAATTCTGATATTGCTGGTAAAAATATTTTCAACTTGCAATTTTGCAAGTAAAAAAAATCCTCTGTATCATGATTGACGATTTTTAATGGCCACCGGAGAAACCGGAGAACAACAACGTTTCTGAAAACCGTCATGTCACACTCTTGTTAATGGAACATCTTTGGTGGTACGTCTCTAGTATTTTGGCCAATCAGAGTCAAGATAACGGCACCAAATTTCCGTGGAAGGACCGGTCGCGACGGGGTGGGAGACCCTGAACCCCCCTCTTGTCTCAGAGGGAGAGAAAAGAGTTCCCGGTACAGCGTTGCCAACTCGGCAATTTAAAATAAATCAAAACCGACAGGAGCTTTTTTCTGGGTTTATTGGAGACTTTTTGGTGCTTTGGCGACTCTGACGTAAAAGCATGTATCGTTGTCCTGAACGAACAGCGGGCGCTGCCGTGAGCCCCTCCGCCGCCCCAAAGCGTTCACAGGCGGTCAGTCTCACAGTAGCCTCTGCCGCAGACCCAGCTGCAGGCAGAGCAGAGGAGACTCAGACTGCATGAATTGCGCATGCACAGGGCCACCGCTGATGCCTCCCTGGCTAGCAGGGCACAATGTAATACTCAGTAACTTAAAGCAGGGGGTCAAAACTACGGCTCGCGGGCCATCTGCGACCCGCTGTGCTGTTTGATCTGGCCCATCACGGAGACCCCCCCCCCCCACATGTCACCTTTTTCACCTCTTGTGAGTTTGCAGGTTTGTTATAAAGTGGCACTCACATGGAATACTTCAGTTAGTTTTCACTTGAACAACTTTTTATTGTTTGTCATCTTAAAGTTGGTGAATCATGTGTTTCATTGTATTTTAAATAAAGTAGCTAGATCTAGCATGTTAGACTTCGGTTACCATTAACATTGGGGGTTGAGCAATAAATCCTTGTCATGTATACAGACTTGATTGACGTGTTTTTCTTAATTTAGGCAGTAACAGACCGATATCCCTATCAAAAGAACGGTGTCTATTCATGTTTATTGAGAATAGTTTCATGAGAAGATGCTTTTGAGAATTGAGCATTAAAGATATCATATTGATAATTTGCACCTTTCACAGTACATTCTAAAGATGATATGATAAATGCTTCACCAAAGTAAGAAGGTTGTAGTAGGGCAGGAACATCAACATGGGTACCTGCAGGCAGTTTTTCAGACCAAGAAATAAATGACTTCAGATGTAATAGAAAGTTTCAAATAGCAAATTTAGTAAGATATAATTTATTTTAAAATGTGAGTATTGTAAAAGCAGATGTAAAAGTCACATCAACACTTAATATGTTAGAACATGAACCTTTGCATTGTTGCCTTGCTGGAGGAAAGGAGGCGATAAGGGAGAGGAATGCCAAAGCTCTGTGCTATATTGCACAAAACAGCACATGCCCATATAATTTGACACTTTTTGGAGGCGTTAAAGTATGAAAACTAGACATCACCATATGCATTTGTAAAGGCCCACTCCACAACTGAATGTGTAGGAGATTTGTACTACATGTAGCTCAATTGGGAAGGCAATCTTCACTCATCTGTTCACAAACTTTTTCCTGTCAGTGAGGCCCTCAGGAAATCAGGAAAAAAGTTCATTACATTGAAGGTTTTTGTCATCCTGCAGATAAACTCACTAAATGGTATAGAGAATGACTTTGGACATGAGGTCATAAACAAGTAAATAAAACTCATTGAACAACACTGCTCACTTGTGTCAGTCACACTGAGCCTATTGACAATAATCACATTTATCTAGAAACATTTATCACTTATTCCTCAAATGTTTATGGATGGGCTCCCAGAGGATGGATATATGGGTGATATAGAGAGGTCGGGAAGATGGAGACAATCTCACATGGGTGAGAGGCATTTACTGAATCCCACGTTTGCCAAAAGGGCAATATAATAAATCTGAAATAAACAGTGGTATACAGTAATATTGTGATTTATTTATTCTTATTCCATAAAAGTCTGAGAATTCATGCCAGCGTGCTCTTACTCAAAATAGGCATGGCCAAATTCTCTAAAGAACAAGCAGTGATTGATGACATGGTCAATAACTGTTGTCCAATGTTCTTTGCAAATAGCAACATAGAGGTGGCATTGCTTACAGATAAATTGGGACTCCTTCTGAAGAGTTGGTGGACCAGGAGTTTTTACACAGGTGCATCAAAGAATCATTTAAGTAAAAACCAGCTGTAAAACAGCTCATCTCATCTCCAAAAATCTCTCTTACTAAAAAAACACACCATGCTCCAGTAACATTTATTTCTCTATATCTTTGCATGGTGATGTACAGTAATTCATAAACATGTTCACTTCTGCTGTATTTGCCATCTTTTCATCCACATCACATCTTATATCTTCTCTGGCAATGCAGCTCGTGAAGCTCATATGCTCATATGTCTGATCCAACCCTGTCAGGCTGCAGGAGAAATATCTCCACACCATGCATCCATGTTGTACAGCAAGGACAGCTGGTCATGTGGAGAGTTGTCATAAACCTTCAACCTCCACCCAGAGAACAACTCTTCTATGGGGTTAAGGATGGGAGAGTATTGAGGCAAAAAAAAGAACAGATATCCTACAGCAGAGTGGTTCTTACCCCACCGGGACAAGTGGATTATGGTGGTCATCCAAGAAATAAATGAGCCTCTCTGTATTGCAGGGACAATGAGAGGTTTGTACAAAAGCATTGAAGAGGGCTGCACACATTGTAATAATTATAATTGCTCCTCTCTGGTATGGGACATCAACAGTCGCCCACTTCTGAATAACCTTTCTTCCTCAGGTCATGTTTTTGCCAGGTTGAATCCGATTTGATCCACAATAAAGAATATATATGGAGTTGGTCTGGCCTCCATCTCCTAATAAATATACTGTTACCCCATACACTTTATATGTAAATCATGAAATTCAAATATCAAATGAATTTATGCACTGAAATAAGTAAGACGTATGTTAGCATTAGGGTCTTAGCTTAACAGCCAACAGAAGGGCTGCATAGTAAATGACAAGATAATTAATTGAATGCTTGTAAACAAACTTTAGCGACCAAAACCATGAATAAGTCGCTGAAAGGATGAGTTTGGGCATTGTACTGTGTCTGACTGTGTCTGAAAATATTGCCTTCCCAAGCCTTACCCTCTCGCCGCAACCAACCACCAAACCAAACTTGTGAGCAGGTGCTTAAATCAGGGGTTCCCAAACGTTGTCGTGCCAAGGACCCCCACATAGCATTAGCCTCTGATGGGGACCCCCCTGTTGCAATTTTTTCATCATCATCCTCAACATGTGTACATTATAAGATAAGATAATCCCTTATTGTCCCACAGTGGGACCATTTGCAGTGTTGCAGCAGCAGAGGTAAAAGTATACCAAAATAAATAGACACAGGTTCAGAACAAGTAAACTAAGGCTATGCAAAAGTAGAAAAAATATGTATAGTACTGAAGATACAATATATACAGTGACCTGAGTATATGCAGTGGAAAATGGACTGTATGTATGAATAATAATATAAGCAGTGTTATTCACATTGTGAAGAGAAAAAAAAATACAAATTATGATGGCAAATATATATATATATATGTCTATCTATATTTATATATAGATATATATATCTATATATATCTATATATATAGATATATATCTATATATAGATATATATAGATATATAGATATATATCTATATATCTATAGATACAGCTGAAAAACAGCCACCTAGCTGATAATTTTCAGATATATATATATAGATATAGATATATTTATGAATATATACATTTAATTAATACATTTTCTTAATACACATTTGTATTAATAATTCGTTTTTTATCAACACTAAAACATATATATTTTTTGTTTTTCATTCATTACATTCAGTGTGTCACTTTGTAGAGGCCTGTACTTTGTCCTGCACATGCAATATGTATGTCTCACGTCCCGGCATACTCTATTCTGGACATTTAGATGCTGGAAAATGTCTGACATGTATCCATGTTTCAGAAGCCACGAGGCAGCTGAAAAACAGCCAGCTAGCTGATAATTTTCAGATGAGAGGAATTCACCTATATGCACGTGACCCCCATACTGACATGTTCCCAAAACCAGTGGTCAATACTCCCAATAGTGACCAAATATAATATTGAGAATATTGAACACAAACTAAACATCATTACTAGAAAATTGTCCTAAATATTGCATTTCTGGCCCCTACACAAACATTTTGGTTTCTTCCATAACTTACCAATTCCATAATTAATATGAAAAAAGCTTTCAGCCAATAGGCGAGCATCTATAAATTAGCAGCTGGGCTAACATCATTCGTGGCGCATGTTCAATACGTAAAACTTACATGCACAGGGGTGCACATAACTTTTTTAATAAGTTACAGGATGCAATGCTCCCATGTGTGTCGACAAGGACGTACGCAAAGGCGCTTCTTGATACAAGTGACGTTATGCATTCTAGATTTTTGACGCCCATCCAAACATTTGTCATAATTTACCAAATAAGTTGACAACATTTAAACTCAGGGTTAGGGTTAGGGTTAGAACATATGGATGATATTGAAATATATTGATTTGAAACTGTTACATCTGTTTTTCGATTGTAACACGTTCTGCATGCAGATTATTATTAATTATTCCAAATTCTTCTATACATCAGTGGTGTTAAAATATTGTTGAATATGGAAATTACCTAAAAAAATAAACCTATTCCCAAACATCATATTATTACAGTCACTGCTTGCAAAGATGACCTATGAACTAGATAAAATGTCTTTTCATAGCACTTTTTTATTTCAAGTTTTTGTTCTAAGCTAGATTTAAGACATCCTCATTCTATATTTGTAGTAAACACACAAACATGAACAAATTTAATATCCCTATTATGGTACTTAATATAGGCACTAAATACGATACAAACTGTTACCTTAAACACCAATATAGAAAAGCTTAGCATTGACCTTGTTGTTTCACAGTGCTCACCTCAAGTGGCTACAGACTGGTATTAGGATGAACCCAGAGTCTCTCTTATCTGATTTGGTGTCCTCATACTTTAAGCCCAAATAAATATATTTATATCCATCATATTGGATTATTTAGCACTATATGGGACCCAAAAAGCCAGAGGGACAGAAGAGTCCATTTAGTGAATAATGGATTATTGCTTTCTGTGATTTGTTTAGTCAGAAACACTCACATACACAACAACATAGACACACAAAAAGATATAAGAACACTGGCTGGGTTGTGCCCCTGGCGGTGTAAGCCATCAGCCTTTAGCCATTAACAGGGTTTTATGGACCAGACCACCAGAGAGCTGACACACACACACACACTTTCTTCTGTCCTCCCTCTTCCTTCCACTCCCAGTCTCGCCTCTTACTCCTCCACCCATAATTATCAATACAATGTCTTGATACCTGCTCATATTATTACCGACCATTCTTATAATGCTTTTAAACTGCACTAGGTTGTTTTTTCTTGTTTGTCATCCTCACCCATAAACTTTCACTCTGAGAAAGTTGACTGTTTTTCGGCCTTTCATTGTTAATAGGTGTTATTTATATCAGTAAATCCTATAGAGGGGGTTTTATTAAAATTAGTGTGTGATTAGTCCATGTCAAAGGGATCATAAACCAAAGAAATGTATATACTTTATTTATTTTAGCTTAATAATACATAAAGGAAACAGAGGAGAGAACAAACAGGTGAGCATGAGAAGTACAACTCCCCAGCAGTGGGATCTTTGCTATGGGTCACCGTCATTCAAAATGGGCTCACCAACAAGTCCAAGTCCATATCAGTCTATCATTCTGTGATTGTTCAATAAGCCGATACACGTTTTGATCAAAACCAGAGAAACAAGCAAGTAAAACTCTCCTAGGTCTGGTAATACTTGTATCCCATATACATGATATAGAATCCCATCAAATAAACAAATGAAATCAAGATTCATTGCACCAGTAAAATCGTCATGGCTTGTGTACCTTCCCTCTTCGTATGCTGCCACATTTGGACCAGTAATTTATCAGTACAAAATAAAGGAAAATGTCAGTTTCTCCATATCTTTTCTCTAGCTTTTCCTTGTCTTGTTTTGTTGTATTACAAATTCTCATTTACAATGGATTAGGCAGCTGTACATGTGGTATGTATTTCACAACGCAACATTTTTTTTTTCTTATTTTGGCAGACATAGGACAGAAAACACATGCTGTAGCATCTTAAACATGTGCTTGTTTCTAGGTGCATATCATGTTAGATCAGGGGTGTCCAAACTATGGCCCACGGGCCATCTGAGGCCCCGCTGTGCAGTTAGATCTGGCCCGCCGAACAACCCCCCCACCCCCCATCGACAGAAACCCCGCGGCCCCACCCTAATGAAAAATAACTGGTTCCGGCACTGGACGAAAAATGACAGAAAACAACATTTATAGTTTTTTGCTATCACGCTATGGCTTGCGATGCCATGGACGAGAACTTTTATCTTTTAACTGACAGAGATAGCATTGAGTTTTCTAGCCAGTAACTGTTTAATGGCATCCTAAAATCCCTCTCTTGCGGTATCTCAGATAGAATATATCATTGGAGGCTAAGGAGCCAGTCTGCATTAACAGTTCCCCGATTGGTTGGTTTTGTTGCACATTTCTAACGCTGTGCAAATTCAAGCGAGCAAGAAGGCAAACTTGAGCTCGCGGAGGGTGGAGAGGTTGAGAAAGGGAGAGAAAGGCAGGACGTGCCAGCGCAGCGGCCTGCTTGCGCACGGAGCAAGAGTTTGTGAGAGTGCAATTTCTTTTCAAAATATAATTATGTGCATCCAAAACATATTTTCTGTGCACAAGGATTGAGGCACAAATATACAAGACATATACAAGACGGTTCAGAAATATACCTGGTCAGGAGTCTGTGAATATTTAGAAGCTAAGAAAATTGTTTGTTATATAAAAGTATTTTTTTGAACTTTAGATTATAATCATTTCATAGATTATGTTTTTTTTGTAATTATCTCTAGAGGATTTAATTATTTCTTTTTTCTGCTGTGAGAAACAAGTACCCCTGAGGATGTGCTGCAGAGTTCAAACTTCATAATTAGCATCTACTGATTGTGTAAGATTAAAGCATGTAAAGCATTTTTTTGCACCGGTATTTTGTTTGTTTGTTTGTTTTTGCACTGTTTCTTATTCTTTATTTTTTTTATTGTCTCTATTTATTCTTATATTGCATTCAGAGTGGACAGTGGATAAAGAATTTCAATGTAAGTAGTGTATTTTGCACATTTATTTTTGTAGTACTGCTGAATATGATATGAACAAAAGTGAAATAACTATCAACAAATAAGGTGATTTTTAACAGTGGTATTCCATTTACACAGTAGCAGCTAAAACATGTCTTTTAAATCAACGTAAACATTAACTAATGTAATCAAATGAAATATAAAACCAGCACATACATTACAAATTAATTGTATTTTTTAAGTTTTCCGTTCTTTTTCAAATGTTCAGTCGCAAGTGTCCCTGTTAGAGTGAGGTGAAGTGGGATTTACAGTACAGTGGTGTTTTTAGTGTGTGAAGTCCATGTGTGTAGTGAGTGTCCTTTAGAGAATCTCAGTCAAAAAAAGACACTTTGATTGACAGAGAAAGACAGCAGTCTGCTGGACAAGTTGTATAGGTTGAGTTGCAGACACAGAGTCTACGGTGAAGAGGGAGCTGAAATATAAAGATGACAATCACCTAAAAACCATGGGAGAGATGTGTTATATTTACCCATTCGGACAACGCTGTGTCTGTTGGTGGTTCAATTCCTTGTTTCTCTAGTTTAAATGTGTTCATTGACAAGCTGCGGATCCCGCCTTTCTCAAGTTCCAGTAGTGTATAAACGGGAGTAATTGGTGCAAGATGCAGTAGTATGTTGTTCAGGAAAATGCTGTACTAATGTGTGTGCGTGAATGGTTGTGTGATTTGGGTGGTCATTAAGACTGAAGAGCTATCTGAATGCAGAATGTTTACCATTTAAAATAATCAACTTAACTTAACTCTTAATACAAGAGTTAAGATTACATTTTAGGAAGAACTGAAAAGCCTGATTATTAGTGATTCAACATACCATCAGCAAACTAACACAAACCCTTACTTACATTTACACTTCATACTTCTACTCACAACGTCAACATTGCTAATGGTTTAAGTGCACTAGTTCATGTCGAAGCATGTGTAATATTAGACTACAGATCTATATGTGTATTATCCCTGTGCTTGGAGTCTTGCTGACGCACCATTCTCATCCAAGTGGTTAATTGTCCCAACCATAAAATTGGATGCAATCCTAAAAGTGCAAACATCAGTAAAGTGCAGATAAATAACTATACAAGTAAAAGTAAATTAAATAAAAGTAAAGTATTATATATATAATATTATATATTACATATATAAAATTAAATAAATATTAAATTGAGAAAGATCGTAAAAAGAAAAGTGAAGCATACACCACAATCAAGACATTCAAAGCTCTGTGTGGCCCGGTCTGTCACTACACTGACCTTTGCGGGTCCATCAGGATCTGTCTATGATAAATGATAAAACCTAGAACAAGACAGTCTGAAGAGGAAAGTCACATTTTTCTTGTTTAACAAATAGTTTGTTTTCCAGGAGACACTGTAGGACATACGAGTGTGTGTTTGCTTCTCTTGGGAAAAAATATATTGTATATTGATAGACAAAAACAAACCCATTTAAAAGTATTTCAACCAATGTTAACCAGCGCCTATAGACAGATGGGGCATTAGTCAATCCAAATGGCATCACCAGATACTCATAATGACCCACTGGGGTGTTAAATCAGGTCTTCTATTCATCCTCTCCCTTATCCTAAGCAGATGGTATGAAATTATTAAGTCAAGTTCCTGTAATAACTCAAATTTGGAGTCGATGAGAGGGAATGGGTTCCTGGGCTTTACAGTGATATTGTTCAGTGGGCTATAGTTGATGCATAGACGAAGAGAGTCCCTCCTTACGAAAAAGAACCCTGCCCCGGTGGATAATGATGACAGTCGAATGAATCCCCCCCTGAGGGGAGTGTCTATGTAATCTCTCATAGCTTTTCTTCTGCACCAGAGTCCTGGCTGCATGGGCTCCTCCGGAACAACGTGGGGCTCTGTATATTCTGGAGCAGGCGATGACTACGGTCGTGGCAATGACCTCGGCTCATGTCCAGTATCCAGTGGATGTCCCCTGACTTCATTGTAGTGCGATCATGGAGTCCAAGTCATAGGGAAGATCCAAAGGGGCTAGCTGGTGTTTTATGCTTTCTGGAAGACTGTTTCTGAAAATGTTCCACACATTTCATACTCATGGGCACGTTAACGCGTTATTATCGCTCATTACTCATTAGCGCCAATTGTTTCATTGCGCGTTAACTGCTGTTTTTCTTTATAAGGTCCATCTCTCACTGGCTCTGAATACACATACAGACAGACCATGGGTCACAGGAGGAGCGGAATGTTGATCAGTATTGGTTGGTTGATCAGTCACTCACGTGTCTCAACCAATGAAAGCATTTGGGGGCGGGCCTAAAACTGCTGCAGCGCTCAAATGAACAGGAGGAGACTCAGAGCGGTAAAGTTGGAAGAATGGATAAATGTAGTTAATGTCATTGTCACTACTCAACCTGCATCGATTGGGTGTTATTTTTCTTTTGTTGACTGAGAGTCTCATTCAGGACATCTAGAACGTGTGAATCCCAGCTGTGTACTTTATTTTCTGCTCGACCACTTCACCTCCCACTAACACAGTGGTTCTCAACTGGACTTGCCTAAGGACCCACATTTCTCCTGAAACGGATCAATAAATGTTAACTTGCTGCTGCTCAGTATGTGCTGGTTTTATATTTCATTTGATTACATTAATTAATTAATGTTTAAGTTGAGATTTACAAGTTTCCCATATCTTAACACTTTAATGGTAAATTACTCTCTAATTTTGACTCATGAATGTATTCAGTTTCTTGTTTATTTTTCAAATGTATTAGCTAGCAGTTTTCTGCCTCGTTTAAATGGATTTCAATTTTTTGGTTAATTTGACCAAAGTGCAGAGGAAGGCGTAAACCAATCCCTGACAACCTGATTATCTTTGATCATTTATCTTTCAAGTTGTCAATATGAAATATTTGACCCCTGCTTCTATCTGTTAGAAGAAGAGGATGTTATGGTGCATCCTATGCCTTGATAGATTTACAAACCAACTTTATGTTATCTTGCCCTATTCCGCCATGTTAATGGAAACAGACCGCAGATACATTGCTGTCTTAAATCCCACTGTTAAATTCTGACTGTTCACTTATGCATTCCCTCAATTTACTAATGCTCCTTTACCACAATAGCGCACGAGTCAGCAACCCTCAACAGCCCTATCCTCTAACACGCACACATGCACACTCACACACTCACACACACAGACACAATGAACACATACACACAGTCCATTAAGTGGCATTAGAGCCTCTTTCTGTCAGGTTATTCTGACTTCATGGCACCGCAGCAGCATTCCATAGTCACCCCGTAAGACTCTAAGTCTCACCACATGTTTCACATCACAAACCACCACTAATGCACAGGTCATAATATTATACCATACTGTGGACCATTACCAGGAACCTTATATTTCACCATGAATGTGTCACTCTTTTTGGTGAATTTGCTAATGGCTAATATACACTTTAAAAAATCACTTGCCGAACATAAAGGCTTTTTTAAAATGCTGCCCTATTAAGTAGTTTCTTTCATTTCTACAGAATATCTGCAGTTTTGATGTTGATCACAAAAACTCTTACTCATACATATATTAATTTCCTTATCAGTTTTGTAAGATATGATGGGGTCTGATCACTGTGTGCTTTGTTAGTAAAGAGGAGGATTTTAAATTTGATTCTGGATTTTACAAGCACAGGCAACATTTATTTCTATACAGTCAGGAATGAAAGTGAATAAAGTTGAATGACCATCTAAAGGAGCACCAGGAGGATTATTGTGTCTGAAAGCCAAATGTAAATCTGAAGAATGCAGTACTAGCCATTATGTTTCCTTACTAACTATATTCAATGCTCAAACAAAAATAGGCTTTTGAAAAACAAGCAAAATTATGAATAACCGAACGTAGGTCCGTATTAAGGACATTATTCATTCATACCTACCTTGTGGGCAACCCCGAATACAACCTTCAATTTGTGAAATGTATCCCTATTTTAGAATAGTTTTGTCCACTTTATGAAAATATTTTGAAGTTTGCCAATTTATTCTTTGTCATTGTATGGCTTATGGTGGTCATGATGACCTTCCCACCGCCTGACTTTTGTTAATAAACAGAACAAATACAGCATCCTTAAGTAAAAGGATATAGGAAAAGGAAAAGGAGATAATGATGATATTAATAAAAGATTGAAGATACATGTTATCGCTTCCTCATACATCACATCTGATGTGTGTGTGTGTGTGTGTGTGTTTGTGTGTGCTTGTGTACGGTATGTTTGTGTGAATGCACACGCATGTGTGTATTATGGATAGGCCACAGGGCTTTGTCCCTTATTAAAGTCATTACAAGGACATCTGCCAAGCTCACCACAGAAACTTGTAATAGACTCGCATTTACCCACATGTATACACACAGGCACAGAGAAAGTGATAGGAAGTATGAGAGGGTCTTACATAAACAACATGGCTCCTGTCATTAAGATGTTCCACATCGACTTTGTGTACTAATAGTTTCATTTAAAAAATGACTTACCTTGTATACATTGTTGTTTAACTCTTTGCCTTTTTCCAACATGTTTGTGTTACATATATCAGTTTATCAGTTTTTACACATATTGACAGTTAAAAACAGGCGTATCACATGAAAACCCTACCAATATACATTTAATCATTCTACTATTACATTTTATTTTGAAACATCATTGTAATTTTGGATTTTGGAAGACAGTTGATTCAAAACGTGATAGCATTATGGAAAGAGATGTTCTTTGACATAAATTGGATGAGAAAGAGCTGATTACAGCAGTAGTGAAGCCTAAAGCAACAACGAAATAACTAAGTGCTCTGGACAACAATTAATAATGCAGAACCTACTGTATTGTTGAATTTGTATATTCCAAATAGACTGAGTTATTTTTCTAATCAGAACACATTACTTCCATTCAGTGAAAGGGGATCATGTTTTTCCTTCCTTTTTTCAGGGGCTCTGTTGTCACCATCTGGCCACACGGGCAGCTGGTACCATCTGCTGCTGCTGCTGACCTTGACAATCTGCTCTGTAAAGGCTGCCCCAAGGACGACTGTTTCTGCCCTGCAGGCACTCTTTCTAGTTAATCAAATGTCTTATTTTCCATATCCTCATTTGAAGTCATCAAAACATTAAATTGTAAAACATGGCAAAAAATGTGTCTCCAAACACATTCATTTATCATCATCCATTATAGTAATTTAGAGTGCAACAGTAAGGTGTTTAAAAAAAACAAAAAACAAAGATCCAGTGCTTCTAGTCTTACATTTTCCAATTGTGGGTCATTCTCCATGAACATCATTCACCCAGAGGAGATTCCCTCATGTGGGGAGTGCTGTCTACCTCCCAAAGGCGGGGCTGTAGCTATCCCCGAGTTCACATTGGCCATCAGGCTTTTGATGATATTAAGGTTTTTGCAGCCTTAAGCACAATTCATTTAACAGAATATAACATCTAAACACAATTCAGCCAGCAATGAAATTAATTGCCTATTTAACATTTTTTCTGTTGCAGCGTAGTTGTAGAAACATAATCACATGATTTAGTCAAACGTGTGTTGGGTGTTTGGGTTTCATGCACAATTGTGAAAAATGCATTGCATAAAAGTACAAATGCTTCCAATAAAAGCAAAGGCAATAATGGATGAGAGGTCAATCAGCAGCCACGGTCAGTCTCAGGTCTCATGTAGCAAGGTGCAGGATCTGGGAGGCCATGACCTCCTGCATCTGTCTGGGCTGCTGCTGGTGGCAGAGACTCGGGCGTTCTGTTAGGATAACTAACAGAGTATCAGCTAACTAAAAGGAGCTGCTTTCACATGTGAACCTTTAGCTCTTGACCTACATCATCTGTCAGGGAGCTCTAGATTTCAGCTATTTGGTGATCCTGTTTCAACAATAAGTTCCACTGCTCAGAGCAGACTAGACCACACTGAAGCTGGCAAAATGATAGAGCTTGCTCTGCCAGGTTAGGGATATATTATTAATGTTTTAGATCATTCATACAGATGATCTAATTAATCTGGTTTTAAGCCACTGAAAAAATATACAGTATAATTGGATGAACATAACTTCATTTTGCCACCAATACTCCACATAAACAAATCAATCAAAATCAGTCTAGCTTAAAGGTGTTATTTGAACACTACATGGGTGTATGGATTACATATGTGTTATCATAATGCTCTTATATATTTTTATTTCACTGAAATATTTGTATTAAAATAATTGTTTCAATTAAGTTAGCACTGGTAATATTTTTTATATCAAATTATCAAATATCTAATTCACTCTAAAATACATAAAAAATAACAATCAATTTCAGAGTAAATGTATTTACGGCATTAACATGCAACATACTGTTCTTCAATATATACATATTATTACAACATTTGCAGTTTGAGTACTCATTCAATCACTCACTCAATCAATTGAGGATGGAATGTACCACAGGGCCTATAGTATTTTTGCGTTCTGGCCAAAGACCAGAGTCCTTTAAATACTGTTCAAACCAGCTTGTCTTGTCTGTCTTTAGTCAAGGTGGCTTCCATCTGAACACTCTACCACAAAGATACAGTTTTCCCATCTCTGCAGTGGACTTCTGAAGCTTTGTTAAAGTGGCTGTTGGGCTCTTGGTCACCTCCGTGACAAAAGCTATATTTCACCAACCAACTGTTTGGGTTCCGAGCCTCTTCTATTTAATTAGTATTGACCCTGATCTCTGTCCACCAAGAGTTGGCTGGCCTTCATGGCTTGGTTTTGATGAGACAAGACAAGATGAGATAAGCCTTTTATTAGTCTCACAATAGTCCCCTTGAATAGAGAGGATCCAATCAGGAAAAAACTAATATGTTAGTTGTGCACCAATTGAAGGGAGGGCAAGCAATGTTAAGTAATGGCTGTTGATGAGCATACTAATAGCATGTATTGTCAATGACTGTTCTCACAGACACATGCTTTTTACTGTTCAGTCACTAAAAGCCCCTCCACCCCAGACCCCCATGTCTCACCCTCCTCCTTTCCTGTGCACGAGAAAATGCTTAAGAACGAGACGATAAAGAAGTCTTGTTGTTCTGATCGGATAGAACAGTTTTCTTTGTTTCCCAAATGCAGCGCCAGGGCTTCTTATGAAACCCAGATTTATTTTTAGTGCACACACAGAAGGGTTGGCAAGTAGCACAAGAGGAGATAGCAGAATTTGATCAAATGTGTACTTGATTTACCTTCCCTACCTTCAAATGAAAAGAAACATTATGTGGTAAAGTTACCAAATATAGTTGGTGAAACTCATGATGTGATTTTCATAGTTCAATCCAGAAAGAAAACGTTTTCATAGAAATATTCAATCTTGAGATAGGTCGAAGTTCTTAGAGCTGTTAAGCTCAATGCACTTTGCCTTGTAGGTTATTTGTTTCTCTATATTTCATTTCACAAATATTCTCACATAACCACACAAACACACGCACACACACACAATATGTACACTTTAGCCCCTGCAGCCTATGTATCACTTACTGGACACTGTAGGCCCTTGAGCTTTGATACAACTGAAACAATAGCCAAACCATCAGGTGTGTGTGTATATGCTTGTGTGTGTGTGTTTTACAGGGCTTGAGGGGTCATTCAATTTAATTTGAAATGGGATTTCTGCCTGCTCAGCAAAACAGAAGAACAGAACAGAAAAAACTCAACTCAATTATGCTTCCATGGTATTTATAGGAGTAGTGGGAGGGATGGCAAGTTCTTTGTCTGAATTTCATGCTGTCCTTGACAGACAAACATCGTTTAAGTCTCTCAGTAGCACCACAGACTATTTATACTTTCCTTTAACTGACTGATTTAGTAAAATACAGAAAGCAATATATATGTTTATATATAATAATGTAAAAGAGAAACATCAATGTAAATTTGTACATATATCTCAAAACGGGAACACATTTACACAAGACAGCAACGTCAATGATAACAAAGAAAAGCATTTGGACAGTGTTCAGAGCCGTCTCTTTTACTTAGATTTATCCCATTATTTGAAACTAAGACATCCAACATTATAAGGAAAAGCATAGTAGGTCCCCTTTTAGACATATGACCATGATGTCACATCCTGGCATAAACAGAACTCCTTCAGCCACTGTGTGAGTCATATTATTAGATCTCATCTAAGGATATTTCATCAAATTAGGAAAGGGAAAAAGTTCTTCCTGTGGATGCAACGAATTGCTGCTTAAAGGGACAGTAACTAATCTAGCCAGACAAATTATAAATTGTCAAAATCAGTGGCTTCTGGTTTGAAAGTTTCTCTGATGCAATGACATGTGTTTTCTGGGATTTGCTATTATTTTGTGAATTGTTCGGTGACTTCAAATTAACTGAGGAAATCCTAAAAGTCTGAGCTAAAGAAAACCTTTCAACAATATACTGGAGTAATTTAACATTTGTGGGATTCAAATTCAGCTCTGACCCTGTTATTTTTGGACCAAGCATTGTCCAGTGTGTTTCTTTATTATTGTTTTTCATCTGACACAATTATATATTTTTTTTCAAAAGGGGACATTAACATGAACACAAAAAGTCACGATTCCATTCCAAAAAGTCACGATTCCCCTAAACATTTTAAATAGGAGCCCCTCGTGCCAGTTACATGGATGGGAACAAAATTTGGTGGACATGTCAAACATCCCATGATGCACCAAAAAGTCTGAAAGACCCATATTTTTAACGCAACAGGAAGATAGCCATTTTGCTTCTAAGCGCCAGGGAGAGGTGGCTTAGTGGCGAGGGAGACATGCATCGGACCAGAGGGTTGACGGTTCAAGGCCCAGGCGAGGTGGTCTCCCCTGGCCCCCCCCCCCCCCCCCCCCCCCACTAACAAAAGAGACTCCTCTCTAATGCCCTTGAGCAAGGCACTTACCTCATCTACTCTCCGGACGCTCTCAGCTGTCCACTGCTTTGTGGCCTTGCATGTGCCACAGTTGGCTTAAATGCAGAGAACTAATTTCCCCCTGATTTGTGTGTATGAGCATGTGCATGTTTGCGTGGCACGATGTGCGTAATGCTAATTCTAATATTTGGCCCATTTTTGGCCATTTCTTGTGTTTTCTTGTATTTTAGTTTTTTGTTGTACCGTAGCAAAAACAATTCCCTTCGGGCTTAATTAAGTTCTATCTTATCTTATTTTAGCTTAAGGGGTTTGTTAAATACCAGTCATACATGTCCAAGAAGGAAACATTTAAACAATGTCTAACAACCTCTGTGAGTCATGATATGTTGCACACTTGGACAGAAAAGTGACTTCCAGGCATGCATCATTTTAGAATCAATGGCTGTACTGCGTTCGGTTCTGCAAATACACAAACACAAGAACATCATTGTTCTTCACCTAAGGTGTGATAAGTGAATGTCTTTCTTTGTCGAAAAGGATATTTTCTGTGCGGGGCTGCAGCTCGGGGATGCTCTTGTCTGCTTCATCAGATAATGCCTCCTTCCCAGCCCCTGTTTCTCCATTCTGTGGTTCCTCTTCCATCACGTAGTCGTTGCCTTTCTCTGGACACACCTCTTCACCACTGTCCTGCTCCGTTGCTGGTTCCGCTGCCAGTAGCTGGAATTCCTCTGCTTCAGCTCTCAGCTGGCTTTGAGCCTGGTCGAATGGTTCTGTTTGGTGTGTGGGGATGAATCTCCAGTTGCTCTCATTCTCCAAACTGCTGTCAGGATCACTCTCCACATTCTACATAAACGGGACTGTCGGCATGCTTCCTCTCAGCGATGACGTGGACTTGCTCTTCCCAGTATGATCTGAGCTTCCCAGGTCCCCCTCTGTCTTTGAAATTCCGCACCAACACCCTACAGAGAGGCTGTCAACTCCATTGGTCTTCCTGTCATACTGTTTCTCCACTCTCTTTTGCTCCTTCTGAGCTGTCTGTGAAGCTAACTTGTAGGCCTCTTTCATCCGCCTTCTCCAATTACTTGCATATTCACTGTGAGAAGGGCTCTGGTCACTTGGGGTCAAACCAAACATTATGTCCACAGGAAGCTGGGGATTTCTACCATAGAGGAGGTAGTATGGAGCGTAGCCTGTTGCCTTACTTCGCGTACAGTTATACGCATGCACCACTTTGGCTAAGGAGCTTTTGGAGCAGTCTGCTTTGGCCTCCTCTGCCAGGTTTCTGAGCATGGATAGGAGTGTTCGATTGAATCGCTCAGCTTGCCCGTTCCCAGCTGGGTGGTAAGGGGTTGTACATGAGCCTTGAATGCCACAGTATTCTTCCAGCTGTGCAAAGAGCTTGTTCTCAAACTCCCTTCCCTGATCATGAGGCAATTTGGCAGGAAAACCGAACTTGAGCACAAAGTCTCCAAAGATCTTCTCAGCAGCTGTTTTTGCTGACTTGTTGGTGCATGCATATGCCTGAGCAAAGTGTGTGAAATGATCGATTACAACTAGGACTATTATACTCATATCATCCTTTACAACTTTCCAGATGCAGGCAGTCTATTGAGACCATCTCAAAAGGGTAGGTAGTTACTACATTAACAAGTGGTGCTCTGGTTGGTTTGTTAGGACACTTTCGTTTCAAGCAGCTACACACCTTGGTCACATAATGATCCACATCTCTCTGCATATGAGGCCAATAGAATCTATCCCCGATCAAGTGGATTGGCGACAGTGTCCGCTCTACTCCAAGGTGTCCCATTTCTGTAAATCAGCCGATGGAATGCTGCAAGTAACACAAGTTGAGCTCAAGCTGCTGATTTTCTGTACAGGATACCGTCTTTATTGGTGTACAACTTATTTTGCTCCCTTACCAGAAGAGCAATGTCTTCTCTGCGGTCTGTTCTTGTAAGATGAGGTCACTTTCCTTTCATTACATATTCTCACACTTTGCCAATGATGGGATCTTCCTCATGAGCTTTCTTTAAGTTCTCTACCAATATCTCTGCCACCAGGGATGTAACTCGATCATGCCCTTGATCATTACATGCTTCTGTGATGGTGACTGGACATATCGTAGGCTCATGTTCATGGAATTCAAGCTGGAGTGTCTCTGTGACTGTGTTTATCACCTCTGGCTCCATTTCTTGTGAACATGTTCGGATTTACAGCTCCCTGTCCAGTGGCATTCTTGACGAGCCATCAGCATCCCCATTGGATCTTCCAAGCCGATACTTGAAGTCAGCTAACTCGGCAATCCACCTATAGGTCGTGGCATTCAACTTTGCGGTGGTCAAAACATAGGTTAATGGATTATTGTCGGTGTAGAAAACAAACGACGGTGCATAGTATAGGTACTCCTGAAACCTTTCTCAAATTGCCCATTTCATGGCCAAAAACTCCAACTTTCCAGAGTGGAGGTGGTAATTTGTTTCTGGGGGTTAGTGTTCTTGACCCATATCCAATAACCACTAGCTTGCCTTGCTGTCTCTGGTAGAGCACTGCACCAAAGCCTTCTTGAGAGGCATCGCAATGCAAGACAAATGGCTCCTCAAAGTCAGGGAAACCCATAATTGGCCGGTGCAGCAGGTACTCTATAAGCTGGCAGAGTACTTCCTGGTGTTGTTCAGTCCAGGTGATTGGCTGGCATGAGGGTAATTGATCAGTTTTCTGGTTTTCCTTTGCTCCTGATTGCACTTAATCCTTTAACTTTGACTGGAATCTTTCCCATGGACAGCAGATTGTACAGAGGCTTGGCAATGCGTGAAAAATTAGATATGTACGCCCGGTAGTGCGATAGGAATCCTAGCATTTTCCTAAGGTCTCCCACAGTTTCTGGTTTGCTGTCCTCGAGTGCTTCTACTGGTGCTAACTCAGCGTAACACCTCTCTCATATCATGCAGGTGATTATCAAAAGACTTACTATGAATAAGATTATCATCCAAATATGGCTGAGAGAACTCATCCCTCAAACCTGTAAGGCACTCCTCCATGCTGCATTGAAACTCTGCTGGAGTCGAGGACAGGCCGAAGGGAATTTTTTACCCACTCGTACAAACCCCAAGGTGTTATGAAGGCTGTGAGTGGTCTACTACTCTCCTCCAGGGAACCTTCATGGTACGCCTTACCCTGGTCCAGTACTGAGAACCATGTACTTCCACTCAGGCTGTTCAGCATGTCTTGTACCCTAGGAATGGGGTGACGGTCGGGTATCGACATTTGGTAAACTCACGGTAATCCACACAGAGCCGTAACCTCCCATCTTTTTTTCGCACACACACGATTGGAGATGAGTACAGAGACCGGGATTTTTGAATTCATCCTCTATTCAGAAGATCCTCCAAATACCCTTTCACCTCTTTGTGGAGTGGTTTAAGTACAGAGTTGTAGGTGCACCTAACCGGAGTTGTGTCACTCTGTCTGATTTTTAACTGCAGCGATGGGATACATCCCACATCACTGTCATCTTTTAAAAATGTAGCACACTCTCTTAGCAACTTTCTCAGCTTAACCTGACGGTCTGGGGTCAGGTGATCGACAGATAGAGGAAGGTCCCAAGACTCAGGTCTACATTTAGCACTCACCGTCTCTTCAGCCTTCTCCCTTTTTTCCAATTTTGCTTCCAGCTGCCTGATTTGATCACATAGAAGCTTTTGCGCCTTGTCTGCTGGATCAGGTTGGCTCAGGTCTGGTGACGTTGGGGCAGTAACCGTTTGGATTGTCAAATTTCTGTTGTGACTGTCAGATTTCCCTTCCAGCTTCATTTGACCTCTGTAGCCTCTCGAGAGATGTCTGGCCTCTCCACACTTGAAACAATGGTCACACTGGTCCCCTGTTCCCCGTTCCTGACATGCTTTACATCCTTTCCTTGTACTCATCCTCATAGGGTGGTTAAACCGCTGATGGTTATTTATGCTTCTCTTTATTTCAGACATTTCTTCTCTGAGCAGCTCTGAGTCTCTGGAATGTATGACGGCAGTTGTTTTGCGGTTCTTAGCCTTCACAATGTCAGCTGACTGCTTCTGAACCCCAAGTCTGGTAGCAGCATCACACTGGCCCTGCTGAGTGATCTGTCTTTCTGTCGGTAGTTCATTTACTTTTGGGGCTTTTCTGCTTGTATTCTTTCTTTGTTTGGACTGTTTTTCTGACTCAACACTAGCTGCTTCATTCATCTTGTCGATGAGCATTTTGTCAGTAACTTTTTGATCGTCTAGGTACGGCTTAAGTTGAAACTTAATATTGTCACTTAAAAACCCAGTACTCACTGACCTGAAGAACTTCTTCTGGATAAGCTCGGGGCTGTACTGTTCATACGACCCGACTTCTCTTGACGCATACATTACATGTTTACAAATTAGCTAAGTACAATAAAATAATAAATGTTCTTATATAAAATAATTTGCATGTGTTGTCACAGATTGTCATTATTTATCTTTTCCATAGATTAACTGTAGTTCTATACCCCGGCCACTTTCTAACAGTTAAGAGGAGTGTCACTCCCAATCCTTTCCCCTCTTACTCCGAACAAGCCATGCAGCTCGGTTAAGCCCGTTTACACTATCCAAATGCCAACAACGCATGAGGACTGGGGAGTGTCTGTACTGTGGGAGGGTCGGACACTCATCTCATCTCTGTCTGTCACCCAAAGAGAGCAGCCAGTAGCTGTGGGGATACTGGTGAGCCCTGTCTCTTTTTCCAACTCTCCCACTTCTCCCAAATCTCCCAAAAGATTCATCTTCCCGCAAAGATTTGTTTCAAAAAGACCTCTCAGTCCATGTTGGCATTGGTGGACTTTGGTACGGAATAGAGTTTCCTGAATTGTGACGTAGCCACTCAGGGATTCCAATCCAGCCTCTTGACAAGTCCCGAGCCGCTAAATCCTCAATCATGGTTTTCCTGGCCCAGGTCAACCATGTTGTGAAACATGTGTTATGTTAGTTGTTAAAGTTTTGTTCAGTTCATTTCTTGTCATTTTATGTTTAGCCACACCTTTCCTCACGTGTCTGGTGAGCACTTCCTCCCTTACGTACCTTCTCACCAGTGTGATTGTTTGCCCCTCCCTATTTGTGTTCACCTGGTGATTTGGTTCCATCATGTGTATATATAGTCCTTGTCTCCCTTGTCTCGTTGCCAGATCATCTTGTGTTTTCATGCCAAGCTTTCCAGCGTTTATCCATTACCATAGTCATTGTCCTTATAGAGTATTTGGTTATAGATCAGGTAAGATTCAGGTAGTTTTATATTTGTAGTTAAAATTAGGTAAGGTAGTGTTTTTTGGTAGTGTACTTTTTGTATACTACTGAAACCCTTCAGTAAAAACCTTTGTTGGACTGCACTCGCTCTGTGTCTCTTGTGCATTTGGGTCCGCACCACGTACACCCGTAACAACCCACCATACAGCGCCCCATCTCGTTGTTTCGGGTAACCATAGTGATTTAATCCAGTCACCCCAGACCCCCTTAGTTCTCAGTTATCCCTGGTTCAAGAGACTCAACCCACAATTTCATTGTTCCACCGGTAAGATCAGTTTTTGGGGTAACACGTGCCATTCCACCTTTTTAAAATCTGCTGTTCCACCTGCAGAGGCTACTAAAGTCCCATGATTGCATTAAAAATAAGGTTCTCTCTCTCCCACTTCATCACCCCTATGATTGTGATATCGACCTTCTGCCCTGTGCTTCCTTACCAACTAGTCGCCTTTATAATCTGTCTAGACCTGAGAGAGAGACTATGGAGAAATACATCAAGGACTCAGGTCTCATTTGTCTTCGTTGTCACCAGTAGGGTTGGGATTTTTTTTGTCTCCATAAAAAGATAAGAGTCTCAGACCATGCATTGATTGCAGGGGCTTAAATAACATTACAATAATGGACCGGTACTGGTCCGTGGTTCATTTGGTACCAGCATTGTATCGCTCTCTGAGGAGACACAACCGCGGAAAGCGGCCAGGGCGAGACCGCCACATTCGTGCTGGGTTGTGTGTTCAGAGAGTGTGTCGCGCCCGCGAGGGGGTAGCCGGAATACTGAACTGATGACTCCCTCCTCAGACCTCCGCAGTTGCGTCACAGCCAACGTCTCCCTCGGGAGAAACCGGCGAGACGCGCTACTTTACGGGGAGGAGGGGCGCACCTGACGTAGCGCACCTCATTTCAATTGATTGATTAACAGAGATAGAAACATATTTTATCTTGAAGAATTGCCATATTCTCTCCCAATTACATCGGTCTGTTCCTCTTCACACGTCAATACACCATTTGTATTATATTAAACTGGTCCATGGCACAAAAAAGGTTGAGAACCTAGAGCATACATGTCAAACTCATGGCCCAGGATGACTTCGCAAAGTGTAAACAGACATACGTACGAACCCAGAGCTCTCTGGTTTCGTTTCCCGTTCCCCGCTCCTCTTTCTAGCTCGCGCCCCCAGAACTTCCACCCAATCAGAACACACTTCCCCCACTAACTCATCCAGCATATGTCACTAGGACTGTCGATCAAAACAGTGATGCATTCGCTTGCATTCCGTTAATTAGACTTTAACAGTGATAGAAGCACTATTCTGTGTAATTCTTGCAGTAGAGAATTTCAGAACCATCAGAGTGCAATGTTGCCAAAAATATGTTTGCTTGTATTGATTAATTTTGTCATACAAGATATTTTAAACACAATGATGAATGCTATGCTAAGAAAGTTATGTCCTATTGGAGAAATATTATTCACGTCAAAGGGAATATTTTATAATTATATTTTTATTTTGGTCCATAATTCAATGTTAACAGTGAAATAAAGATTTGGATTGCAGGGGAAATAAAAGGTGCTGACCTTAAGTTTATACAACCTAATCATATATTCAATCATCTTATAAAATCTTGAATATTTTGAAATGCTTCTCACAGCAAATATTGATATATGTGATGAATAAATCACAAAGCATGTAATGAATTAGATTTTCTTTTATATAGCTTGACAGCCTTAATGCACTTATTTTTTTCAAAATTTCAGGTTATTCATCATGTTTTAATAAAAGATAGTTAATTAAATATGAACATTTTCAGAATGTACCTATCGTTTTTACTGAACCAAATGGGAAAAAATTTAATTGTCGTTATCTATAGGTTATAATGCTATATATTTCCCTGGTTCGGTCCGCTTGAGATCAAGTTGGGCTGAATGTTGCCCATGACAAAATGAATTTGACACGCCTGCCTTAGAGAGAGCCAAGATTTTTTCAAAATTAGACCTGCGCAAGTTTACCACCTAGTCCAGGGGTCTGCAACCTACTATCAAAAGAGTCACTTTGCCTCCTCTTCCACCAAATAAAATGTCTCAGGAGCCGCAACACATATTTATTGTAAATCTTAACGTAAACATTAACTAATGTTATCAACTCATAAAACGACATAACTGCCAGGGCATTAACGTTTTATCTAGTTGGTAAAGAAAAATAAGTTACCCTCATAGTCCAGAGCCAAAATCATAACATTATAACACTAAGTTAAAATTTCTATATCTGTTCTGAGCCGGTACCAGAAGAAAGATTTTTCTCTTATCAGGGAGCAGCATAAACAGTCTATGTTCTGGAGCACGTGTCACTGTTAGAGTGAAGTGAAGTGGTCACAGCTGGATTTACTGTGCAGGGACTTTTTAGTCTGTGAAATCCATGTTTATATTGGATTTCCTTTGGAAAAAAAAAAAAACTCTTTCAGTGATGCAGGTTGATTATTTACATCATGACAAGATTAACTCAATTTATCCAATCCTCCAACTTTACGGAGAAAAAGGTTTCCTCTGCTCTGGCTGCAGCTGGGACTGCTGCACTACACGCTATTGTGAGACTGACCACCTGTGAGGACTTTGGGGCGGTAGAGGGGCTCACAGAACCCGCTGCTCATTCAGGACAGTCACAGCAAGAGGGTTTGGTAAGTTGCAAGATATAGGGACAAAGTCAACAAGTTGACATCACTGCTCACAAAGTCTTAGATCCCACCCTCAAAATGCTCTTATAGGATGAGACGCATAATGATGTCCATCTCAGGCCAGTACTGATCAACATTCTGCCCCTCCTCTGACCTATGCTCGGCCTGTATGTGTATTCAGAGCCAGTGTGAGACGAACTTTCTAAATAATAACACTAAAAGCTGAATAACAAAAAGTTGCATACCTGTGCCTTCTTTTCTCGCCGACTTTCCCCGGCAGAACAAAATTATGATGTAGGCAACCGTGAAATTTTTGCTGTCAAACTAGCCCTGGATGAATGGAGGCATCAGTTGGAGGGAGCAGAAAAATCCTTTGTAGTATGGATTGATCATAAAAATCTGGCCTACGTCCATTCTGCCAAAGTGTGAACTCCCATCAGGTCCGATGGTGAGGTGGGCTCAAGATAACCCAGAAACCATTCTCCCAGCTTCCTGTGAGTGGCTGCAGTTGCTTGGGAGATAGTCTGTCCTCAGAGATGCTCAGCGCACCATACCTCTGCCTGTTGACTGTCCTTCCAAAGGCTTGTATTCCACAACTCAGACCAGACGTCTGGAGGCATGGACATGTAAATTCATAATTCCATGTTAGAATTAGAACAATACACAGGTAATGGCTCTACCCCCAACTCTGGTTTTCACCCCCCAGTCCAATGGATAAACCGAAAGACTTAACGAGGAGCTGGAAGCATCCCTTCGCTGCGTGATCTCCAGAAACCCCATGACTTGGAGATCCCAACTTCCATGGATAGAGTACGCCATCAACTCCCTCACCAAGGCTACCAGCCTCCACTGTTCCCGTCCCAAGAGGAGGATATTGTAGTGTCCTCGGTGCAACTCCACCTCTGCCGGTGCCGTGGTATCTGGAACTCGACCAGAGCTGCCGTCCTCTGGTCAGTAGAGAACAACCGTCGCATCGCTGAGACCATTGAAGAGTAAACAAAGCACTGATATTGCAGGAATGATGAAGGAATTCCAAGGTGCAGTAAAGAATCTCTTGGAATCTCTTCAAGTGAAATTAAATCAAAACTCTCCATATCATCCTCAGAGCCGGAGTAAAATGGAGAGAAGCCATTGTATACTGAGGAAATAGATTATATATGACTTAGTCAACTATCAGCAAGGAGGAGTCAACTGGGTCAAACATTTACCAGTTTATGCCAGGTTAATGAATGAATGTTTCCTTTTCAGGTATTATGGGACAAAAAAATGTGATGTCCAATTGGCTAACCTGTTCTCCAGCTGAAGTTCATCAAGAAACCTGTCTAGCAAGGCAGAAAACACTGACCACCAAAAAGCATAGGCTATTGTTTGACCAACAACAAAGAAATATTTGAAGGGCAAGAAAGGCAACACAACCCTGCATATAGCAATTGACTTTGTCTGGAAGTTATACAACCTCTATTTATAGGGTATATGACAATGTGTTGGTCAGGGTGGCTTATCTAACATTAAATCCACATGGGAGGATTGTTTAGAGA
Organism: Colistium nudipinnis; assembly: GCA_016785305.1. Taxonomy (NCBI): domain Eukaryota; kingdom Metazoa; phylum Chordata; class Actinopteri; order Pleuronectiformes; family Rhombosoleidae; genus Colistium; species Colistium nudipinnis. Next base: position 518,708 of record JAFBJU010000906.1, on the reverse strand, counting down.
GGACGGCACACCCTGACACATATGGTGACCACCTAACTCTTCAAGAAACTGCCCAGATAGTCAATGTTCAGTTCCTTATTCTATCAACTCTTGGTTTAGATGCTACCTCTGCTATCTCACCATCTGGTTGCTATTGTGAAGGTTTGCTTCTTTTCTTTCTGGGCCTGAGGGACACAGAGATCATTATGTGGGTTTAGATGGATCAAATGATCCTAATTTTCAGACCAATCATGGGGCAGTGATGCATAGACTGTCTCTCAGAAAACAAGTTAGGACACCAACCGGAATTGACCCTGAACTGAGCCTGGATTCTGCTCACTCACATAGTCTTTGGACAGTCCAAAGTTAAGCAGCTACTGGAATGAGTATTGGAAAATGTTTAGTTCTGTAAAAAAAAAAGGGACAATAACCTTATCTTTATTAAGCTCAAATATGTGTTACTGAAGTTATCTTTGTAGCTCAAGTTATATAATGTAAGAATTGTGTTTGAAAGCACAAAGGATCGTATTAGTATCAGTTTAGTTATTTCAAATTCAATTGATTAAGGAGATGACTGCTGAACTGTAATAGCTTGCCTAAGGTGTGTTAAAAGGATGTTATTTGGGAAAACAGCATCATAAAATAGTAGGAGTATATAGTATATAGTAAGAGGAATATAAGTAATTGTCTGTGTTTGCAAACGTCTCTCAGGAAGAGAAGGCAGGGCTGGATATATTTCTCATCACAATGTTACACAAACCAATAAATAGATAATTAGCCAATAACTGACCTTTAAATAAAGTGTTGTATTAAGTTATTACATTACAACCTCCAGTTTTTACATTTTTAGAGGATTTTTTAAAACCTGTCCAATAATGTAACCAGCCAATAATGTATTAGCTTATTACATTACGGGCAAAAAGTTACTACGTTATTGGTTCAGACATTTGATTACGTTATTGGCAAGTTACTACATTGTCGGATTTTATCACGTTAAAAATTCAAGAAATGTGTACGTTATTAGCAGGTATTCCTTTATCGGCAGTTATTACGCTATCGGCTGCTATACGGTTCCACAGTGTTTTGCACTGTGACATCTATGCTTTTCAGGAACTTGTCTATAAATCGTAAGGTTTAACCCTCTGATTCAACTGTCTATGATACCAAACCATGATGGCTGTGTGAGAAAAAAAAGTGGCGCTGCGATAACATAACGATGAAGGGAGAAAAAAAGCATCTCAATTGATTGATATTTTTGTGACATAAGCTAATTTAAACATACATACACTGATTCTATCTTGACTAGCCAAGTTAATACACTGTTACAGTGTATAAAATAAGCTATTTTGAACCAAGATTTTTTTGTTTTCGCATCTTTGTTTTCATTCAATTCATAATTACACTCTATTTTCGCAGTAAAAACATTTATTAGAATCTGCTACTCTTTTGTTCTACCTCTATAGCTAATTTGTTTCCCTTTATACATATGTGTTATATTATAAAGCTTTTATATTATATTCTTTATTTAAGGCAAACAAAAGTATGACATCACATATAAGCATTTTGCTTCTGCCTAAGTCCCTAGTGTTTAAATTGTTATAGTGTATATTGTATGTATGAGGACAATCAATTATTAAAGCACAAATTATATTTAACCATGGTATAGGATCAGGTTGGGTGGCAGATATATTTGGGTGTGGTTGATAAATATTATTGACTTGTTCACCACTAGTGAACCCAATTTCTAGGCTGGTATGAATTTCCAGAAATCCAGGTGACTGATAAACGTAGTTTGACACAACTCTAACGCCATCTAAAGGTCTAAGATGGGACAAGAATGTTCAACAAATAAACAAATAAGACCTCATTATTACAAGAAATTGTTAAATGCTGGCTTTTCTAATTCAAAATCTAATTCAAATCACTAACCTCTATTTAAAAGTGTAAAGAAAATGTCTGATTAATTACAACTGCAATTCTACCCCTTGATCCACTGTTTTCTAATGCTTTAAAATGGCAGGCTTATACATACTGTTTACCAGTGCCCCACAGAACAGTCACTTCTCCCACACCATCAGGGAATTTCAGTAACACTTAATGGATGCACAAGAGATGGGAACGGAGATTAGGTCTGCCCTACTCCATAATGTCAGCACATGATTTTGACATTTAGAAAATCAGTAGCCCTTCCTCCCGCCTACATGGAATATAAATAACATTCCATGTAGGCCTCTCACCAAAACTTTATTTATTTGTACACAAAATCCACCCTCCTTTCTTTGCTCATGAACAGTTAAATTCATTTGATGTACAAGTGTCTTTCAATAACAACATTAACTCCTTTGCTATGGCCATAGAGGCTAATGCTGAAAGTCGTTTCTTTTCAGTCGCATTTCTGGCATAACTTTTAATCCGTTTTAGGGCTGAGATTGCCCGTTCGACAGGAGCAGTGGACACTGGTAAAGTCACCGCCAAACATGCAAATGTGTACAGCTGCCGCATTTTTTTCCCACAATTTATTTTGCTGAAGGAACTCGAGGACATCCGTGGGACTTTTCCCTTCAAAATGTGTAATGGCATACATAACAATCAGTTCTGTTTTTAGCCGGGACAGATCGAATAGAGTTCTGTGACTCTGCTTTAGGCTGGAAGATGCCGTATTTGGGAATGTGTTCTAGGATGCGTGAAACTGCTGGGGGTCGAGGAGGAAGGGAAACATACAGGCAAAGAATGTTATCCAGAACATTGCTGTGGAGTCAATCAGTTGATGGACACGCCATGAAATGAAGACAGAAGAGAAGAGAGACTATCTGAATATTAATTTATAGATTCTAAGAACTTAAATACTGACGATACATTTGGAGAAAATCTCCCATCAGAGCTGTTACTGATTAATTCAGCCAATAAATACTCACCAAGCAGCATTTGTCTACATGACGTGAGAGCCCAAACCAGCAGATGTCATCAAAGACCTATATGTCTGACGTTAAGAAAAAAGGTATGGCCTAATTCATGGGTCAGATACAATAAATGACAGAAAGACAATGGCTCTACTCAGCAAATTATCTGAGAAGCTGCTGAAATCACCAATGAATCCAAACTGAAAGAGTCCTCCTTTCTTGTACTGTCTAACACTTATTGTACTTTATAATTTCCACCGTAACAAGCAAATACAACCAACCAAAACTTCAGCTTCCACATGCTTACTATTGATCAATAGCAATATAAGTGCAAACACTGAAAATCAAAGAGCCAATTACCAGGACTTTGCGAGAATCTCATTAGATGATTAGATGAGCTGCCTTAGTAGTATTCACACAAATCTATATTTTTGGACTACTCTGTGATGCCCTTTTAGAGGTGGGTTGGAGATGAGCCAGATCCAAGTGCTTAGAGAGACTAAAAGTCAGACAAGCTCATCAACATCCCAGTCTCCTACGTCCTTGCACATTAGATAATGTGTCTGGATCACGTGACATTCTGATGATCTCAGCTGCAAACCGAAAACTGCTTATCTTTGGTTTTCAGCAGTATAAATAGTTCACCATAGATCAAAAAAAATGTATCATGCCTATTCATTAAAAAAAATGGCTGTACGTTTAAGGAATTTTTCCAAACATTGATAGGTAAGGCTACAAAAGAAGAGATTCACATTGTATCCATGTCTACATCACTTACACAGCCATATGTCAAGAGAGCCAGATAAAATGCCAGCTTGAAACTGAAAGCATTATCCTCCATGTTGGCACAAATGCCATGAAATTCTGTGTTTTTGTGCCAGGTAAACTCAGGGAGAATGGCCAAACCCATCACATATCCTTCACACAAATGTCTTAAACACGATTTTGTCCCTACCTCTATCAAACAATGCTGCCTTTTTTAAGTTTTTTAGTTTACACATGCAAAGCAATTGCAGTCATCACTATTTTATTACCTATAGACTGGACTACTGTCATTTCTTAATGTGCAGATAGCTGCAGCACTGGAAATGAAACTAGGAAAATAAGGGATATATAATATAAAAATGGGATATGAATAGTCTGATGGATATGAATGACTCTCCATGAGTGAATGGTTGCTTGAAAAGGGCACCTTCGAATGTGCATATTTTGTGAATTAACGTTTTAATGAGTAAATATATTGATTATTACTTGGTTCACAAAAAAAATGTAATTTTTCATCATTTTATTTATCAAAAAACGAATAAACTGGAAAAAAATAAATAAAATAATGATAAACAAATATGACTGGTGTGTCAGTGTATTATTATTGGGATTCTGGGCATTTAATGATGATTCATTTGTATCAAAACTCACACTTGTCTGCATCATTTTATATTTCAAATGTCTACTCAGCCTGTAACAAGTCATTATTTCTCAAAACAACCAATATCTCACACTCATTTAATCATCTGGTGCAGGCAGACCCACTGGTGTGCAGGTCCTGCCAAGCAGAGAGCCACCCCATATTGTTCCAGTGCAGGTCAGCCAGTAATCACTGAAGCCACCTTACATACTGTATATAAAAGACCTGTCATTCACTGTCATCACCTGCCACACCCTGACATACAAAACAAACCTACCCTGATGGAAAGCCAGGACATCACACAAATGGGACATACAGTACATGAGGCCAACTGGATGCAACACACCTTGCAGAGAATGTGTAAGAATGTGTGACTCAAGAAAAAGATAAAGCGTTTATGAAGTCTTGCCTCACTCATGTATGATAGCTATTTCCTTTGAAATGGTATAGTAGTTTCCATTTTCAACAGTGACCTTACTATTAGCTTTAAAAGGCCAAAAGCAAGTGGAAATAACTAAGTATGTGGGAGCGGCGGCCCCCAACCACCGGGCCACGGACCGGTCCGTCAGTCATTTACTACCGGGCCGCACAGAAATAATTATTAATCCCGTATTGACCCGAATATTAGATTGTTTCGTTTTTTTCTTCGAAAAAAGTCTGAAAATAGAGGTCGTTTTAACATTCGGGGTCTAAACTTTTCAATGTAATTACACCGGAGCATCGTATCGCTCTCTGCGGATCCACAGTCGCGGAGAGCGGCCAGGGCGAGACCGCCGCATCTTTGCTGGGCTGTGTGTTCAGAGAGTGTGTCGAGCCCATGAGGGGGTAGCCGGACGACTGATCGGATGACCACCGCCCCAGACCTTCGTAGGTGCGTCCCGGCTGACGACACCGACAGCCCTCGGGAGAAACCAGCAGACGCGCGGCTGTGCGCGGAGGGAGACGGGGGACTGCCCCGACGTAGCACATATTATTTCCATTTGACTGATTATCAGAGACTGAAAGATATTTTATCTTGGTAAAATTGCCGTATCTTTCTTATCATAAATTGAACGAAATGAAGAGCAGAGAGAGAAGAAAGGGGACGAGAAGGGAAGGGAGTTGGATTTAAAGCAGTAACAGGTTGGCTCACTAACCCGACTGGTTCAAATAACTGACATTCCTTCTCCCATACACACTCCTCTAACACTCTTAGTCTGTCACTCTTAGATTCCCATGGGAAGAAGTAGGCAAGAAGCGAGACCAAGCTGAGGTGTGAGTCAGGTTTGAATTCATCAAGGCTGAGTGTGCCTGTTTCGGAATGTGGCTTTGTCTCATCGCATAAACATAAACCTACGGCAGTGATTCTCAACTGGTGAAGCCGTTCTGAGTGGGTCGCGGGATCATTGCAGAGGATGCAGCATGTCTGGTCTTCAATCAGCTCATCAACCCCCACTGGCCATGCAGAGATCAAATTCATCATGCTTGCTTACAGCGCAGGTTTGGATCAGTAATCAATAATCATGAATAAGCATCTTCAAAAATCCACAGCTGTTTGGATCTGGAGACAAAAGGATGTTACTCTCAGCACAATACACTTTTGTAGTGTTTTTTTGTAAGTAGAAAGTCATTTCTTCGAAAACAGTCTTTAGTATGTTGGTTTGGGATCTAAAAAAACTCTGGGGCAGTCTGGCTTGAAATGTGTAAACATTCAGAATGTTTCCACAAATTCTGGTGACCCCATAACTTAATTCAAGCCCCACTATTAATCCAAAATGTACACAAATATAGTGAAATATAAGGTCCAAATGGGGTCTGTTTTTCTCTATAAATTGCATTTAGATTACAGCTGTCTCAGTGAAATCCCCAGTAATACACAAGTGATTCAATATTGAGACAGACTCATCACCGTCATTTTTGCACACATGCACACTTACACACATGCTATCACATATTAACTGTGAGTAATCATGAAGGTTTTGGCTGTCTGTGTTAGGCACATTGACAATCCAAGTCCTTCCTTTCCTGCTTTCCTGGCATTCCAATGTACATTCCATCATCACTGAGTGAGCAGGAAGAGGAGGGGGAGAGGGTGATGATGTAGCATGAGGGGTAATGTCATAAGAGGAGCAGAGGAGGAAAAAAAAGAAGAGGAGATAGAGAAAGAGAAGAGGTGAGGAGAAAACAGAGGAATGTGTGGGTCAGGAACGATTAAAAAAAAAGAGCCCTGAAAAAATATATGTTTTTATGTATGATTTTGAAAAAAAAAAAAATCAAGTCTTTCCTCTGTGGACTGCATTCTTGTCAGGAAGTCTTACATGGTGTTGGTAATTACAGCCTCTTACATAAGCAAGTAAGACTCAAGCAATGGTGGACCCCCCCCCCCCACACACACACACACACAACACACTGGCCTCTGTACCGGCTGGTACTGAAAATGATTAGGAACAGGTTTGCACTGCGTATAAATCCAGACGAGGGTGTGAGGAGGAAATCTGAGGATGTTGAAATAAACACTTACAACTGAAACTGTGATATGTATTAACCCATCTTTACAATTAATTCTGAAAATGTCAATGCAGAGACAGCTCTCTTATACCCTGACATGCTTCTATGGGCTAGTATAACAGGCTAGGCTACTTGACTTAAGCCCTAGTCATAGTGGACTAGTATTAGCTGGGCTCCTGTGATTTGCAGTAATTGCAGTGGTTGTCTGTGGTCTTAATCCTGGGTACTGCTGAGCAGCAAGTATCTATTGGTTTCATTCTATTAGGTATAAAGACTGTAGTGGCAATTACTAGTCCTGTAAGTGGTTGTTTGCAGAAAGGGCATGCATGGAGTGAAGCAGATTTTTTGTTACAGTCATCTTTGGGCTCCGGGCAATACATTACAAAAACAGCACAAAATTCCTTGGTCTCAAGGCTTCCTCAAAAAGTCAATGGGTTTCCAACCAAGATTAATATGAACACTTTCAGCAGGTCAATGTGTCAGCTTATCAAGTTTAGGCCTGATGTACCTCATTCATAGTTTGACGTTTATGGGACGTTATATGACATAACTATTCCTACATAACAGCTATATGCTGAATTTGTGTGGCTTTCTGGAGTCTTTTCATCATAAGAAGATTGCTCGTATGTCAGGGCAGAAAACGAAAAGATATCTGTGCTCCTTGAATGTGTGCCAATGCAATCCATGTTGATGCACTTCACAGTGGGAGGATAGCATTTTTCCCCAAGAGATAGTTAATAAATTATAAGCAAAACATGTGTTGTACTACTCTTTTAAGGTGTTATGACAAATAGGTTTTGCATCAAAAACTTTGTAATGTTCAAAAAAAAGAAAATGCTCAAGAGAAATTAAACATATTTGCTTGGTAATAATTATATTACTCCAATTGAATGTTAAAAGCTATGAAACTCTCGATGTCAGATAAGGATGTAATTTAGTGAAGGTCATCTTTTAGGTTGTGGCCAAACAACAAGCACCTTGACACCCAGGGGTGCCGTCAAGATCATGGGAGATGTTGCAACACAGTGCAGGTCCCATTCAGCAATTTACATAAACCAAGCTTATTTCATAGCTCTTCTCGAACACACTCACACAGCAATGACTCATTATTGGGGCTATTTGGGCTTTTAGTATGTTTGCCAATGGATTGAACTAAACACTGACCTTCCAACCTGTGCAAAACCCACTCTACCCCCGGAGTTGCAAATAGTGACCAATAAAAGGCTTGGACTGCCCTAGAGGTACAGTAGTTAGCAGTTGTTGCTAAAGGATATGTACACAATACACCACTCTTGTAAACAGTGGACAAACAGAGGGCCATTGTAGAAATAGTCAATGTGTGAATGTATTACAAATAAACAAAGTTATGGTAGTCTGGGATTACAATTGATTAGATTCCAAAGTAGAAATGTGCAATAACTTCATGGTTACAATATCAATCATTACATAATTATATTTTGATAGAAGCTAGAAGTATGCTTTATTCTAGGTTAGTTTGCTAAAATTTACATAATATGTGGGACAGACTTTACTTGCTTTAGGGTGAGTTTTGTTTCTCCCATTTATCACTGCAGTGTTTATGGGATCAGGTGCATCTGTGCAACGCATTGTAGCCATAGATTATGTTAGCATAGCTGATGTCAAAATGTCGAATATGCCTAATGGATTATATTTCCGCCATTTTTCTATGAAAATGAAAGATTGGGTTGTATAAGATGAAACATTTGCAATGCTTTTGCATTGCAGTTGCTTTTGAAGAATACAGGTTAGGTTACATTCAAAGCCTTGTGTTGTCGATTGCAAGCATTCCCGTGTCATTGGTGTGCAGTGACGACGTTTCGAAATAATCTGACCCAACCCTGAGAAGGAACGTAGTAGAGTGATAGTAGGTCCCGCCCCCTTCTCTCGCGTCCTGCAGTCCGGTCAGGTTAGAGGAGGTGGACGGGTTACACTGGTACCTCTCATCCCGAGCTGGATTGACCGGACTCCACCTGTCGCGAGCGCTCCGTTGTTCCGCGTCCCTCCGCGGGCTCCGAAACCGGTCGGCACGACACAGTCTCGAACGGGAGCGCGAAGGCTGGCGGAGCTTTAAACGGAGTTTTGACGGAACACATAGGAATAACACCACCTGTTTTATGTCATTTGTGGGTGTTATTCCTTTTTTAACTGAGGACAGGGGAGAGGAACAACAACCGAAATTCCGGTGGATTTTTTTTTATCTGCAGTGCCTCAACCAAGCAACCAGTCAGGGAGAAGAATGTCAAGGCAGCAGCAGCAGCAGCAGCAGCAGCTGCAGCACCGGACGCCGTTAAAATTCACCGACAGCGTGGTGGAGGTCAAGAGCAAAGTGAGTGGTGGGCTAAAGGGAATGTTTTGACTCGGTCATGAGAGGCTATACAGGCTCCGGTGCGCAGACATAACCCCCTCTGCTGTTGTGCAGATAGCGCTCTCTACCGACTAACGTTGGGTCGCTGTCATTTAGAGAGCATATTTAGTGGAACTGAGAAGAGGAGGTGTTGGAGCTGACGGCCGGGCCTGGGTGTAGCCTAGGCATTGAGCAGGCAGCCAGAGCCGAGCCTGCTGCCGTTCGCCGCTCCGCTCCATTCCGCATTCACTCCTCCCCCTCCCTGTCTCTTTAAAAGCCACTCTATTCGATCTCTTCCCCTCTCATTTTCAGCCTCTTTGTCTCCCCCCATTCATTGAATTAGCTGTCCCATTAGACTGTGCTACTCCGCTACTGCGGCAGTGTAGTGTTACTTTTACCGTCTGTATCAGTGTTCAGTAGGGTTTGCAGTTGGACAGTTAGAACCCCGGTCTTGGTCATACATTATTTATAGTACATACATATACAGCCAGTTGAATCTGAATCACGTATCACTATAAACGTTACGTACGCAACAGTATTGATTTTGAGGAGTTAAAACATGAGAGATGCTTTCCATTAGAACCACAATATTTTCCTACAATAATGTCTGCATGTTTCCCTTATTTCCCTTTCAGTAATAGTAGCATGTCAGCATTCACTTAAAGATAAGCCCCACTCCCACACACTGGGTATAAGTGGTATTAACCTCATAGACCTCTTCCTATATTACTACAGTACAGCACCTCTCCATTGAGTACATTTTGCCATCATTTTTAGCGGTGTTTCCACAGTAAGTAACAGTCTGAATAAAAAATAAAATGAGTAAGTGAGGAGGTTATAACTTATGACCTTAGCTCCTCTTGCGAGTAGTGTTGCTTTCATCAACGAAAATTATGACTAAATATCGTCGTCAACAGACCTTTTTCACATGATGAAAATGAGGCGAGATGCAACGTAAATGCTGGTCATGTGACGATAACAACATATATAATGCAATATTGTTTTGACAAATAAGAACAAGACTAAATGGGATTAACAAAATAAAAACTATGCTAAAATGTCTTTTCATTTCCGTTGACTAAAACATTTTGGCTCGATTAGTCCTGTTCTAATTATTATTTTGCAGTATTTCTGTTTCCTGTGTCTCGCATCAGGGCCAGTGGCTGCATCAGGTCGCACTGCGCAGACTCAGGGGGACGTGACTACCTCAATCCCCACTCGTGGCATGATTTAGAAGGTGCACCTGCGTCAGATTAGAGTTAACGACAACGAAGTTAACAAAAGTTAAGCCTGGCACAGAGAAAGGGACCGATGGGCGGCTAGCCGGGGGTCGTCTTCGGGAGAAAAAGAAGAAACAAAATTGGGAAACACTTACATTACATAGAAGTGGAAAAGAAAATGGAATGTGTTGTGGAAAAAGATGAGGAAAAATGCGGCCAAAAAATGCAGGAAAAAACACCTCGAATCTTAACATTCAAGCAACATCTCAAGGCATTCCATAATGAAATTGTGGTATTGTCATGTGATGCTGTGTCATGTGTACTTCTAACATGTTTGGTTGGCAAAATAAATATGTGGTGTAAATTCAAATCAGAGCATCTTCCATGTCTGGAATGGATGTATTATTGAGTAGACTATAAGGTGACAATAATATAATAAGATAGCCTTGTTTGAATTGTGAAATGGGTTTGGCTAAAATAACATTTTGGTTGTGTGTATACTACTAGGTACTTATACAAAAAATAGGCTAAAATACAATTCTCATTGACTAAAACTAAACTAAAATGTCATCAGTTTTCGTCTACTAAAACGAGACTAAAATAGTCATGGATAATTCTGACAAAAATAAGACTAAAATGCTCAGACTTTTAGTCGACTGAAACTTGACTAGACTAAAAAGAGTATGAACGTGACTAAAAGTAATAAAAACTAAAATGACAGCTTAACACAAAGACTAGACTTAAACTAAAATTAAAACAGGCCACCAAAAACAACACTACTTGCTAGCTGTGTTCCAATTCAGGGACCACTGTCCCTATCGCTATGCTGTCATCGACTTGTACCGCTGTTGCCTAGCAACGGAGGTGCGCTTGGTGAAAATTTATTAAGAACATTTTTTTTGACCCATCAGTTTTATAACAATGTGTAACATTTGAAATTCAATCACATGGAAGCTTGATATAAACCATTTTTTTCTGACGTTTTTATCGCTGTTGGCTGACTTTCTCATAAAAAAATGTGTCTAAGGCGGGTTGGAAGGACATGCAGAACATGCTATTCAAATGTACACATTTTATACAGATACTTAATGGGGAATCGTAGTATTGGACATGGTCAAACTTCAGAAACTTGTCAACCACTGCCATAATCATGTCCTTACCAACTAAATCAGGGAAACTTAGTATTACACAGTGCTACTAATGCAGGAAAAAGTGTATGAACCCTGTGGAATCATGTGGTTTTCTGAATTAATATTGCATAAACAGTGAAATGACCTTCAACTAAATATGGTTTATACAAGTATATAATAACATATACAAACACGAGGTTCAAATGTTAATAACATATGAACATGTACAGTGTTTTGTTCCTTTATAGAACACAGGGATTAGACACATTTACAAAGTTTGTAAAACAATGATAGCAATCATCACTTCTCTTAGTAGCATATCTAATAATATACCGAAACAGGCAGGTATCACACCAGAGTCATAGCTTGGTATGGTGACAACACTAGGTCTGATTCGGTTTTTCTTCCTACAACACTTAATTACCATTTCAGGACAATGGTAATTACGTCTTTAAAACTTCAGCAAAACAGGAATAACTAGAAGCACCAGAAACCCACACATATAACACAAGTCAATTTCCACACATACTCTCTTTTCTCTTTGGTCTCTAAAGTGAAATACTGCTCTGTTGTATTCAATTAAAAGTTTCCTCCAAAGATCATTACCATCATAATCTACCTGTCGTTGCTCTGGTGAAATGATTTTATTCTCTCTGCATCTTTACCTGCAAATTTGTGTTTCGAAACTGTAGACTGCAAAAGTGTAAGAAGCAGTTCACTGAATGTGATTCAAACCGCTACCATTGTCAAAATTAATAGGATTCTATAATATCACAAGTAACGACAGCTAGTGAGTAGGAGTGCTAAACAACCGGATTGATGGGTGGCTACCAACTGTACCCCATATGTATTCTGACATAGAAATTGAGTTATAACTTTTCTTAGGTGGTTGTTGAGTGGGGGCTGAAATAAATAGTTTTCAGATAATTGGGGCCTAATGAGCTTACATCTGTGGCAGCAGTTTTTAGTGCCTAGTTTAGAGTTAATCTATAGCTACAGCACAAGACACTCTGTCAGAGATGAGTTTTTGTTTGAAGTTTAAATGTTTCTGAGTAGTTTTCAAATCTAAGGAATATTATACTTTGAGGCAGCAGGTAAACACGTGCCATTCCAGCTGAGAACTCTGACAAAAGTACAAGGTCACCTAACAATTCTTGTAGGATCAACAGCAGCACTTAACAACACACTCCAAAGCAGCTTCAGTGCACAACCTTGAAAGCAAAAATGGGATGTACACTTTTTTAAACTGACTATTGCATGCACACACTTACACGGAAATACTGTGTTTTTTAAGCTGTATGCTGTGCGTTCAGCTTCCTAGCTTCCACTGTTGATCAGAACCAGCTGTTTTATTCATGCTTAACCATTTCCTACTTGGCTACCAGTTAACTTGCAACGTCCAAAAATTGGTATACATACAGTGGCTGAGAAGTGCAAAACATGTGCTGAAACAAATTTAGAAGTGACAAAACAAATTTACAAGTGGCAAAAACAGATTTACAAAAGACAGATTCCGAACGGAAAGGAAGTGGCTCGCATCGTACTGGGCCACTTTCAAAATCGTAGTAGTTTGCTATGTAATGGCAGAAAGACTAAGATGATGTTCTGCCTGTTTTTGGGTAAGAGCTTGAGCAAATGTTTGGTGTCTGGGATTTCTAAAAGGCATGAACCAGAAGTAATCACTTAGTCTTTCGACAAAGTCATTGCAAACTACTACTATTTCCCCTTAGAGTTTGGCAAACAGCTTTTAGGTACCTTACCACCACCTTCTCGACTGGAGCGTAAATAACTATACTAATACTTTTTTTTAATATTATTTATTTATACCTGTACTAAAAAAACTAAATACCTCCTTGTACCCCCTGTGACCAGAACTCTTAGGCAATATTTCCCCTATGTTTAGTGTTATTTTATTTATTTGTAGCACCACTTTGAGTGTCTGTATAAAGGACAATCCATAAATACTTGTTATACCGTTTCCTGCTGATCACACCTGTGACATTTAACGGTATTATGTTTATTAGTTCTACAAATTTCAAATGGGCCGTGTCACTGAACGAATCACTTCCGGTATTTGGTAGATGCATATTTTATGGCTGAAAGACTAGACTGGTTCATCTCTTTTAGAAATCCCAGACACCGTAATTTTGGTAAGTCCTTCCCACAGAACGGACGTAGTAGTCTATGTACGTTTTTGAAAGGGGGCTTTGTCAGTCAATGAGTCACTTCCGGTATTTGGTACATTCCCTTTCCGTTCAGAATCGACCTTTTATAAATTTGTTTTTGCCACTTGTAAATTAGTTTCAGCGCATTGTGTAAATTTGTTTTGGCACCTTTCAGCCACCGTATACAGGTGTGCTCAGAAAAATACAAAACTAAAACTACTACTCTTGTCCACCAGCTAGATGTATCAGCGTTTGAAAATGTCTTGTCGGTGGGAATCTCAGGTTTGGCTAAAACAGCCTCTCAAGTTCATCAACACCCTAATTTGAATATATATTTAGAGACAAGATATCTCCATGATAAGCTTGACCGTTTGTTTGGTTATTTACTCTAATTGAATTGATGAAGAATCATGCACCTTGTTGACATTGTCAGATTTGTAACATTATTTATTTGTTTTCTAAAACGCAGGTTTATCCAATCCAATTTAATATTTTCAAATATATCAATACATTCTTCCAGAGAGGAAGCAACCTAATGAATTCACCTGGTGGAGTCTTCGTAGACTGTAACAGCTTACTGACCACTAGTGCTTTTCAGTAGTATGGGCCTGTCTGGTGTGTACCCCACCTCTTCTCCAAAGTCAGGAAAGCAATGGCTGGCCACCCTTATTTTACCATTGCTTGCCCAGCATTGCGTTGTGCATCCCTGTCAACACCCGGGTGCATTGCTTCGCATGTACCCCAATCTACCCCAAGCTACCGAACACTCTTAAAAGTCTGACTGAAAATAAATTGCTATCCAAGATAGTTATGTAGCTTGTAGCAGCTGTCAGTGTGTTAAATTGGAGGTCCTTAACATATATGACATACTCGAGGATGACATATCTTAGAGGGAAACTCTGTTTGACCATTGTTTGTTGTTCAACTTCTGCAGTTTGAGGCCGAATATCGTCGCTTTGCTCTGAGGAGTAACGGCCCAGGTGGCTTCCAGGAGTTCTACCGCCTGCTCCAGAACATCCATCACATCCCTGGTGTTGATGTGATCCTGGGATACGCTGATGTCCACGGAGACCTCCTACCAATCAACAATGATGACAACTTCCACAAAGCTGTCTCATTAGCCAATCCTCTGCTCCGCATTATCATAACCAAGAAAGGTAAGAAGGCTGGGGAATAAGGGACGCAACAAAGGGGAAATATATCCAAATAATAAAAAGTTGGGGAAAGTTAAGATTGAAACTGACTTATCTCATAGCTAGGCTGTGTAGGCTAACTGTTGGTCAGCTTTCCTTGCTTTCAACAATTGTTTGCAGGTGTGTGGATTTGTGTGAGGCAGGCACTCTGAACAGCTGCAGGGAAGGTATTTTTTCTTCACATCAAACATGGTTTATTCGTCATACACAACACCACCTGATGATTATCTCCCTGCCTGTTGTTTTCTGGTACTATTTTAATGCAGTTCTCCCCTGTCTAAATGGTGTTGTTCCTTTTTTCTGGGGAACGCTTCCAGCATTAGACACTTCAGAGAAGAAATTGTTGAAATTAAAATGACAAAAGAAATTACAAACAATTGTTTGGGAGCATTTGACCATATAGCGTTGTCATCATCAGGAGAGGGTCAGTCTCATTTTAATGATATCTTGACCACGAAGCCTTGAAGATTGTTACATTTCTTTTCAAATTACACTTCATAGTGGAGGTGCTAATTGTGTGGGTCTGTTTTTTGTGCAAAGTGATGCACACAGCCCACACTGATTTGTAAGATTGTTATAAGAAAAATGATAAACAAAGAAAAATATATAACTTAAATTATTTTCAGATAATTAGGAAACTCTAACCTAGTGTGGCCCCCAGACACAGTGTTGTTCACATTGCTAAATTAATGTGGTCGCATGCATGTCAGACCACCTTCAAATGTAGTAATCAGATTCCAATGACTCCTGACAGCAACTGTATTGAGTGCCACCCTCTGGTGATTGAATCAGGATGAGGGATGTCCCAATCAATTATTTTTCCCATTTTATATTGAGCACCGGCCGATAATGAGTCCTGATCCGATCCGTCATCTAAGTTGTTCTTTAATGTTTTTTTTTCAACTTAATGTATTGCCTTTGAAAAGTTTCCTCCAGTGTGTACTGCTTAAGTGCAGTCTTTGCTTGCGTTTCCCAAGTGAGCTCACTGTGTTCTGTTCAGTGTTTGGTTATCAGGTGTCATATCACATTTTTAGTTTTGAATGCAGCTCAATTTCTACCACCTTGTTAAATATCTCACTTCGCACACATTACAAGAGTCTGTTGGACTGCTTTTGTTTTCTAATTTAAATCATTACCATACTGCAAATATATTATCTATGCTGCTGCATGATACAGCTCGTATGCGCGTTGCGCTCTCATCTCGTTTACGGCACCAGACAAAGGATACAAAACAATATAACATGAAAAATGACTTGATCGGCCCAGATACCGATCTTGGGGATTGGATCGGGAATTGAGCACCGGCCGATAATGAGTCCTGATCCGATCCGTCATCTAAGTTGTTCTTTAATGTTTTTTTTTCAACTTAATGTATTGCCTTTGAAAAGTTTCCTCCAGTGTGTACTGCTTAAGTGCAGTCTTTGCTTGCGTTTCCCAAGTGAGCTCACTGTGTTCTGTTCAGTGTTTGGTTATCAGGTGTCATATCACATTTTTAGTTTTGAATGCAGCTCAATTTCTACCACCTTGTTAAATATCTCACTTCGCACACATTACAAGAGTCTGTTGGACTGCTTTTGTTTTCTAATTTAAATCATTACCATACTGCAAATATATTATCTATGCTGCTGCATGATACATCTCGTTTACGGCACCAGACAAAGGATACAAAACAATGTAATGTTCAGATTTGCCTATAGGGCTGACTTTTGATGCAACAACACATCCACATGCCTTTCACATAGCTTCAGCTTTGTAGTAGCTTCTGCAAGTGTGTTGAACTCTTCCAAAATACATTCCCTCAAAGCAGTAATACAATCCAGTTGATAATGGAGAACAGCAACTCTGTTGTTGTGGCCAGTCCAAAATAGAAACTAGGGGGACACCCTTACCTTAGACCAGAGGTTTTCAACAGGGAGTCTGCGACAATTTTTTTCCCAAAATTTCAATGTCTTTAAATACACATTTACATAAATACAACATATTATTATAGCTGTGTTTATACATGGCACGAGGCCCAGTTGAATATATAACCCAGTTTTATACAACATATCCTTGGCCTGCAAAACATTGAAGACCCCTGCCTTAGACAGATGTTAGGACCAGGTCTTAATCGGGCCTAAAAGACAAGTTGCAAAGGAAAAGGATTTGTGCAAAAAGGTATAGAGGGTCAGTCAATATATCGTTGTTATCACTGGCTCAATGAAACCTTATAAACCTTCTCTCCCTCACACACACAAACACAGGGTAGGGTTTAGGTTCTGGCTGTCACTGATCTGGATTAAAGGGCAATAAAGTAACCATCATCTGTCATACATGTGTCTGCACCCACTCTATTGTTTTTGAAGCATTAGACCAAGCTGAAAACACAGTGAAGATCTTTTCTTTCTCTGTGTTTTTGTTCGATGTTGTATTCTGATGCATTGTCTGGGTGTTTCAGTCTACTCTAATCTGGGGGTGGGACTAACGAGTACGCAAAGGCGCTTAGTGACACAAGTCACATATTTGTGCTGCACATTCGAACCTGCCTACCAGTTATGTGCACCCCTGGTTATTATGGATGTACTTGTACATCGGATGATCTACCGAGCCACAGTGGGTTTTTTGCTGGCAAATAATTCCATGAAGCCAGCCCAAACTATGCTGGACAAGAAATCAGCAGACGCTCTAAAAAATGTGCCATTATCAAACAACACAGTCCACCGTCGGATTGAGATGTCCAATTGTTCTTTGGACAGATGGTGGAAGAGCCGCTCAGTTCGCTCTAGAGGTTGATGAAATGACAGATGTGAGTGGGGAGGCTTATTTCCTGGTCTTTGCACGTTATACTGAAGAGTCTGACATACATGAGCATATTTTGTTTTGCAAGAAGTTAACGAGACAGATTTTTTATTTCAGTGTAAAGCACAGTATCTGGAGGCCAGACAGTAACCCTCATGAGGAGCATAAACACAAACACTGCAAAAGCAACATAATTTCACTGTATAAGGTGCTGAGAAGCTTAGATATGAAACTGACAAAAAGTCAGTTTGTGTGCACACAGATGCTAGAATAACGTTTGTTGCAAACCTTTACCCCCCCATAGAAATACATTGTTATTAATATGTGGTGATCATCACGTAATAACAGAGTTAATCGTTACCCTGCCCATGCATCAATAAATTAAATTGCTTTCCTAATTTAAGAAAGAGAATCAGACAGCTTCAACTGAGGTTTCCTGTGCATTAGCTGATTAATTGCTGTACTAGAAACATCACTTTTTTAATTTTAGTATCCATATATCCAATAAGCAGTGTTGTCACCCAAGTAACACACCGTGGTTCATGTTTACTGTGCATTAATATACTATATTTGGTGCTGAGAAACTTAGATATGAAACGGACAAGCTCGATTAATTGAAGATGAATATTTTCTGAAATAAAAATAAGGACAATGTAAAAAACAACGGATTAAACAGCGCAGTGCAGTCTCCAGCATGCAGATGCTGGAATAACTTTGATTGAGAACGGTTAACCCTCCCCATTGAGATACATTGGTTTTAATACTTAACTGGGACCAAATATTTTTGAGCCCAGATCATTAAGGTGGCAATTAATCAATAGATTATTTTTTTTAACAGTCCCAGAAATATTTGTGAGACTGGGTTGTTTACCCTGTTTAGAGAAATCCCTGATAATATTTTGATACAGCCCATTATTTCCAGCTAGACTCGGTACCATGTGAGTTGTTGCAAATATTTAACCAACATTTATGACTAGTTCTTTGGCACAAACAATATATATAGCTGTAGGTTTGTTGCTGTGTCTCTGTATCTTGCATTATTCATGATGTAATGATGCTTATCTGCTGTTAGCAGACCACGATTGTTGTTCTGAATTACCAACATCTGCTGGTTTAATCAGATTAACTTAGTGGTCTGGGATAGAGAGGGAGAGGAGGAAAGCTTAGCAATCCTTCATTTTGTACTGCAAGCTAAACAGCCACTGTATGTAGCAATATTGTAGCAATATTTTCACAAGTCAACAATAAAATCCTATTCATACACACACACACACACACGCAACATATTAAACTCAAGGCCAGAACCGGCCCGTCCGAGGGTCCAATCTGGCCCGTGGTATTACTTTGCAAAGTGTAAAGATTAGGGCTTTCGATTTTTTTGCCGCACCAGTACACACGCACAAACCGAGAGCTCTCTTTTAGCGTTTCTCACTCTTCTGTCTAGATCCTGCCCCCAGAACATCCACCCAATCAGAACACACCCTCCCACTAACTAACTCAGCATTTGTCACTCGGACTGTCTATCAAAACAGTGATGCATTCGCTTACATTCTATAAATTACAATTTTACAGTGATAAGAGCACTGTTCTTTGTTATTCCTGCAGTAAAAAATGTTTAAACCATCAGTACTATGTTGCCACAAAGATGTTCCGTTGGTTTCGTTAATTTTAAGATATTTTAATAGAATAAAGAATGCTATGATTTGAAAGTTATGCTCTATTGGAGTAATATTATTTTTTAATATTATAATTATATCTTTATCCTGGTCTATAATTCAATGGTATTATATTTGTGGTCTAAACTTTGCAATGTAATTACACCAGGGTAGTCGCATTCGCGCTGGGCCGTGTGTTCATAGTACTTTCTATCAATCTATGTGCGTTTGTGTGTGAGTGTGTTTATGTGTTTAGAGGGGCTTAGCGATGTCTGTGCCTTTAGGCTTTAGTCTTCCCAGTGAAGTTATTGTGTCTGTCCTGTCGGCCTTGTCAGGAGAAACACACACTTCCCTTCCAGAGTAATGCTGCTTTTTTGTCGGTCGATACTGCTTCTGAGAGTGTGGTAATGTGGGTAACGTGTGTGAGCACACACACATACAACAACACACAGCAATTGCAGCAGAGAGGCTAGCTTCAAGTTGCTATTTCCTTTTTCAATGAAACAAAACTTATACTAACACTATTGGTTATAAGAAAATGAAATATAACAAGCTTATAAACATGTCAGTGTAGCCAGACATCATTGTTAGCTTGTTAAGAAAATGGAGCGCTGTTTGTCATACACCTTCAGGCTCATGGAATGTTGTCAATCAAGTGCTGAAAGAATCTGGTTGTGCCTGCCACACTGCTGACATACTGTTGTCAAGAGTCCCCAATGTATTTTGAGATTAGACATTAGACATACATTGTCTCCATGACGATGCAGCAGTTTGGATTCTGGACATTGGTTACAATATACAAAATACATTGTCTGTATATACCCGTTCACCTGTGCCTGCAGTGTAATGCATTGTCTCACACCAATTAGGGCCTCAGGCCTGTGAGCTTGTGATAGGACGGCTTATTAGAAGCTATTTGTAAACTGAAATATCTGCTCTTTAGTTTTCTCTGGTTAAGGTTAGATGTGGTTGTTAGATGCCTATGATATACAAGTTCAAGTTCAAGCATTTATTAGTCATGTGTACATTGTACAATGAAATTCTTTGTTGCCTTCCTCTCCAAACACCAAACATTAAAAAATTATAATAATAATTAAGAAATAAATAAATAAGAAAAAAAGGAAGTTAAATATAA
Organism: Colistium nudipinnis; assembly: GCA_016785305.1. NCBI lineage: Eukaryota > Metazoa > Chordata > Actinopteri > Pleuronectiformes > Rhombosoleidae > Colistium > Colistium nudipinnis. Next base: position 498,296 of record JAFBJU010000906.1, on the reverse strand, counting down.
AAATACAAAAATACGGAAAAGTGGAAAAAGTGTCCATAAGAAGTTGTGTGCCGGTGAGTTTAGGTGTGTGCTCCAAAAATGTGCAGGGGAGCAACACCAGTGCAACTAAACATCACTGGCTGTGCAGAAGAAGAGGTAGAGTCATTGTCAGTGGGGGAGGGGGATGGGTGGGTCAGGGAAAGACTGTGAACACAACATGAACACAACAACAATTATCATTGGAATAATTGTCTTTGAAGTATCTCTATGTGACATAATCAGGTTACTTAATCATGAGGTATCCAATAGTAATAATAATAAATTAGTTGCAGTATTTGTCGATTTGCAGTTTTAAGAACTACCGGTAGGTGTCTGTGGTGACTTTCCGGGAAAAATTCTGTATCACTCTCACTGACTTTCTGTTTAATTTAAAGGACAAATGAAACTGACTCACAATACACAACTTATTGTGTGGTTCATGAGCTGAAACTAAACACTTCTGATCACACCCACATTTGGGAACATCACAGAAGGTGTTTTGTATTTGCTGGCTGAGACAGAGTTAATTCAAATTGTTTATTTATCTATGGTTACCAAGCAACACAGGAAAACAATGTTAGGGTCTGTCTGTGCTGTTGTTGATGTCCAGTAAAACAATGAATTGACTTGCTGAGTGTGTTGTTTTAGCATTTAGTTATTTAGTTTATGATTCATATATTTTACATTTGATTTTTATAAAAGTAGTTTCACAAATGAATCTTAACTCAATGTCAATTTACTAGATGTGGATGGAGTTTGCTTATATTGTCATGATGATAATAATATTAATACGGTAACTACACTGACTTTTTAGAGCCAATTGGTCTTGATTGTTTCTTCAATTTTGACAACAGTAATAGTTGAAATGCCAAAAAACATAATTATTGTATATATATTTTTTGTCTAATTTAGTTCAAACAGGTGTGTATATGGATCTGATTATACTTGTAATGTTCAGATTTGCCTATAGGGCTGACTTTTGATGCAACAACACATCCACATGCCTTTCACATAGCTTCAGCTTTGTAGTAGCTTCTGCAAGTGTGTTGAACTCTTCCAAAATACATTCCCTCAAAGCAGTAATACAATCCAGTTGATAATGGAGAACAGCAACTCTGTTGTTGTGGCCAGTCCAAAATAGAAACTTGACATGCACCGGAAGGGTGTGTCTTCTATATTCTGCATGTAAAAATATCTTTCCGGTTAGATAGGTCCTATAGGAGAGTGATAGGGGCAAGCATATCTGACATTCATTTTCATAGTTACAAAAGTAAAGACGCAGTCAACCTTTTGGAACAATTGTGAGTATAAGGAACAATATCAGTTATCGGTTACACAAGGGGAAACAAATCAGTCTCCCGTAGGGCGTGATATATCAACTTCAAAATATATATCAAATATAAATATATTTACAAACATGAGGAAATATTTGATGAGACAATGTTGTTTGTATTAACATAGTTTGATGTTGTCTACATGACCTGTAAAGCCAGTGTTTGCATCTCTCCTGGCTCCCACTGTCTACTCAATCTTTAAAAAATTACTCTATGTCAACGCACAAACATGGAGGAGCTAAATTAACCTCGAAAAACCTGAAACCTGGTATTTAAAGAGAAAAATAATGCTTTATTTAATGCGTTATTTAGGGATGGTTCAGCTTTAATGGATCCTTATAAAATAGCTGTTTGATATTGTTGTAAAAATATCTTAATATCAGAGATTGTTAACTGTAATATATGTTTCGCAGTGTTGTGCTTTTGAATGGGAAAGAAATACTGGACATTGAAATGTATTTTGATTACAGTCTGTTTCAACAAAAGTGCTAAAGATTACTTTATCGTTAGCATATATGCTGATTGTCTTGACCCTTCTGCCCCAGACTTTCATTGGCTCGTAATTCAAAGCCAACTTATGGATTGTCAGATCAAATGTAACTTGAATTAAGCTCAGTTTACCAATACATTTTTGGATATGACCTTTTTTATCCTGTATAAACTGATAAACCAGTTTAACCCTGTGTGAGATATATTGTACTGGAATGAGAAAACTCTTAAAATCTGGCCATTACATCTGACACTCCCCAAGTGCAGCAGAAGTTATCATCCATATGGTTACCTGTAATAATCCAGTGTGTGTATTTGTGTGTAATGTGATATGATATGATAGAATGATAGAAGCAGATGATACCTCAAGAGGGGAGACAAAACAGAATCATTCCCTCTTAAACAGCAATAGGATTACAGAATGGGATTAAATCTTTCAAAGTTAAATCTGTTCTATAATCTCAGCCTGAGATCCTGAACCACTACAGAGGTTACCAGATATTAGAGTTGGTTAAATCTCAGTATTAAATCCTACTATTGTTTTTAAAAGTAATTTGATTATTTAGATGCACAAATTGCATATTCATCATAGTAGACAGTACTTGTCTTTAAAACTTTTAAAATGCAATGTAATTTTTTCTCACTAGTCTTTGATTGTTAAAACTGTTATGGATTATGGTTTTAGTAGTTCATGGAGGATTAGCAGTTTAAGTTTGAGTATAAATACATCTATGTGTAGAGAGAATTGTGTGTGGGGGGAGGTGGACTAGGAAGTGTAGGACAGCGGTCCCCAACCACCAGGCCCCATACTGGTCCGTGAGTCATTTGGTACCGGGCCAGAAATACAGAAATAATTATTAGTACCGTATTGACCCCGAATATAAGACAGAGTTTTTTTCCTCAAAACAAATCTGAAAAAAAGGGGTTGTCTTATATTCGGGATCTATACTTTTCAATGTAATTACATCGTATCGCTCTTCGGAAACATGTCTGTGCCTCTTCACACATCAAGACCTGTCGCATATTTGTTTTTATGCGGCTCTATTATTTTATTTCCGCGTATTTCTCCGCCACACCTTGATGGCCGGTCAATGAAAATATTTTATTATATTAAACTGGTCCGTGGCACAAAAAGTTGACGGCCGCTGGTATAGGAGACCAACCCAGTCTTACAAATATTTGTGGGATTGTTACGAAAAGAAATGTATTGATGTTTGGCCACCGTAACAACAATCAAAATGCTCACCAAACCCCAATTATGAAAATGAATGCATGGCATGGATATACTCAGACACAAATATATCTGAAAATAACAATATCTTTAATTTATCTTCACATACTGTGTCTCAGTGAAGTATCAATGCTAAATCGGCGGTGCTACATATTTGATCAAATCAGTAGATATATCTTTTAAAAACCGTAATCACACACAACTCTGCATTCTGAAAGAACTACAAATGTGGAGTCGTTTTGTATAACGCTGGACCACTGGTATATTGGGAATTGTAGTTTTGAAAGATATAATGTATTTTCTTTCGATTAAACAATTTACATACTTATTTGAGAATACAGTATGGTTTTTTTGTCTCTTTTCATTTGTCAGGTGGAATATCAACCACGGCCTGGGTCTAAATTGTATTTAGCAATATTCATTTTAATAATCAGATGCTCTCAGTCATGGGGGAGAGATTATTACTCAAAAATGCTGATGTTTGAGTCCTGTATGAGTTTAAAGGCAGATGCTTTCTTATCTGGGCCCCAACTTTAAATCATTGCATCTCCAAATAAATTGTTTCTTTCTTAACCGGCCTTTATGGGACTGATATAGTGGAATAGTAAACCCACAGACCAAATGCATGTAATTTCACATGATACCACCCAGCCAAGTTGGTCAGTGACAAACGCTCATTGTGGAGAGACGAGAGGAGGAAGAATAGATAGTGATAATTGAGTCAAGAATAGAAGAAAAAAGCAAGTGTTAAAGTTATTATGTTGTTAAGATGTGTTGAATTTTGACTTGTGGAAATGTGAAAATTATTGCACAAAAAGAGGTTTATAATGGAAATGTTCTCGAGCTGGACCTCTTTGAGTTTTAACGATTACCCCTGCATAACACCATATCTTACATTGCCTCTGAATTTTTAGACTATGAGTTCAGTCTTCTAGAATAATAGAATAATTATCTTAATTTACAATTCTCTTTATAACATTTGAAATATTATACACAAGGTCTCCATACTTAAATCACCGACTGTAATTGATGACAGACGTTTATATTTTTCAAAATATTTCATAAAACGTGTTATTAGTGAATGTTTATTAACACAGTAAGATTAGGATTAAATAACTGAAAGTCATTGGACACAACAAATATTTAAGCATCACAATATAACTATTGACCTATGTCTGTATTTCTTGTCTTTTTCTTCAAGAGGGTGAACCTGTTGTATTTGGGACAAACTCCCTCCAGAGGCGCAAAAAGGGACTGGGCTTGACTGGACTGCGTACCAATAGCTTAGGAGCCACCCACTCAAAGAACAAACCAGGCCTTATGATTGGCCTGCCGCAGAACTTCAGACAGATATCATCCATTATCGATGTGGACATCTTACCTGAGACACACCGACGTGTACGACTTCACAAGCACGGTACCCACAAACCACTGGGCTTCTACATCCGTGATGGGGTTAGTGTGCGAGTTACGACACAAGGCGTAGAGAAGGTAAGATAAGTTACTTTACATTCAACATCAAATAAATATAGATGACAAAATAGACTTGTCCTCTCTGAAAATATTGGACTTAAATTCATTATCGAGGATTCATTTGAAAGTGAATTCTGAGAGTTAAATATTTATGAGGTATACTGACATATAATGTGACAACATTCCAGTCACATTGAATAATTTATTTACATAATACACAATGATTATTTCCATTCTTTTTCTAATTTCTTTATTTTTCACATTACTGTGACTCACAGATATGAATCTTTAGAAACTTGATGGGGTCATATGAGCCTCATAAATAATAATTTTTGAATGGGTTGTCTATAAAATTCTAAAAATGGTTCTAACAGAAATGAAAGGTGAAGGACAGCTGGCCTCTTGTGGGATGCACAATCATGTAGCTCCCATGTTGTTAGTGTTTTTGGCTGTTTTTGCTGTACATTGTGGCTTCACGAGGGGACATGTCAACTAACTAAGTCAACTAATGAGGGGAATACAAAAGCGGCAGACACAACGAGCACCTGGACAATGACTGGACAAAGACTTAAGAAAAGAATGGAGGGAGAAGGACAGCATATTTGGAGTCTTTTGGAAACCTCAGTTGATTAACTGTGTCGAGTAGGTGAAGACCGTGATTTTTCTCTCCAAAAAGCTTTTTGAGTTCAGTTAAATAATTTTTTTGTTGGATTTAAATCAACCTTTTTGGCCTGTTTTCCATTTGTATGCTCTGCCCTGCACCCCGACTTCAGGAAAAACCTCTCATGATGTCACATATGCTAGAGAATGTGGGCACCAGGGCTTAAGAGCGGATGAGTAGAGGAAACGACATTGAAATAACTTTTTTTTTTCAGGACTTCACACAGGGACTGAAATGGAGCAACTGTTGCAGATGCTGGGGGAGGCCCAGCAAGAAACGAATGTGGCTTTACTACGCTAGCAAGAAAGAGCAAACCAATTCAAGGAAGAGGAGCTTAGGCAATCCAGGCCAAAACCCAAGGTAGCCCATTTTATGCCGAAGTTGGGGGAAAAAATATGACGTGGAAGCATACCGCCATGCATTCAAGGCAACAGCCACTCGAGAGGGCTTGTCAAAGGTACATTGGGTGGGACTCTTGGCTCCTTTTCTCTCAGGGGAGGCTCTGAAGACCTTTCAAGATGTACAGACAGACATTAGCAACGACTACGACAAACTAAAGAAGGAAATTGTAAGCCGTCATGGCATGATCAAGTATAGCTGTGCTCACTGCGTCATAATTGGAATTTTCAAAGTGGGTTATTGTCCCATGCCCAAATGCATGACTTGATGAAAGTAGCCAAAAGGTGGGTGGAACTGGACAAGAACAGCTCAGCAGCCATTATGGAAACCCTGGTCATGGACCGGTACCTAAGAGCTTTGCCATATGAGGCCATTGCACAGCCGCGCACCTTCCAAAACCCGGATTCTTATATACATATACATATACATATTTCAAGCCGATGCCTACAGCAGCCCACAAGCCGACTTTGCAGCCCTCGTAGGAGAAGGGATGGACTGCCGTCCTAACTCTCCGGTAACGGCAAGATGTCGAAGGCTTGCTGGATTCTGGAAGCTCACGCACTCTGACACAAACCAGTGTTAGTGGCCCCGGACTTTGGAAAATTGTTTGTTGTCCAGGCTGATGCTTCAGAGGTTGGTCTCAGCGCGGTCCTATCACTGGTCCGGGAAGGAGGAAGACCCAATTCTTTATTTGAGCAAGAAGATGCTGCCAAGAGAGAACTATGCCACAGTGGAAAAGGAATGTTTATCACTAAAATGGGCTCTAGAAACATTAAAATACTACCTGTTGGGAAGGTGGTTCACCCTAGTGACGGATCATTCCCCATTGCCTCTTACTCTTGGTTTAAAAAGTCTGTTGCGGGAGTCCAATAAGCTCCTTGCGTTCGGAACAGAAGGGGACGTTTAATCTGTTTCCTTCGGCGATTATGAAAGCTGTTGTCCTCTGGTCTTTGAAAAAAGTGATCGACTTTAGATGGACGGACGGGGGTCCGTGGTCTCCGTGTCGACTTTCTCTCGTCTTCCGCAGGAATGGTGAGATCAGCTGTCGTGGTGCAGCTGTCATTTTGGATCCCGAATAATGCGTGAAAAATCTGTTACTCGATCGGGGAGTTGTGGACTTAGCGCAAACCTATGTGGAGCAGCCCTCGTAGGAGAAGGGATGGACTGCCGTCCTAACTCTCCGGTAACGGCAAGATGTCGAAGGCTTGCTGGATTCTGGAAGCTCACGCACTCTGACACAAACCAGTGTTAGTGGCCCCGGACTTTGGAAAATTGTTTGTTGTCCAGGCTGATGCTTCAGAGGTTGGTCTCAGCGCGGTCCTATCACTGGTCCGGGAAGGAGGAAGACCCAATTCTTTATTTGAGCAAGAAGATGCTGCCAAGAGAGAACTATGCCACAGTGGAAAAGGAATGTTTATCACCTCTTACTCTTGGTTTAAAAAGTCTGTTGCGGGAGTCCAATAAGCTCCTTGCGTTCGGAACAGAAGGGGACGTTTAATCTGTTTCCTTCGGCGATTATGAAAGCTGTTGTCCTCTGGTCTTTGAAAAAAGTGATCGACTTTAGATGGACGGACGGGGGTCCGTGGTCTCCGTGTCGACTTTCTCTCGTCATCCGCAGGAATGGTGAGATCAGCTGTCGTGGTGCAGCTGTCATTTTGGATCCCGAATAATGCGTGAAAAATCTGTTACTCGATCAGGGAGTTGTGGACTTAGCGCAAACCTATGTGGAGAAGTTACTGCCTTGAGTGGTCGGGTCTCAGCGGAAGACGTCCTGTGGGTGACTGCGAGGCACTGGAAGCAACAAATGATGGTCAGCACAGACTTCGCGCTGCCCCTGTCGCAAGACCGTCCTTTGATAAGGGCTGAAGCGTGTTGGCCCCCTTCAACTATTCACCTTTGGCCTAAGAGGAGGGGTGACTCCCCTGCGGAAGCTGGGGGGGTTTGATATGGCGGGGGGAAGTCCCTCGCCCTCCGGTGAATAAAGGGCTCTGCTTATTAGCATGTGGGCTAGGTGAAGGGGGGGGGTTCTCCTTGGAAGACCTTATTGCTGAACGCTGTGGATGTAAAAATGTCGGGGCCACTATTAGAAGTCACCTGTTCATTTATGAAGAGGGGAAAAACCCTCTGCTGATATCAAGATGTCTATTTCTTTCCCCATGTGATATCAGACAAAATGCATTGATTAAGAATTAGAATTGCTTTTAATAGTCCCACACAACCATGTACATGCTCAAACACAACACACAAGTCAGGGGAAATTTGTTCTCTGCATTTATCCCATGCAAGGCCACAGAGAAGCGTCCGAGGAGCAGATGTTGGGGGCAGGGGGGGGGGGGGGGGGGGGGGGGGGGGGGGGGGGGGGGGGGGGGGGGGGGGGGGTAAGTGGAGGGGTTCGTCCATCCTTCCAGGGCGAGTCCGCCTTGACTGGGCCTCGAGCCGGCAACCCTCTGGTCCGATGCATGTCTCCCTTGCCACTCGTCCACCTCTCCCCACATTAAAGGAGTTTGTCAGCCTGCCCCACTGTTTATGTGTCATTCACACTTGTGTGATAACAGGCAGCTTCCCTTGATTAGAGGAGTCAGTCAGGCTTTATCATGGTTTATGTTTCATTCACATTTATGTGTCTTCAGACAGTGTTTGTTGATTAGAGGAGCTGGTCAAGCGTCATAATTGTCATTGTCAAGTCTGCCTTTGTCATGACATGTAGATGTACATGAGATCCCAACATCCCCTCTTTGGATTTAGGAGTGAGGTGTTGGCTGCAATCTTGAGAGCAAATCAAAAGGTTAAATCTTCCGCATGATGGTGGGTAACATGGAGGTTACCTTATTCGTATTTGAAATGTTCAGTTCAGTTCAGTTTTCAGGAGTTTCCTGGGTGAAGAAAGGTTATTGTATTGTTCTTGTTGTTGTGGTGACACATGTGAGTGAATCTAATCTACCTATAACTTCTGAATGTATTTGTACATTAAATATGTCACTATGGCCATGATGATTCAAATGAGTCTATCCTGATATAAAATAAGAATCCTATTACTGAGGGCGTTGGGAATGAGATTAGTGCATGCCGGTTGTGTGGGTAGATGCAGTTATTCATGAGAGCTACTATTGTCTGTGTCCATTCCCCTGTCATAGTCTGTCTCTCCCCTTTCAGGTGCAAGCACGGCTTCAGTTCGTTTGAATGAGACATCATACCGATCGCTCTCGTTCATGTGGTGTAGGAACAGTGATTTGAATGCCTGCTCCTCTTTTAAGCCGGGGGTGTCCCTTCCTTGGAAAAAGGCTGTTCTCAGGGGCCTGTATGGCTTGGCAGAGTGTTGAGTAGCTGTCCCTGGTGCTGGGCAGGAGAGTTTCCATGAAAGCATGCAACAGTGCTGGTCGTTGTCTTCCAGGTGAGCTTAAGTTTTTTAGGCGCTGAAGGGTCTGGTAGGTCGAACAGGCATGTGCGCAGACCATGTTCTGGTGTGGATAGGGAGCATACGAGTCATCTGAGTCCCAATAATCACTCTGATGGCTATAGTGATGGCCACTGCCGACCTGACCAGCGGTGGTGGTGAAGTCTGGTCAGGTCGGCAGTGGCAACTGTGCCAAGGTGGCTCAAACACATTCTCGTTAGTGATTGTGTGGTAGTATTCCAGGTGGGAGGTAATGAATGAGTAGAGGAGGGTTTCAGCTGTGGAGTTGGAGGGTGATGGACGGAGTTTGGAGATGTTTTTTAATAGAAGAAGGCGGATTTGGTGGTGGTGTGACTAAAAAGAGAGGGTGGAGTCCAGAATGATGCCTAGATTGCAGACTTTGGGAGATGGAGAGATGGAGCAGTGGTCAACCTGGAGTTTGTGCCACAACCGTGACTTCTGTTTTCTTATAGTTATAGTTGAGCTTGAGGAGGTTGGATTTTGTTTTGTACAGTTACTTTGTCCTTATCTGTATGTATTCGTTTTTCAAAGGGTTTATAACCTGAGCCAGGCCATATACATACAGGATTAGTAACATATAGTTTCAATGGTATAATATTGATACTAGGTATTGACAGATATGCAAAGTTGTGTTTCAGAATAACTTTTACAATGGTAAAGAATGTATCAGTACATCTCTATTAGGAAACATTAATCCAAAATAACAGTGACTAGGTTCAATAATTACAAGTTTCAATTATCACTACTTTATTCAGGGTCAATACATATAATTTCCATACTCATAAGATTATTAAAACAATCATTATTATTTAATTAAATATGATATGATACAACCTTAAGTTATGATGAGTGAATGAGTTTTTCTTCTCCACTTGCTTCCTGGTTACGTTGTCACACAAAAAAATTAATTAACATGCAAGATTTACATTTTACTACCCATACATAAACAACAGATCTCTCTGATACTGTTGAGGCAGCCTAGCACATTCTTATGACCAATCTTATGATCAATATTTGTTTTCTATTGCAATGCTGGAAACACATACTGTAGGATTTAACGCTCTTGTCCCCACAAGTGCAATGGTCCCAGTTATCTAATTTAGTGGCAAATATAAATAATAGTTGACATTGTCTGCTGTATGTGTCATTGATTATGATAATTTGATATGAAATTCAGGTTGTGGTGTGGTAACATGTAACATTCAATGACCATACATGACCTCCGTCCTGTAGGTTCCTGGTGTATTCATATCTCGTCTGGTACGGGGTGGTCTGGCAGAGAGTACAGGGCTGCTGGGAGTTAATGACGAGATTCTTGAAGTGAATGGCATCGATGTAGCAGGAAAATCTTTGGATCAGGTAAATACAATGGAGACTTGTCTAATTAAAATGTGTATTATGTATTTAGGTAAAGAAAAGAAAGATTGACAACTGTCATTCATAACTAGCTTTAATAATGATGGAATGTCAGTAACAATGGACAAAAAAAACTGTACTTCAGGGGCTGTGAACTTAATAGAATATGACAAGAGTAGAAGTAAAATATTTCTTCTAAGTTAAATATTATCTGAGTTGAACTGAAATTTCAAATCCAATTTTGTGTGATTGACTTCTTTCTTTTTGCACAACAATCAAACCCCAAAGCTTAGAGAGTCTCTGTCATTTCAGGTTACAGACATGATGGTGGCCAACAGTCACAACCTCATCGTGACTGTAAAACCAGCTAACCAGAGGAACAACGTGGTGCATCGTGGGAGTAAAACCTCAATGGGCAACTCTGGCTCTGTAGGCTCAGCTGGTTCTATCGGCTCAGCTTTGTCACATGACTCACCAAGCCCTGCCTCTCAGAGCAACCCCATTACTGCAAGGTATGTTGTGGCAGGGCGGGAGGCGGGTTTATACCAAAGTTACCAATAACAAATGTTATATGTTGAATATCTGAAAATATCAGTCGTTTTTTATTGTATTTTAAATGTTAAATTGGTGGACAACAAACAATATATCAAGTCTATGTGAGATGACTTATGAGATGTTTTACATTGTTCAGTGACAACAGCTGGTTAATCTCCACAATATCTCAAATAATCAAGTCAAGCAATTTGGGTGTTTCGGGTATGTTTTCATTGCTTGTCTGTTTGTGATAAGCAGTTGTGCGATCCTCTCTGTCATGTTCACTCTTACTGTGCTGTTGCTCCATTTACAAACATATTTAATGATCTCATCTGTGATGGTTAATTTGCCTTGACACAGTAAATGATCTCAACATTTTCAGGTCTATGTGTCTCTATAATAGGTACAGAGGCTCCATACAGCTGGAAACCCAACTAATCTTAGTCTGCAGACACTACTGGCTTTGCTGTGTATGAAGTGCTCATGATAGTGTAGTAGTGTGTTTGTTTAGATGGTTAACACTCCTACCCCCCACACAGTTATACCACTATAGAAATAACAATTTTACTGTCTATTCTAATAAATTAGTGAATTTTGTGGTAGGCGCCGATAATGGGACATTGTTGTTAAATAGTCTTCTGTGTCACAGCGACCTGGTGGCTTGGAGGTACAAAAACTTTCTGTAAATATCAGTTGTTCATAAAATATCGGGCTAACATAGCTAATCTCCTAATCTCAGGATAATCTTATCAGATCTTTAACCTGGGTCAACACGCAGACAAACTGCAGGAACCATGTAGCCCCTTTGACATACATTTCTAGGACTAAGGAGTTGGATATGCGAAAGATATTGCAACAGTTTCTGGGGGTTAGTTTCAAGGGTTCAGGAGAACATTATTCACTAAGCCACCAGATATTTTATTAATACATGCGATATTTCATCTATATTCTTTCTTCAAAGCATCTTAGCGTTATTATAAGGGATATAATAATATAATAACAACTAAAATGATCACAGCAACATTAATAACATAACATTCATCTATGTGACAAGGTCATTTTAATCTTTCAGTGTAAGCTCTCATCAATCATTAAAGACATCACCACATGACAGGCTTACATGTTTTAACACCTCCAAACAAGATGTCGAAAGTTCAAGTATCTAGTATGACTTCCAAATTTAGCCCCTACAATGCTACTCGCTTACCAAGTATGACCTCTATAAAGTCACCCAAGCCCTGTATTCATGTTTTTCTTGATGTTATATCAAACAGATTAAATGAGACTGTGAGATTGTAGCGATGAGCCCATAGGGAATCATCACAAGCTCCACGGTTCCCTAAGCACTACAGTGTTTTGGCATCTTTCAGTTTTTTTGCGTCCATAAATGTATACCTAATGCAACAACCTAGTTTACAGCAGCAACAGCGGTTTCAGGGAAAATGAACTAGGTATGCTCTACCTGCTCAGCCACTCAGACATAGTTAGAGAGCAGCTGGTGAACAGAGAGGAGCACTTAGCCGCATAACAGGTAGATCATTTCCTGGGGGTTGGTGAAGAACAATAAGAGAGCTAAAAGAGTGATTTCAAAAATAAATGCTGCTCTAATAGACTGTTTTATTTTGCACACAACAAACTGTTTAACTTCTGTATCACACAATTGTATAACCATTATTGACCATGTCATGTGTTTTTACCACAGCAACAGCATTGCAGAGGGGGACAGTGATGATGAAGAGGATGACGGCGACCTCATTTTGGAGAATGACTGCCTCTCACCCTATGACTCTCCCCGGGTAAACAACAGTAACAACACTAACCTTAACAGAGACTCACCAACCAACAGGCCGCCCCAGTCTACTGTGGTGAGGAACCTCCCACAGAGCATCTCATTGCCCAATAGTGTTGGAGCAGCCCAGAGTGACAGCTCAATGCTGATGTCGAGTCAAAATGACAACACAGGCAAAAGCAATCAGGAGAACATGAGAGAGGACGGCAACATAATAACTCTGTAATCACAACACAGACAGCTACACTGTTGTGGTGGGGACTAATGGATGTTACAACCAGTGTGCTGTAACCATGGCAACAACAGATAGGCGTGCTCCTCGTCAGGCAGATGTCAGACTCATTGCGTTTCTTACTTTTGACTGTTACTGTTGAAACTTTATAATTTTAAGGTAAATCGATCTTGAGTCTGACATGTAGTGTGGATGCAGCACACAGCTACAGCACACATACTTTGTTATCTACTGGCATAAAAACACTGACTTTTTGTATATCTGTTTGTGATGTGATGTACAGAGCTGCACTGTCTGGTTCTGTAAGCAAAAACTATATACCCCAGGGAAATGATTTAAATGCCATAATAAATGGCCAAATATACAGTAGGTTGGTCAAAACAGAGAAAAAGACGGCAGCAAGATAAGAAAAAATCATGAATGCTTCTGTAAAAGCCATAATTCAGTCTGATGTCCACATATTAAAAAAATCACTTCTGTACAGTACTGCAAAATATACAGACAAGACAAGTACCAATCAAACACAGGACAGGACAGCTGACTGGCTGAGTACATCAGGGCCCGATTTCCGTGGCAGCACATGCAGCACAGTGACACTTTGGTATTTCTCTGACCAAGACATCGTCTTTACCTAACTGAGTGGTGTTTTCATGTTGAGCTCACGAGCAGAGGTGGGCTGTAAATATAATTGTTGTGTTTCATGGTTCCGAATCGAGACAAATGGTGAGGTTTTTCATCAAATACAAATTAAATAACAATAATTTAATTAATAATAATTAAAGTAATACCATGGAAATTGCTTAAAAAAAAGATAACACTAAAATATATACAAGACAGCAAAGCACAGAAAATGCCTGAGCCCTATCAAAGGTGATACAGAATGGAATCAATTATGTTTGTTTAACTTTATTTTTAAATGTGTTGTAAGTTTTAAAATAAATCATTTGTTATAGAATATGATACATAATTCATCTCATGGGTTTCAGTCTAGGATCAGATTATTTTAGTTTTTTTCTGAAACATGTATAAATCAAAGATATGGATCATTCAGTTCCACAACACAGCCTTCCTGAATAAAGAGGGTGCAGATCAGACAAATTACTGCATGTTATCACACATATGTACATGTACATAATTACGGTACATTTTAGCATTTATATGAATGAATTATTATATATATATTTTTATTTTTTTTATTTTTTTTTTACAATTTTCTGCAAAACGTATTCAGAAAGAAGTCATGGTAGTAGCTGTAAAGGTGTGCATGACGTGATGCAGGAGGCTGAAGGTATTAAATGCTAAAAATCAGAGATGGAGGCATCAGTTCCTTCACAGTTAGCATAGCATATACACACTCAGATGTAAATCGCATGCATGAAAACACACAACGTAAACATGGGCAGAATGAGAGTGAAAATAAGGTAATAAATCATGTTAAGGTACTGAGAAGTACAGTATAAAGTTTATTACTTTTATCTGGCCCATGTAAAAGCTGTGTGTGTGTGTGTGTTTGTGTGTGTTTGTGAGAGAGGCCCTTGGTGCGACTCAGGTGCTGTGTTACAGTCACAAATTGGCTATCACACACTGCACTCTTTCTTCACTGTACTCCTTTGTCACACGTTTTATTTGAATGGTACCAAATCAAAAAATTCATTATTTCAAAGTAACAATTAACAATACTACATTCTGCAGTCTGCAAACCTATGATCAGTGCAAATATCAAATGAATCAATGTTTACAAAGTATCATCTGCTATATGATGCATGTTGGTGATAAATCTTAGTTAGTTTGGAGTCAGGTGATTCAAGTTACTTTTCTGTTCCTCTTCTGTTCCTATCTGGGAAAAGCTACTGTTGGCTACTGGTGAAAATAACAGTGTTTCCTTTATTTTAGGTTGTGCAGAGTCTCCTGCACTTTCTTTTTTGCCTTCATTTTTCAGTTGAATATTTTCTCTAGGTCACAGAAGTGAAAGTCACATTGTGCAGTCAACATGAGTAGTTAAAGCAAAAGAAAATTTTACTTTTACACTTTTTCAATTTATCTTGAATGATGCTTTTTTCATCCAGGTTTAGTATTATGCGTCCTTCCTCTCCCCTGCCTCCCCTGGTGTATTGCTGCATTTTCTTTGCAAAGTTCTTGAGAATATCCAGCTGACCCATTCTTCCAAAAAGTGGACCACAGAACTGTTAGAGGTTAGAAACGATTATTTCAACTGGTTTAAACATGTATTATCACAAATACTTGTTTTCCACTCTTATTCACAAATTGTATCAACCAAATGTAATTAAAGTAGCTATTGTGTTGTGCTCACTGATTTCTGATCAATCAGAGCTTTGTAGATGGGTATTGTCATCATTAGTAGGGTGACCCTCTATGAAACATAGTGTTAGGGAAATGGCAGCAGATCTGTTGACAAACCTGGATGAGATGGACTCAACTGCACACATTTACAGAAATTACAAACGAAAGGAAATTGTAATGGGTTTTTGTTTGATTTGATCATGTTATGCTGCATCTCTGTGTGGCTTAGGTATAGAATAACACAGAGTGTCTCTCAATAATAATTATCAATTAAAAGGTTGTGCATTGTGGTTTTCTTCCTGTACTAGACACATATTTTGGTTCTGACTTGCTTCCAACTGACTCTGTGTTCCAGTCTGTTGACAACAAAGCTGTTGTTCTGTTCAAATTACCAGTAAAATGTATTCAGTGTGCTTTTCTGGTAAACAGCTGGTAAGCACTTAACATGTTCACTGATACTGTTTTAAAATCTGCCTAACCAACCATTATATATTGTTATAAGATGTCAACACACACAGAACATTAATAGACATTCTCTTAATTGTATTGTATGTAAATGTAAAATTTAAATGTAAGATGCTTTTGTTTACCAGGTAGAGATTTTTATGAAAGAGAAGATTTTATAATATGAAAATTATGGAGATTATTTTTATTATTCTTGTAATGTTATAGTGCAGATGAAAGGAGATGGGAGACAGAGATTAAAACTGCATGGTAGGTTGCCACTAAGTGTGTTAACATGCAGTCAGTATGTGTGCTCGTTAGAAAATGTGTTCCTAGTAGCTTAAATAAAGATGAAAGCAATCTTTTACAGAGACCAGTGTTTCCAAGTCTCGGTTCAACTCAATTCTGTTTTAATTTGCATGCTTGGATATCCATGGCAAGAATGGAAATCCTGTCCCCAAACTGAGGTTCCACTGGTGTGCATGTCAGCACAATCATCCCAAGGTTTTCTTGTGGTAGCGCTTTCTAGTCGTGATAAGCCATCCTGCTGTTTTGTGAAATACCTTGTGTCCCTACCAAGCAAAGGGTTTGACATTTTGGAGACAGTTGACAATTGACCATGTATGTTGATAGGATTATCGACTGATCACATGTAACCATATCACTGGGGTACGAGAGGGCCACATCTTCAGTCTGTAGTAATGATAAAGATGATTTGATTCAGTCGGGAATATAATTGATAATATCGACTATGTTTTTATATTGAAAGTGAAGCTACTCCTGTATTTTGACCAAAACTTTAACCCATGTTTGGTTACTTTAGTTTTACTTTGCCCTCTCGTTTTTTTGCCTTGTGGGCTTGGGTTCTTGCCCAGGCGTAAAAGAAGCTTACCCAATGTTCTAACCCAATTACTTAAGGAACTAAAGTAAATTCCTTGGCATTTGAAATGTCTATGCCATTTGGTTTAAAATTTGCTTACACATCTCGATCCATAATCCTGGACTGTAGCCTTCGACATAGATACAAGTCAAATCAGACTGATCTATTATGGAGTGGTCATAAAGTACCCTAATCTCTAAATATATGATAACACTGTCAATCAGCTGACTAACACAGCATTGTTTGAAAAATCCAGCTTGCCAGCCAATCTGTGTACTTGTGGTCAAATCTAATAATAATAATGATAATAATGATGAAGACAAGCCTGTTAAACTACTAAATGTGACAACAGCCAATGGTATCAGCAGCTTTTGATTGGTTGAAGTTTCTGGCATGGTATTTTTTTAAAGCGACAGCCCATTCTCAAATCTCTGGAAACTATCTGGTGCTTAAGGGCATCAGTAAGTAATCTATATTCCACTGCTGATGTGTGACAGTACATGACACAGCCACACTGCTTGTGATGGTCATGCTAATGTTCATGTCACTGCTGCTTTTTAGAAAACAAAGGAAGTGCCTTCTTGAAGTAAGCATACTTGTGTTTCATCGGGTGTGATGTTCAGCTTACAACCAAGCAGCTAAGTGAAACAGGTTGTGTCAGATATAATGGCAGGCCTGTCTAAGGTTTCCCATTATGAACGTGTTAACTATTCTGCAATACGGATGGTTCTTATAGGAATCTGTAACTAAACTGTGAATGTCATTTGGAGGTAAAATATGATGATCATCAAATCATTTTATTAAAGTATTATTACAAGCCACAACAAGCCCTGTGTCTTTCCTGCTATCCGTAGCTGTGGTTGTTATTCTCTCACTCTTATTCTCTTTGTCTATGCCTCTTTTTTTCCACTCATGGATGAGTCGATGTACATAAAGGTAAAAGTCACTGAAGCCTTACCAAACCCTTTGTTTCCATAACTCAGGAATTAGACATTTATCCTGATAGAATACATTTACTTCCTTATATTTAATCTCTCCATCAGATATCATATGCCACTTACCTTTCCTGGTTATCACAGTTGCCATGGATGCTAGTGCAAAGTAGCATCTTCTTGAGATGAAGTGATGTTCATGTGTTCTCTTGCTGAAAACACACAACCCTACATTTGAACCAGCAGAGGAGCACATCAACTGCTTTCCGCACCACGGTTAAATCTCAGCAGGTGAAGCCAACGCTTTACTCTCTCCCTGCAGATGGGAACAGTGGTTCCAGCAGCAGGGTTGGTTTGGAGAGGAATGTGATCAGTCCAAGCAGAAGTGATATCCATTACAGGATTAACTAAACCAAGCTTTCCTGCTGTTTGTTTAACTGGGTCTAACAGAGGCTGTTTATATGGCTGGGGGAAACGGGGCTTTGAGTGGAGGAGGTTGTGAAGAGGACAGTGTTCAGGTGGCGCTTCTGTGGCCTTGGCCTGTGTAACCACAGCAGCTTATCAAGTTACAGCTGAGCAAAAATGCCTCAAAAAGGTCAATGGCCAGAACTTGTTCCAAAATACTGCTGTGGTTGTTGAGGGACAACTGCATCCTGTCTAGCTATACATTCAAATGAACCCATGATAAATTCTCCAGCTAATGTCAAAACTGGTAGCCTGAGCCAGGCAGTTTCATACACATTTATATGCGATTATGAATATATGATGATATAGTATATATTCCACTGGGAAATGAGAGAGGACCATGGTGGTCTTTGTTGTTGTCATACAGTGTTACCTTGACTTACAAGTCTCACTTACTTTTCCAAACGAGTTTTTCGAGATACGAGACGTCTCTTGGCCGATTTTTTGCTTTGATTTGAGAACTGAAATTCGGGTTCGCCAGCTTCAGATATCCCACCACATGTTGCAGCAAAAGCCACAGTGAACGCAGCAACATCGGCCCAGCATCCTGTCTCTCATTTGTTCACTTTAAGCGGTTAGCTCGCAGCGGTAGCATCAGTGTGCTCGCATTTGCTTGCAGTTATTTTGCAAAACTTAGTTTTCCAACCACGGGTAAAAAGAAAGTGAGTGTGAAGGACAGTGCTGAGAAGAAAAAGAAGATGTGAATTAAAGAAAGAGATGAAAACATGACCAAGGTGTGGGTGTAGTCGACTTGGCGAAGCAGTACGAGGGTAGCACTTCCATGATCTGCACCATACTGAAGCAGAAGGAGTCGATAAAGGCAATAATGCCAGCCAAGGGCGTTAAACTCATTTCATCTAGACATCTATCCATGAAAATATGGAGAAGCTGCTGAGGGTGTGGTTCATGCTTTCAGGAGTGTATGTCTACTTTAGAGCTTTTATCCAGTCACATTTAAGGCGACCCTAGGGCCTTCTAGTAGGCCTACAGTAGCGTCATCAATTTCAAGGACTGTGATTGGATGGTCAGAGCTAGCACACCGCATCACTAGCAGGTAGCAACTGGTAGTGACCGTAGAGACCTGGACAAGCAAATATTTTCATTTTATTTGTTTGTTAGTAGTTTTTTCAACTTACAATGGCTGACTGGGAAGATATTGATTTAGGTTCATATTTAATTACCAAGCCCATTTCCAGGCAAACTTTGCAACGAAAGCTCAATGATAAAGTCAATGATCTGATAACAAACCAACCCACCCCCACCTTCTGAACTAAACACCCCCTGCTCCAAACTGTCCCTAACTACCAACCAAGTGAGAAATGAGCTCAAGGAGGAAGATTAAGGCGAAGAAGGCAGTGGGTCCTGACAGCCTCAGCTCCAGGCTCCTTCAATCCTGTGCAGACCAGCTGTGCAGAATTTTGGAGTACGCCTTCAACACCAGCCTGAGACTGGGGAAGGTACCACAGCTTGACATCACAGCTTGTGTGGTACCGGTGCCAAGAACTCAGCAACTACAGTCCGGTGGCACATCGCACCTGATGAAGACCCTGGAGAGGCTTGTCCTGGTCCACCTCTGCCCTCTGGTGAGACCAGCAATGGACCCTCTGTAGTTTTCCTATCAGTCTGGGATTGGGGTGGATGAAGCCCTCATCCACCTCCAGCACAAAGCTCTCTCACACCTGGAGAAGCCAGGGAGCGCTGTTTCTCCAGTGCATTCAACACGATCCAGCCTGGACTTCTGGGGGGCAAAGTGGAGCAAGCCGGTGTCAACATTCACCTCAGATCCTGGATCTTGGACTACTTGACGAACTGACCCCAGTATGTGAGGACCCGGGACTTTATCTCTGACAGAGTTGTCTGCAGCACAGGGGCACCGCAGGAAACAGTCCTGGCACTGTTGCTCTTCACTCTCTACACTGCAGACTTCCGCCACAACACACCCTCCTGTCACCTACAGAAGCTAAACACGGGTAAAACCAACGAACTGGTGGTGGATTTCCGCAGGCGAAAACTCAGCCACACAACACCAGTGAACATCCAGGGAATGGACATTGAGATGGTGACATCTTAGGTACTTACCATCCAGGTACCTACCTGGGTGTCCACCTGAACAAGCAACTTGGCTGGTCTGATTATGTCTCTGCTCTGTACAAGAAGGGCCAGAGCAGATTGTATTTACTGAGGAGGCTGAGGTCTTTTGGAGTTCAGGGGGAACTCCTGAAGGCCTTCTATGACTCTGTGGTGGCATCAGCCATCTTTTTCGTCTGGTCTGCTGGGGCAGCAGCATCACAGCAGCGGATAGGAAGAGACTGAACAGAAAGCCAATTCAGCCTGAGACTGGGGAAGGTACCACAGCTTGACATCACAGCTTGTGTGGTACCGGTGCCAAGAACTCAGCAACTACAGTCCAGTGGCACATCGCACCTGATGAAGGAGAGGCTTGTCCTGGTCCACCTCCGCCCTCTGGTGAGCCCAGCGATGGACCCTCTGTAGTTTTCCTATCAGTCTGGCATTGGGGTGGATGAAGCCCTCATCCACCTCCCACACAAAGCTCTCTCTCAGAGAGAAATAAAAAAGGGAGTTAAAAAAAAGCACCCTTTGTAGGTGTTACGGTCGACGAGATGACAGACGTGAGTAACCAGCTCGCACTGGTCCTCTGTTATGTGACGGACACAGGTGTCAAGGAGTGGTTTGTCAGAATTGAAGATGTTACTAATGAGCCGAAGACAAAGCTGCTCTTACTGTCCGTTTCTTGGGGGAATATGAATGCCTGGATAAAGTTGTGGCCCAGTGTTTTGATGGTGCAGCTGTCATGTCAACTGGACGATATGGGTGCAGGCTAACGTTAAAGAGAGGGCACCTATGGCATTATTGATACACTGTTATTCACACAGAGTGAATTTACTTCTGACTCAAAGGGCTTCAAAGCTTAAAGAATGCAAGATCTTTTTTGACATTTGTGGCACCAACACGGTGGCAATACACATCAAGATTGGTCAGTACAGTCTTTGACAAGAGATGCCCTGAAGGAGCTCTCTCACCACATACTGGAACATCATGATGAATACAACAAGGAATCTGTGCTGATGGATTTAATGCACGTCTCGATGATATTTTGTTTTTTTTTGTTTTTTACTTCACACATTTAATGGGATTTTTGAGGATTCAGATGTGCTTTTTGGAATAGTGCAGAACAAAACAGTGTGACACTATCGAGCGAGAGAGGGCCCGACTTGGTCTGATCTACTAGGCAACAGCGCACATCTCAAGCCCAAGGAGACATTCTTGCATACTTTCAAAAACTCCACAGCAATGTTCACACCAATCCAGAATAAGCAGCTTACCATAAATATTCTTTATTATAACTTCTCAAAAACTACAACAAAAATAGGTTCCTCAGCCTGCCCCCTCTGGATGTAGCATCATTACTGTTCTCTCGGGTTGACCCAGCCACTGCATCAGTTATCACCTTCACATCACCCTCCTGCAGCTGAGAACTACCACACCCACCCTCACTACCTGAATCTTCCACACTCTGGCTCTGTGAACCTCCAACAACATATCCGGTGGTATGATGTCACCCATCATATGTATATTTAATGTAGAATTTTGATTCCAAAAACAGGCAGTTGTGCAACTTTGCTTGTGCTCGCTTCTTCCCTTGCATCTGTTATTTTAACAACTGTGATATGTTGACGTGACCTTATTGGAAAACCTAATAAAGTACAAAATATCTATCAATAATTCTACTAACACTATCAGCAGCTAGTGGCATAATTTTAAAGGGTTCAGTCCAGTATTGCTTTTGTTTTTAATCTAATTAAAGGAAGGGGATTATTGAATCAGCTTTTTATGTCAGCTGATATAGATTATATTAAGTGATTTAGTGCAGACAAGAGAATGATTATTTGCATTATTTTATGCTGAGCTGGAAGTAATTCTTGCATGTTTATGTAAATGTTTCTGGTGGAACTGTCACTGGAAGACCACAATATATACATGAAATTCCTCATGAGCCCACAACTGCAGGTTTAAACGTTATATGAATTACATAAATTATTAATTATTATTCATAATTATGTATTATTTAAATATTTAGCAATGTATTAAAATATGCAAATATAAGGGTAAACATAGTAAATTATATATATCATCATATCATTAGACCATCATTGCTGATAAAAATGTGCAGTGAGATTTTAGTTGGATCCTTTAACTAAAGCTGCATTATTGTTTGTACAACAATGGACATACTTTGTCACGGTAAGAAGTTGGTGTGGCTCACTTGTTACTAAGCTCTAGCTTACTGCTTATGTCATAAGCATTATTTGGAGTCACGTTACTAAAACATTGTTATATGAACCATTTTAAGATAAAGACACAATCAAAATGTGTTGCAGTATGTGCAGGGATGTTTCAAAACACTCTGGGGGCCCCAGGCAAAAAGAAAAGCTTTTGACAGCGCGCAAGTTGCATGGGGCCCCCTATAAGGGGGTTCCTGAACGTGTCATTGCAGTGTCTTCTTATTTAAGGGGCTTTCAGGTTGTTGTTGCTGTGGACCAATGTAAACAGCCATCTTTGGGGGGCCCCTTCTGGCTCGGCCCCCTAGGCAATTGCCTAGTTTGCCTGTCCGGTTGCGACCCCTCTGGGTATGTGCTACAACCATCATAATATTCATATCAGAACTTTCTACCCAGATACATTTGTTTTGCAATAAAACTCCTCTGACAAATTAAGATATTTTAAGTACGTTTTCTGCTGCATACTGCCGACCCCTGTTGGAAAAATTGACACACTGCAGCCAGACAAACCGTAAAGACCATCTTCAATCATTTATTTTTTGTCTTCTGCTTTATTCACAGTGAGCTGGAATTTGTACATAGAGCATGCAGATATGAGTTGTGCATGAAAAATATAAAAAGGAAAACAGTTCACTGAGATAATTAAATACATTATGTATACACCGTGCCAACATGAACAGTTTTCATGATGAATTGCAAATCGTCTGGCTGGGTTGTGGCACTACTTATGTCTCTGCCTGCCAGCGGTGATAGGAAGTGTTCTAAGTGAATTGTTGATTTGTTTCCCACACTTAGACAATTTGTCTCATGATGTCTCATCTTTCCTGGAGGTTGTGGATTAAGAGTTTATCAGAGCTCACCGGCTGGGATGACTAGGTTTCGCAAACACCGGCGACCGTAGCCTCTGGGTGCCTACACACACACATGCACAAACACACACTTGGGTCTCATATTATGGTATATTGTGCAGTTATTGCATTATACACAGTTTGTCATTCTAAAAACGCACAAAGTCTGTCGTAAGCAGATGAAGTGGTGCTGTACCTGTGAGAACTGCATACCAGCCCTGCAGAGCCTGCTTCAGAACAATATTGTCATCCTCTGATATGAACCTCCTGCCATCTGTACACAACCACAACAGGAGAAGCTCATAAGTTGCTTGGCTGATAATGGACCAATATTTGCCTCTATACATGATTGTCAGAGAGAACTCAGGTCTAATTGCAGTATCACGTGTAATAAGATAGCTGATCAAGGTACAACTGTTTAATTCACCAAAACGGATACTGTGTCAATATGTCAATTACACATTCGACTAGAAGTTGAACACATGCTAACATATTTACAAAGACAGTATAGCTGCATGCGTATCTTCAGTCTGTCTCTTTGGATTTTGTGGAGACAACAGCAGTTACGAATTTCATAGACAGAGTGACATTCTTCTATGTCATGTGTAACAGAACTTCATATTAGAATTCAAAAAAATATATATATTTTTACTATTTTGTATTATTTATTTTTCTTTTACTATAATATATCCAAAATTCTGGGAAAGTGTGTAACATTTGTATGACAAAGATATGCCTCATATGTAATATGTACAGCATCTTTATTTGTTTGTAACAGACTTGGAAATCTTACTGCAGACATCAGATTCACATCATATATTATTTATTTTCAATATATAATTTTTTTAATCAAAGTGAGAGTGTGGAATTTGCTCTGTGTGAGGATTCCACTCACATTTGCCCTTCAAGTACATCATGGATTGAGGACCCCAGTGGATGTTCAGCTGAGGGGAGAGGGATGACGACAATTTGCTTTGGCAAGAAGGAGTGTTACAGGAAACCAATGGAACATGTGCAGGGCTATGGAGCTTTACCTTCTGTGAATGACAGGTCCCCACCAGAAGGGAGATGACTAAAGAACATGTCCACACAACTGTGGTTTTTATCTTCTGGAAGAGGAACAGGCAGAAAATGAATTAAGTCACTGCATATTTCCACCTTTTTACACCATAGCACAGAAACGCATTAATAACTGTAAATTTCCCTTATTTGAAATACGCCATGTAAATACGTTTGTTTGAAATAGATGCACCCACAGCATTAGATAATTTCAAACTCTTGCACCTACATGAGTTTAATGCACTTCTGTGAGTTACTTTGGATAAAAACATCGGTACCTGGAGAATTCAGTACATAGGCATGTTTGGTACCCCCATATTTATCTTGGGGGTTCTATCCTGATACAGTGATAGGTGTTAACACACATATTATTTATGTGATAACGTGGTAAGGGCAACACACAGCAATATTGAACAGATGCTTTTAAATAATAATAATTAATAGCTTACTGACTTACAATACACATGCTGTTTTCTTATTCTATTTACCTGTAGGACTAGTATATGAGACGTATTTAAGGTCTGTATTGATTCCCCCTCTGAGGGTGGGGACATAAATATTAACAGAGGCCTTTAATCACCTTTTGAAACCTTAAGGTTTGAAACATGACTTTACATTCAATCTAATATTAGATTTTTTTAAAGCTTATATTTAACACTTCTTTAAATTGCTATTCTTTATCAAGTAGTAGTAGTCATTTATTAGTACTTTTAGACTCTTGGTTTTTTCAAAATAAATGCATTTGTAAAAAATACATTCAACCAA
This sequence comes from Colistium nudipinnis, assembly GCA_016785305.1. Lineage (NCBI taxonomy): Eukaryota > Metazoa > Chordata > Actinopteri > Pleuronectiformes > Rhombosoleidae > Colistium > Colistium nudipinnis. The sequence goes on along the minus strand of JAFBJU010000906.1, from coordinate 473,370 downwards.
TGATTACTTTAAAAAATATATATTTACAAATAACCTAAATAATAATAATAATAATATTAATAATAATAATAACAATAATAATAATAATAATAATAATAATAATAATAATAATAATAATAATAATAATAATAATAATAATAATAATAATAATAATAATAATAATAATAATAATCTTTAAAAAGAAATGTGTCTGCATGAATTTAAAGCAGATACATTCCAAATGTAATAATAATAATAATTCATGTCTATATAATTTAAGAAAAGTTGCTTTTACAAAACTCCAATAAACAAAATGGAAAATTGTCCCTGGTACTGTTTCAAAACACAAAAACACTTAAACATAACATAAAAACGTTAAAACATGCACCTCTTACCATGTTTGCTTCAGTGAGAGCAGTCAGTCCAATCACAGTATGTTTCAGCGCGATGTTCCAGGCTGCTTATATCCTCCATCAGCAGCAGCAGTAACAGGTTCGATCCTGCTCGCTGTGATGCCTGGCGGGACTCCTGTTTACTAGAGACTCAAAAACAGCACAAAAACACAGGATGACGTGATCTGCAGTGAGGAACATCAATAGTATGGATCTGCTGTTGAGGGATTAATGTTTGCGTGTGGTTTGGTTCCTGTGAGTAACAGAGGTTTTGCCTGTTGCTGCTATTTCTATTTCCAAATACAGTTTTTCACGTATCAGTCCACAACCTTCATGATAAAGTGTCATGTTCATGCTGGATTTGACTGCATCTTTATACATTGGATATATTGAATTACTTGGCCCTGGGTCAAAAAATAACTGCTTGGCATATGTTAGGTATTTTAAGCCATATGCCCCGCCCCATGGAAAGGCCCTAAACTTACTCAAACAAAGCCAACAAATACACAATTTATGAATATTTAGATAATCAGATCAGATATAAAGACAGATTGATGTTTACATGTATTTTGTTATTCTGTTGTTCAGTTATATGCTCAGTAATGTTTAGCTTATTATATACAAGCTCATAAAGAGATGTTTATGTAGCTGCATAAGTTCGATTTTAGACTGAGGCAACCATGTAACCACACAGATACTCATGTTTATTCCACAACTCAGACCAGACATCCAGAGGCATGGACATGTAAATCCACTCTGCCACCTGAGAATTAGAACAATGCCAGGGATTGGCTATACCCCAACCTTGGCCTAGAGCTTAAGACATGCAAAAGCATCCCCCCACACCACCTTAGTTTGAAATTAAAGAAATGCATATAGCCTGTAATTCAAAGGAATGTAACTGTAATTGAAGAAAATGCAACTCATGTTAAACAGACTGCCGAACTGTGCGCCACAAAATGGTTAGACACACCCCTGCATCAACCAGGAGGTGCCATGTTATGAACACCGCCGACCTATAGTTGAAAACAATAGGAATGGATGCATGCACCACTATTTAATGCGCTATTAGGGGCAGCGATGGAGAACGCTCTGTCTCCCCCAAGTTCGGTGCTTGGGCAGTATAGTATAAAAAAAATACTTTAATGTGCATTTTAGCATTTGTGATCCTCACCAATATTTTTGAACTTGCAAAACACCACTCTTAAAACTTACTGTGGCAGTGGGGTGTGGTTAGAGCGCTAGCTGCAGGTGCGAGAGGGGAGCGGTGGCTGGAGACCAGACACAGGTAATCAGCTCACTCAATATAAGAGCATGTGGTTAACCTGGTTCTGGTCTCCTTTGCTGCGAAGCAGACAAGGTGAATTGCCCACATTTCTCCAGTAATAGAGTGCTGCGTATTTACTTATGGTGGTCATGTTTGAGTTTACAATAAAAGCAAACCATCTTGTTACCACATACCCCTTGCTGTTCTTCCTTTCGCCTCCAATATGAGCATGAACCCTCACACTTACGAATTCATAAGACATCATCAGCCTCTTAGGGATGTTTGGTAAAATCATATTTTTCTGCAGTATTGTCGTGCACTCATCAAGAGACTGTTTTAAGTCAAGTCTCTTCAGCCACTGTCTGTCAGGTCACTAGCTGTTTTATTTTGTACTTACCTCTTGTCTCTCATTTCAGACTTTTCTGCCTTTTTGTGTTTTCCGGCCATCGTCAGCGTCTGTCCCGCCCTTGATTGACCTCAGGTATAAATAGCCCTGAATCCCCTTGTCTTGTCCTTTCCTCAGTGTGAGACCAAGTGATCCAATCAATGTATCAGGACATTGCCAAGTAGTTTGTTTCTCTTTCGTAGTTTAAAGTTTTGCATTTTGGTTCCCTTGTGATTTTAAGTTTTTTCTTATTTGTGGGTTTGGCTGGTGCGTCTTATTGTGCCCACTTGTCTTTGAATTCCAAAAAATATCATATGTTTTCATTTCTATTGCTATCCGGTATTGCAATATCAACTCTTTTCTGTAGTTCTTTTTGCATATTTGTCTACTATTTCATTTCCTGTTGTTCCACTATGTGCTGGCCCCCCATACCAATACTCTATGTAATGTTTGCTGTATCTCTAACAATATGTCTTGTCTGCTGTCTGAAAGTCTGTTTTTGAGTCGGAGCTTATTATGTCCTCAATGTTCTAATCCACTGTAAAGTCAAAATAATTACCGGCATCTTTCCAGTATATTCTGAATCCAATCCAATCCAATCACTAATCCGTTGTATGATTTTAACTTGTAATTCTGGAACATTGAATGAAATCCAGTAATGTGACATGGATATGGTAGTATCATTGTATTATTGAAAGTGGTACTGTTGGGTACTGATGTCTGTTTCATTTATTTCTAGTTCCTTTCAATTGTCCATCCAAAACCTTTTATCTATCTTTTTCTAATTTTCCCATGTCATTTTAAATTAATCCAGTTATTTATAGCCAGCTGTATTTTTCTTTAATGATAGAGGCCCTTTTCCACTTAAACTACTGATGCTGTGGTTGTTCTAATAGCACCTGTAGATAATATCAAATCTTGATATTCTATCCTGTCAAGCATCTCATAATATGTATCCCTTTTTTACATGTGTCCGTTATTTTCTCAATATGCATATTCTGTTTAATTCTTTCATCAAACCATAGGACTTACCCCCGGTAATTTATGATATAATATATAAATATATTTTGATGTAAGGAATCTGTACTTCTATTGTATCATGAAAATGCACCCAAAACCAAAGAAAAATGGTTTTGAGGGAATACATTGCTAGTAAGTGGAATGTTTTACTTAATATGACCCTAAACCTACTTTTAATATTACAGTTACGAGTTGAGGATTGTATAACATTCCATAATCAGTGTTGTACTGGAATTGGAATGCTTATGTAAAGGAGACTATTTTTTGCAAGGAATGAATGTAGAGTGCCATAAGACGACAACAAGTGCAATAATTAAATAATAATTACGTTTTTTTCACTTTACCCTGTTCAATGTACAAACATAGAAAAGGTGCTTATTTATATTTATTTTGACCTTTTCTGTATTTTTTTGCATAATTCGTTTTTTTCTGCTAATATCTAATGTTGTAACATGTGCATGTATTCTCCTTGATATTAATAAAGATCTTATCTTATATAGCATCTGTAAGAAGATTCAGTAACGATGTTGTTGTGTTAGTTGTTGTTTTGGTATTGAGCAACTTACCAGTAGGGGGCAGGATTTAACTATCAGTAGTAAATGTTTATGAAGCCAAGAGAGTAGTACGTTTGTTCGGTGTGCATTGTCAGCTTGTTTGTGTATGTGCAGCTCTCCGGTGGAAATACAATAAAAGGTGAACCGTTCTTCACCATACCATTGTAGTCTGAGTGGTCTAACCGTAGCTATATTGGATTTAAAGATATCAGACAATGTCCGTATAAGGATTTAGAACCAGTGTATGGTATGGTATACTAAATCAAGCTCCAGATATCACTAAAAACTTTAATTTTAGAACCTATGTGTCAAGACATTTAATTATTATGATTTTAAAGGATTAGTTAAACATTTATAAAATAATAAAAAGTATCCACACTCTAAAAACGTGTTACATCTGTAACAATAGCCAAAGCAAAGGAATAAATACAATAAATACGTTAAATATGTTTACATTACAATCAGCATCTAGCAGAGATTGGTCAATTCATGTTTGGATTCAGTGCAGGGTTAGGGTTATGATGGTGGACAATATAAAACATGTAGCAGCACAGCAACTCTGATCTAAACAAACCAGAAACCAAAACTAAACTATTAAACAATAATAGTGTTGTTGTTTTTTTTATTGAATAGCAATTTTGAACCTTAAAGCCTGTACATTTACCGATACGGATTAAGTAGTAAAATGCAATATTTTTTTTTTTGTAATTCGTTTGTCATTGGTCAGGCCTCACAAAACATAATGTGTGAATCCCAGCTGAAAAGACCTGGTGAAGCTATGAAGGGGGTGAAGAGTATGAACAACATATTTCTACACGGCCTGGTTTCAGTCTGCGTTGAACATGACTTGGGCATCTGAGTGAGACAGTGACCAAACACTTCCAGGACTGTGTGCTCAGCCTGCGTGGGAATCTTTGTCCTCTCGCTCGGCTTTTTCAGCCTGGTCAAGCAGACAGTTGCACACAGCCTCCACCATAGCTGGGGTTAACACTGATACAGGCCCTCTGAACAAACACACAGAGGCACATTAAAAAATTGGGTAACCTATTCCTCCAACATCACTCTATACATAAAGTATATCACAGAGCAAAAGCAGAGAAGGTTGGATTTTCTCTATGAGGTTGTTGTCATAGTTTTTACAGCCAACACATTTACAGTTGGATGTGCACATAATGTTATATATACTGTAACAGGTTAACTTTCTCCACGAATATTTGTAAGAATGTAAACAAATTACAAAAATATGTAAAAAATGTTTGTAGTAGCAATAACATACCAAACTACGGTGGTTTCTGAGGCATCAGCAAATGAGAATGTCTATTATAAATGTTGCATGCACAAACTGTATTACAGGCTTACTAAAAGGAAACATATGAGGTATGTGTCCACACCACTATTACAGGTATTTTGATATATACGTAAAAAAGTAACTGTGCAGCGTTCTGCAACAAAGCTGCAATGTTCACCCCAGTGATGACTGCTTAGTTTGAAATAGGTCTTTTTGCCAGCATGTGCGGATCTCTCCACCAAATTTCCAAATATATACCAAATATAGAGAGGCTGTTTGACAACTATTTCCAGATATCTCTAAAATAGAAACCTATTGAAACCATTATAGCATTGTAACTGATTGGAGAATTACACTTGTAGATCAGTGGGTGTTAAGAAGTTAATACCTGAAATGGCTCAGGAGCCTCGTTTACTCAGGGTCTGACTTTGGCTCATATTGAAATAGTTATAATGCTGTGTACTCTCCTGAAGCAATTTTTATTAACGTTTAATCGTTGACACACCCTGCACAAGAACGGCTTGGCATGAAATTTGTATATTCAAAACGCAAAATGTCTCCATATGTTTGATTCAAACAGAGATGACTCTTTTCTCATTTATTTTTCTAACGCCTCCATATTTGTAAGTACCAATGAGTTTAATTTGTATTTGCAATTAATATTGTTCAAACATTTTGATGGTACATTGTTTTTGTTTTTTTTACGTATCTAAGAAAAAGGGTCATGAAACCCTGTCAGTAGCAAACTTAGACATACTTTCACATGTGGAACAAGGAGCACTACAAAAACTCCTTGCACTTCACAACTTTAATTAACTAATAAATATTACTGGTTATTATCTATTGACACTGCTAATATTACTAAAGATGTTTGACCTAACCTAACTTCTGAAATGTCGATTGTACAGAATTATCCCGCAGTAAATCACAGCCTGAAGTCCGAAGCCCGCGTGCATCACCAGACGGCGGGCCTGGCCCCCGGCGATGCTCCACCGCATCTAAAAACCAGGAAGACCGGACAAGAGCTGCCAAAAGAATATCCAAGAAAGATGAAGTTGTAACAGAAGGATGGGAAGAGAAGAGCATGGAGAAGGAAAGTAACTGCCCATGATCCAAAGCATACACCTCATCAGTGAAGCATGGTGGTGGCAGTGCCCTGATGTGTGCATGCATGGCTGCAAAAGGGGGCCGGTTCCCCTATCTGACTGCTGACAAAAGCAAGATGATGAATCCTGAAGTGTTCCGGACAATACCATCCACTCACATTCAGCCAAATGCCCCAGAACTCACCGGACGGGCCTCACGGTGCAGACAGACAACGACCCAAAGCACACCGCGAAACCCGCCAAAGAGCCCTCCAAGGCAGGGCACCGGAACGTCATGCAGTGACCAAGTCAGCCTCCTGACCGCAATCCAATCGAACACGTACCCCATCCACCGGAGATAACACAGAAGGGAAAAACACCCCAGGAACAAGCAGGACGCAAAGAAAGTGCCTGACCAGTCAACCTTGTTCTGGCCCTGCCATTTATTCAGTCACTGTGTTTGGCGACATCTACTGGTTGTTTCTCATAGTACGTTTCGGGCTTGTGTAATTTTTCGTGTGACAGGAAGTTAGTTTGAGCTGCTCTGGAACAACACTTGTTATCCAGCGGTCGATCTCTATCCATGCACCAGCCAGAGTCCTTTCATAGTCCTTGCAAAGGCATTACCTGTAATTATCATATTGACAAATTATCTAGAGTTGGCATAAATATGTTCTTGTGACAGAATTGTGTTGATTGTATGTGAATATGCTAGGCTAGCCAGTTATGCGAGTAAGCTAATGTTAGCTTCATCCATGTGAAGTATTTACTTTGTTTAGGGTTATCCACTCTATTATATGCCGTGTGTTTTAATGGTGTCATGTAAATGACTCATACAATTGTTTTGTATTTTTCAGTTTGACACTGCTCATAACAGTAAAGCATCTCAACATCATGCCGTGGTCCTGAGAGTGTTAGGGTGTTTATCTTGCTGGATAACTGAACAGCGGGAATTCAGTGAGGCCAGTACAAATCTTGTAAACTAGAAGAAGGATTTTAAAATCAATTCTTAAAGACACAGGGAGCGAATACAGTGCAGCTAAAACAGGAGTGATGCACTCTCTTTTTCCGGTTTTAGGTAAAAATCTGGCAGCAGGGTTCTTAATAACCTTAAGAACAGGCGCACACTGGAAATATTTATCAGATGGAAAAAAGATGTTTTAGTTACCTCCATTTTGATGTGATTACATCAAAATCCTCACCTGGTCGAGTTTAGATCTCTTTTCTTTTGGGCCAACTAATGATATTTCGGTTCTTTTTTCGTTCAATTTCAGAAAATGATTGCTCATCCAATGAGTTATAGCCGACAGGCAGTTTGTCAGGCAGCTTATTGCATTGTTGTCACGTGGCTCAACAGAATTGTGAGTGAATTGTATAATTGTGCGTCATCAGCATAGCTATGAAAGTTGACATTATGCTCCCTGATTATGGTACCCAGTGATAACATATATAGTGAAAAGAGGAGGGAGGGGACCAAGGCAGCTTCCTTGTGCAACTCCTGAAAATATCATATTTTTTATATGTATGTTCACCAAGACCAACATAGAATTGTTTTCCTTTAAGATAGGTTTTAAACAAGTTGAGAGCACACTCAGAGAGACTAACCCAATTTTACTATCAAAAGAGCCACTTTGCCTCTTCTTCCACTAAATAAAATTTCTCTGGAGCAGCAACAGCCCTGATGTGTGCATGCATGGCTGCAAAAGGGGGCCGGTTCCCCTATCTGACTGCTGACAAAAGCAAGATGATGAATCCTGAAGTGTTCCGGACAATACCATCCACTCACATTCAGCCAAATGCCCCAGAACTCACCGGACGGGCCTCACGGTGCAGACAGACAACGACCCAAAGCACACCGCGAAACCCGCCAAAGAGCCCTCCAAGGCAGGGCACCGGAACGTCATGCAGTGACCAAGTCAGCCTCCTGACCGCAATCCAATCGAACACGAACCCCATCCACCGGAGATAACACAGAAGGGAAAAACACCCCAGGAACAAGCAGGAAGCAAAGAAAGTGCCTGGCCAGTCAACCTTGTTCTGGCCCTGCCATTTATTCAGTCACTGTGTTTGGCGACATCTACTGGTTGTCTCTCATAGTACGTTTCGGGCTTGTGTAATTTTTCGTGTGACAGGAAGTTAGTTTGAGCTGCTCTGGAACAACGCTTGTTATCCAGCGGTCGATCTCTAGCCATGCACCAGCCAGAGTCCTTTCATAGTCCTTGCAAAGGCATTACCTGTAATTATCTTATTGACAAATTATCTAGAGTTGGCATAAATATGTTCTTGTGTTCTTATCAAAAGAGCCACTTTGCCTCTTCTTCCACTAAATAAAATTTATCTGGAGCAGCAACACATATTTACTGTAAATCTTAACTTAAACATCAATTAATGTTATCAACTCATAAAACCAAAGATATTTGGCACTGCCAAGGTATTAATGTTTTATCTAGTTCGTTAAAGAAAAACAAGTTACCCTCAGAGTCCTGAGCTAAAATCCTAACATTATAACAGCAAGTTAAATTTTCTATTTCTGCTTAGTTTTTTATTCTGAGCATGTCCCGGCAGAAGTTGTGTTTAGAAGGACAGAGCTTGGAGTGGGATTCAATAGGGTATCAAGAGTGGAGAACAATACTCTGGAGTCAATGAAGTTTGTGCGTTACATAGATCCAGAAATTCTGTAATTTCAGCGAATTTTCACTCGGTTATGGAATCTATATACCTTTTTTGGATTTTTGGTTCCTTTGCGCTGTTAGAAACATTAAGCAGGGTATCAAAAAGAATACAGTAATGGTCGAACACATTAATATGAATTTCACATGAAATTACAAGGTAAAGCATGTTACCGCGTTGATGAGTGGCTTTGGTAACATGGTGTGTTAGTCCTAAGCTGTCTATGATTTTCTTGAATTGAGTGAAAAAGAGTATTCGGTCATATGTTGTGAGCATGATGGACAGAAGATCTGAAAATTTCTGATAGGAATAATGGTGATTGTTTTGGTGATCTGTATATTGTCACAATAACTATATTTGATTCAGGGACAATGGCCAGATATTCAAAAGATTCCCCTAAATACACCTCACTGCAGTTGAACTAATCAGAGAAGATTCCTGCTATACCACCCTTTCCATCTTTTGTTGTGCCTAAAGGGCTGGAGAAAATTATAATTCGGTGGACAGGTTTCTAGGAGAGTTGCATTGCCATCTGTCTTTAGCCAGGTTTCAACTAAAAACATAACGTGGCTAACCTCTACATGGAGGAGGTGGAAAGCAGAGCCCTTGTTTACAGGAATTGCTCCCACCCACTGGTTCAGGTACGTGGACAAAGCTTTCTCTGCGCACAATAACAATGTTGACAACAACATCAAATTCACAAGTGAAGATGTGAGGAAAAAAAAAAACATGGTGCCGAACTGTGCCAAATTTCAATACTAATACATTCTTTATTGATCCATAAAAAACAGTAACAGTAACAACTCACCCGCACCATGGTGGAGAAAACTTCATTTGTAATCCAAGTGGCGGACAATGGACTGCAACAGCTGCGGCTTAGAGGACAAGGCACAGGGAAAACCAAGGATACTGGAGGTTCATTTATTATTCCAAACACATCAATTCTGGACCATGCAAGTCCCCAGCAGGCAATTATATATTTTTTAATGTGCAGGTCATTACACACAACTGTTTTGTGTCTAAAACTATTTATTTGAAAGGATAACAATAAATGCTTATTCGTAATGCTTTTGCATTGGTTGCGCATATGGGACCATGACTGTGGTTTATATTCATACTTATATACTATTTTTTTTTTTAATTACACAAAACTGCTTATTTTGTCTACTGTGTAATGTATACAAGATTGTAGACGCTCCATCTCAAAAGTGTTATTTTCAAGATTTTAAACACTTTATTTAGACTCTGGATTGCTTTTGAACATTATTGTGTCCACCATGGAGCTAATTTCTTTCTTTTAATGCAACTTCCTTTTGGAATGACTCTTTGGCTTCATTAAGAAGGATCAAGCTCATTTACTTAATTAATTATAATTAATAATTAATTAATTATTTTCATGCTCCCATCTTTTGTCCAAACTTCAATAGCTATCACTTCCAAATGATTTACGGCAACCCGCTGCCTGTATTTGATTCTTTGTTTGATGAATATTGCAGATCCTCCCCCATTTCCCCCCAAATCTGTCTTTGCGTCCACAGTAGTATCCTTGAATAATAAATTCCAGCATGGGTTTGAGCCATGTTTCCTGTATGCATCGCATACATATCTGGTTTTATGTTTGATTTGCTGATGTATGCTTTAAATTCTTGCCCAAACTTTTCGTGTTCCACTGAAGAATATGTATCATCATATAATTTGTGAGCTTGTCTCTAATGGCCCTTCTCCTTGATTAAGATCTGATTTATTTTTTCCCATGATAAATCTTTCACATTTAAGTATTTAGCTGCTGCCTTCACTATGATTAAATTTTTTTCCATTTTTGTCTTGGCTTGCTCAGAACAATTAATATTATATGCTAAGAACAGAATTAGTTTGTCTGTAGGGATTTCTGTTTGTTTATTTGTCATTTCTGGAGCTGTCATTTCTTTACTTTGGTTGGTTTCTTCCATTCTCTTTCCATCACTCACATTTTTTACTGCCTCTGCATATGTTATTCTACCCCGTGTTCTTATTTGTTGGACTTCAGCTGCCTGATTCCTCACTTTGCACCCACCTTTAGCTGTGTGGTCTCTACAATTGCAACTTTTTATTGTGCTGTTAATACCACATTCACCATACGCATGCCGTCCTCCACATCTTACACCTATCTACATCTACACCTCGGTCTTCCTCTGCATACATTGGCCATTGTGAAAATCCATTGCTCACTTGGGGGTTACAAAGATGGAAGGAGAGGATTTTGTGGCAAATAAAGGGTTTTTTATTTATCCTCACAGTCTAAGACACAGCCACTTTAAAACAGGAGCCTCTAAACGGTGCTCAAACAAAAGCAAAACATGAGGCTCCACACAGTCCTCAACAAAACACATTCAGCACTCAATATACAGCAATACATTGCGGGAAGAGCGTATTCCGGTCAGCAGTCTGGTCTACCGGCTCCCCTCTCTCACCTGCAGCCGATGCTCTAACCACAACCCACTGCCACATATCCCCGACCCCCCTCTTGGGGGTGTTTTTATGTGCGCCCTGGCAGGGGGCGGAACACATCGTCTACTCTGGCCAGGAAAAAGAAGGTTGTCAAAACAGGCCGGGGTAATTTTGTTATTAACGACTACCTCTGGTCCCAAACTAATCCCTCTCATTTACTGCGGTTGCCAGAGAAGCAGACGCCACCTCCCTCCATGCTTTAAGGAGGTTCACATGATAAATCTGTGTTGCCCCGCCCCTGTCAGATTGCACTACCTCCTAATCGACATCCCCCACTTGCCGTGTGACCACGAAGGTCCCTTGCCCCTTGGGGAGTAATTAGGAGCTAGACAATGGGAGTAATACAAGTACTTTCTCTCCCCGTGTAAAATTGTCTGTAAATTGACCCTCTGTTGTACAGGCGCTGCTGACATGAAATTCTCACGTGATAACTGACCCAGTGAATGGAGTTTTGCTCGTAGGCCCATAACGTTCTGAATTTCATTTTTGCTGGTGCTTTTCCCCTCCTCCCAGTTTTTCTTCATTAAGTCCAAGACACCCCGTGGCTTCCTGCTAAACAACAGTTCATATGGGAAAAATCCTGTTGATGTCTTCAGAACCTCGCGCACTGCAGACAACAGAGGGTCTAACCATTTGTCCCAATTACGACTAACTTTGTGAACAAACTTACGAACCATGTTCTTTAGTGTTTTGTTAAACCTCTCCACCAGCCCATCGGCCTGGGGATGATAAACACAAGTCTGTATTGAATGGAAGTGATTTATCGTACCCTCAGTGACCTGACATGGGGTTAGGATGAGCCGCGAAGGTTAACCCGCTGAAACTGCAGCGATGTCCCTCTTGCGTGAACCTTAGCCGGTCCAGGGCGGCCCTCCTCAGCTGTCCGTAGCTGCGCTGCGATGTCACCTGCAGGCTGTGAGCCGCCAACATTCCTCTCTCTAAGGGCCTTGTTTTTCTGTTCTACACTTTTGCATTTTATCAGCAAACTGCCGTCTCTCAGCACTTTCGCCATTTCGATATCCCCGAGCACAGTCTTCAACCCTCTTATTAAGGCCATTGGATTTAGAGAAGCCACTTCGTGCCCCGTTTTTAAATTTAAGAATTACTTAAACTAAGCTACAAGCGCTCACTGTGGATTCTGAAGGCCTGAGGCAGATTAGCTGAAATGTGATCGATAAAAGCTCTAAAATACACACACACTGCTGGAAGTAGTGCAACGGAGCGATGCACTATGAAATGAAGAGAGAAGAGAGACTATTTTGAATAAGACAGCACACCTCTTCATTTAGGATTTCACTGTGTCAAGGTATTCTGAAGCTGAAATAAAGTAATTATTATCCATTGAGGAAAAGGAAACATTAACACATTGGAGATGGGACATGATGAGACAAACATAATATTGTATTCGTCATGAACCAGATGATACTCTGCATCTTCTACAGATCATTGACTTCATAGGCTACAGTTACAACATTAGTGTTTAGTGTCCTGACTGGTTGCTTTACCACCTGCCCTGACTTCAAGGCCCGACAGGAAAATCACTTCAGGCTTGAGATAATTGATTGTAATTGTAATTGATTACTTCATCTCTCTTGCTTACACTAGATTCAGTCTAATGTAAGTTTGAGAGGGAGGCCTGAGGAGAGAGTTCTGATATTAAAGGGGCTTAAGTATTGAAAGTAAAGAAAATGCTATTTAAGATTTCAAATAAACAATTAGAATAAAGACAAATGAACGGCATTCTTTTAAATGTGAACACCCCTCTTTCTTTGCGTCTTTCTTGCTATACCTTCTATCTTCCCTTCTTTCCCCCCTCGCCACCCTCCCCTCCTGTAACACCCCTGTCATTACTTGTCCCCAGGCTAGCCAATGTTCCAGAGGAGTAAAGCATGTCATGTTTTAATGAAGATGACATCCACACACATCCCTGCCCCCCTATATAAAAAAGGGAATATATGTATATATTTATTTAGTATACATTCAATTTGAAGTATTTTTATGTAACCTGATTGCATTCAGTTGGTGTTCCAACAACAATTTCCATTGTTTTTGTATCAGTGAAGATGCTGAGGGGATTTTTTTGGAAAGTGAATCAACAGATAAAATCAGTAAATATGATGGAATATTAGCATTCAAATGTGTTAGATGCTACCAAATTAGGGCTTTACTGTCACAATTATTGTTGGTAATTTGTTGTTGTACAACCTCACTTCTGACCTCAAACATTTTACAACATGTGAAACATGTTTTGATTTAGATTTATAATATTATGATGAAAAGATGCAAAGAAAGAAGGTGTAGTGGACAATTGAGTTCAGTGTCATTTCTTTTTATTTCCCTAAATTCTCTCAAATCAGGTGATGGTTTATTTAGGTAATGTAGTTGTTCTTATCACCTGGACATACCTTTGGTCAGAAAACACACAATGATATACAGGCCAAAATCAAGTTTTATTTACACAAAAGCAGAAAGATCTGATATTTATACTGAGGGAGAGGCATCTCTGTCACAAAGAGTATCAGATTTCTGGTTCTAAGTCAAATCCAATGTCAGAGTGCGAATGGAGGGGTGGGTAGGTGAGCAACAGGGAGGCAGACCCATTAGGGATTGGTCAGTTCATCTGATGTCACAGAGGAAGGCAGGCTGTCCAAGGCTCCCATCTCTGTATGACACACATACACACAAACGTACACGGTACTTATAGTGTAAACAGTATATACACTATCAGACAATAAAATTGTCAGTTCAACCAGATGGAAAGCCTCAACGTTATAGTATATTATGTAGTGTATTCTCCATTCATTTTGCCATTCATCCACCTCTTGCATGCACATTCTCAATTTCTAGCCGTCATGTCACCTGAGCGATCGACTATTCAACAGCTTGTCAATACTGATTAAAATAAAATAGGCATTCAACCTAAAACTCTCGAACCTTTGTCCTGAAGTTAAAATATAATAAGTCAAGTGAGAAATGATTAGCATACCTTTAAGTTTGAGGTATGACAGGAAGTCAACGATAGTGTGGATGATGTCTTCATCTGCTATCCTAAAGGCACCTGTGGAGGCAAGGCAACAATATCACATCATCATCATTGGCAGTGTGATGGGTGCTCGGAGGATGAAAACATTCTAGCAATGTTTAAGACTTTCTTAAACGTTCATCAACATGACAATGATGTGGGTTACAGAGAAAAAAGAACCAACCTTTGTCTGATATAAACAAAACATAAAGGCTTCTTAAATACATTGCGTGAATATCCTGGAGATGTACGATAAAATCTTACCTAACTTAGAAAGAAATAGAAATAGGAAGCCTATTTCTTTGTGTGAAAGACAGACACACCTGTTCTGAAGTCCTCCTCTCGACCCATGTCCCTCTTGCCAGCCAGACCCGGCTTGTCTCCTAGTGTCCTGTGTCCATCTATTCCATCTGGACAATGAGGGTTTAGCACAGTTGATACAGTCATATGAGCAGATGGATCAGATGAGCATTCGATTACTCTGGTTGCAGCCCCACGCTAAATTTTACTTGAACTTCCAGCAATGTCATGATGTGTAGTTAAACTGCTGTTCATTTTGATAAAACTATAATTATGATTGTCATGTTTAATTTTCTTGAAAAATGTCAGCCCCTCTAAGATTTCCATATTTTATCTTTGAATGAAATTCACTCACATTTACCTTAATTGAAAATACAGTATTTGATCTGAATTTTCCAAGCCTGAACTGTGGAGATTATTTAAAGCAACACCATGCATCTATTTGGACTTAATACAACTTAAATAATCAACTTTAGTCATTTGATGCTTTGATGTCTTGTAATAAAGAGAATAGTGCCTCTTAGAAGCTTGGACTCTGAGCCCAGCAGAATGAATTGCCACTTGTGCCTAGATATTGGGCTGTTGCTGCTCAAAAAAAGGACATAGTGTTGCTTTAATATAATAAAAACATAAACACACACATTTCATAAATATCCCACACACACACACGCGGGGACACACACACACATACATACAAAGTGAACATATGGTACACTTCTATTTAAGCTTTGTAAACGGAGAACAAACGTACACTTTACTCACTAAAACATACTATTTTGTTTGTTATCATGTGGGTTAATTTCCAAACTTGTACAGACCACCTGCAGGGCTTGGCTCATGGAATTGCAGTAAAACAGAACAGAATAAATAAGGACATTTTTTAACAAGGAAAAGCATTTGAACTGTCAAACCAAATAATGATGATAAAGATGAAAACATAATGGAGAAGCAAATTGATTTGATAGCCGTGGTGGTAGGTGCATCTAGTGTTTTCACAGACAGGAAGCTCATAGGAAGATGAAATGGACCAGAGCTTCTGTGAAATGCACCATAGCACATGGTTAAATCTAACTGTCCTCCCACACAAAATAAAATCCCTATCCTATAAGTGGTCATGATGTTTGATTGAGAGGAGAGGTGTTAAGTAGTAGGAACTGTTTGACCGACCTTACAGGCGTTCTCATTACCTAAAGTAGTGCTTGAGCTGATACACACTCGCTCTCTCTCAATATCTCTCTCTCTCTCTCTCTCTCTCTGTGGAACTATAAACATTGAAGTCCAATTAAATTCATGACATTGGAGGACTCCAGGAATTAAACCAATTATATTTTAAAGGCATTGTCTGTCAAATAAAAACGGTGTTGTTTTTATGTTTGATCCTACAATGTTTAATACTGACGAACTAATGTATGTTTTTATCAGTACAAATGTAGTAATATATAGTGAATATATATTGTAAACAGAGAATATGTTTTTTAAATGTTCTTGGATATTATATTTTTTGAACGTTACATTTGCTGTTTACCCCCAGTCAGGCATAGATGTAAAACAAGGGCTTCAATAATGTGTGATGTGAAATAAAAATTCCCTGGCTGGGAATCAAACCCTGGATGTTGCATGTTATATGGTGTGCCCATTTACAAGACTGCCCTGCTGTAAAAAAGAAAACAAGTGATCACACGTTGTCTGCGCATGGATCCTTTGAAAGACCCATATTTTTTTTACTCTGGCTGTGGAAGTTATGCAAAGGAGTGAGTGAGGTAAAAGAGTGAAAGGGAAATACTTGCTGGGTTTTCTAATGAGAATGAAGTCTATTGTTGTTGTCCTGTTTAAAACAGATGCCTAGTCAACACCAAAACAATGATCGTTCCATATCTATTCTTAGGTCTCCCCTTAAGCAGATGTTGTTATGATGGCAAACAGAAAGGATCGATAAACTCAAGCATGAAAGATGATGAGCAAAAAAGGGGATGACTAGGAGCAAAGGGCAACAAGTTGCGATCAAGTGTGTGTCGCCTGCAAAGCATTCAGGACTCAGTAAATGCTCCATCAAACAGAAGAGCTAGCGGGATTAGCTGAATCAGCCCTGCTTAGAATAAAAAACATTCCTCCAACAAATGTATATTTGTTGACGTTGTAGCCATTTGGCTGTCGCATTAGGCTGTTTCTAGCTCAGTAATTTATGGCATTTAAATCCTCCAACAAAGCCAAAACACATGTGTTATACGAACAGAGAACCTGAACATCCCACATGTTTAGTAGTCATCTAAGTAGCCTACGGATTTACACATCTGGCCTAGCTCTGTCTACACGAATGTGCCGATTAACATGATAGAGAATGACAGCTTTGGTGTAAGTGCAAGTGATGATATTATGACCTGGATGATGAGAACCTTCAGAGACAATAGGACATTGTCCCAGAGCCTCGTATGAGATGGACGAATTCATTTCTTAGCTTAAAGCACAGAGAGATACAATGTTTGGATGCATAAGCGCAGAGAGCAGCAGGGTGACAGATGACCTGTCCTGATGAGTGGTGGAAGCAGCTAAGAGGTGGAATGTTTTGACCAAGCAATTCCTGGCTTGGCACCAAGGCCCTGCAGCGGCCGTATCTGTCTATCTTACATTGAGTGACCAGCTCGTCTCTGCCTCTGGCACTGGGAGAATCCTTTATCTGAATAAGGTGATCAATACGACCTGAAACACAGGATGATGCAGGAGCAACCTTTACCTTGGCACACACACACACACATGCTCTCCCACACACACACATGGATACCCAGTGTTCACGTATAGAGTCCTTTAAAGTTAATGAGGCAATCTTCAAATTACACTAAATTACCTGACACATTAGAGACAGTGGACCGGGTCAAAGAAAAAATGATTCACAATCAGGTAATGCAGAGACAAACCCAGCAAGTATTTCAAAGAGATGAGCCACCACTGAGTAAAATTTGAAAAATCATGTTCACAGTGTACTCGAGGTAATTATCTACCAATAGATGTATAGATCTGATCTATATTCAGTTGGTCAAATAAAGGAATCTATGCATGCCTAACTTTAAGTCAAAGCCGCGTATCGCAGGAAATATGTTCATTCACTATCAGGCCTAAGTTTGATTTGATGATGGATACCACTCTGGCCTGGCTTTGTCAAAAAACAAGCACCTAACATGATAAAAAGCTCACTATAACACATGTTATTGATGTTTTACACCTTGGTTTTGTATGGACAGGTGGATACAAATATTACTCATTATAAACTGCTGTTTGCAAATAGATTTTCCCTCTGAACTTGATGGGCCCTAGTTTTCACAAAGTGGAACTGTTAATACCTGTCAAATCCACTATTATAACATCAATATGCCAAGGTGTAAATTCGCCTGCCTTTGTTATTATGAAGACAAGGAATGGGACATGGCCCATGCATTGGTTTATCTGATGTTAGACACAAAACACACCAATGATTATTTAAGAGATTGAGTACAAACCTTTTGAACCCAGAGCCTGGTGCAGTTGTGCAACTAAAACTGGATTTGGACATTTGCATGTACATATGCACTAACTATGTGCTTATATCATTTTATGGTGAAATAGCTGTTTCTCCTTCTCTAAAATATTATGGGAAACAGCTTGATGTTATAAATTGTATTTAATCTAGGAGCAAACAAACGTTGAAAGACGTTCCCACTCGAAGGCTACAATATTAAAATAATTCAAGAGCTTTATTACTTTATTTCATGATGTCTTAACTTGTACGATTTAAGAAAATGTATAAATGCACATTTTAGAGTATTATTAACCTCCACAAAGGGCAAGAAGATAGAATGAGTTTTACAGCTTCTGTCAACAGTATCTATAGATTGTTCTCTCAGAATAAATCTTATTATTTACAAACTTATCCCAGGAAGCCAGCATGAACACACCATAGACCTAAAATTGGCTCACCTAAATGGAATATGATGTTTATTTATATATGGTTTTTTTCTTCCCCTCACCTGCTAATTTGTAATCTGCTGTGAATCTGTAAAGGCAACAATGCCTACATTCATTAACATAAATTGTTGCTTATGTATCATCTCTTCCAATCATCACCGCATGTGTGTGTGCATGTGTTTAAATGTGTGCGTGTGTGTGTGTGTGTGTGTGTGTGTGTGCACGTGCATGCAGTCAGTACTTACGGGGACCTAATAGGTAGCCAGCGCTGTTTAGAGTCCAGCCACGCTTCTCCTTCTGCTGCAGACACATAAAGATCAGATCATGGAAAATGAAACACAAGTTTTAATGCTTAACATTAGCTGTTTAAGTGGGGGTTTCTCAACGTTTTTTTCTAGGTTAAATGAGCAGACAATTTGGTTAAAAGAATGATAACTGTGCAACTATTTTTTATTGACTATCATAGTGTAGTTGAAGCACCCTCATTCTGTAACACAAGGCAGACAAGATCTTCTTACCCCACACGAATTCATGTTCATTTACACATCATTTACACATGAAAAGCAAACCACAACTCTACTATTCTACTATTCTACTATTCTACTACTACTACTATTCACATGCTGACAGCGTTGACTGTATGTACACTGTTTGTTCTTTGGTGAAAAATCTTTGAACGCACAAACAACATAACATGGCATTGCTTACAACTGAACTAGCATCCATTGACATACATGTCACACCATTACCCACGTTTTACATTTTACAGTACAACCACCATATAACCTACAACGCAGTTTTTGTAACGCACACGAAATACCGAACGGACGCATGTCACCTCTTTCTATACCTCTTCTACCCTGTTTTATAGTCCAATGTATTGTTGTAATTCCAAAGGGTATCGGAATGGACATGACATGAAAGTTTGGTCGACACAACAACACAATAGCAATCTTACCGCAATGACCAGCCCAATGGTCTCGGAGAGAGTTGCAAAGACCATGAGCGACACGCAAAATATCCCAAAGCACTTCTGCATCTGCACAGGGAGAGAAAAAGAAAGTTCCGTTTTTGGGAATCCAACCGCTCACCGGCCGCGAACACAGGTCGGTCAAAATGTGCGAACTTTTGCAGGCAACAAAACAACGTCCACAAAAAAGTATTCACTCACCTTGTATGTGACTTTCACGCCGTCCGTTGCTCTCTGGATTCAGACTCACAGTTGGCTCGGTGAGTGGGGATGAGAGGAGGACAGGACTCCGTCCACCCTTTATTGTCATCCCAGCCCGAGCCGCCGCCGTGGTGTGACGTCAGCAGCCCCCTCTTTCACACAGGTTGGGCAGGTCACGAACAAGCCGCATAATGAAATTCTATAATAACATTTAATCACATCATTGGATTTTGTTTTCTTTGTCTCCAATGTGGAATTACATTTTGAAATACGCCTGGGTGATCCTAATCTGACATCTGACGGTAACGTGCTTACTCCAGGATTGCCATACGTCTCTAAGGGAGCAGATCGTTAATGAAACATCATTTTGTCCAGAATCATCACCGATGTTATTTGTGTGATTTACAATGAACGCTTCTTGCTTCTTCTTTAGCTCTCTTGATAGATTGGGTCCAGATTTGACTTTCTATCCCATTTTGCTTCAACATCAAGTGATACATACAAGTACTTTGGATGGAATATTGCCGATATAGCTATTTTAGGTCTAATGTAGTATACAGTAAAGAACGCCCAACTAGATAACAGCAATATCAAGTAACTTTAGGGCATGTGGTTTGCAAAGAAACTCTGAGCCATCATCCTTAAAAACATAGCATATGAAACACATATGATATGGCTTAATTATCACAATTTCCGTTTCATTATATTAGAATTTTGAAATAAGGATACGATGTAAATAATCATCATCATCATCATCATCATCATCATCATCATCATCATCATCATCATCATCATCATCATAAGAATTAGAATAAAAGAAAAGAAAAAACAAATTCCTATATTCCTATTTTCCAGCTCAAGACACTTGATTTATGTGCAACCACATTCATTTGTGTCATCACAAACAGTTAATTGCTAGAAAAGGCAGAACTAACAAGGGTGTTCAGAGTCTTTACAAGTCTGGTGCCCATACAGAAGTGACTTCTTTCTTACCAACGGCTAGTGTATGAACTAATTGCTGAAATAAATCTGTGGCCTTAATAAATGTCAGTATCCATATTCCTTTTAAAACAGAAAGACTTATGCAGGTGATATAAACTGTAACCACTGGAGTTGATATAGTTTCCACTGCCAGTTTATTGGGTTGCCCCTAGAACCCTTTAATACTGCCATAAACACTCCCCTTAATGATGGTGGTTATTATGTCCCTATCACAAGGGAGGTGATGTTTTAAATGTATGCAGTATGTGGTGCAACTGCATCCTTCCCTATATTTATTTTATATTCTTATTTTATTTTATACTACATTTATTCATTGATGAACTATCATTCAGTCAGTACATATTCATGAAGGTAAGGTGTCCTCCGTAAATCATTGATTTGATGACCATTATGATTCAAACATGTTCTGTGTCTTCAGAGCCACACATCATTTGACACTGTTTTACAACTGCAGGAAAGCAATACTGATTTCTATAGCAAGTCAGCACTGGTACGTATTATTACCAGGAGTTGTTATTATTATTACCTCGTATTATTATCACACAAACTTAGAAACAAGATTGAATGATGGCATTTTGCTAATGCAAGCGCTGTATTAGCTAGCCAACGTATAGATATATGGATGTATTTGCAATTAACTTACCAGTGAGTTGGAGTGAAATGCTGCAGTTCTTGCTGCATTTTACATCAGCATCAGAGAATATTCAATCACATTGGCTTTGTGTTTGTGGTTTACTTATGCCTAACTTTTAAAATCACTAATACCCTTCAGCTCAGTATTTTGCCGATATAGCATAAGTAAAAGGAATGCAGGAAAAACTACTTTTTATTTGGTTACTCCTTATAATTTATATAAAATGTAATAATAATTTACATCATACCGTTCCCGAGCATTTGGGAAGGCAAGTTGGCATATTGCTGTACCAAAATAACCTGATCCAATTTTATTTAATTTTGGATGATTTGATTCACACTTAATGTTTTCTGTGTAAGTGAAACATATAATTTTGAAATTTAACATGATTACAGTTTGGCATGTTGGAGGCTGAAGCAGTAAATTAAATAATATTTAAACTCAGCAAGGACCCAGAGGAATCCTCTGATGAAGATTTTATTGTTTCCTGCTCATCAGGTTTACAGCTGATCTGGCTTTGATACAATCAATTCCAACTATCATCTAATCTGGTCCTTGGGAACTTCTCGGCAAAGCAAACGAACAGAACCCGCACAAGTACCACACTTTTAAAGGAGGTATATTGCAAATGGACACATGGAATGGAATGTTGACTGTCTTATTACATAGCTGTTGAAATGTGAAAGAAGAGGTGACGTGTGAAAAACACCCTGGTTGTTTCTGGTATGGTACCTGTTTATGCAGATTGTTTATATTTGGGTTTTACATTTATTTGATCATATAAGTTATATTGTGAAAGTAGGAGGAATTTCTTTTATAAACTCAGAAGCTGAGAATAACTAATCGTTGTAAACTGCTAAAAGGTATGTGTGTTCTCCCAAGTAACTGGGAAAATGATAGCATTTGTTCGGTTTTCAAAAGCAGTAAAGTGTATCTTACTGTTACAAGAAAAGAAAAAGGAGAATATGTTTCTTTCTTCAAACACTTATCGTTCACAAAGTCTGTACGCAGAACGTGGAGGTAAAGAACTGGTTAAATAACATCTTTAATACCGTTGCTACACATCCATAACAATTGTGCAAACGCAAAGTAAGTTGAGCGGAGCAGCGGAGGCTTCATAAGTCCATTAGGGGTGTTGCGGTTAATGTATTTGTCCCGAACCAGAAACTGAGCAAAAACCAGCAGCATCCATCTATGAGATTGCACTACTACTGTTGTATTATTATTAATAATAATACATTCAGATAATACATTCAATTAAAACCCTCAGTAGACTTCTAATGTTGATACCAGTCTGTGTATCACTGTGCTTGATGATACATTTTCATATGTCTCAGTTTGACTTCAGTTTGTTCAGAAGGATTCATGCAGAGGTGGTGGATAAAGCCTCTGAGAACACAGAACAGCCTAGTAACAGTAAAACTGACATAGATACAGATGAAGAACCATTCAGAAGCCCAGAGCTACAGAAAGACGGTAATTCAATTTATCCCATTTTTTTGAGAGGAATCCATTCAAAAATATATTGAATATATTTATCATCATCCCTGCAGTAAATAAATTGACAGCTTAAAAGGCAGGTGAAAAGTACATCAGGGAATGAAGAAGCTATTTCATGCTCTCCCTCTCTCTTCACTTTGCAGTAACACACATCACACCCTGACCTGTGCAGGGGCCTTCCTGGCAACGAGTTCCAGCTTCCCCCGAGGATTTACTGTTTCTACCTCTAATGATGGTCACTGGTGTCAGCAATGATGGAGGGCATTATCACACAGTCAGGACACCAGATGGTGATGGAACAGAGACACGGTGAGACAAGATACAATGAGATAAAAGGGAATACAACATGTCAAAAACAAAAAGAAAAACAAAAAACAAGTGATGTAAAATAAGACTTAATATCCCTGTGCTATTCCTAAATTAACCACATTTTAGTTGTCATAGACTGCAATGGGGCCCATAACTGTGTAGCACAGCCATGTGATATGTGTTTTCAGGTGTTCAGTGTGGACAGTGATTGCTTCTGATATAGAGATAAATGCTTGTATGGGTGAAGATCATTTGCATTTAAAAACAGAAAAATCGACTTTAAAATGTCAATGTAATTGAATATATTTAAGCATTTACTGTAAGACAAGCAACAGTGCTGACTTCAGCTCATACATTTTGTCTTTTTCAGTTATTGCAAGATTATTTCTGCTACCCTGGTGATAAAGTTATACACAAGAAAGAAACAGGTGGTCTCTCTCTTGTATTTGATAACAAGATATTCTCCAATGTTTCAGAATTTAGATGTGTTCCTCTATGGAATCAGATATTTGACAATTAAATCAATGCCTATGAAATTCCATTTATCTCAAACCGTAGGATGAAAAAAAAGTAATAATTTTTAAATACGATTACTATATATAAAAGAAATATGAATATATAACTAGAAATAAACTATGCTAAAAAAGACATAAGGCACAAAACAGTATAGGTTTGATGAATGAATTGTGAATGAATAGTGCAAATAGTGCAAATAACAGTAATGATAAAGTGAATGTGCATATTCAGAGTTCAGAGTTCAGGGGGATAGAAGGGGGAGCAGAGCAGGCAGAGAGTTCAAATATATGAATCAAATATAAAGTCATCTTAAAATTAAAACTGACACTTGCAAACAGATTATGTGTGTAATCATGAGAAATATTAGTTTTCTACTCTTTTATAATATAATATTTTCTCTATAATTCCCTTTGCTTCTTTCTTACTTCCTAGACCTCTTGCCGTTGCAGGATTGACAGTAGGGTAGCTTTGCTACTGATTCTATTAGTGGCAGAACATTGATCAGGATCTGTAAATTTCTGCAAGTGATCAATATTCAGATTCAAATTGTGCTACAAACCAGAAGCCTGGGACCCACAACCATCTTATAAAAGTTACATTTCCCTGCTTTTATTTGGTTTAGTAATATTCTGCAATCTATGTGTAAAGTTTGTAAAGCATTCTTTCCTTTTAGAATAACTAGAATAGCAATGCTGCTCACAACAAGCCAAGCAAGTGAAAGAGTATTATTACAAGGTAAACCAGCCCATTTGAGCATCCTGACCCATAGGTGAGCCATGTGGTTAAGACTGTTGAGCTTTTGCAGGTCATTGTTGTAAACCTCCATCCGGTTCCTGGAAGTGTATGGGGACATAGGGTTAAACTGTTGAGCCTTCCTAAAATTGAACCACATGAGACACAATTTTGAGCAGCAGCCTGATAAGTGCATTTAAAAATATCATAATACACAACTAAATAAAAAGTTGCATCTCCAATGTTCCCACTGGGTTTGTATGGGGATAAGGGATCATACATTTCTTACTCACTTATGATGTGCAGCGTCAACTTGAGAAGTGATACCAGTGAATTTGACAAAGTTAAAAAGGATGCCGTACCATACTTAGCCTGAAAGACGCATCATTGTGGAGCTGGATGGATTAAGTTAGAATTGGTTGGAGTACTGCTTTGAACCTGCTCTTGCTGCTCTGGTTTGCCTCAGTCTTAGTGCTGTCAATACAGACCACTGTGGAGCTCTCAATTTGGTTAGAGTGACAGATGAATAGATCTTGTATACTGTAAACTATTGACCTGTATAGATCCATGTCCTTAAATAGGGTTTGTTATTACATAGTGTGTGAAAAATGTTGTTGTTGAGTCCAATCAAAGGGATCACGACCTCCAGGTCCTTGTGAGGTCAGTGAAGTTCTCCACACTCCACACAGTCTGGCCTCGAGACAGTCTCACCAATAAAAGCTGGAGTTCTAAGAAAATAATGAGATCAAATGTAATTCTACCGAAGAACATTTTAGCACTACAATCTGTAACACAAATTGCATCAACAATTATCATAGCACTTGAAACACTACTTGACAAAAACATAAAGCAGACGTCGTAAACAGGGGGTCTATATGAACCTGTGTTTTAATTGAATAGCTTAGTATTTAATGCACAATAACAGGGTAGCTATGCTTATACATATCACTCCGGTCAGTTTACTATAAAACTAATACACATACAGGCAGACCATGGGTCACAGGAAAGGCGGGATGTTGATCAGTATTGGTTGGTTGATCAGTCACCCACACCTCTCAACCAATGAGAGCATATGTTGGCGAGGCCTAAGACTGCTGCAGAGACTTTTTCCGTAAGTCGGAGGAATGGATAAAGGCCGTTAATGTCATTGTGTAACTACTGAACCTGCATAACTAAAGTGTTACTTTTCTTGTGTTAACTGAGATTCTCAGTCAGGACATCCAGAACAAACATGGACTTCACAGACTAAAAGTCCCCTGCACAGTAAAGCACAGCTGTATACTTTTTTTCACTTCACCTCACTCAAATACATTGGTTCTTAACTGGTACCTGATCAGGAAAAAAAATAAAACAGATTTATAAATGTTAACTTGTTATGTGCTGGTTTTATATTTAATTTGATTACATTAATTAATGTTCAAGTTGATATTTACAAGTGTTACTACAGTGTTGTTCATATTACTTACGTACTTTTAAAATAGAAGTGAGTAATACATTCATTTCTTTTTACATTTTAATTTTACGCATAACAATGCAATTAATGCGATGAATCACAAATGTAAGTGTTGCCCAGCACCATATGAAACCCAATTTTATATATAGTAGGGGGTCCGGGCACCATCTCTCCATCAGTTCGGGGATCCCTGGCCTGAAAAAGCTGAAGACCGCAGACTTAAAGCAAGTCTCGAAGCAGTGACACACACTGGGGAGATAAATGCGGAACAATTTATATTCGTAGCAATGCAATACAAAAAAATAAAAAATCTATCTGCAAATCTAGTGCCACAATGCATGTTGGGAGGGTTCCCATCATATCAGTAAATGTATCAGGAATAATTAAATAAATCCCAACCTGAAGGTCAAGTAGATGGAAATGTGGATAAGACTCTTTTTACTTCCCTGAATTCCCAATTACCATGCATTGAGGTTTTGGGGATAGGGGGCATCAGTCTCCAGTTTGATCTGCTTTCCTATCTGTCTCTGCTGTCCTCAGCATCAAAGGTGACCAAGCAGCCACGGAGCAGAACATACCTCCATGCTTTGAAAGGTGGAGAGGTCTTGCTGAGAAGAAAGGGAACAGGATGTGACTAGTGAGCTATAACAGCATCACTGACAGGTCCGGGCAAAGGTAGATGGATGAAGAAACACAATAGGTTAGCCTCAGCAGGACACAAAGACACACACCACAGAGCATTTCACTCTGTAAATGAGCTTTCGTCCTGTATTCAGACATTTCAAATTATTTAAAAATAAATTATACGATGACTCTGACAAATGGGTATACTAGTGAAGAAAATATATCATTTGTTATGATTGAATGATTCAATGAATGATTATTATTTAACAAGACGCTTCTTTTAACATGTGACTGTATCTGTCATGCCCGAGTATTAGGTTCAAAACAACCTGCTTATTTACATTCAAACTAAACAAGATAAATACAATAAATGCATACATACTTAGAAATACTACTGCTACGGAATAAATTCTCATAATATTGATGGACTTGACTTTTTAATGCTACCAGAATGTATCTAGAAATAATCTTAACCTGATTACATTCACAGCGGGCCCAAACAGATCTGGTCAATCTGTCCTCCTCTTACAAAGGGCAATAAAACAACCAAGATTAAAAAAAAGAGATATGAGAATAGATGAAGATTATAACCAATGTTAAGGAACAGTCATGCCCTTATTACTTGCTGTATGTGGTTCGACAATGCAATTGTATGTTAATTTACTTTTTATGTTAAAGCCAGGTGTACATGCGTATGTACTGTGTGTACTGTACAGACTCTACAGAGTAGATTAAAGTAGAATCCGAATCAGGAACGTCTTTATTGCCAAGTAATTTGTCATTAGAAGGAATTTTCTGTGGTGTGTGCTGAGTTTTCAATCTGATGACTGAAAACACTGTAATTTTTTATTTTTTTTGTATCTTTGACCCATCGTATCCTTTATCAGAATAATAAGAATAATTCCTGTTTTCAAATTAAGCTGTGGATGTTCCACAGGTACAGTATATATTGAGCCTAAATATGACACATATGGCATGAAAGCTCTCCTTTTCCAGTTTCTAAATCTGAGGCTAACGCTAACATTTTTTGTTTTGTGATGAGATCAGGCAGTATCAGCAGGGTCAGTTTGATTGTATTTCTTGTGATTCCCTGCTGGTCTAAAGCAAGGCTCTCTCAAAAATATATCACTCACATACACGCTTCATTAGCATTTAGAGAGGTTGGGATCATCCTGGGATCCACACCTACAAAAACACTTGAAATCCATGAGTGGTCTTAACAATCTTGCAGCGACACAGAAAAGCAAAAACAGGAGAAATATCATATTAAAAGTCTATTTCTGTTGGATTTTAAGCATCTGACAGTGAAAAGGAGGCCAGATCAGGACTGTTTCTTAAATAAGGTCTTCAGTCATGTTCTTTAACTAACCTATGTCTTCCATCTCTTTATATGGAAATGCAGATACAAGCAAAGTATCCAGTCTATGATGTTTTACTATATTTTTTTCCTATTTGTACTCTGTATGTTTTAAGATGTGATGTTGTGTTTTAATATTTTAATAACGACTACTTTTACGATGAACTATTTCCCGGAATCGCTTTTTATTTATGTTCTTGTCTCATGCCAAGGTCCATCCTGTCATGTGACTGTCAAGAAGGGTCACAGTTACCTTCATACGCTGAGGAGACTGAGCTGAGGAGCTGAGGAGACTGAGGTTCTTCAGACGGTGCAGCACAATGTCAGTGTGAGGATCCATTCTCACTCAATGGGTTTCAGGCAAGGAAGGAGAGGGTTATTTGTCTGAACAAATTACTTTATTTCGGCAGGTGCTAATAATTCTACAATGTCCACAACAATTCGATTGCACCTTGTTGCACACCTCTATTGCTGGAGGCGTGGGAACACAAAAAACAGTCGTTTCACCTCCCAGGACCCAGCCTACTGAAAGAGACCAGAACCAGTCTGAAAAAAAGTCTGAATAAACTGGTCAAGAGGGCCAGATCATCTGATCTGAGGGAGAGGTGTCTGGAAGGATGCATGAACCCCCGCCACTAACAAAAAAGAGACGCCACCTCTAACTCCCTTGAGCAAGGCACCAACCCCAGCTGCTCCCCGGACGCTCTCAGCTGTCCCCTGCTCTGTGGCCTTGCATGCATCACTGATGGGTTAAATTTAGAGGTCAAATTTCCCCCGACTTGTGTGTGTTTGCATGTGCATGTATGGTGGGATGATGCACAATTCTAAATCTCTAAATCTTCACTGAGGAAGTGGTGAGGGGGGATGTGGACAAAGCTATGACTTGAGCTGCTGTCAGGAATATTTTTTTTTTTTGCTTGAAATGTTGATTTGTGCTTTTATTGCACTTTGGGATTCTACATATACATTTTTTATATACATATCTTATATTATTATATAGTTTTTAATGTATATCATACTAATAAAAAATTGTAAAAAAAAAACAATATTTATGTGTTAATATTTGCCAAATGCATCTCTGTTGCAAGGCAACAGCGGAACAGGTTGATGATACAACCTCTCTGTAGATCAGACCATCTCATTTCAGTTCAGCCTGGGCAGACGGCTGCATAGATTGGTAGAATTCAGAGTTGGTATTACTGCTTATGAATATCGTTATGTCTTTAACTATACTTCTTGTTGCATTTGTATTCCTCTTTTTGTAATTTGGAGAGGTAGACAAGGAGCAAGACCTCCGCAATAGTGAAAGAGGAAAACAAGGAGATATTTACTCTGCAGTAACAGGCACTTCCTTATTTGGGATCTTAGCTTACCCTATCTCAACTTGTCTTATCTTATTGTAGCTTTTAACATGAATAGAATGAGGTTTACTCTCTTGCCAGCCACCAGGGGGAGATCCAGTTTTATGTAGTTTTCTATATAATCATTTTATATAGTGTTTAAAAGTGCATTTAGTTTAATTTCATTTGTGAAACACGGTAGGTGACAATGACATAAATATCAAATTTACGAAGTTTGAAAAATGTAGAGAGCAGCAAGCACTCCAGAGTTTGATCATTCTGGTACCTTTTCGTCATCGCGTCACATAAAATTAGACATGAAGTTATTTTACTTGGTTTCTGTATTCGATCACAGAGCTTCTCCCTTGTCACTAAACCCAGCTGATGATTAGCACCCTTGTCACCCCCTGCTTATCATAATATGTGCAAATTACACTTAATCACTCGTCATTTAGGTCATCTTCAAATGGAGCTGCACGCCTGCCATTTAAACACATTACATCGTGACACAGCAATTATGTGTTATTTGGAAAGAGAAGGTATAATGGCTTTCTCTCTTTGTGAGAACATCTCCTTTTGCTTCTTATGATCTTTACTGCCTATTACACTGTCTATGTTCTTCATTTAAACTGAAACAAGCAAGTATTACTTTTGTAGGGAGGCAAACTCAAACTTTGTGACTAATGATGACCATTATTGCAACAACTAACAGTCACTAACTTGCTATCTTAAAACAATGGTCTTTCCAATTTGGGAAGAAGGAAATAGATGTTGGTAGTTGGTGGAAAGAGCTGCTTTTTCGCTACTGGATGCCACCTTCAGTGTTCCTGGAGTAGATCAAATGTGTATTTTAAGTGTTATGAATCATAGAAATGTTATACCTCTTTTAACCCTCTTTCCCTTTTTTGCCCATTGTTGGTGATTTTTTTTGTCCTTGATCAATCAACATGCGTCATGCCCAATAATTTAGCAACCAACTAACAAACAACAATTCATTAGGTGACATAAATGCATACACACACACACACACACACATAAGAGAAATGAAGGTGCCCTTAATTTTTTTTGTTCTGTTCTCAGAGCATATTATATAATCATCACAGCCGGGCATGTTATTATAAAGGTAAATGTCCTCTGTTGTAAGTTCTGATAAGCTGATTGTGATTACAATGCGTAAATGTGTTCAGATTTCCCTTAAAATATTGTTTAGACTGAACTCATAGTACAGGAAACAGTGTTCAGAGACAGACAGAGTTTTCAAAGGTTTATTGTAACAATAAGGATTATGTGGAATGGACAATCTGGTCTTGCTGGGGATCCAGTTAGACATTGACGAGGGAAATCCAACTGATGATGGATGAGCTTAACAGGTTCTCAAGATTCCAAGCTGGGGGGCAATGAACAGGAGCGGAAAGACTGAAGCTGTAACAAAGGTAAATCAATGTCATCACAGGGAACCCGTAGTTCACAATGTTTTTTAAGTAAAAACAAATTGTTGTCTTTAAAGCTTGAGTATTGTCTTATCTGAGTTTCTAATATGTGAAAAATGTGTTTATGTTTACATCTTAAGATAAGATAAGATGTACCCTCTGTGAGGATCCATTGCTCACTTGAGAGTTCAAAGGATGGAAGGAATGGATTGGTGGCAACAGCTTTTATTTAAGGCCACAATAACTTAAAACAGGAGGCTCTACACAGTCCTCAACAAAACAAAAACACATCTCATCTCACATCTCACATCCCATCTGCAACCGGCACTCTAACCATACCCCACTGCCACACCCTCATTTATCCCCCATGGAGGAAATTCAACAATTAAAAACAGTTTCTTACAAAAAAGCAGTGGCAAAGAGGCAAAGGTAACAGAAATAGAACAACAATAGAAACAGAATCTAAATAAATAAAGTTGATTTAAATAGAAAAATATGTTAATTAACAATATAGGGTAGGGTAGGTAGCGAAATTGACTTTGGTTGGATGTTATACGATGACCTTTGCCTCCTTTTCATGGTCATGGTCATGTATGTTCTCATTTTGTGAAGGTTAACAACAAACATCAAGAAAATCATCTGTAAATGAATCATGAAATAACCGTTTTTAACTACACTACCATATTTGAGATAATACCTATTAAAACATATGATCTAACAATGTCTCTCCGTTTATTTGACCAACAGCAGCCTCTGCTGGTTATTTCTGAACTACTGTATATACGAAATCTCTCGTTGACTGTAATGGATTAAGGATTGATTTTAACTCATTTGTCTCATCAGGAGTGATGACCAAAGAGTTCACCACAGTTTCACTATTTTATCCATTTATTAGTTTTGTCCCTCTGCCTTTTCATAGTTCATAATGATGACCTAAGTAGATCATTGGCATGGTTAATTGGTCATTAAAATGTTTGTGTCAGAGCTGCGATATTAACCAGTGCATTGATCATACTTATGGTGGGAATGATTTTGATCTTTGATCAACATTCAGCTTACCTGATCATTACCATGATCTTCACCACTGACATTTGAATAAATAATTATAATGAAAGGAATCTGATAATCCAAATCAAGAACGGTTCCACTGCATTTCAGAAAATACAAGTGACTGACTGACTCAGTAAGTAATATAAATCATAAAACATTAAAAAAACGCCCAAAACTCAGGTCGCCTTTTTTCTGCTCTCTACAAATGACCTTTTACGTGTGATATGTTTTAGATTTTAGTCGTATGTGATTTTTCTTTTTTTACATTTAACTACATGTATAAGAAATATAACCGTATTACTGTTAAGCTTAGTGATTTTACCGATTAAGAAACTATGAAAAACAATATATTCCGCATCATGGTTTACTTGTTAAATGTTTAGGTTTTCAAGTATTTTTTTCTATTGTATTTATTTATGGGCTTAAACTTACGCAGCACTCAGTGTTTTTTTTCTTGTGAATGAATGATTCAAATATTACGGCTAAGACTCCATTCCTATAGGTGGCGGTAGCGTCCCTGTTGCCCAAAAGTACCAGCGAATATGGCTTTTTGAACCTTCGAGCTCGCCGTCGCCCCATGATCGCGCATTGTATTCTCCATCTACAGTAACGCCACAATAGCACCGTGTTCCGCACAACTCTATGAAAATTCGTTTGAATATTTCTACCACAGGATTCAGAGAACAGTTTTCTTCAGACAGGAGGTAGTTCATAACCATTAGAAGGAACTTTGTAAAAGAAAAACAGTGAACACGCTATAAGGAGCCATACTGGAGTAGTATCTTGCAACCTTGTTGTGTTTCCTTCATCTTCAATTTGTGGGGGTTCGTCTACGATGATGAACTATTCAGACTACGACTCTGACGGCTATTCGTCGAATGAAGACGCAGACTACGTCCCATCAGGTGAGGACTGTGTACTGTGGACTACACCAGCCACCATGCCATGAAGGTATATCTGGCGCATAATAGTTTTTACAACTGTGTGTTGTGGTTGACGTTAAGGAACGTGCCACAAACGGGGACCAGAAAACCTGTTAATCCTACCGAAAGAGGAATTTCAGATGTTAAAAATTGCGTTACTTACACAAGTATTGTCTGTAAAAGCATTTCATGTTCCAGTCATGTCTTTGGTTTGTCATATATCCGACCAATTCAAGCAGTTGAACCAAAGTATGTTTGGCAACGGTGGGACATCAATTTCCATGGTTGTATTGCAGTCATAACGACATGTAATGTATTGCAAATGGTACATATGAGTACATCCATTATAAACTGGCAATATGGTTTGCTGCCTGTATGTCAAATGTCAAACTTCAAACTTTGTATGTGTCACACAAACATGCATGTCATGAATTTTTATAACATAAATATGTAGCATAATTAGATCTCAGCACAACAAAATGATTTGCTTAATTTCAATAAATGAATTGTATCCACAGCCTGTTTTTCGTATTCTCACCTCTCTCTCTTCTCCTTCTCCTTAGATGATAACCTCAGTGTGGATGATATTAATGAGTGTGAAAAAGAGGACCCTCTGCATGAGGAGGACATTGTGCCACATCCTGATGGTGTCAGCATGACCAAGAAAAAGAAAAAGGACATCAGTGTGAGGTGAGTGTTAATCATGGTATGACCTTCGTAGAGAGAGGACATTGTGCCTGTCTTTCTGTTTCCAGAACCTCACTCAAATTTTAATTAAAACCTTCAGGTCTGTAATTTCTGGGGTGGTTTCATTTTGATTACTTACAAATCAGGTCTTGGTTTGGTCAAGGTTATGAACCCTAGATGTAGGACCATGAATTCTGTTATCGAGAAATTATGAAATTATGTACCTACAGATTATATATATTTTTGTTTTAATCAAGAAACATCTCTTACACTTTTACTCACTGGTGTTCTTGGAAAAAACTCAACAGAAAGAGGAAGAAAGGAGTATTTAAACTAGAGAAGGAAGAGAGCGATGGAAGTGGATCAAAAGAGGCAATGCCACCACAGGATGAGCTGGTACAACCCACTGGGGCAGGGCAGAATGATGAAGACAAACAAAAGAAAAAATCTGATGACCTCTGGGCAAGTTTCCTGTCTGATGTTGGCTCAAGACCCAACGAAGCCACACCTACCCCAAAGACAAATGTTGCACAGAAGGTAAGTTACCTGGTGTTTTTAAATGTAAAATGCTTTCAGGGATTCAAACTCAAAAGTCAAAAATGAAGACAGATTTGAAAACAGTGTGTTAATACCCTAACTCGACATGGTTATGATAGTTGATTCGAATTTCCTTTCAATGTGGATACAAATATGCAATACACTAACTCGGTTAGTAATGTCATCAGGAATGTCATCAGGACTTTAATCATCAAATCTTCAGTATTGTTTAGCTTGTAATTGTTTTCCCTCTCAGTCTTATTATTTTGTTTTCATCCCCAGGCTGAATCTTCAGTAGTAAAGGTTACTCCTATAGAGGCAAAAGCATCGGAAACTGCTAAAATCACCATCACTAAGGTTTTCGACTTCGCTGGAGAAGAAGTTAGGTATGCCTCTAAATTATCTTTGCATTGTCTGACTATGTAGCTTCCTGTGGGGAAAAAAACGTTTTTAAAAACAACAAGCATGTCTCTGAAGAGAGGGAATACAAACAAGTAAATAAAAGATGTTAAGGTCACAGATATAGATTAGGTAAAGATTCAAAGCTAATAAAAACATGCATTCTTGTCCTTTTGAATTTGTGACACTGGTAAAATATGCAAAGCTTTTTTTATCCAAAACATAAATCTTTTTCTTCATATTTTTGCATGAGCGCAAAAATGATCTCACATGAATTGAGAAACCGTTCTTATAAGTTCTCTACTTGTATATTTTTACACACACCTACACACACACATTCACACACACACACACACCAATGTCATCGGTTAAATCCATAATTTTCACACAATTACTGCTTTGCTCCTCTCACAGTAATTATCAGTGAAGACAGCACGGCATTTGTAATTTCGTAGTAAAAGGGTTAACAAATTCTTAAAAACCTATTTCCTTGTATACTTGATTCCCCCTATTATTTGATTGTAATTGTGTTATAAAGTAGTGCATGAATGCACAGTTTCTTTGTTCTAGCTTAATCTATGTATGAAATGTGTGTAATCGGTGGAATTTGTGGTGCAGTGGTTTATGTATTTTGCTATCTGCAATGTCAATCCTCTTGTATTTTATTACTCATCATCTCACTTCTCTTTTTCATTTATACACAACTGACTTTCTCAGCAGCAGATGACTATAAACACATAATTGTTTCACTAGAGCATTTATAAGTCTGCTTGGTTTGCCTTTATTTTGTCCTGACATTACCTGTGCCATCCATCAGGTCAAATTTTGCAGAGCAACTAAATGTTTGAGATGGGATTCTCTTTAAAGACCCCATGACCTGCCTGTTAAAACTACCCACATGACACTTTCTTACAAACTTAGGTTCTGAAAACAATTACCAGCAGAGATGCCAGTTATGTGGATTAAGTAATGTGGCCTCCTAAATCTTGCGAGGGAATGGGCTTTAGTCTATATCTCGTTCTGGGTATAATTCATCAGATTTATTATTCATGAATCTGTGTGCTTTGTTATAACATCTTAAGCGTAGTACATGAATGATAGTTGAGCCACAATAAATGCTACAGGCTCTAATGTCTGCGCTCTTTTCATTGACATTTCAACAAAGTTGTCAAATAGCTTCAAGCACTGCAGTATTTCAGGTTTGCGGGTCCCTTAATCCCACTTTTATTGCCCAGATATCTCTGCAGTGCTTTGTAATATATTTAAAGTTAGCAAAAATGTTCACTTGAACCTATCAACTGAGAATTGTGTGGTCTTATTTTCATATCAGGACAGATATGGATGTGATTTGCAACTTGACTTGTTGACCACAACGCAGTGGTAATTCTAGTTTATTTTAGAGCTCAGATATCTTTCCCTTTCTGGGATGACTTTCCCTTCCACAATTCTACATCTCATCATGTGCAGAGCTGTGTATGCTGTGTAATTATCGCTGCATATAATTAGCATAAATAACAGGGAAAGCCTCATGATGGATGAAAGTGGTTCTGCAGTCTGTGCAGTGCTGCTGTTCCCAGAGGATGCTGTGTCTTTTCCTTATTTAGTCCTCCTACCCAATTCCTAATCAAGTGAGATATGGACAGAAGTGTGGCTCTGTGTGTGTACATGCACGTGTGGCTCTGCATCTGTGAAAATGCGATGTGTGTCGATGGGGTTTGGACTTCCATTATGGCATGCACAATGCACATTATTATTTGACAAGATTTGAATGTGCCAGAGCGGGAAGTGAAATAAATAAATACAAAAGGCAGATATACACTCATAATCTATGAGGAACACATGTATGGCCATTTATCCACGTGGCAGCAGAGCAGTGTACATTCAGCAGATAGAGGTTAGTGTTAACCTATAATATCAGAATTAAGGAAAATTTTGATTTTTACTGTGACATGATGTTTGAGATTTATTTGGAACCCTTCAACTCCTGGGATTTCCCACCCACCACAGTCTATAGTTGTTAGAACATACATTTGATTAGCTCTGGGTTGAGCAGATCAAGCAGAGGACAATTGTTCATTTGGATCGGACAGAAAAGTTATTGAACGTCAGGTTAACGCTCATTGAGAACATTTTATCAGTTAGGTTTGATGCTTTGGGGAACGTTTTATAAAACTTCTGTATCTGAGTATTGATGCTTACCGTATCCATCCATTTATGGCCACCATTTACCATCTTCTAAGGGAAACTTTCTGCATGATTATGTTCCATGCCATGAGTTTAGTGAACTTTAGTGTCCTCTACAGTCACCAGGTACGAGTCAAGCTGAGCAACTTTGGAATGTGAGGAAACATGAGATTGGCAGTATGAATGTTGACTGTGTTGCTGACATATTTGCAGAAATTTGATTATGTCATGGTCAATTGTTAAATGGAATGGCCATTTATACAACACTTAACTAGTCCTATTCATGCAAAGAACACAGGCAATTTCACATTTGCTTTTGCACAGCACCTTTACATCACTGATGGCTGATATGGGGCAATTTGGTAGTTAGCATCTTGCCCAAGCATCGAATTTGACAACCTGCTCTACCTGAATCACAGCAGTCCACATGACATGAAGAAGTGAGGCTGTTTTGAGCGCCGGGCCTGCCCAGTATTAGTGTGTGTGTGAAAAGATATGATGTTTATTTCTCTCTATAAATTCTTTTTTGATATTACATCCTATAAAGCTTTGCTCCATTACTGACATTGTTTAAATGTCTTCTGTATAGTTTACTTGTTTTTTATAAAATAACCAGAAATATTTATTTTGGTTTTATGTTTACCTTTACCTAAGGACATTTCCATAAAATATATTTTTTAAAGAAAGTCAGCTTGACACTGGACAACGTCTTTTTGCTGCCCTTCATAACATACTCAGACACTGAAATAGTACAGAGCTGTTATCAAACACCAGTGCTATTTTTTGACATATGTGTCATGACATTGACATTTCAGTCACTAGTTTTTTTTACACACGTTTGTGTAAACCTCTAGCTATGAACATGAACTAATCTGCTTAATCTGTTACAAGCCTTAATAAGAGATTGAATATTTTCTCTGTATGTGCATTTTTTCTCCAAGTTAAACATGTTTTTATTTGTTTTTTCCTTGTTGAAATTGGAGGAAAAAAGATCTGTCACAGACTTCTGTGAGGTCAAATATTTCAAATCATGTAACCTTAAGCGCCATGTATGTTTCCCCTCTGTCAGGGTGGATAAAGAGGTATCAGCTGACTCCAAAGAAGCTAAGAGTTATCTGAAAAGCCAGAGCACCAATGAGGAGGAGATTGGAGATGAAGATAATAGTTTGTCACCTGAGCAACCACCACTTCCTGGCACCAGGTATAAACACACACAAACAAAAACACTTGCACACCATAACACTCACTCAAAACATCCACTCCCACACCAACATTTACAAGTGAGGATTATGCTGCTATGTTGGTCAGCCAAAAGGTTGCACTTCCTGCCAGTGCATCAGTTCAGCAGAAGGTGCGTTTGTATGTGCATGTGCATTGTGCTTGCTGACACAGATATCAATGTGATGTAATTTATATCGCCTTTTCGTGTGGGTGGGTGTGCTTTTCCCAACATAATGTTATCCAGTTTGTTGCCATGGCAATAAGTCATTTTAGATTTGCCCATCCTACCTCTTAAACCCGAGATGGAACAGGAAATTATCTGCCAGGAGTCAGGAAGTACTGTGCATCCACAAACACAAATCAGGATGCGTACATGTGTGTGGGCCCATTAACGTTGTACAGCATGTATGTAAATACATGTACACACGCACGCACACACAGTTGGAGCTTGTTAAATTAGTGTGAGTTTGTTGCAGATTTGGATGGTAGTGTCAGAATATTAATTAACGTAACAGTAGCAGTGGTGTGTTTATTACAATACAGAGTATTGTGTAGTCCCACTATAAGGCCCTAAACCAAGTAACCTCCCTATCTGGACCATAGAATTATTCTGTTATAATATTGAGCTATGTGAAATGCTGCTTTGTCTGATGTATGGACTTTTCTTACGCTTAGTTGAGACTTTAGCAACAGCATTCTAAATGTGCTGAAGCAGTCTGAGAGGTTTTTGGTGAGAACTGCAGAAGAGACCATAACAGTAAGCTAACTTGTTGGATATGATGGTCCTGCCATGAATCATTTGTTTCTTGCAGTTTTCAAGATAGGGGATTGCAGACTTTTTAAAATCAAATCAACATTTATTTGTTACGGCCTTGTGCCCAAATCACAATTGGCCTAATTGCTTTACAATCTGTACAAGGCGACATCTTTAACCCTCAAAAGGGTGCCGCATTTGCAGAGCAAGACAACAAAATGGAAATATTTACAGCATATATGATAGAGAGAGAGCCAGAAGGCAGACCAGCAACAAAGCACAGTCAGACTAACAATAATATTGAAGATGTAATAGTATAATCAAACTACGTGTCTTGGTCCAAAGTAACTCTAAAGATACTTACAGTGAGGGAGGCCATCCAGAGTAACTATATGATCACATAATGTTTCTCTATGGTGTTTAGGGACAAATGCGATAACTTTTTGTCTGAATTTAAGAGTAAAAGGTTAGAGGTCATCCTTGCCTTTATGTCTTTCATGGCATTCCTGGAGATTTACAAGTAGATTTGTATCAGCTGGCTTCATGGATGAATGTCAAATGAATTCATACATTTTGAGTTGGTTCTTGGGTTGAGAAGCAGAGTCAAGGCGCTGAGCAAACTGCAGACTTCTTGCTGACATTTGAGCAGTATAAGTAGACTTCACTGTTACAATTTTTAGAGGATTTACAAAACAAATTTTAGACTTTCCAGTTTCATTGAAAATATTCATAACTGAACCATTTGGAGATCATCTTTACTATTGAATTTGAACAAAAAGATCAGCAATATCCTTCATCATTGGTTTGTTTTCAGCGCTAAGCGGACAGCAGGCATGTTGGGTATTCTGAATCGTATTGGAGGAAAGAAACAGAAGATGAGCACACTGGAAAAGTCAAAGATGGACTGGGATGCATTTAAATCAGAGGAAGGCATCACAGAGGAGCTGGCGATCCACAACAGAGGCAGAGAAGGGTAAGAGACTAACAGTGCGTATTCGACTTTGTTGTGTCAGTGTTGTGTCTACATAAATATTCAACTTGAGCATTGAGAATTTCTGTTCTTTAGCCACTGTTTGACCATGATAAGATAAGACACACTATTCTGGGTTTTGGAAAATAGCAATGGGAAATTGCGTTATATACGATATATAGAATAAGACTGATTGTCTTGCATTTGTTAAAGATGCTTTGTAAGTGAAATATGAAACATTTGTGTTGACAATGTAATTTGTAAAAGAAATGCCTTGTTTGAAACAGACTAATGACTTCACGCATTATGTGGCAGAGAATTAGAGAAAACAGATGGCACTGGGGCTTCAGATGATGTGGGCATAAAACTGGAACGTGTATCATATATGCATGGTTAAAAGAGACAATAATGATGAAATCAAACTATATTGGTATGAAACCCATCATACTAGAAATTCAGCTCAAAACACCTAAAATAATACAATTACGTAAAAGTTACATAATTAGATTAAAACAGAAGATGCCTGTCAGTGATGGCAAATGGTATGTCAGAGATTGTCAGCTGGTGTTTACGTCAGGAAGGCTTGGGATCATGTCTTTATCTAAATTCAAATCTCTACCTTCAACTACAACATAAGATATTACATGTTACTATTAGGCAAGCTTTGGTCCCCTTGAGCACTGCTGGTCCCAAAAAGGCAAGTGTTTGTACCAGAACAGGTCCCCTAGAGGCACATTAATGTGTACACACATGTGGACACATT
Source organism: Colistium nudipinnis (assembly GCA_016785305.1). Taxonomy (NCBI): domain Eukaryota; kingdom Metazoa; phylum Chordata; class Actinopteri; order Pleuronectiformes; family Rhombosoleidae; genus Colistium; species Colistium nudipinnis. The sequence continues at coordinate 433,429 of JAFBJU010000906.1, read as the reverse complement.
TCAAAACACTCAAACATAAACACTGCAGGAGAGCTGTGTAACTACTTGCTGTCCTGAGGTTAAAAAACTGGAGAATTGTGGTGCTTGACAGCACAGACTGGGACATGTTCAAGCAGGCAGCCATATACAACGACCACACCAACATCCAGGAGTACACAGAGGTAATTGCAAGTTACATCAGCAAATGCATTGAAGATGTGACCCACACCAGTTCATCACCATCCAGGTTAACCAGAACATGGCTGACAGGGGAAGTCCACGGGCTGCTGAAGGCTCGCAACATCGCCTTCAGAGCCGGCAATCCAGCTGGTCTCATAGCAGCCAGGGCCACCCTATCCTGTGGCATCCGGAAAGCCAAACGTCAATACACAACAAGGATTACAGCTCACTTCAGCGATAGCAGAGACACAAGGAGCCTATGGCGGGGTATTAGCGACGACATCACTCTGCGCAACAACCTCAACGTCTTCTTTGCACGCTTTGAAGCACCCAACAGCACACCACCACAGAAATCAACAGCTACGACCAAGCTGTATATCTTTCCCGCGCCAGTGTGAGGAGCATAGTGCCAAGGATTAACATCCGAAAAGCTGCTGGACCTGACAACATTCTTGGTCGTGTGCTTTAGGACTGTGAGTTGGAGCTCACGGATGGGCTCACAAACATTTTAACATTTCCCTGAGCCAGGCTGTTGGTCCCTCGTGCTCCAAGGTAGCCACCATCATACCTGTGCCGAAGAAGTCATCTCCATCCTGCTTCAACGACTACGACCTGTAGCGCTTCTACCATCATGAAGGGTTTTGAAAGGTTAGTCATAAAGCAGATCAAAACACACCTCCCACACTCCCTTAACCCGTTTCAGTTCGCATACAGAGCTAATCGTTGCACTGAAGAGGCCATCTCCTCTGCTCTCCACCCAGCCCTCACCCACATAGACACAAAGGACTCGTACGTCAGAATGCTGTTCTTAGACTTTAGTTCAGCATTCAACACCATCGTCCCCCAGCAGCTGGCTTGTAAGCTGACAAACCTGGGCCTCAGCCCCTCCCTCTGCTGCTGGACTTCCTCACTGCCAGACCACAATCTGTCCGGGTCGGCAACAACACATCCGCCGCCATTGTACTAAGTACGGGGGCCCCCCCAAGGATGCATGCTCAGCCCCCTGCTCCTCACCCTGCTGACCCATGATTGCAAACCCAAACTGAAGTAAAACTGAAGAAGGCGGAAGCCGCCACACCCATCATGCTCACCTTCTACCGAGGCGCCATGGAAAGCATCATCAGCGACTGCGTCATTGTGTGGTTTTTAAGATGCACCGCAGCCAACCGCAAATCCTTGCAGTGCATCGTGAGCACTGCTGAGGATAATTGGCGCCTCACACCACTGCAGGACATTTTTAACACCCGCCTCACCCGCACAGCACTCTACACGCAGACTTTTCCCTGAAGGCAGAAGGTTGCAGCATTCAGCTTCAGCAGACTTAAAATCTGCTTTTTCCCTCAGGCTGTCAGGATGCTGATCTCCCTCTACCCCCGCTGGACCTTGACTTTGACCCCCTCATGCAAACACACAACGGACATATAAACCATTCCTCCAGCACAAAAGACACTATACTACTGCGTAGCTACAGACACATTTTACACTAATCATACTGTTCTGCATTTATTTTGTACTGTTGTACTTACTTTTTCTGTACTTAGACTTAGACTAGACACTGTTTACCCTTTTTTGACTCTACTTATACTGTTTAAACCTGCATTTTTTGTAATTATACTGTTATACTGTGATCCATATCATTTAAGATCATTTACCTACCTCCTGCAAATGTCTTTAAAATGTCTCTAGTTTATACACTGCATTTTTTGTTTGTTTTTTGTCATGTTATCGGTCAATATGTTTAATGTTATTTGTCATTCATGTTGTGTGTAACACGGCGTGCTATGACAAACTATGTCTCGTTCCCTGTATGTATATCCTACATATGCAGAACGACAATAACGCTGACTTGACTTGACTAAAATAAATCTGTGTGTGTGTGTAAGAGAGAGGGGGATGAGCATGATTGTAGCCTTTTTCCCTCGGTTGTATTTTCAGTGTGTCTGTAGTTGCGATGATAAAATATGTGATGTTCTCTCTGTGTCTGTCTTGTGTTGTAGGTATGTGGAGCGGAAAAACTTCTTGGAGCGAGTTGACCACCGCCAGTTTGAGTTAGAAAAAGCAGTCCGACTGAGCAACATGAAATGATGACAGGCACGCAAACACACAAATACACACTAACACTCGAACAGATGTTAGACTGCCTCTCTCTCTCTCTCTCTCTCTCTTTCTCTCTCTCTCTGTAATGAAAACGTTGATGTTCCCTTGGTAAAGGAAGCTCATACTACTGCTGTGGCATGATGTCCAGTTCAGGAGGGGGATATTAATAGGCTGAGTGTGTGTAATATTTGAGTCATGAGTGTTCTGTCCTTCCTTCATTGTGAGAACCAATTCGAGTTTAAAACCTTCACTGAGAGTGATGGTTTGGGTTTTGCAACTTCCGAATGTTCAGTTGAGTGGTGGAACCCTTGGTTGAGCAGGCAGAGGAGGTGCCTAACATGAATTGTAGTTTTTTGCTGTACCTGTGTGCCCACTTACTGGCTTAGATTTTCCAGAGATTTTCCTGCTGTGCTCTTACAAAAGCAGAGATCTGGCTGCTCTGAAAAAGTTCTGGAAAATGCCTGTACAGTAGTGACTTTTATGGACATTTGCATTCAAGTTCAGGAGAATGTCTGGACTTTGTTGTGTCTGAAAAGCACCTTTAGAGACAGACTTCACTCTGACAGATTACAATAAGAATCCAATTGAAATCAATTAAGATATGTTTATTGTTAGGAAAAGTTACCGGCTCTTTCTGTTAATGTTTCTTTGTAAGTTACATTCTTTTGTCCATTGCCAACTGGAATTTACATGTGACCTCAAATGTCCCTATCTAAAGACAAATCATACCTTATTACCAACCGAAATTCAGAAACCAAAACATTGCTTTTTGTAATATCAAAATCTGTTGACACTTTCCTGACTGGTGTTTTTTTGTCCTGATTATAAACAAACAGGGGAGTGGGGAGAAGAGGGGTAATGTAGAGGAGCAGAGATGAGTGGGATATTTGATTGTATAATAATGTGAGTCAAACAAAACATTTCTTGGTTAAATAATGTAAATATTAAATATCCAATAAACATATTCTTTGTTTAGTGTAATGTGGTACAATTCTTATTAGTTTGAAAGTAGAAATACTTATTTTCAGTTTTCAGTTATTTCATTTACTTCAGTTCCAATTAGAAGCTTTTTTCAGCTTGTAATCGGACCCACTTTTAACAGCTTCTTAAATATCTTAAATTTAACTACTGTTCAAAATGTACGGATTTATTCCTTGTGACTGGAATGAGATCTGACATCGAATCCTAAAGGTCCCTGTGTGGTTCTCTTGTAAACAATTTATACTAAAAGTTAATTTTACATTTTCCTTATAAGACGTGCACATTTTTTTCATCCATATTGAACAGCTATCAGTGCTTTTCCCTGCCTGATGATGGTGCGCTGCTGCTAATATTTTTACCAAGTACCATCTATCATTGACACAGCGTGAAAGCAATGTTACCCAACTGCTATAAAGTAGGTTGGTTGGTCTTAAACCATCAGCAAGAAGGCTTTATTGTATTACCTCTTTGTTAGAGTGCATGTGTGTGCCTGCTACTAAAGGGGCCAAAGTCTACCAGGAAAACTTTTATAACATGTCAGCATAGTAAATACTGTGGTATTTACCGCTGTATCATATTGGTAGTTATGTTCATGTTCACAAACAGCAGGTTGTGGTTTAGGATGTCTGAGGTTGATAACATAATTTCCTTCTTGTCAAGATGGAGGGTTCCGAAACGACATGTACATCATAATAAGACACTAAATTCCTGTTCAATCAAAATGTTTCAGCAGAGGCAATTGACTACTGATTTCCCAAAGACAACAAGTTTAGTCTGAGGTCATCTGTAATGATGATGGAATCTGTCCGACAGCTTCATTCAATGAACTATATATAAATCAGTCATACTCTGTGTGTGTGCTCTGTTGCAATGTAGTGAAACGGAATGAGACTCATTAAACCCTCACATGGGACCCTTTTGGGTATGTGAATATCTGAAAATGAAAGATAAAAAGATATGCATTAGCTTATAAATACATCTCATCATCTAAGATGTCATCTTATTGGCTTTCAAGAAAGATATTTTCAGATATTTATTTGGTAGTAATTGTTGCAGTTCTACTGCTTATTTCTGTCTGTGAGAACATTGTTATTGTAATTAGCTCAGCTCAGGGAACATGTATGTGACTATAAACTAAAACCAGCAGCATCGGAGTGTTCATTGGCTCTCCCTTGACAAACGGAATAAACCAACCCAAAACAATTGGGTCCACCAGCAACCCCTGTTCAATTCATTTCTATGGACATCAACTTTAACTGTATTGTTTTCTGGCCAACCCAGACTGTTTGTAGGCTAACGTGCAACATGACATGTTAGTGTGTGGTTGCATATGTGTTGCTGGAAATTGCACCAGTTAACTAAATCTGATCTCTAACAACAGGAACGCTAATAACACAGGCTAAGCATCTATAAAGCTAGCAGTTGGTGACAATGCAGGAAGGGCAAATGCACGACCATAAGAGAGAAAAGATGCAACCAGTAGAAGTGTAGAAACAAAATACAATCAATGATCAAGCAAATACATTTCCAGCGTGAAGCTCCATTTGTAGACCTTATGTTCCTGACAATTTTCCTTCCAATACTAAGTGGTGCACAGCGGAGTAAGTAAAACGCAGGCTGAGCTGTTTAGGCTCGTGTGCTTATTAAAGTGAAAGGATGGATTAGTAGAAGACAAACTGGCGCGCCATGGGTCGGTCCCTTTAAGCGAGGACGAGCTCGCGCCTGTGGACGGACGGCGGCGCGCGCGCGGAGGCTCAGACGGTGCGGAGTCTCCAAGGAGGTAAAGACAATTATCAGAGGGAGACGGAGAAGCAAGGGCAGTACCGGTGCCCTGGACACTGACGCGTCCGCCGTCGACGTTTACCGCAGACGCATTTTCTACCGCTCACAAACCGGACTCAAGGAAACCTCGGCCGCTCTCTACAGCTGTCCGTTTTCCCTTTCCTCGCATTGATTTCGGCATGGCTTGGGCAACGTGGATGACGGAACGCTGACACCGGAGGAGCCGCGGAGAAGACGCCCCTCGTTCTGTTGGACAAGTGGCACCCGTGACGGAGCGCAGTGAAAATGTCCGTGCCGGTAAGTACGGCTCTTAACACACACGTCCGCCACGGTTCGTGTTCAACCCAGTGCACGCCCAGCTTTGCGTCACGCTTCGATGGTTAAAATGCCAACTTCGACAAGTGCTGACAGCCCGTGTGTCACTGAAACAGCGAGCCCCTGTTAGGGTGTCAACCGGCTCTGAAATCTGCATAATACTTGGGATAGAGAGCTAAAGATGGTTTGTGTTGAATCACTCGAATTTTCTGCCCTACATAGTTGAATTAAATGGTAAAGTGTAATGGCAGCTAGCTACTGTGCAGCTCTGCTTATTAACAAAGGCAATTCATGTAATATGGCAGTTTTTGACCGGTCTTGGGTTTCAGGCCACACACGACATTTACCTGCTCTCGGCAGGCCTGGCCTGTCAACACAATCAGACAGCTGATATAACTGTGTGTGTGTGTGTGTGTGTGTGTTGCGCGCGCTTGCGCTTGCGTTGGTGGGTGGGTGGTTGTGTGTGTGTGTGTGTGTGTGTGTGTTTCATGGTGAGGAATTCATGTCCTTAGTTGCTCAGATGCCGCTGTTACAGATGATCTTGATGGAGCTTGTTGTGTTATCACATTCCTGAGCATCTGTTTCTCCAACTCTGCCTCGAAGCTCGAATACACAAACAGACACACACACGTGTATATCTGTTTGTGTACTTGAAGACTCATTTAGGTTCAAAACCATCATTGTGACTACATTTAGTACTTGTGAGGACATTTTGTCTTTTTGAATTAAGAGTTAGGTTAGAGTAAGGGATAAAGGTTTAGGTTGTGATGGATATATTCAGGGTTAGGGAATGCATTATTTTATTGACTTTATTTAGTCTGTGTACGTATATATATATATATATATATTATAACTATAGATATAAATCATCCTGTGGTATGATGCTAGCCTTGCCATTCTGTGTATTCATCTATTACACCAATTGAAACATGCTTATATTTATCATTTGAATCGTATTATTTCAAATTCACAATATTACAGTGGTTGTCCACATCTGATAAACTCCACAGTGTATTGAATAACCTGTCCTGTTTTAATTTTTCAAACATATGATATGTTGCATAAACAGTGCTTTGTTATTTTCCGGTTTTATTGCCAATACCACAGTTATTGATTTCAAAATAAATGGACAACCATCTGTACATTTGCTCTCGCAGTTTTTGTGCTGCAGGCTTTTAAAACTTTCTTGAAAATTGTTGTTAGTATAGGGCTGTGAAAATGATATGTACTAAAAACATGCACATCCAGCAAGAAATGTTTTTGATGGGTGGTGGAGCAACTCAATTATCACAGAAGTTTTAAAAACGAGTAGATCTGCACACCAAAGAGTTCCCCTTAAAGGATTTCATCTGGTGTAGTGATGTTTAGAGAAAAAGGTTTCTGAGGAAATAAGATGAGAACATACAATCTTTAGACTGTTTCTACTGTTGGACATGATATTGTCATTGGTGGTTAAAACAGTTATTACCATTTGAGCCCATTGTGTGGATGTAGTGGTCTGTGGTGGTGTCAGAGTTTTCATACCCAAACCATCTTCCTGGGACAGAAGTAGCCCCTCTTGAGCTCCCTGCATTCTCTTATCACATTATGTCTCCTCCATGTGTTGCCTTAATGCACATTTCATACCTATAACTGCACCATGTGGCAGAACACAAAGTGCCTCCTTAAACATAGTACCATAAATAATATTGATTTAGGGATCTATGGAATAAACAAAAAAGCATAATATATGATGGTGTTTTTATTGTCAAACAATATAACGGTGGCTGTATTTGAACAATTAAGAAGAAATATATCCTTTCATTCATTGTAAGTATGCATGAAATTAAATATCTCGAAATCCACAGATAGTTAAGTATTATCTTCAATCATTGCATGTACTTTCAAAGTTGGAACAAAAATGCTGTTAAGGAAAAATACTACTATAAAAGCTGTACAACACGCTAGGGATGGTACGATTAAATGATTGGTGTCAGTCGAGATGCTTCAGAATGTTTTTTAACATTCTTTGATGGCCTCACAAAACTGAACTTGTAATTTGTCAGGGCTGCAACCACTAACCACACACCCTACCAGATGGTTGATAATACAATTGTTGCATTTCCTGAACAGCTGTTTGACAGAGTATTGTTAAAAAGGTAGAAGTGCTTTAAAGTACTCATTTTCTGTCATCTCTGTTGATGTATGTATGTCTGTTGCAGTGTGAAACGTCATCAGTGACATCATCACACTTGCAATGTCAGCCGGTGACGTCCTAGTTTCCGCAGCAGCTGTTCCTACGATCCCTCCCACTTGGTCAACACATACACTTGCACACACGCTCTTTGTCTCCCAGCCATGCTTTCCATGACATACAAGGGCATGGCAGATCTGTTCCTTGAGAATTAATGTTTGTATGAATGTGTGTCTGTTTGAAGCACGTCAAATGGCTTGATGTGCTGATCACACACAGATTAAAAACAGGATGTGTATTTCAGATTGGGATGTTTGATTTGATCTACTTCTCTTTGGAAATAAACCTACCAGACACACAGAGGCATGACTCTCATATAGAGCTCAGTGGGTAACCCTGTTGACTTTGGCTTTGGAGACCTGACCCTAAATTCCCTGTGTTAAGAAGAGAATATGAAATATGGCTGATATATTTTTGAAACTTTGAAAAACATACAGCTGTTGCATAGTGACTTATAACATTTACCTATCTTGATGTCCAGAATCAGAAACATAAAGATGATCCAATAAAATAATGACATAATGGGTAAATGTTGAAACATATTGTGACAAAACAAAAAGCTTTAACAATATTTTATTTTATAAGAACTAAAAAAGGTATGGCAAAATAGCATTGTGTGCTAATACTGTTAGATGAGCCACAACACATTATTTTAAGCAGTGTTTTCAATGTTGAGTGTGTTCAATGAGAGGGAGATGGTGTCAGGGGTAAAAATGCTTGTCAGGCTCAGTTTGTTGTCTCCTGTTTTCCTTGTGTGTCATCGCTAAAAGGTTAATGCTTAAACTTGATTTAAAATTTTCCGTAGGCCAGAGGGCTTCTTAAGTTATCAACAATGCAGAAAATAAACAGACACACTACAATATGCATCTTTTTCTATAAATGCATGGCATACACATGCATGTGTGTTTATGTGTTTGAATGATTCATCTGAGAAGGACTGAGTCAGGCTTTTAATAATTCCACCCCCTCTCACACACACGCACACACACACACACACACACATACAATGAGGCTGCTTGATGCACTTACGCATGCACGCTCACACAAATCTTGCATCTCAATTTCCGCTCTCCGTGTTCTCGGTAGGGAGTTGCTAGGGCCAACTGGATGGTCTACTGGGTGTGGGAGTAACATATAGAGAGTTTGTGTCCATGTGCCTCTGTGTGTTGTGGTATAAGGACATGTAGACATGGAGCAAAACAATCATTAAGCTAGCATGACGGTTTGATGTTTGAAGGGTGCTGTTATTGGGACTCCATCAGCCTGTGTTTTTTTCAGTTGATACAAATTCACTGCGATAAGAGGTACTCCATTTGTGGTGAAATGGTTCTACTATGTATGGCCTCCTAAAGTATGTAAGAACCACTGGGAACCCATTTTTGATACAGGTGAAAAATTACATTAACCTGGTGCTTTGGTCAACGGTCTTCTGTCAACGCCTCATGTTGTGTGTTGCTTTTGTAGTAAGCCACTGACACCTGTCTACCAGCAATGATAGCACTGTGGTGATAGTGGTAGCTATGGCTCGGAAGCTAGGTTGGTAGTTCAAGCCCCAGCTTTTTCAGCAAGATAATGAACGTTCAATTAAACCAGTGTGTAAATTGGAATTGATGGTATGTGTGCTAGCGAAGCACTATATCAAAGCACTGCTTGTGTGTATGTATGTGACGGAGTGGTGCTTTGATTGGTCATCACAACGCTGTCTCCATGGTGTAGTTTGATGTCCAGAGAGCAAAGACAAGTTTATTTTTACATTTTCATATTTTCCGCTTCATCCATCAGGGCTTTTCAGAAGGATTTGAAGAAGCAAACCAGTGGGGTGGGGAGGCAATAAGGATTTTACAAGAGCCCAAATTTGGTGGCTTTAATTGCATTTTAAGGCACTAACCTATCATGTGCACAGATCCGAATTACTGCATACGTATGTAATCGATTTTCTAAAAGCAGGAAAAAACGTTACTGAAAAAAAAACACATGTATACAAAGAAACATGGATCATATGCATGTTCAGTGTTTCCCCTAGGTTTGCCGCTTTGGGGGGGTTGCACAAAGCAACCGGGTGAGGCAGGAACCCTTTACAGAGCATTTGGACCTTAACAAGCAGCTAGTAGTCATATTAAGGTGTTATTATATTCATGGTAATAATTAATAATTACAACAATATTTTTGACCCCGTTTGTGTTGCTTGCATAGCCAGCAGAACATTCCTAAAACCAAAAAAGGAAACTGAAATAATTCCCCATTGATTCTCTGTGTACCGTATTTTATTTTTTAATTTATCAGTGTGTTCATGCATTTATCGATCAATTTTTATTTACCCCAGTCTGCCTTGTAGAGCAAGGAGGAATATTTTTTTCTCAAACAGCCAAGTTTGGTCAAAGCCTGTCATCCTGTGACCAGCAGACCTGTGCTACTTGTTGGGTGCAGTTTCATCACTCTGGCTCAGGGGTGTAACTAATTTTAGTCATGGGCCACATACAGCCCAATTTGATGTTAAGGGGCCGAACACCTCTTTTATTTCCCCCAACAAACAAACAATTTTTCCACTCTTAACATTGAATTATGGACCAAAATAAAAACATGAAATATTCCCTTTGACCAGAATAATATTTCTCCAATAGTACAACACTTTCAAAGCCGAGCATTCATTTTACATCTAAAATATCTTGTATGGCAAAGTTAACAATATCAAGCAAACATCTTTGTGGCAACATAGTACTCTGATTCTTTACAGCAGGAATTACACAGAACATTGCTTCTTTCACTGTTAAAATGTAATATAAAGAATGTAAGCGATTGCATCACTGTTTTGATAGACAGTCCTAGTGACAAATGCCGGGTGAGTTAGTGGGGTAAGTGTGTCCTTGTTGAGTGGATTTTCTGGGGGCGGGAGCTAGAAAGGGGAGCAGGGACTCAACAGCCCTAATTTTTACACACAAACCTCTGCTCTGGCTGGTCGTAGCAGAGCTGACAGTTTAGGCTGAGTTTCAGATTTATTTTGATGACGTAGCTCCTCCTTTATAATTGATACGTTTGATATTTCTCTCCTCTCTTTTACTCCGCTCTGTGTCTGACCCTAGGTGTGAGTGCACGTGAGTGTGTGTGTGTGTGTGTGTGTGTTTGTGTGTTGGGAGCGGAGCCCCGCCCTTCGAGATTGAGATTTGGCGCTATATATAATTTAATAATAATAATAATAATAATAATAATAATAATAATAATAATAATAATAATAATAATAATAATAATTATTATTATTATAATTATACGGTTTCTAGAGGAACAACATTATTAATCATAAAAGTCACAGTTAACTCAACAATCTATCACTCAAAGCAAATCCGACTTCTCAATTAAATAAAGATTAAATTTGAAACAATAAAGAACACAAAGATGAATCAGTGCCAGTTCTCTTCTCCTCTGTCCTCCTCCCCCTGCTGCTTTTTCACTGCTATAGTCTGCAGTGTGAGGAAAAAGAAGGCTCTGATCACTATTTGAGGAAATATGTTAACAAAGTAACTGACTGGATTACAATGAGTATGGTGATACTTTGACAGACTGCCAGCTCTTGTCAAAAGCAAGTTACACAGCTTGTTTGGTATGATTTAAGGAATCCGTTTCAACAAATGTTTATGTATTCACATCATAATATTTGTTTATGTTGTGCTTTTATATAAACATTTGAATCAACTCAGTAATTGTTTGTTTTTCTATCTCAAAAATCAGCACTGGTTTTAAAAATCCCTCATCCATTACATTCCAATTTGAACTGAATCAAAGCACAGTTTGGACTGCATGTAATATAGTGTGCTTCTTGTGCAATTGTGTAAGGATCTGTACATCCCTTATCTATAAATGGTTGGGTATACACAGAAGTCACGGTTCGGATCGTACCTCAGTTTCGGGTCACGGCTCGGTATGAGTTTGGTACAACAAGAAGAAGCAACAAAAAGTCCCAAATGCATCATTCTCTGTACAGCTGTGTTTCAAGTTTCAGTAACATATAAACAGCAACATAAACTCCATAAGTCCTATTGCTTATAATGGCTGAACAACAAAACAGAAAAACTAAAATGAAAAAGATGGCTTGAAAATATTATAAAATAAATCGCGCTATTATCGCGTTAACGCATGAACTCGTTAACGCCAACAATTATTTTATCGCACCTTAAAATCTTTTTTATTTATTTTTTTATTCCAGTAAATCCCAGCTGTGTACTTTTTTTTCTGCTCGACCACAGCACCTCACTTTAGTGCTTCTCAACTGGACTTGCCTCAGGAGCCACATTTTTCCTTACATGAAATCCCTACCCAATGTTATTTGTTGAGTTGTGTGCATGTGCACATTGGCAACAAATAGCTACCCTTTGTTTTGCAGCAGAATAAAAGCTACTATATGTAATTTATATATAAAGTGACACAAAGCTTCCTACAAGTATATTGCTTGTCTGCGTTGCCTTAGTCAGGGGTCGGCAACCCGGAGCCGCATGTGGCTCTTTCATCCCTCTGCTGCGGCTCCCTGTGGCTTTAGAAAATAAATAACGAGTATTTAATTTAATGTATTTTATTTTACTTCGTTCGTTTTTAAAATGTAATTCTAAATTTGAAGATTATGGTGATTATAAATAATACAAAATTTAATTTTGTCGCTCATAATATACGTCACAACCATCGACAGTGGACGTATAACCGGTCACAACCGCCGTATTGCGCGCGATTTCTTGAATTTTTCGACCCCCAGGTAGGACAACTATGGATAAATCTAAGATAAAGTGTCTGAAGAAAAGTGTCTGAAGAAAAACAGAACGTTTAATGGCACGTGGGCAGATTCGTTCGCCTTCACTGCTGACGAGACGGGTTTACCGGTATGCTTACTATGTAATGAGAAGTTAGCAGTCCTGTCGATCTTCGGCTCCACATACATATGTGAGCAGGTATTTTCCAACATGAACTGCATTAAAAACAGACATCGCTCACGCCTGACAGATGACAGCTTACAGTCCGGTGTGAAGATGAAGGTAACGTCATACAGCCCTGATGTGCAGAAATGTAATTTTGCTTCTCTTTAACAGTTCATTGATTCCTAAATGCAACACACTATAGTTTGTTTATACGTATATAAAGGTAAAAAACGATGATGAAAAGATGCAGTGTGGCTTCATTTTAAATGTCAAAAAGATTTTGTGGCTCCCAGTGTTTTCTTTTCTGTGGGAAATGGGTCCAAATGGCTCTTTGAGTCGTAAAGGTTGCCGACCCCTGCCTTAGGTCTATTGTGTGTTTGTGTTGTCCAGGTATTATTCATATTAGTGGGGACCTAAATCTGTTTACACATTCACATTATGGGGACCCTTTTTCGAGCAACCAATAAAATATATTTTTTTAAGTTTAAGGTATGGTTAAGGTTACATTTAAGCAATTACAGTATCAGAAAACATTATCAGTGTTATGTCTGCATTTCTTCAGCCTTTCTGAGTACAAAGATAGGAAACAGTGGGAAACCGCTAGCCTGACTCAGTCAGAGTGAACTGGCATTGATCACACTCGCAAGCCCTTGCTGGCAAATATATGTCCTTTTACGCAATGACGCAGTTTATATTATTGAATATTCAATTTTGTGTCTGTGTGTGTGTGTGCACACTCCTGCCTTGGTGACATTCATTTAAAGGGATTTCTTATGGATGACTATTATTGAAAGTAATGCATAATTTGCTGATAATTATATAAGAAGCGTCTTGTATCATAGTTTATGGAAATTATTCTTATTATTCTTATTATTCTTATTATTCTTATTATTAATAATAATAATTATATATAATAATAATTATATATAATAATAATTATATAATAATATATCATATATTTTAATGTATTGAAAAATAACAATAATAAACGTTTTCATGTTCATTTGTTACTACAGACAGATTTCTTAACAATCCCTTCTTTAAATTAAGAAAAAATATATATAAAACATGTTTGTGTACGTGCGAGCGTTTTCATAATGCATAATTGTATTCTGACAGTCTGAGCACTAATGACCGTTGTCTGCTAATGTTGTGAGCACCCAGCTGATGATATGAGCTGTTTCGGCATGGTTGTTTATAAAAAGTCAGCCACTGAAAATCCCTCAGCCTGGATATCTATTCCATCCTTTCAATTTCATCACTGAGGTACAACAAGGCAGCGTGGAGGTAAAGATGATCCGGCACAAAAAAAATATATATATATATTTTTCCGCCCTAGAAGTTGGGGGATGTTTGCATAAAGGATGACTAATGCATGGTCCAACTGGAATTCTGAACGGGCACTGAAAAATGTAAATCTTTCACAAACAAGAATATCAAATGCATCTTTATTATTAAGTGGCTTTTTAGTTTGTTTTCAGTTCCATCTTCCAAGAAACTAATGTGCAAATTTAGATACTTGACATTTTGCAAGAAATATCAATTTGATTATATATTTCACTGACGGCACCTAAGTTTAGGAAATGATCCTGATCTTCTTAAATACAGGCCGGGGGTTGTCAGTGACTTAAATCACAAAACAAAAAGTGACCAAGATTTGACTGAACTGTTTACTTGACTTTTTGTAGGATTACTCCAAAAACACTTAATAGATGTTCATGAAATTCTGGGAAATGTTGGACATGAACCACAGGGGAACCCGTTTGTCAAGAAATAATGTAGAGATGTTCCCTGGTTTAATCTCTTCTACTCCTTGAATCATTGAATACCTCCATTTATCCAGCTGTTTTCCCTCCACTGAACCATCCTCCTGTTCAGACACGCCTCATCCCAGTTTGTCTGTGCTTGGCTTCTGGCTTTTGTCTTGATCTGCTCTACATCAGGCCTGATTGGATGATTTACACTGTGGAGAGGCAGCAGAGGGAGAATGGAGAGAGGTGCAGAGGACAGATGTGTAAGAAGGGGACTGAAATAGGGACAGTGAAATTGGAATTAGATGGTGGATAAAGTAAAGTATGGAGAGAGATTAATGATGTGAGGAGGTAGATGTTCCTGTGCTCAGACTGAAAGATGGAGGACTTAAGGTAATATCCCCTGCAGATATTCTTTCACTCACTTTTTACTGCTACCCTTTTACCTGACCCATTTTCATCTTGCGTTTCAGTCATCGTTCACTTTGTCTGGTGGCATTAGCATTGTTTGTCTTACAACCACCATAACTTTGTTTCCCTTCACGAGATGCTGATGGTTTTTTGGACTCCTGCAACCATGAACCAGCTTGGTCTGGCTCTAGTTTTTGTACAGTCCTTCTGGGCCTTTGCCTGTTATTAGTTTGTTGTTTGGACTTGCAACACTTTAAAATGATTCCACTTTTTGCAGGAGTGGCATTGTTGACCAAAAGCTTGGCACGTGTCCCTCTTTGCTGCATGAGAACCTCCACAGTTATTGCAGTTGGAAATGCAATGAATGCTTTATTATCGCATTACCTCGCGTTAACCACCTTTTGATGTATATATATTTTTTTAACTCTGTCTCTCATTGGCTCTGAATACACGTACAGGCAGACCATGGGTCACAGGCGGGGGGATATTGATCAGTATTGGCTTGGAATGGGTGTCATCATGCTTCTCAACTAATAAGAGCATTTAGGGGTGGGGCCTAAGACTGCAGCAGCGATCGTCCCCAGCTAGCAGACCCGTTTTTATGATTAAATTATATTTTTCCTAAATAAAACAATGTATACTTCATTTGCCGGTAATAATACATTATAATAAATGGTGCATCAAATATTACCTATCTACCGTGGTTCTTTGACAATATACACCAGGGGTTTGGAACCTCCGGACGGTATACGGCCCATGAGATCATTTGATATGGCCCGCAAGATAATTCACTATTAGTCTACTCGCAAAAAATCGAATTAGAAAAAAAAAATACCGTACTTAATAAAATATGCGAGTGCTTGCCCTTCCGGGCCAAGGTCAGTGTCCTGAACACAACATGAACAGAGCGTGTCATGGGCAGTCACGTTGATGTCCTCAGCGGACAGTGTTTGGATTCGGATGAGATGGGGGTCGCTACTTCAGTTTCTCTTCTCTACGTTTAGTACCAAACTCCTGTTCGATCACAGTGGTTGTGCAAATTCTGGTGCTCTCGCTCCTCTCACCTACCTTGCTCACGCTCACTCTGCCCGTCTCTCTTCTCCCCTGCTATACTGTGATTGGCGTGCAGTCACGTCACTCAGCTGCTGGCTGCAGGATGTCAGAGAAAAATAGGAGTGCCGTATGGTTTTATTTTACAGCTGCAGATCACAATGCTGCAAGCTCCAATGTTTCCAGAAAACAAATAAGTTACTGTTGCAACACCACACATTTATACATACATTTAAAAACACACCTAAAAGAGAATTCAGAGCTGCAAAGTAGACAGAGGGAGGAGGAGAGGAATCCACAAACCTAAAAGACCAGACCACACAAGACCAGATTGTGTGTGCTGATGGAGGGAGGCGGGTGTGATGCTCCCGTGCACCTATCCAGGACACAAAGGCACTGAGTGACACAGGGGATCTAATGCATTACAGACCTTTGCATGCGTTCAAGAACCAGTTACGGGCACCCTGGTCATAATATGGCCACCAAAATGGCAATCATAAAGAAAAGAAAGGTTGATACAGAATGTTGCGCTTTTTTGAAGAAAATGGACAAATGATTACTTTTTTATGGAAGTAAAAGGCTCAGACATTGTACTTAGTATGCGTGGCGTCTTTGGGGAAATTTATATCAAAGCAAATTGGTAAACTTGTATCAAAGCACTTTATTACTTTATTACACAAAGTGCGAAAAATGCTTTTTCTCAGTTAATATAAATTCTACAAAAACACAATATTAAAACCAGAGATCATTCAAACAATAAGAGATGGAGACAATTTAAAAAGCAAATGGGAAGGTAAAACAGAGAGATAAAGTTACACAGATAAAGTTGTTTTTTATTTGAAAAGCATCAAAGAAAGAGCATTTTATTAAGGAGGTTCTGGGGTAAAATTATTTAGTTTGGCCCTCGTAGGATTTTCTAAAACTCAAAATGGACCTCGATATGAAATAGGTTCCCCACCCCTAATATACACGGGAACAGAATTTGAAATAAAACTTTTCTCTTTTTAAATCTTAAATCTTTAATTTCTCTTCACATACTGTGTCTCAGTGAGGTACCAATGTTAATTTGAGTGTGCTACATAGAAATATATATATATATTTTCGAACCTTAATTACACGCACACACAACTCTGCATACTGAAATTTTGTGTCGTTTTGTACGCTTTACCACTGGTTTGTTGGGAATTGTAGTTCTTAAAGGTATAATGGGTTTTCTTCTGCATTAAAACATGTAAATACTGAGTTGAGAATACAGTTCGGGATTTTAGCTGGTGGAAAACACACCTATATCATTAGATTTATGTTTTGATCAGAAGAAAGAATCAGTCCACTCAAAATTATGTATTCTGTATAGTCTACCAGAAACATCACTTTTTTTTATTTCAGTGAAATGCACAGTATCTAGAATCTAGTTTCGATATGCACGCCTGTAACCTTAACCCTAACCCTCAGCTGGCATCGTTACCATGGTAACCTGCAGAGTTTTGTTTAAGGTGCATTAATATACCGCCAGATTGTACTCTGCAAGTGACACCTTTCACAGTTTTACATCAGTCAATCTGTTTCATCAGTCAATTCTCATTAGTCATGTGGACCAGATTTTTATTTTATCCAGGAGCATTAACATAAACACATCATAAGCAACATCATTTCAATGTATAAGGTGCTACAAAGGCCTAGATATGAAACCCACATTAAGTCGGATCAATTGCAGATGACATAGGCAGATGAATAGGACAATGTAGAAAACAATGTCGAAAACGGCGCAGTCTGTGTGTGCGCAGATGCTGTCCCACGTATTCGAGAGAATGGGTTTGTTTAGGTGTTATTGCAGTTTTGTTTATATAGCAGTACTTTAAAAATAAAAGTGAACAGTACATATATATATATATATATATGTATGTATATATGTATGTGTGTGTGTATGTATATGTGAATATGTGTTTGTGTTGATATTGTGTATGGTGAAACACTTTTCAGTGAAACACTGAAAAGTAAACAAATATTATTTTTTCATCATCAAACTGAGGTGGCCTTATCTGAAATGCATTCTCAATGCAGGTCTGTACCAGATGTGCAATTACGAACAGCTCAGCAGAGAAGCTTGAACATGGCCTTAGATCACGAGTGATTAGTGCTATGTGATGAGGACTTAAACAATACATGAGCCTGCATGTGGATGCAGGACTATAAGCGCTCAGGTCCAGCTGCTGGTAATCCCTCTGCCTGTCATGTAGTAGCATGTAGATTTCAGTAGTTCAGCAATTAAAATCTAAATTTGTTCATTTGTTCCTCGTGGTTTTGGTGTTTTACATCACAGTTGCTGTAAGATCAGTTAATTTTAGTGTATTGTGCTCTAAAGTATCTGAAGTTTACTTCACTGAAGAAAGGCAAAGGGTATTTACGGAGGTAACAGCTTGTTCTTGAACACATTTTGCAGTTCTGGGGGCACATGGACTCATGGACTGTAATTGGCAGGTTGCCCTGGTGGCTGTAAGGATTGAGCAGATAAAACAAAGCGGATGCCCTTCTCAAGCTGTTGTGAGTGAACACCAGAATGCAAATGACGCGTCACTGAATTTGAAATCAGAAGGTTGAGGCAGATGTTCCCACCACAATCTGAGGAGGAAGCTGAAATAATCTGCTGCAGAAGAAGCTGCACATAATCGCTGATGATGCAGTTGGGTCCAACCTCACACACACTGGCAAAAAGTTGTGAGATCCTATTTGACTTTGTGAGCGTGTTAGAAAGGCAGACAGTGGAGCAGACAGCTATCCCACTGCTGTGTGTGTGTCCTGAGTACTCTGACGGTATCATGCCAGAGTAATGGCATGATACCACCCGACTGTCAAGGTTTACACTACAAGCTGCTTTCAGACATGCACTTTAGTCTGGACATTTTCCTTTACCTGTCCTTGAATGTTGGAGAGCAAACATCTCCAGGAGACGCCGACAATGTTTTCTGGGATAACATTTTTTAGAGAATGTGTAGGAGGACGCAGCCGGAAAAGCTCCAGAGAATTCATAGATGACGAGTGGGCGTTGTAGGGAGAAATGTGGTTGTTACAACCAAATAACAAACTACATGATCCATGCGGCCGTGGGACTTGCACCATACCCAGCCGCCTTCATACTTGAACCAGGCTCCACTTATGACCTGAATGGTTTTTCCTGCTCTTGTAAACATGAACACAGACACATTCCTGCTTGATTCTTCATAGGTACAAAATGTGTCACTCGGGCTGGACAAGTTAAAGCATTATTATCTCCCTGGGTAAGCACATATCTATTATCTAAACAAATATTTAGGTGTAATTATTATAGTTTTTATGCTGCAGTTACAACAATCCAGTTTCTAAGCTTATTTATCTTGACAGATTGTGTTCTCTTAGGCAGTGTAACATCATTGGGGGGGCAGAAGTCCTCCCCATCCCCTCAAATGTGTCTCCATGTCAAAAGTAATCTGTGCATCTCTCCTTACCTCCCTGTAAATAGTGCCTTCGCTTCCATTCTCTCTTTTCCCCACCGTTAACTTTCAGTATCCCTCTCTCATTTCCTCATACCGTTTCAGCCTTCTGTCCCTCTTTATGCCCATTATCTTTCCAACCCTCCACATCCCTCTACTGCTGCACTCTTTATCCCACAGATACTGTATTCCATCTATTCCTCCCCTCCGACCCCATCTCAAATCAATCATATGTGTATACACACACACTGCCAGAGCTCTGAGTTTAATCTGCCCAGCTGCCATTCTGTGAATTGCTTGTGAACCAAGAGGCCAAGCAATTTACTCCTTACAAAGGCCATTCCGCACCACTAAGCAGTGTGTGTGTGTGTGTGTGTGTATGTTTGTGTGTGTGGCCATGTTTTTGTGTGTGTTTGTGCGCGCGTGTGTGTATACAGTTGTTTTCATTCAGAAAATGCCTCCATTAATAATAAGTGAGTAATAACATGCAAACAAGACGGAAATGGGCATCCCTCAAAGTAATTAAGAAATTGCACCAGAGAAACACATTTTCACCCTAATTCTTCAATTATTTTACTCTCCAGTCAATCTTTTCATTATTTCTATCATTAAAAGTACTGGTGTTATTTTATATTTTTCCTTTTGTCAAATAAACGGCAGACCCAAACCAACAATGAATATATCTATATGCTATGTGTGTCCAAAGTGTCATTACTAGGGCACTGAGTGCTAGGTAGCTAATCAACCATGGAAAGCATGCAATATGATTTAATTGAATCTAAAAGTACTGTGGGTATACACCCAGGTATACACAGAAGGCGTAGTGTGTTCTCTGTTGACATTGTGTACTTGCTGGAAAGACAAGCAACAATTAACATGATAAACAATGGCCAGCTTGGTGACTTTTGGAAGAATGGGGCTTTCTCATAATAAAAGGTCATTAGGTCACAAAAACTGACTGTTTCATCCTCTTGACAGCAAGTATGTGCTCACCAAATTTCATGGCTTTCGGCACAGTAAATTCTGAGATATATCTAGCCTTAGTGTATGGTAAGCCATTTTAGTATTTAGTATTTAGTAGTATTTAGTAGTGTATTTAGTTTTAGTATTTATTCCTGACCTTGATACACCTTACACGTTAACTAGTTAAGGCATAGGAAACAATGCATGGGAAACAATGCAGATACATTTCCCCATTGTGTGTGTGTTTGCATGTGCATGTGGGAACGAATAAAGGGTTCTTAATTCTTAATTCTCAATAAATGCTGACTAGTTAGGGTTCATTTTGACCTTACTTGTGAACCAGTTGCACCCAATTCCTCCTACATGTTAACTAGTCAAAGCAAACATGATGACTAGGTAACAAGTTTATGTATATTTCAACCTTACTAGTGAAGTGCTCCACCAGTCATACATGTTGACAAGTAATGTTTTGTCAAATCACAAGTGAAGTAGTTTCACAGACATGTTAACTAGTAAGTCATTTTGTTGTACTAGTAATATAAAAACGACAACTAGTGCGCCAAAAGTATCAATTAGCTTGAGAAAAAGTGTCTAACTAGTTGCAAAAAGTCCCTTACTAGTGCTGAGTAAGGGCTAGCTAGCTGAATGAACAGCCCAACATGTAAGAAAAATGTCTAACATGTTCGCTCAAAGTCATTGCATGTTTGTTACAGAGCTGTACTAGTAAAAAATGTGTCGCACTAGCTAGCTAGTAATATCAACAATATCAGCATCACTAGTTAAGTAGTGACTAGAACTCACTAGTTATCTAGTAAGATAAAGTGTATTTATCTAGTTAACTACTAGTACCACTCGTGCATTGGCGTGCCGTTACTAGTACTACTAGTGCTGTTTTAGTCATACTGCTAGTGCAATAGCATGCAAATTAAGGGGGGGGGGCAAAGATTCAGATTGGTCAGTGCTCCCTTGAGGGGTCAGTTTAGCACCATAAAATAAAGACATATGTGGCAGTTACTATAAAGAGGGGCATTTACGAGAGTCAAGAAGGTGGAACAGAAAGGGATTTCACCACAGTGATGAACCGTGTCTGGAATGCGCTGGACGTTGCCATGCGTGAGTTGGCACCCCAGGAGGACGACAATGTGCTGTGGGCAACGAGGAGCACGTTCCGGAGGCACAGAAGGGCAGCACCGACAGGTATGCTAAGGCTTAGCCTACGCTAAATGAGCATTAACATTAACAGGTATTGTTTTTAAGAACATTTTTACTAAATTCATGTCAGAATTATCAATTTCCCATTGTGCTGTTGTAGGCTAAGCTAGTTTTGTGGCTTCCAAATGTACCCTCATGTGGCCAGATAAAGAGCCCATATTAAATCAACTGGAATAATGTGATTAAAATATAATGACAATATTTAAGCAAAACTGTCTTAGTGATAACTACGATACCTCCTTTGATCTATAAATGCTAATTCACTTGAAGCACTAGGTCTATAGTTCTTCATAGGAGGGAGGGATACCAGCTTTTTGAGGTTTGAAGGTTTTTCTGGATACATTTAGGCAGTTAATAAATATCAGATACTCCATTATTGTCTGTCCTGTTGAAAGGATACAGTATAACACTGAAAAACACTACCATAAGTAAAAAAAAAAAAGATGTTCACCTACTTCATTAACCTATATGTGATAATAGTGGGCTGTAGGTTGGACATTTTACATGAAAATGGTGATCTTTAAATGTTCCATCTTCTTTCTAAACTCAGTAAAATAGTTGTGGAAAAAAACTTATTGAATCGTTCAAGATGCTACTTTTACAGGTGAATAACAGTGTGTAATAGGCTACAGTCTGTCTTTGTACAGGGACAGGGAATATATCTACTGGAATTTGGAGAGTGAGACTGTTTCTGACCAAGCCATCATTCAACCTCATACTGAACAGGGTGTGAAATACTTTTTTTTTCCTTGCCTGCAATATTGCAAGTTGACAGAAATGTTACCTGCAATTTCGAAAAAAAATGCCTGCAGGTACCACATGATTCACCAACTTTAAGATGACAAACCATAAAAAGTTGTACTTCTGAAAACTAAGTTAAATATTCCATGTGAGCCCCACTTTATAACATACCTGCAAACTCACAAGAGATGAAAAAGGTGATGTGTTGGGGGGTCCCGCGAGCCGTAATTTGGCACCCCCTGCGCTTAGTTACTAAGAATTACATTGCGCTCTGTAAGCCAGGGAGGGCAATTCATGTAGTCTGAGAAACGGTCTCCTCTCTGCTCTGCCTGCAGCTGGGTCTGCTGCGCAAGGCTACTGTGGGACTGACCGCCTGTGAGCGCTTTGGGACGGCGGAGGGGCAGCGCCCGTTGCTCGTTCAGGACAACGATGCGTGCTTTTACGCCAGAGTCGCCAAAACGACAAAAATAATCCAATAAAACCAGAAGAAGTCTCTGGTCGTGTTTGATTTTTTTTTTTAAGTCGCTGAGTTGGCAACACTGCACTGGGCACACAACTCTCCTGTCTTCCTAGACAGGAGACAGGAGACAGGAGAGGGGTTCAATGTCTCACAACCCGTCGTGACCGGTCCTCCCCTGGAAATTCCGTGCCGTTATCTTGATTCTGATTGGGCAAAAATACGAGAGACGTATCACCAAAGATGTTATATCAACAAGAGTGTGACGTGACGATTTTCAGAAACGTTGTTGGTCTCTGGTTTCTGCGGCGGCCACTTAGCCGCTTGCAATTGTGAATCATGATACAGAGGATATTTAAATAATAATTTAATATATATAAATTGCAAGTTCAAAATATATTTACCTGCAATATCAACATTTGTCTGCAAATTGCAGGCAAAAGGGGGATATTTCACACCCTGCTGAATGTATGAAACTGTCCCAATTACGTTATGGTAATAAACACCCTGTATTGTTTTTTTTTAGGAGCATGCCATCAAAATTACTGAAGATTTATAGTGTTTGATGTGTATCTTGTATCCTAATGGCCTGTGTGCAATGTCAAAATAATATAAGATCATCTTAGTAATCCATCAACTCCACTTTTATCAGCAAGCATACTATTAACTGCTTAAAATGGCAAATCATAGTATTTGCTCAGCTTCATTTAGCATTAGCTTACATTCCATGAATATTATAAATGGTATTATTCTTTTCCATTCATCCAAATAATGAACCTTCATGCATACAGCACCGGTTTTAATTGTTCATGACATATACACCCCAATGATACCAACAATTTAGTTTAAGTAAGACAAACTAAATCATAAAGTCAGTTTATTGATTGACATCTTGTTTTTATTTTCCAGGGAACTCTGGCAAGAGTACATAAATCAAGGGCACCACTAACTAAACTGCAGGCGACTAATCTGATCTGGCTCAAGAGTGTTTGGCAGGAGAAGGGTCTACATACTGTAATTCCCCAGACAAACATATCATTAGAGGTGAGTTTTTGTATTTATTTTAAGACTACACTGTCTCTATGTTATAAATATTATATATTACCATATTATACTATACTTTTTTAATGTTAGCACATTGATAATTGTAACTAATTGGAAAGTTTGTTTTGTCCATTAACATCTCAGAAACTGAAAGACTTTCTTTGCTATCCAATCCACAGATGACCTCACCCTCAGCCCCCCCCCCCCCCCCCCCCCCACCCTCAGCCCCCCCCCCCCCAGCCACCTTATCTGCAGGCTCACTCTGCCCCACAAACACTTTCTGAGGGTCCATCACACTTATTATCTCCATCCGACTCCAGACCTCCAGCCTAATTCCCTGTCCCCCAGGATACCAAAAATGATGGAAGCTCACCTAGGACCGACTTGAACGCATCACTCGTAAGTTATTTAAAATAATAATAATAACAATCTTTACTTTTAATGACTCAAACTGAAGTAAAACATTTTCATACATTGAATTTGTAGGAGAAGATGGGGGGGATTATTAAATGTTTTAAAACTAATGGATTCATGATTTCAGGGCAACTGCACTGTAAAACTAAGCATTGTATTCCTTTTTTTGTATTGACTCTGATGACTGTTGAGAATAGAGGTACAGACCTGTCTTGGCTTATTCGAGGGGGAAGGCTGGCCGGGTCTTTTTTCGCTTGGTCAATTGCACATGGAGGTCCATGTATCAAAGCCCTGGATCCTAGCCTCTTTCAGTTGATGTGCGGCCAGATCCCGCAGTTAGAGCAGTTTGACTGGCGTGGGCTGCCTGATCCAGATGAGCAAAGATATAAGGATACCTAACTATTATTACGTTAATATTTATTTGGATTTAGAATAACACATTCAAATACTTGGTTGGTAAAGTTGGTTAAATAATAATGTATATTTGTACATTATAATATATAAGTATTTGCATGTGTACTGAAGCACTACATCATTCTCAGGTGAACAAACACAGTATAAACAAACAAACTATATGCTACTCCATTATTAGTTTGAAATGTGTAATGTTTATATGGAATATAAAATAGAATTAGGATTTCCACATTATGTTTACAAATGTGGAAAAAACTGTAAATGTTATGCATCTTGGAATTGTGGCTTACTAGTATTTAAAATGTTGACATCACTGTATGTTTTGTGTATTTATTTTTCATTTGTGACAGATGTTGATACTTTTATTTCCTAATGTACCCTAAAATTGACAATAAATAATAATGATGATTGAACAAATGACAAGGACATAAAGAAAAGCTGCCAGCTGAGGTTTCTTGTTTAACAATCTACAGAAAGACTTACTTGAGCATCTTCTTTATGTCCTTTGACTGCCAAACTGAAATTGGTAATGACAATCTAAACATAATTATTCAAAAAATAATTGTTATTAGTAAGATTATGATAAATTGTATTTATTTTGTACAGTCTTCCAAAAGTGATACATATGTGTAGTTTTTTAAAAACGAATAATACGTCTGCATGGTAATGTTATCTGTGTTTCCTTATAGTGGCATGTATGCATATGGAAACCTGTGGGACCTGGTCAGGAAGACTTGGATTGCTTTCCTTCCGTCCTTCACAAACATTATGGAACCTCTGACCAAATCCTGCTTCAAGGCCATCTTTGGTTAGAATTACAGTGTGAAAGGAACCAATGATCATGAGGAAGAAGATACCACCTACAGTTGGGAGGTGGTCCTGAACATAATTGAAGGTACACTTTAATCTTCATGAAAACTAAGAAGCACTTATTTCACATTAATTTAGTCCTGATATTGTAACATTCAACATTATTCTTAGAATTAACATTTTTAACATCATTTTTTTCCTCATTGGCAGACAAATTGACTGGACTTACATACTAGGACCTGATCATTTTTATCACTGGGGCAGATGAGGTTCCTACCCTGGCAGTGTGTGAAATACTTTTTTTGTTGCCTGCAATATTGCAAGTTGTAAGAAATGTTACCACATTAAACCCATGTTAATGTTCCTGCCCTACTACAACATTCTTACTCTGGAGAAGCCTTTATCATATCATCATACAGACATACACAGCTTTTTAAATCTTTAGAATGCACTTTCAAAGGTGCAAATTATCAATATGATATCTTTGATGCTCAAAAGCATCTTCCCATCAAACTGTATTTTCAATAAACATGAATAAACACTGTTCTTTCGATAGGGATATGGGTCTGTTACTGCCTAAATTAATAAGAACACATGAAACAAGTCTGTATACACGACAGGGGTTTATTGTTCAACCACCAATGCAAACTGCAACTGAAAACGTTGTTTTCTGCCATTTCCATTGACTGCATGTACAGGTATACGGATGATGTCTGGTGAATGGCAACCTAAAGTACCTCTCTTGCAATGTCCGATGTCTTTGTACTTACCAAGAGGAATCGCAGAAGAAAAACAACTGAATGAAATAGGGAAGGAGGATAGGAGCTTGCCAAGCAAGTTTCCCGATGACTTATAACAATTTGAAGTGCGATTTTCGGATCGTCATCTTCTGGGCTGAATATTTACTCATCTTCAAACAAGTATTAAAGGACTATAAGGAAGTATTGTATGAAAGAATGAGGAGGACCAGCCCAAAATCCATGCCATTGCTCTCACAGCAAAGCCCTGATGTAGGAGCAGCTCAATTTGCTCCCTTGTTATAACACGAGCCGGTTGCCCTCTTCTCCCTTTAAATATGTACAACAGTAATCGAATAATTATACTATACATATACAACCTTTAAGTAGGAAGAACAAAGTATGTTTTCCATTTCAATAGTGTACAAAGTACATTAAATATGTATTAAATAACATCATTTCAATCTAATAACTGCCCCATCAAGGAAACAAATTAATTGGACACCCAAATTCAGACATTTCATTATATTTATATAGCCTATGGAAAGTTAAATCAGTAAATGTTTCGGTATTATTAGGTATTATTAAGTCTGAATTTGCTACATAAACAATGAATAGAAGACTGATATGATGGACCAAATAATGTATTTTTTTTCCCTCAGTAAGATATAATATATGAAAAATATTTCTCTATCAAAGGTTACAATACATTGTCTATAGAGCAGCTATAGACTTGGTATCCTTCATCACACATTCCAGATCCTTGATTAAATTCTCTTTTAAGTGCAGTACATTGTCTTATAATACGACTCAGCACAGTCATGTTTGCTTTTGAACTTTTGGAAGTTTTTTCCAATGAGCCTTTTTCGCCAAATATGTTAAACAATGATTTTATTACTTATTATTTTTTATTTACTGTGGGCTGGACTTAAAGACTTAAATCAAAACATTTTAACTTTGATGAGCTAACCCATTTAGCAGCATTCTCTAATGGAATAAATACATTATTCAGCAAACTGCCACCACTCAAATATGATGTTTTAATGTCATAAGTTCTAGATCAGCGGTCCTCAACCTTTTTTGTGCCATGCACCGGTTTAATATTTACAATATTTTCACGGACCAGTCATAAAGGTGGCGGAAAAATATGACGAAATTAAATAATAGACCCACATAAAAACAAATGTGCAACACGTCTTGATGTGTGAGGAGGCACAGATGGATGTAATTGGGAGAAATGTAATTTTTCAAGATAAAATATCTGATAATCAATCAAATGGAAATGATGTGCACTACGTCGTTGCTGTCCTCCGCCTCCCTCCCAGCACAGCCAGTTTCTCCTGAGGGAGACTGGACCGGTGGTTGGGGAAGGTTGGTCTAAATCATTTAGTCATACTGCTAGTACTACTAGTGTTGTACCTTTACTAGTAGTACAAGTCGTAAGCTTATCGCACTACTAGTGTTGTTTTTGGCGGCCTGTTTTAATTTTTGTTTTAGTGAAGTCTTTGGGTCAACCTGTCATTTGAGTTTGTATTAGTTTTAGTCACATTCCTACTCTCTTTAGCCTAGTTAAGTTTCATTCGCCTAAAAGTCTGAGCATTATAGTCTTATTTTAGTCAGAATTATTTTCGTTTAGTTTTAGTCGACGAAAACTGATGACATTTTTGTCTCGTTTTAGTCCCATTTAGTACCATATTGACCCAAATATAAGACAGGGTTTTTATTCTGAAAAAGAAAAAGAGGGGTTGTCTTATGTCAGGGGTCTAAACGCGGAGAGTGGCCACGGCTAGACCACCGCTTCGCCACGCTGGGTTGTGTGTTCAGAGAGTGTGTCGAGCCCCCGAGGGGGTAGCCCGACGACTGAACGGAAGACCCCCGCCTCAGACCCCTGCAGGTGCGTCCCAGCCGACAACTCCCTCGGGATAAACCGGCGAGACGTGCGGCTTTGCGCGGAGGGAGACGCATTAAATCCATTTGATTGATTATCAGAGATATATATATTATATTTTATCTTAAAGAATTGCCATATTCTCTCCCGACGTGTTGCACACTTTATGACCGGTCTGTAATAATATTGTATTATATTAAATCGGTCCGTGACACAAAAAAGGTTGAGGGCCGCTGTCCTAAATTGTGCTGCGAGTGGGGATTGAGGTAGTCAAGTTGCCTGAGTCTGTGCAGTGCGACCTGATGGAGCCACTGGTCCTGATGCGAGACACAGGAAACAGAAATACTGCAAAATAATAATAATAATATTAGCCTTAGCATATCGTGGATACAGATAGCTACTAGTTCATTAAGCTACATGTAGAAATAAAGTCAAATATCATACCAGATAAGGGCGATGATGATGATGATGAACAGTGACAGTGGTATAGGACTGCTGTTGACTGAAAATAGTAAACAGCTTACACTAGCGTTATTGCAACTCATCCAATTTAAAACATTTCCACAACAAGTCTAAAACTAGCTTACATATACAGTCTATATTGACAAGGTTAACAGGTTGTTCAAACACTGGGGAACTGCAGCGCTCTTTATGTTACACTAAATATAAAAATGGGGCAGCGATCAGAGTATCTTCATTATAATAGCCTAACAAAGTTACAACAAGCACATTAGTTCTAACATTTTGTCTACTTACAAGTAGCTATATTTGTTAAGTCCATGGTGAAGTCCTGTAGCTTGCGAAGGGCAGCTACTGTATGTTAGATAGATTTTGCTGGTAACGCCAGTCAGTTCAGAGACACGACGTAGATAACGTCTAAAGTGTGCGTCGCTCAGTTCACTTTAAAATATAATTTTCTAGTGGTGTTTAAGCGAAGCACATTCACACAACCACTGTGATGAACAGGACTTTAGTACTGAAAAGTAGAGAAGAGAAACTGAAACTTAAGTATCAATCACATCACGCAAATATCGATCCGATACTGATACCAACATTGGTATCGATACATCGATATTTTAGATCGATCCACCCACCCCTAGTACTGTCCGGGTTTAAAGTGTATTAATGAAAATAAAGACATTACCTGAGTTTAACCTTGACCAGAATTGTTTATTAATTGACAAACTTGTGCCAATGTTCTTAAATATTTGTTAAGCCAAATGACAAAACATGTGCTTGTTATTGTACAAATTTAAAAACGGAACAATTGGTGACTGTCCAACTTAACTTTAGCTTTTCAGATGTTCATAGTCTAATCTCAGAACTGAGCAGACACTTAATGTATACATTTGTATTATTGCGGTGTGAAGACTTCCTGACTGCCGCTAGTTTCCTTAAAGCTAGTGAACCGCAAAATCACCTTAACTTGAATTCTTAGCACAGCTAACATAGAGTTAAAGTCCTGTTTTGCTTTTTGGCTGTCTTTTGCAATAAGGCTTTGTCTTGTCTGTCATATTTGCAATCATATCTGCTCAGATATTCTCACCCTTTGTATATTTTTCCAAACACATCACAATTGATTTATTTATAACAGCTCCTGTGGGACTTATTTCAGTTGCTGGTGATGTGAGAGAGCTTTTGGTTCGTACTGGAACAAAGACAAGTTGTGGAACTGTAAGAAAATAGCAGGCTGAATGACTTCCTGGTTGTCACAAAAAAAGTCTCACTCTATGAGCTTTACGTTCTGGGAAAAGCACAAAAAATGCTTTCATCACAGCAGGATTATGGCAACAAGGCTTGGACTGGAATGCAGATTTGAGTAGGAAAAATTGTAGTAGTTTCATTAGCATTTGTTTAAACTACCAGTGAAGACTCTTTACTTATCAAGCTGCTCGGATCTTGCATAAAAAGCTTGCTGGGAAGCAATCAATGTGCACCGATCAAAACACAGAGGAAATGGAGCATTCCTTTGGCCAGACAGAGGGGGAAATGGGACACAAGCCAGACTGCAGACTGCACGGTGTGTGTGTGTGTTTGTGTGTGTGTGTAGGTGTGTGGGTGTGTGTGTGTAGGTGTCTGTGTGTGTGTGTGCGCGCGCAGAGTGTGGCGAACAGAAGCTGCTGCATGTGTTCAGTTAACTTCGTAATTGGTCATTCGCCCTGCTATTGAGATGGGCGAAGAGATGAGGGTTAATCATCACTGATATCAGTCACTGTCTGCTGTGGTCTGTATCTGGCCAAATGTCGTGACATTTAGCAAAGATACTCTTGCCCCCAGGAGGAGAAATCCTCATGATTTTCATGAGCAGGACCTTTTTTAGGTCATAATGTCAACTTTTCACAAAGAACGGATGGGCACGATAAATGCAGCTATTGTTCATTGTCCCCAGATAATGACTGATTATCAAAAAAACACATTGCAAGCTTTGTTAACACACAGTCATGGACTAATTTGTTTTCTGTTTTAATGTGTGTGATCTGCAGTCAATTGATAACATTTAATAACAGATTTCTCAGAACTCATGCAAAAAGAAGTCCATTGTTATGAAGATGCTTTTTTTTTTTTTTGAGAGAAACATTTGTTTGCAGTCCTTTTCTCAGCACCACATACTACCTTCTGGTAGACATACAGCGTGGGTCCATGTTACCAGTGAAATCGCAGTGCCAGTTTTACCAAATGTCATGATTGCTCGCTTATATAACATTTTCACCCTCCTAACTCAACAGAGTTGATGCCCAGTGTTGGGTCATCAGTAAGAATGAGACATTTCATACTAGATATACAGATTGTAGTAATATATTTTTTTGTTTTAATGTAAATATTAATCGGAACAACTTGGATGGGAGTATTTTATGATTTAAAGGTTGGAATCTGTTACAATAGTGAGACTCTGCAACAGATTTGTGAATTTCCAATGTCAGAAAAGAAAAACATTTCCTCCTCTCCTCTTCTTGATTCCTTTTTCCCCTTTTGACTTAGATCACTTTCTGTTTATTACTACTGACATGGGAAGGTAAAAACCAGGCAAAACCCGGTGTCAACTCAGTCACGTAAAGCTATTAATAATTGTGTAAAAAAATGAAAATAAGCAGGAACAAATGTAATATTCTGTGAATCCCAATTGCCTATTGTTTATAGTATGGATGAATGAATAAGTGAACATACGTACTCAAAGAGGAAGCATTACTGATCTTTATTAACTCTTTATTCTTGAAATAAATTGGTACTGTGTGTTTCGTCCTGACTGATCTGTTGACGCTTCTGTTTCACCCTTTCTTCAGTTGACTTATTCTATATTTAGCCTTTTATTTCAGCTTGGAGTTTGTAATTTTGTGATGGTTGTGTGTCCGACGGAAACTAAGGCTTTTGTAAATTACTCATTCTTTTGTGTTGCACCTTTGATGTGAATACGATCTATAGAAAGTGTCAGGTTGGTATCACTATCATTTTAAAATATTAGTGGTCAATCAAAGATAATCATGATTAGTAGTTTGTGACAGCCTAAACAGCTCAGGCAGGTTGTGTAGGAGCCCTGATGGTGAAAATACATCTGTAATCCATGTAAGTGTATTCTGAGCTACATCTTTTGAGAAGCAGCTAGTAGGAGATGCTGATCTGGCCCCTGTGGGGGCAAAAGGTCTCTGATGCTGCTGGATGTTGTAAGACTCATCAGTCAATTCCTGATATATCTTAATTGCTGTCAAGCAAACAGGCGGTTGTGGACAAGACCCAAAACTGAGGCAGAGCTGGTCTTTTCCGTTGTGTTGTCTGAAATTTCTTGTCTATTTTAAGGCTGAATACTAATTAGCCTACTCTACTTCTGAAGGCCTATGAAAAGACAGAATAGCCTCTGGAGAACTTTGAGGGACTTATCTGTCCTCCCAACGTTCCCTCCACAATGTACTGATTTACATGGGTCTGTGTATTTACTGAAGTTAGGCTTACAGTGCATATAAAAAGGTGGGGTGAGCTGCCTGATCCACTGTGATATTTAATATGTGATTGAATGGGCCATTATGTCTAGTCTTTGACTGTCCATTGAGTGTGTGTTAAATCATATGCCGATACTTACCATTTTAATATTCATGTCAATTTGAATGATGCACTGAAATCAAAAGGCTGATTTCCGGTAAGTTGCATCGAGAGATGCTTCTTTCAAGTTGAGTAGGCAATCAGTGGGTCTCCACAAATGTCAGAATACATCACACCAAAATGTATTATTAGGCATTATTACTATAAACTCACCACACATTTATAAAGTAGTAGTCAAGTAGTATTCTAGTATATCTAAGCTAGAAAAAAATATTCAAACAGTTATGGGATATTAGCTGTATATGTCAGCATTAACGGTCAGCTTGGTACTGGCAAACTCAAGTTCTTATAGAATGAGATGAAAAATACACCCTCATTGAGTATGTGATAGGCAGATAGTGTGCGGTTTAGAACAAAGTATTTTTAAGCTGTTGGAAAGGCTGTCATTCTCAGATGTGTATCTGCTCACTGCAGTTGTGAAGAGTTATTGTCTGAGTTACCGAGTATGTGTGAGTTTTGTCCTCTATGTGTTATCAGCAAATTTAGATCAGTCCAGACAGATTTATTGACGATTTGGGCTCAGTTGCCATAGTAACACCGACTCCTCCCTGTGTGTGTCTATGTGTGAGGATGAGGGGGGTTAAGGCGACATTTGAAATATTATATGATGAGTAGATGAGACACACAGAGACACACCATCAAATGTAGAACATGTAAATGTTGACATTGTCTTTTCTGCTAATGAATGCGTTTTCTGTGGTCCCTTCCTGTCCTCCAGGTGCTCTGTAGAATGTTTGATTGCCTGCAGGGGGAAGCACAGGTAGAGGTAGGTCTTTCAGCATGGAGTGCAGTTGTGCTTTAGTGTGGCACATTTGAATATACATTAATTTGATATGATTAAGACTGTAGTGCATTTTACCGTGTGAAGATGCATGGACTGAAGGTTTTTTAAATTTGGCCTGTGAAACGCTCACATAATACATGTGTCAAGCTCTCTAAAACCTGGAGATGCATGTTATTTGTCTTAAAAGGTGCAGTAAAAATAGAAGATCCTGAGTAAGATGTACTAAAGAGCACCTGCTGATTTCCAATCCACACATTAGGAACGCAAAGCCAAAGTTGAACCAGTCATTGTAACCAAGTAGTTTAACCAAATCAAATTTTGTCACACTGTGACATAATTGCCAGACTGTAATTTTGGAGTTCTAATCAGTGATGTAATGAAGAACAACACAACTTTTGGAAACTACTACATTTTAGTATGAGTTCATGTGTGCCAAACGGAAGGTGTGGATTGTTGCTGGAAGTAAAAATCTATACTTGTGAACTTTTTTTTTTTTATTTCAAGCTTCGTACTTCAGAACACCATACTCATGAAAACTAAGAAACATTACAAGCTTAGTATAAAACCAGGTTTAGGTTAATTTGAAATTACCTTAAATACCCATCCGGCAGTTTTGACCCAGTTTTATAATTCTTGTGTATATACAATGTACAACGTTTTTTTTTTTTCATGTTACAGGCCTGAGGGAAGATAAGGAGGTAAAAAAGAAATATGACTCAGCCTATGAATAAGATAAATGCCTGCATCAAATCCCATCCACTCACAACATGCTCCACATTTAAGTAGTAGCATCAATGATGGTGCTAACAGAAATAGGACAGCTAACAGTAGGAGTATTTGAAGCGGTACAGTAGCAACATTATACCATTGAAATGTACTGGGCGCAGTAGAATAGACGTCTCACAACACAGAGACCATGGGGATGGTGTGTGAGACAGAGAGGTGAAGAGGCCTGTGCTTGACACATCCCAAAGGCTTTGTGTGTGATGTCCTCTGCACTGGCTGTCCTTTAAGTTCACTGTCAAAGAGCTTATTGTCTCGTGCACTTCGAAAAATCGACTTTGTCATTCTCTGGAAATTTGGAATATGCTTTTTGCAAGGTTTGAAACAAGACTTCAATACAATCAGCACTAGGCCTAGTTGTGGTTTGACCTTTCATGAAAAGTAACTTTTGGTGCCCGACAGTTTAAATACAGTTTTAATTGCCCGTCCTGATCACTGTGTTTCAATATTTAGCTCTACTTACAATCATTGTATCGCGGTAGTGCACCATTCAATCTTCATCCCTTCAAAGTTGTACTATTCGCAACCAAATGCATCTTTGTTAAGACGGCATGCAGTTTGTGTTTATCTCTGTACAATAGAATAGGATGCATGCACTGTGCAATACCATATTGCTGCAGATTACAGCTTGTAAAAACCTTAGATCTCATGAGAAACACAGTGTCCTTTATGAGATTACTTGCATAATTCATATACGTTTAAATTCACTTTACATTGTTTGTCAGTTATGCTTTGGGTTTGGCATAAAATGGCTGTTTTTGTGTGTATGAGAGAAAAAGAGTGTGTGTCACTTAATCAACGGGTCACATCAATTCTTGTGCCTGGCCCCTGACCACTGTCTAACTTTGACATCACGCAACTCGCGCTCCCTCTTACAATGTACTGTATGTGATGTGTGTTTATGTGTCGCTGAAAAGAGTATTCCAAGTTTAGGGTCTGCCTTTTTGGAAGACACAGTCGACACCTTTGCCAGTTACATGTAGTTGCGATTGTTTTTAGAAATTTAAATAAGCTACAACAAACTAAAATATAGTACTGTTAAATACACTTCAATAAAGTGCATGATAATGATAATCAAAGCAGAAACACTATTGCTTTTTTTTAAAGCAACTTGTCTGGACAAATAATCAGACACATTCTATGAGACAAGAATAAAAAAAAACATAAACTAAAAGAATTGTTCATTGTTATTCTTTGTTTTTCTCTGTTTTTCACTGGAGGATTATTGCACTGTAATTGAGGCACCACACAGTAAAAACATCTGCTTAAAGACAGTGATGGAAAAAAGAGAGACATTTCAAATGAGCTGCTGATCATAAACACATAGGCATTAGATTCCCCAACATGACCAAAAAATACAAACTAAGTATTAAAAATCACTTGGTCCATAAACACAATTACAAGAAATGAATGCCATATCTGGAGACATACAAATCCTATTATGCTTTTAGCCTGTGCGTATGCCATGCCATTTTGTATCGGTACAATGGCTCTTTTGTCCCATCACCACTGCTTGTGGGAAATCTTTGGCCTAATGTATCAGCACCAAATGTCAGAGTCATTAGAATGTGTGGAAAACTAGAGCTTGGCTCTGCCTGAATGTCAGGAATGAGAAGCACGTCTCAGCTGTCAGGTGGAAACCTTCTATCCGCAGCATGTTGGCTTTGCAATATCAACCACACTTGTTTCACGTTCTTGATTCTCGCTGTATTTTAGCTTTTGTATCTTTAGGGGTTGTATTACTTAGATTACTTGAAAATGGCCACTGTGGCAAATATTTGTATTTTCTATCTGATACCATCAACACGACATACTGGAGCAGCCAATTGTGTTTAGTGCTTGGCGCTGAGAGAGATCTTCACTTGCTGTTATTATTAGGAGCCTAAATGATGAACACACTTGTCAGTGCATACACACCCTCCAAGCTCATCAATTAGTGTGTCAGCCGCTTTACCAGAGCATTGAGCTGACAGGGGTTAATGAAGTCATTAACCGTGTGCATGAAAAGAGAATGGAACATGAAGTGACTGAAGATGAAACTGGGGAGAGCAGAGAAGACGAGATGTTCATCCACACACCCTCGTTCCTCTGACTGCTCTCTTATTTCAAATTATATTTTTTAATCTCTGTTTTACTTGTTTGTGAAATTTGAGTCACAACTGTTTCTCCATACATTGTTTTTTTCTGATTGACTATGGGTGCACAGTTTCACTCAAATAAAACTTGGTGGTCTCGTTGACATGATGTAGGTGCTGTTTTATTTAATGCAGTTCAGAGATAGGTGTCGACAGTAACCGGGGCAGACACATTAAACATGTTTTAAGCCTGAGTAGTTGATACAAAAACCTCCTACAGCTAGAAATCTTGAAAGCTTGAGATGATGGATTACTAACCCTGCTGGCTCAACTGTTGGTTGCATGATCAGAACCTCCAACATTCTTGCTCTGACGGCACTAAACACACTACCCCTGTGATGCCTTATTATAGTCAGTGTTAAACCAACCTTGGCTTTAGTAACCCTTCATCGTCAAAGACTGCTCTATCACACCCCCACACAAGTGTTCTGTTTTAAATTTGAATGTGTTGGCCAAAGGTTGGAAATTATTTTGGATGTCACACTCCTTGTTGAATGAAATTGTGTTCAATAACACAGTTGACCATTAATGGTTTCTCTTTCTGCTAACAGGTAACTACCAATCTTTGCTCTTTGACAATTGTTGATTGCAGCTTCAACTTCACAGCAACTACATTCAACACATCTGCCCAAGACAAATTGAGTGCTTCAGAATAAAATAACTAGTTCTACTTAGATTGTTTAAATAATTTGTATTAAAACTTTTATTCCAATATAATTGCACTTTTTATTTAATATTTTATATAATACTATTTTTCCCATTTATTATAACAGTAGACCTGATCAGATACAATATATAAGGGCTTATTAAGATATGTTTTATTTGCTAGACAGACAGAGAGACTGAATGACATGTGATTAGAGTTACAGTTGTATGATGAAGCTTTTTTCTCCATTTTCCACAACAAAACTAGCGATACAACTTTATATCAATGCAAATATTGCATGCATAATTACCA
This sequence comes from Colistium nudipinnis, assembly GCA_016785305.1. Classification (NCBI taxonomy): domain Eukaryota; kingdom Metazoa; phylum Chordata; class Actinopteri; order Pleuronectiformes; family Rhombosoleidae; genus Colistium; species Colistium nudipinnis. Next base: position 396,853 of record JAFBJU010000906.1, on the reverse strand, counting down.
TATGCACATTCAAATTTGGCCTACCCCTGTTAATTCTCAATGACTGCGTTCTGCTCTTGCCAAGTTCCTATCATACAGGCTTTTGTTGTTTGGTTTAGCAGTCAATGAAGGCAGTGCCCAGGTGTGTATGCATGTGTATGTGTGTAGTTGTGTAGAATGCTCTGTTAGATGGTTGGCACAACTCTGTTTAGCATCAGACACAATGCAATAACTGTTCAAAAAGAGTTAGGGAGGACTAGAGGGTGCATGGCCATATTTGGACCTCCTACATTTGAGAGACAGGACCTCATCTAGTATGATTTAATACAGTTGAATATAGAGTGAAACACACTTACACACTTACTTCTGTTTGGTTGATAATAACTTTGGCGTCATTCTTCGCCATCGACTTGTTCATATAGAAAACTTTTATTAAATTAATCTAATTCAGAGGATTCAGAGGACTGAAGCAAAACTTCACAAAATCAGGCTTATGACGTCTTTGGTTTGTATGGGCAAAAAATTACTTTTTGAATTGAAAAAAAAAAAAGAATTTACTCTATTACCAAAACAATCTGGAAAAAGAGCTTGCCTTCACTTGTGACAAAGTGGAAGAATGCATTGAATTGTTAACAATCACCAGCCCCACTAATGATTAAAAAAAAAAAAGGAATGTCAACTTACAACTCACTTAGTCTATGCAATTCATAGGAAACTGGTACTTAATAATACAAGGGCTTTTTTAACTCAAAATATGCTTAGTTTTAGCTTCGAAACTGGTAGATATGTACCCTAAACACCAGGCCAAATCATGACTTTCTGTCTTCTAAAGCTTCAAGGTTAGTTCCAAGGAGTGATAGGCAGCGTAACAAAGGACCCCCATCAGTGTTTAATGCCAATGAAATCAGGTAATAATGTGTGCACTGAAATGTGTGTGTTCCAGCAGCACTCCACAGCACTGACAGCCTCTCACCGCCAGGGGGACACAGAGAGAAGGGGGCAGTGGAAGGGCAACGCTTAGTCTGCATGACAAGAGCTCCTCAGGCCAATGGCCACATTGGATAGAGGGAATATCAGGACTCAACAGGAAGTGATGTGTCATATTACACACTCCTCCCTCTTTTGCGTTGGCAAGGCATGGAGAGAGAGCGAGACCAAGTGGAAAAGAGGGGGCTAGCAGGGTAGAGAGTAAATGGGCCAAGTAGCAGTCTCATTCTTGCTGTGTGAGATCACGGAGCGGCAGAATGTGTCAGAAAACGCTTGACTGCTGAAAACAAGACTGAACAAGACAGAAGGAGAAGGAACAGGAGGGGGGGGGGCAATATTAGGACATAGGAAGGAAGGCAGGAGGGTGGAAGAGGAGACTTGTGGGAGTTTTTTGGGGGGATCTTTTGGGATCTACTGTCTGTCCGGGATCTGCTCAGCATTGAAGTGTCTCCCAGGGGCTGAGCTACAGCCCTGCCCCAGAGCTACCACAGCCGCTCCGCTGCAGCAGGGACAAAATGAACTATCTGGTGAGTGTGTGTGTTTCACTGCCTCATGGGACTTGTTTTATACCTTGTGTCTCTGTGGATGTGTGTTTTTTGTGTGGATGCGTGCGTGCGTGTGTGCTTTAGCAGAGCCTACTATACCCCAGCTTTGCATAGATTGAGTTTGGAGGTGGCACAAGGATTAAAGGAGAATTCGGAAGAAAAGGAAAATGTGGCGGGGGCAGGAGAGGGAAACTTCGCTGCCGATGCCTGCCTTTTGTTGGATCTCGGTGGGGATTGCGTGTGTGTATATCAGATCTGTCTGTTGGGGGTAAAAGGGTTTAAAGTCAGTTCACGCTGGTGAGGAGACTTCACTCCCCTGTAATGGAATGTGCAGAAACAAAGAGGACCAAGTTGTTAAAAATGACTCCCTCTCCCCTCAGTGCTTTCATATTCTACTGTTTTGTATTATATGGAAATAGTTTTTAAGCTTTTAAAACTGAAGACTTTTTTGGTCACTCGAGATAACAAAAATATGTGATGTTAGAAATCTTTCTAAACAACGGCTGAAATGAGCTAAGGGGAATCTGAAATGTAACCTCCATAGGTCGCTATCCTGAATAAGCTGATCGGCATTGAGTCAAAGTTTGTCACTTAATGCCTTTGAATCCTCTGGAGAGCTTTTTCCTTACTGAATGCTGATGATTAACTATGCATGTTTTCTGTTTCAGCACGTTTGCTGTCACACTCACACACGCAAAGTCCAGTGGACTAAGGAGGAAGGAGTGAAAGGGTTTATTTCAATGTGATAAGGCAGGGAAGAAAAAGAAATGAAAGAAAGCGCCATGGTGTGCCTTTCTGCTGACTCGGAGGAAAGGAGAGAAATGAAGGTTTTATGGCCACAGGACTTAGAGAGGCGATCAGTTGGGAGGAAAGAGAAAACTGCTACACGAGAACACGAGCAGGACAGGGTGAAATGTGCAAGCTCTGAGAATGGCAGTGATTTAGTGGAACAGCGAACGACAGAGAGGAACTGGTTTACTTGGCAAAGAGAATAAATGGCTTGTGAGCAGGGGAGGAACGGAGGGAACTGCAGGAGGAGAGCGAGAACGACAGAAAGACAAAGAAACAGTCCTTCCATGCCATTGTTTGAAAGGCTTCTGCGTCAGTGTTGGCTCACTGCTCATGTCATACCCTCATGTGTGTGTGCTTGTGTGCGTGTGTGTGTGTGTTTGGGGTAACTACATAGTCAGGAATGTAGCAGACAGTGAAATACTGTGGAGCAGACCACTGTGTGTGTAACAAGTAATTACACGCCAGTAATTAGTGTGTAATTAATATAAAATCACATTCTACTGTTGTGGAACTTAGAGATGATTGTGTCTGAGCTTCTCACTGTTTTATAACGGCATCATGTTGTGTTATTATACTTTCTTCTCCATTTAGATCAGGGGTCTGCAACCAAATCAAATATAAAATCTAAGCTATTTGCCACCCAGGGCATTAACATTGTATCTTTTTTGTTATAGAAGAACAAGTTACACTCAGAGTCCGGAGCCACGATCATATCATTATAACAGGCACATTCCAAGCAACAGCAAGTTAACATTCCTAAAAAAAAAAAAAAAAATGAACAGGTGCCATAAAGATATTTTTTTATCAGGGAGCAACAAGTATCCCTGTTAGTGAGGTGGTCACAGCTAGGATTTACTGTGAAGGGAACTTTTTAGTCTGTGAAGTCCTTGTTTGTACTGGATTTCCTTTGGAGAATCTAAAGTCAAAAAAAGAAAAAATAATAACTTTCAGTGATGCAGGTTGAGTAGTTACACAATGACAAATTAACTGCATTAATCCATTCCTCCAACTTTACAAAGATTTTCGCTCGGCTCTGAGTCTTGCGCCTGTTCATGTGAGCGCTGCAGCAGTGTTAGGCCCCGCCCCTAAACGCTAGAGGGATCTGAAGCAGGGTATCTGCTCTGGAGCCACAAGTTGCCGACCCCTGATTTAGATTGATTGTTTACTGATAGTGGAAAAAAATGCTTTATGGGTTGAAATGAGAAAGGCCTGTTTTGTTAGTTCAACATCATTTATGAGTAAAGGGAACAAACATTTCTAAAAAAAAGAAACATTCATATATAAGATAAGACTAAAATACACAATAATCAGAGACTCAGTAACATACATTTTGGCCATAAATTCATTTATAGATAAGTCAACAGTAGATTCTGTGGAATAAGATATGAGCATTGGCTGTATTCCTTTATCATAGAATAAACTTGGAATCTTCAATTCCATCCTTCATAAGTATTGCATCTTGGATCCATTTGAGATCTTCCTCCTAGTAAAGATAAAAGTGGAGTCGAAGGAAGTCAATCATCCACCAGTCCTAATTAGATTTTATGGTGTTTTGAGTTGGTTTAACAGACTAGTGTATGACACGTTATGGTTCAGATCCTGACCCAAATCAAATATGTCCTTTTTAAACCCTTATCGGATGTAGGAGGGAACAGTTTATTGTTGGAGACTACTTTCAGTGGTGGATTAATCCACATTCGTTATAAAGGAACATACGAGGTCGTATAGCACTGTGGCTTACTGGTGTGTTTTTAATTGGCTTGACCAAGAGCTCGGTAGCTCAGATAATTAAGATATTTTTTTACAGAGGGAGTACTATGGTCAATCTATGTCAGTCTCAAAACCCTTATCTGCCTTTCCCCGTGTTGTTTCACATTTATACAGAATATGCATACAAGTCATGTCATGTTCTGCACTATAAAAAATATAAAAACCCAAATGTCGGAAGTGGAGTAAGAGTGTTCAGTGGCCCTCACATTTCTTTGCCAATGTATTTCTCCTGAGTCACTGACTGAGTCATGGAGGCCCAGCTTACAGCAGGAATTTCCCTCTGTCTCCTGCATAACACACACATGCACACAAACGCTTCAGCCCCGCCAGGGTGTTGTGGCTTCCTACCCCCCTCTCCCAAACTCCACACATACACATCCACGGAAAACAGTGCTCTTCACTGACCCCTGAGTTAAAGCTAACACAGGTGTCACCCGTCACCCATAAAGTCAGTTAGTTAGTAGAGTAGAGAATCAGGCTCTCAGGACACAGTCTGAGGAAAATAGCCAATCATTTCTGCCCTATATTCTCTTATCTACACCTAAAAACTGTTTTCATCCAGACTGTTTTGAGTACGGTCAAAGTTTGAGTTTGGTCAAACACAAATCATTCTCGTGCTATGTAACTCATCCAAGCAAGCAAACATGACTCAGAAGTCACGTTTGACCGTGTGGTTCTGAGACACCGCACTGAGAATACCTCATACACCTTAGAATATCGGAGCCTGCTAGTGTGCCCTGTTTAGACCTGGTATTAACTTTTTTTTCCTGAGAGATCCAATCATCATGCAAGTGGACAGCGCTATTAGAACAACCATTCAAACCTGGCATTAAAATGTGCCCTCAATGTGTCTCCTGTTACCACTTGTAATCAGATGTCACTTCCCCACTCTATATGCAAATACACATGTACATGTCAGCTGAGTAGGTGGCCAGTAATGCATTCACACATGTGAAACACATGCATCACAGAGAGCAGCTCTTAATGTGGTCGGAGTGATCAGATCGCAATGGGGTACATTCACAGCAGTACTTAGAGCCTTCCACGTGTGATGGGATTTCCCAGGACCGACTTTCATACCAGCTCTCATCTGCTTTTTAGATGAGCTCCAGGGTTCATAAGCAGGACACCTTTTTATGTGAACATGTTTTTTGTTATAATGAAAGAGTATTTTACAGTATACAGTATTTTACTGGTGCCTTTAAAAAATCATAAAGTCCTAATTGGATTAGGTATTAGAAATGTACACAGCATATCAGAAATGTTCAATGTTATTCAGCATTCTATGCAAATGATGGTCTACACTGGTTCAGGAAGTATTCATTTGCAGCTCATGATGAGACAACTGAATAAAAGGGTTTGATTAGTGGTATTACCCTACCATTACGCACACTGCGCCCCGCCCAACGGAGCTTTGCGTCCTCCTGAAATAATAATAATAATAATAATAATAATAATAATAATTATTATTATTATTATTATTATTATTATTATTATTATTATTATTATTATTATTGTTATTGTTATTATTATTATTATTAATATTATTATTATTATTATTATTATTATTATTAAATAAAATATAGCACCAAATCTCAACTCACTTTTCACAATGTACATATTGTACATATTATACTTATTTATGTGCCACATTTAAGTTTCAGTCTCTACTGCGTTGTTTTGATGCTTTCAGTTTTCAGACAAAGAGCGGAGTAAAAGAGAGCAGAGAAATACCAAACATTTCAATTACAAATGAAGCTATGTCATCAAAATAAATCTGAAACTCAGCCTATATTGTCAGCTCTGCTAAGACCAGCCAGAGCAAAGATGTAAGTGAAAAGATTAGGACTGTTGATTTTTGACCACTCCAGTACACACGTACAAACCCAGAGCTCTCTGGTAGCTTCCCTGCTCCTCTTTCTCGCTCCCATCCCCAGAAAATCCACCCAATCAGAACACACTTACCCCACTATCTCACCCAGCATTTGTCACTGGGACAGTAAATAATTTTCGAACCATTGGAGTACTATGTTCCCACAAAGATGTTTGCTTGGTTTTGTTAATTTTGTCATACAAGATATTATATATTAGATATAAAAAATTATGCTATGCTTTGAAAGTGTTGTGCTACTGGAGAAATATTATTCAGGTCAAAGAGAATATTTCATATTTTAGATTGATATTTTGATATTTTGGTCCAAAATTCAATGTTAATCTTGAAAAAAAGATTTTGATTGCAGGGGAAATAAAAGAGGTATTGACTTGAAGTTAAAGGCTTCTCAGCAAATATTGTTTTATGCAATTCATAAATCATAAAGCATGTAATGAGGTATTTTTTATTTGCTTGACAGCCCTAGTAAAAATTACTTACATTTACATTTTCAGAATGTACTTACCCTTTTTACTTAACCAAATTGAACAATTTAGAGTTGCTGTTATTTTTAGGTTATAATGCAATATTTTGTTCTGGTTAGGCCCCTTGAGATCAAATTAGGCTTTATGTGGCCTGTGACTAAAATGAGTTTAACACCCCTGAGCCAGAGTGATGATACTGCACCCCCAACAAGCAGCACAGGTCTGCTAGTCATAGGATGACAGGCTTTGACCAAACTTGGCTATCAGAGAAACAATACTCCTCCTGGCTCTACAAGACAGGTTTTAGGAATATTCTGTCGTCTATGTAGGCAACACAAACGGGGTCAAAAATATTGTTGTAAAATACTTTTTTCATTGTAATTATTATTTATTTTCATGAATATAATAACAACTTAATATGATTAATATGATATGATGATGATTGTTCAGTTCCAAATGCTTTGTGCATTACCAATTAGCCCAACCCCGCTGGTGGCACTAATTGGGATAAACTTGGGATAAATTTTAGTGTTTGAATGTTTTTCAGACAGACAAAATAAGCTGCGAGTGCCATTTCTGCTGCCTTAGAGCTGTGTTTGATGACCTGGCTTTTGTGCGCATCTGTAATGTCAAGGAGATGGTATATCCTGCAGATGTCGTCTGGCCAGCACACAGTATGTGGTCCTCGAGATGTGCTTTGGGAACCGGAGCTGCTTCCTAAGGTCACCATACACTGACTGTCGTGATCAGGGACGTTTCAAAACACTGGGGGCCCCAGGCAAAAAACAAAACAAAAAAAACGAAGCTTTTGACAGCGCGCAAGTACCATGGGGCCCCCTATAAGGGGGTTCCTGAATGTGTCATTGCATTGCTTCATGGCAAGTCATTTAAGGGGTTTTCAGGTTGTCGTTGCTGTGGACCAATGTAAACAGCCTTTGGGGGCCCCCTTCTAGCTCGGGGTCCTAGCCAATTGCCTAGTATGCCTGTCCCGTTGTGACGCCTCTGGTCGTGATCCAAAAATCAGAGTCTCCGACCAGCCTTAACAAAGTGGATAAGCTATCTGGCTGGTGGATGCCTTTCAGAGCGGGCAATGGCTACGTTTTGATGAAGATTTGTATCATACAATCAAAGTCGACAAACATCTTTTAATGGTGGTCTAATTGTGCGGGCCTTTAGCCATGACAATGTGCGACGTTGCTGTGCCCCTCCAAAAAGAATTATATGATAATTGGTGCAGACAGACCTTTCCCCAGATCTGACACAGCGCTGACACAGCAGTTGATGTCGGGAGCTTGTGAGACAAGCTTATTTTTTAAACTTTGTGTTGCTTTATATACAATTATGAGGTATAACTGCTCAATATGTAAGGACAAAAAATACACATTTGGGAAATCTTTTAAGAAAGGAACAAACCTTTTTGTCGATTTTATTTTGACAAACATGCATATTTCCCTATCATTCTTACTTCGGTAATATAGCTTTGTTGTTCCTCTCCCAAAAAGTGGATTGGTCTTGGATTCACAGTACAGTGGTACTGTAGTAAGTTTTTTAAACAAACAACAAGCTATGAATCACAGGATGTTTTTCCCCGCTGTCTAGAGCTGAATCATAGAGTCAACACTGCAGTCTCAAATGCAGCTTTTCAAACCGATTTATGAGAGTGTCACCAATGGGGAGATTTATGCTCCTCTGGTTGTGAAACCATTTTAAAGCCGAAACCTTTACTTTGTTGTGTTCCTGTGGCATTAATAAGATAAGATAAGATAATCCTTTATTGTACCACAGTGGGGAAATTTGGATTAATAAATAATGACACATTAAAGCTTTTCATGCTTCAGTGGTTTTGAGCTTGTGTTTTTTTAAAAGAACCATGAGCAACCATGAACAAGAGACCATGCTCTCTTTCACGTACACACACACACACACACACTGTGATCAGAGGGTGTGCTAGCAGCTCATTAAAGCCCGTAAACACAGTGTGTGTGTGAGCTGTGTGTGAGCTGTTCTTCTGTACATAATAATCATTTCTGTAGGTGACCATAGTCCTCGAAAGCCAATCCTCACTTTGTAAATAGTTGGTTAAAGTTTTAAAATGGTGTGAATGACTTTGGTTGTCCATACAAAGAGCACATTCATTGTTTAAAAGTAGCAATAGTAGATGCCAGGGGTGTGTTGCTATTTGTTAAAGAAGTGGCCTACATCTATGATTCCCACCCTTTATTGTGTGTATTGTTATGTAACACTGGTCCTACAGTGAAAAGTTAACCTTAGTATAATGTATTAGTAAAACCATATCTCCACGCAATATTGAATATTTGTCATGGTGAGAATGTTGCACAGCAGTTAGCTCATACCATGGGTGCAGTAGGTTGTAATAATTGCAAAACAGCTTAAGTGAATAAACACAAGTAGTTTAATTTTGGGATGATTTCATTTTAAACATCCATTCTGAGGTGAAGCTGCAGTGCTGCAGAGTTCACGTTTTTTTTTCCATTTATGTCCTTCAGAAAAAAAAAGAGCCAACAATCTAGGGTTGTCTGTCAACAGGTTAAGCAACTCTGAGGCCACGCCTGCATGAATCCTGTGCTCGAGGCTACACAAACCCTACTGTTGTTCCCGCTGTTGGTCATAGCCTGAAGGCAGGAATTCCTCAGCTCGGATCATCACTTGTTAAAGCTGCAGCTTTACCCTGCGTAAAGCAGGTTAAGGCTGCAGCTGGGGCAAAAAATGTGTTTTATTTTTCAGCACCAAAGCGTGAAAGGAACCCTTTGGAAAGGTTCCCAAAGAACTCAAGGGAACTTATTATTATTTTTATCAGACACAATTTAGCACATTTTGCAGTCATTAAAGATGCAGGTGTATCCTTACATTGTTTTTCTGTAGTAACCAGTAACATACCTTTCATAGTTCCATGCAATACTGCTGCCTACAGCATTATTAGAGTATTATTAGTTCTAATAAGATGGGTGAGCATACTTCACTCAAACATGTTGATAATGTTGGTGGCTTGCTATGGATGCTCCCCTGTGTGGGATTCTTCTGCTATTGTACAAAGCAACCATGCACTCACAACAATTTCTCAAGAACAGCCTGACATGCCAAGGCAGGAAAAGGAGGGGGATGGGAAGGACAGGCTGAAGGAAAGAGAGACGTAGGAGAGAAGCAAATGGTAGCAGAGAGAGCGAGAGAGAGAGATAGATAGATAGAGAGAGAGAGAATGAATGATGAGGGCAGAGGAAAGAAACAAAGAAAGGCATTAAAAAGTATAGCTTGCATTTATTTGTCAGTTGCTCATTTTCATGATAAAATGTGAAAATCTGAATAGTGTGTTAGTGTGTGTGTGTGTGTGTGTTGTGACCCCTTTGGAATGTGAGGTAACAGAAGAGTTTGGGTGTTTGTATGTAAAGACTATGGAATGCTGTAGTAAGTTGGACCACAGGCCCAGGCTTGCTTCAGCAATAGCAACACAGACACTTTGGCTAAGCAAGAATACATACTTATTTATGAACAAAGAATCAGGGCCAAGTGAAAGCAGAGGGTCTACAGGGCTGCTATTTACAACGTTTTCCAAAAGACCAATTTTGAGTAACTTAAAACAACAAAATAAAAACAATGAACAAAACTATTTCCATCCGTCCATACCTGTTATCATTTGGAGGGGTTGTGGAGGGAGCTTGAGCAAATCCCAGCTGACCAACATACAAACAACCATTCAGGACGTTTCATTGATTAGAATTGTTCATGCATAAGACAATGGAGTTAATGAATATCTCTTCAGATGAACAGCCACAGCAAATTGTACGGTATTTCCCTAAAGGTTGTGCTTACTTTGTATCTTGCAATGGTATACAGACTGTTAGGAGAGTATTGTGGAGTGGATTGACATTAATCATGTAGAAGAAGTCTAAAATCTTTAGTCTAATATTCGGAAGTAGGTTTTTGTGTGCAAACAGGTCAGTGATAGGAATTTGCTAACATTGATATCAGTAATTTGAGGCAAACGATACCCCTCATCAGATCAATACAGATCTGGTTGGGGCTTTGACTTGGAACACAGTATTTCTTTTGGCTGTAGTTTTGTATCAATAGCAGCAGGATGATAGGACTGTTCTCTTTGCAAAACCTTTGCATATTTAAAATTTAAAAATCATTTAACTGAAGCATAATTTTTTTTTTTCATTGACCTGCTCACACCTCTTGTCTTGTGAGGATTATCTGCGCGTAGACCCTGCCTGGATTTCTATATAATCACAAGTGTTTTATGCTAGGATCAGCTTGATAATGGATTTAAGCTTCCACAGCAATTTTCATGAGAACAGTTTAGTGCAACACTATGCCTGTCATCAAGGATTTTCTTAAAAAGAAGCATTGTAAGGCCTTGATGGAAAGACTTGCATATCCACTCACTTTACTTTAGTGAGTAAAGTAGTACTTTATCCACTCTTAAATTGCTACCATAATGTTAAGTTTGATTACTTTAACGTCCTTCAGATTTCAAGGCTCTTATTCTCTTAATTTATGTCCCTATGTTGTATGTCTTATGTGTATATGCACTTGCACTGTACATCAAGTTAAATTCCTTTGTTGTACATTTGGCGAATAAAAGTGATTCGGATTCTGATTATTGATGGGGAGGTATGGGATGGACAGAGCAGACAAACCATAAGAAACAATAAAGAGGAGGAGCTAAGATCTGTTGTGACGGTTGCTGAAATGGTTGCTGGACAATAATTGTGGAATACCATAACGTGTGGAAAACGTGCCCGTTTTCTCTCTTACTTTAGGCAATGTGGGAAATACACACACAAACATTCACCAACCTCTCATGGCAGACTTGTATTTGTCTTCAGGGGTCAAATGTGAGGCAAGGGACTAAAGACATTTACACACACACAGAAACACACACACACACACAGACAAACCCTCATGCACATGCACACTGCCATCCTCTGCACTTTACTCTCAACAAGTGTCAGGAAAATGTTGATTTGTTATCAGAGTAACTGTAGTTATTACACTGTAAATACTCTCAGGGTCACAAACAGTGTGGACCATGCCACTGTTTGGTGCGACATTCAGTTTACAACGACTTAATCCTTCAGCATCAGGTAGTGAAATAGATTACTGAATGGTGTTTGAGCTTGACAGTGGTTCTGTTTTCTTTTTATGTATCAACATGGAGTTGACACCTACTCAGATTAAATTAGGTAAACCCTCATGTCTGCCGTTACTGTTGTGGTAACGGTCAATAATGTAATGAATGGCGGTCGGTGCTAAAACATATTGGCATTTAAAAGGAATGAAACGTAAGGGAGTTCACTTTTGACCTGAGGCTAACAATAACCTTCTAATAAACAGAGAGATAAAGTGGACAGAGATAACGTGGACAATGTTTTAGACCAAAGGATGTGGAGGATTTTAAATAAAAAACTCAGAGCTTCACTTAACTATCTGCCTTTACAATTCCTGTGTTCCTTTGCCTCTGCTTTGTCAGTCCCCTTCTTTTTATAATCGTACGTTGTCTCCCTAAATGACGCTTTGGCATCGCTCAGCTGTAATCGGGTGTCCTGGCAATGGTTGACAAGGTAACATCTAATTGTTAAGGCTGCTGGTATTTGTCCTGAGGGGTCTCGGTAATGTGTTAAGCTCCTACTGTGTTCCCATCTCTCCACAGTCCCAGGCTCCTCTGGGGTACATAAGGTAGTACATTTTTACAAAGAGTTCTTTTTACGCCATTTTAATGACTTACTGTTAATGTCTGTTGTAGCATTAATCACTTGGGTCCTGAGAAAATTCAATACTTCTTCCAATTGGAAATTATGATGATTATTATGAGCATGAGGCTCCTCAATCCTGACGTTTTAACCCTGATCTTTCCTGTTTTGGTTTTTTGAGATGAATCTGAAATTGATTCTACACCATCACATGAGAAACATTGAGGGTCTGCAGAAAGATGCTCCTCCGCCATTTTTACATGTGGAAGGAGTAGCTCCCTATCTAACCTCCAGCCTGACTTTTGTTTTAGGTGTTACGTTCTAATTATCTCTTCTATGTTGCAAACCCATTGCAGACCAGTCTTTAAAAATATTTGAAATTAAAGGTTTATTAAAGGTAAATGTTTGACCAGACAAACCTCAGTAAAATTCACAAAAAAAGAGAGCATGAGAACATGGTAAGGGCAATTCTAGACCTGAAGGTCAAGGTAGTGACTCATCGTCCTATCAAAACAGTGTGTGAATCATCCCCATTGCACTTCCTGTTTCTCTGGACACTGACATGCACTAAGACAGGGGAAATGTTATGGTGTGTGTGTTCTGTGTGGGGGGTTGGAATGTGAGAGAACAGACAGAGAGGTGCATTCATCACTGATTCAGCAATGAGACAGAAAAAAACAGCGGTGGTGGGCCGCAGGTTTTGTTAAAGCAGAAATTGAAAAGCTGAACATAAAAACATTGATTGAAACACACCTAATGATCTAAGACAAACTACATCAGTTACATACAATGACTGAATGAGTGAAGGAGGTGCTGCTGCTTGGTATGTGATAAGTTGCCAGTTAATATGTCTGGCCTGAAAGGTATCCAACAACTGACCGGTCTGGCTTGTGAAGCCCTATGAAGCCAACAGTTATTTGTAAATATGAGCTATAGCTGGAAACAACCAAAAGGCAACTTGCTGAGACGATCTGAGAAAAGATGAAAACAAAGACCTAGAGAAATACTAATGCTTTATAGCAGCCTTCCCCAACCACCAGGGACCGATCCATGAGTACCGGGCCACACAGAAATAATTCCTAGCACCGTATTGACCCGAATATAAGAGGGGATATATTTTATCTTGAAAAATAGCCATATTCTCTTCCAATTACATCCATCTGTGCCTCTTCACATATTTGTTTTTATGCACGTTTATTATTTTATGTTGTCGTATTTATCAGCCACATCAATTGTGTATCAAATGTTTTTGTCTTACATGTAACCACACCCAACAGTGACGTCACAGTGTCCCAATGTGCATTTTGGCAGTCAATAATACATTGTATTCAATACAAAAAAAAGTTTGACTAACTTGTCAAAAAAGTCAATGTTGCATATTTTTCTTTGTCATATATGACTTATTACAGAATTTTGCTTAACATAGATATGGTCCATAACCAACATTATGCGGTTGGTTCCCTGCTGCTAGTTGTGATGTCCCATTGTCCCACTGCAACACTGCTGGTGGACAGTAAACAAAGTGGTTCTGAGTGCATCGTCTCAGTCAACTCAAACACAGGCACTTTGTGATGTGATGTTGCTTTAAAAAACACACACACACCAAACTTAGTGAAAACTCTTGATATTTCCGATGTTTAACTACTCCCTAGTCTTTCCAACTGATTCATAGTCCAGCATTAGTTTAAGATTCTGGCCATTAACCAATGAGGTTACTTGTCGGATAGTGTGCCTGCTGACCAATTCCTAGCACCGTATTGACCCGAATATAAGAGGGGATATATTTTATCTTGAAAAATAGCCATATTCTCTTCCAATTACATCCATCTGTGCCTCTTCACATATTTGTTTTTATGCACGTTTATTATTTTATGTTGTCGTATTTATCAGCCACATCAATTGTGTATCAAATGTTTTTGTCTTACATGTAACCACACCCAACAGTGACGTCACAGTGTCCCAATGTGCATTTTGGCAGTCAATAATACATTGTATTCAATACAAAAAAAAGTTTGACTAACTTGTCAAAAAAGTCCCAATGTTGCATATTTTTCTTTGTCATATATGACTTATTACAGAACTTTGCTTAACATAGATATGGTCCATAACCAACATTATGCTGTTGGTTACCTACTGGACCGTGGTTGGTTCCCTGCTGCTAGTTGTGATGTCACATTGTCCCACTGCAACACTGCTGGTGGACAGTAAACAAAGTGGTTCTGAGTGCATTAGTTTAAGATTCTGGCCATTAACCAATGAGGCACTTGTCGGATGGTGTGCCTGCTGACCAAATATATGTAGTAAAATCAGTACATAATGTTAAAGGAAATAAGATCAGAAAGAAGCTGGATATTACATCATTGTGGAGGGGGGGCTAAATGTATTTTTCTTAAAAAAAAAACAAAGTCTTGAGTGAATCAATTAAATGAGGAGAAATATATGAGGGTGAAATGCCTTTCTGGTTCCCAGCCTACTCTGAGCCATGAACAGACCTGTAGCACAGTGAAATAATTCCAGCTGTAAATTTGGAAGCCAATTACACGGCCTAACGTAGATGGACAGGGCTCTGTGCGATGTGTGTGTGTGTGTGTTTGTGTGCACGAGAGTGTGTAAAGCTGGGATAGGGCCAGTACAGGCTGTACCAGTCAGTGATAGCTGGGGTGGGACACAGGAGCAGACTGAGGTCGAACATGGATGACAAATATTGGTTTAGTTTGAAAGAGTACCAGAGAGACAGAGGGAAGTTATTTCTGTTTGCATGCTGGGTTTCCATACAGATGAGGTTTGTGTGTGTGTGTGTGTGTGCGTGCATGTGTGTGTTTGTGTGTGCAGAGGCATCGCAACGGGGCAGGCAAACTAGGCAATTGCCTAGGGTCCCCAAGCTCGAAGGGGGCCCCCCAAAGACGGCTGATTATATTGGTCCACAGCGACGACAACCTGAAAAGCCCCTTAAATGACTTGCCATGAAGAAGACACTGCAATGACACGTTGTGTACCCCCTTATAGGGGGCCCCATGGTACTTACACGCTGTCAAAAGCTCAGTTTTTTTGTTTGCCTGGGGCCCCCAGAGTGTTTTGAAACGTCCATGTGTGAGTGGGTGTATTGCCAATCATGAAAGCACTGGCTTTGGCTGAACACACGCACGCACAGAGTTTTAATGGATAAGCAGGTAATGGTAGGGGAAACACTGGAGTCACATGTTACCCTGTTACCTAAGTTAAATGTATGTTTTATATCTGCTCCCTCTACAGAACGTGTTGGCCAAGGCGTTGTATGACAATGTGGCCGAGTCTTCAGATGAGCTGTCCTTCCGCAAGGGTGACATCATGACCGTGTTGGAGCGCGACACGCAGGGGCTGGATGGCTGGTGGCTCTGCTCCCTCCATGGTCGCCAGGGAATTGTCCCAGGCAACCGGCTCAAGATCCTGGTCGGTATGTACGACAGCAAGCAGCAGCAGCAGCAGGCCACGCCTTCCACGCCAGATCCAGCAGTTCCCTGCCCCCAGGCTCCAAGACCCTTCCTCCCTCAGGGTGCTTACACGAAACCGACTTTGGCTTCGTTATCTGCTGATATCGCTTCATCCTCCTCCGGGTTTGCCAACAAGCCCCACCTAACTGCTCCGTACACATCCATGCACCCGGCCTATTCCACAGCAAGCCCCGCACAACCAGTCACTGACTCTATCTACATGATGCCCCCCTCTCACAGCCCTAAACCAAGCCCGCAAAGCCTGTACCAGGTGCCCTCTGGTCCGAGTGGTCCGGCTCCACAGGCCCCCAGCAAGGCACCAGCTTTAGCCAAGAGACAGTACCAGCTGCCTGTAAAGGACATCTACCAGATCCCGTCCTCCGCAGGCCCTGGGCCTGCCCTGACCAGTGGTCCAGGAGTTGGGCAGGATGTGTACCAAGTGCCCCCCTCCCTGGAAAAAAGGAACTGGGAGAGCAGTAACAAGCCACTTGCAAAGGTAAGGTACAAGCAGATAGGAGAAAAGAAGGAATGGGGGAGGCAAGGAAGAGTGTATATGAAAAAGGGAAGTCATACAGCAGATGTTATTGGATTTATGTTCATTTTGCATTAACTAAATTTGATATTTATTTTCACTAAAAAAGAAAAGGGGGACGAGGGGAATAATGGTACCATCAGGCACATGAAAGGAAAACATGGGAGAAAAATCAATGCTATTGAAAGACAAAAACAGAAATACAATTTGTTGATATCAGATAGTGTGTGTGTGTGTGTCAGTTCAAGAGTGAACAATCTCCTGAGCTAGGCTGAGTACACACAAACACTCAAACTTCCTCCTATTGTCACTGTGGGTGTACACGGGTGAAAAATCCAAGTCAGTTAGTGTGGGTGTGGCCAGTCATCCTCACAATCGAGACTTTCATTCTGGACCTCATGGCGCATTTCCGTTCGGGTAGCTACGCTATGATGGTACACTTTCCCCAGGATTATTGCAGTGTGGAAGATCTACATCAAGCAGTGATTTAGCATGGTCTGCTGACAAGTGCTGAAGTGTAATTTAACCTTGTTAGCTATCATTCAGACATACAGTATGTTCATTTTCCAGATGGCTTTAACTTCCGATAGTTTTAGGCTGTCATTCGCAGTCTGTGGAACGACCTGCTAAACAGCGCTGTTCCAAGACGTGGAAAAGACAAGGAAAGGATAGAAACACTGATTGTAATTGTGTGTTTGTGCGCACACACACGCGCCTTTGCAGTGGAGGACCAGTGAAATAATAAGATTGTTAATAATTCAGCACCAATCTTGTGGTTGGGTGAGTAAGCACTTCACTGCACCAGCAGGTGATATGCTCACTGTGTGTGTGTCTGTGTGTACCCTAGGGAAGTCCCCCTGTGCTTGCTGTGGTGCAGTGAAGCATATGTTGAAGCACCAGGTGTGTGTGTGTGTGTGTGTGTGTGTGTGCCTGAGTGTATAATGATGGGCTCAGCTGCTCTCCTGCATCTTAACACAACCTCATTTCTTTTCCACTGTCTGTCTCTAACTTCTTCATAAAAAATTGATATGCAGGATTTAGCATATAAGTGTAGTGAGAAATTATTTAGGTGGGTCAAAAGAAAACTGCAATACCATCATGGGACATTATGATGGGACACCATGTCCTATCAGAACGAGTCTGTCATTGTGGCCATTTGATATTGTTTCCCAGAGGTTACTTACATGTTTACCTATGCAGTGTCAGTCGGGGGTTTGTGGTAAGATTATTGTGTTTAATACAGCCCGAATCTTGTGTCAGGTTGAGTGAGAGGATATACAGTACATCTGATGGCATCACAGTGAATGTATTGTAATCTGACAGAGAAGAAGGATTCAGCCACAGGGACCTTTACATGTATTTAACTATTGGCCATTGTCAAAGTTAGGCTGGAGTGTTTTAGATGTTTGAACATCCTAGCAATGTGCTATAGTTAATTGTGTAAATCCAAATGCATGGTCATTCTCGTGCTGCTAAACAGCCTTTCCTACCATATGCAACTTTGCTGCAAGGATCTGCTTCCATTCAGCATCTTTGGTTCGCTGTCAGTTAACGGTTCACAATCAGTTTTCCTCTTCACATCCAAGGTTTTGGATAGGGCTAAAATAAGGGCTTTGTGCAGACCAATTTTCTTCTACCACATCAAACTGGGGTCATCATAGAGCTTGGCCATGTGCTAGGGGGGTCATCGCCATATTGAATAAAAATAAAGAAAGTCGGTAGAAGTTTTATCATCAGTCAACCTATTTCGATTTTTGAGCTATCTTAAAAAGTCCACATCATTACAAACCAGTGAAGGTCTTCGAGCTGAGAGACATAGATAGCAGAGAAGTGAGAAAGTATCGTTCTTATTTGTTTTCAATGTCAAATACTTACTGAATAAATTCTGAATTCCCCCACCTGATTATAGGTTAAGGAATAGTGGTTCAGATTGAACCAACGTTTTTATTCACAGTCAATGCGTGACATGCTCCTTATGTACCTATACCTCATGCCCTGCATTGTAATTCATCACCTGCCTGACCTGCATCTTTCTACTTAGATCAGACAATCCTACTGAGAAAAGACCCCCCCTCTCTCTCTTTTTCATGCCCACATACACACACGGATGAGTAGTAATTGAAGAGTGATGAAAACCAAAGTGTTTAGCTCTACAGCTGCATGGTCTCAGCTGTTAAGGAAGGTTCCAGCTCGGCTTTGCCGACCAACTGCTCCTTTGTGAGAATATTCAGACACAAGGCAAACACAATTAGTTTGTCTTTCCTGTAAACATAAGAGGCGCATGGCTGTCCACACCCTCCACAGACCCACAGAGGTGGTAACAGGAATAATGGGAGGGGAATTCTAAACCAATATATTTACTGCTTTGACACGGAGAGAGCTTTGGGCTCTTTTTATTGAGTGGATTTGCGTTCTTTCTTTTTTTTTTACAAACTGTTAACTGATCTGTCACATCTGATCTGAGTCTGTCAAGGTTATTTCAATTCAATTTACAGAACATTCATTTGGCTACTGTTGAACTCAGAAGTCATAGTTTGATTAAAACATAAATCCGTTTTTTCAAGCTTTAAAGATTAGGGCTGTTGATTTTTTGCCGATCCAGTCCACACTTACGAACCCAGAGCTCTTTTTGGTAGCGTCCCTGCTCCTCTTTCTAGCTCCCGCCCCCAGAAGATCCACCCAATCAGGACACACTTACCCCACTATCTCACCCGGCATTTGTCACTGGGACTGTCTATAAAGACAGTAGTAAGTAATGTTGTAACCATGGGATAACTATGTTGCCACAAAGCTGTTGGTTTGGTTTTGTTAATTTGGTCTTACAAGATATTTTAGATCATCATCATCATCATCATAATTGATTTGACATTTTTTACATATACAATACAGAATATAAAATCTATCAGCACATAAGAAAAACAAAAAAATATATATAAAATTATGAAATTATAAAGTTAGGTCCATACACATCTGGACACTGACACAATCTCCACAACTCCGTCTCTGCACACCACCACAGCCGGCCCAACACAGTCAACATGCTCCGCAAGTGCAGACCCCCAGCTCAAAGACGAGGGCATTCACACCCAAACCAAACGAACGGTGCAGGAACCACAACCCCCTCCACACGCGCCCCCCTCCCTCCAAGGGACCAAAAGCTATTGGACAAACCAACAGCCTCAAACCAAATGGTCAGCTCCAATCCCCGGCCGCTAATCATCCGGCAGTAAATGACAGCCTGAAGTCCGGAGCCCGCAGGAATGCTATGCTTTGAAAGTTTTGTGCTATTGGAGAAATCTTATTCAGGTCAAAGGGAATATTTCATATTTTAGATTTAGATTTCGGTCCATAATTCAATGTTAATATTGAAAAAAAGATTTAGATTGCTGGGGAAATAAAAGAGGTGTTGACTTAAAGTTTATAAGGCCTACTTTCACATACATATTCACTTATCTTGGAAAATCCTATTGAATATTTATATTGCTTAAATATTGGTTTAACAGTCCTTGTAAAAATGACTTGTATTTCAATTTTTGTTTGTTCATCATGTTTTTTCAAAAGATAGTTCCTGTTGTAAAATACTTTTTTAGTTGTAATTATTATTTATTTTCATGAATATAATAACACCTTAATACGACTCCTAGCTGTTGGTTAAGGTCCACATGCTCTGTTAAGTTGTCCTGCGTCACCTGCACAAAAATAAATGCATAATTTGATGAACATTAGACTTTCTTTTACCACCATGATCACAAGGTGGATCAGCCGATCTGGACCTTGCCAGATCTACCAGACAGCCAGTCTGAGAATGTATGCATGGACAGAACTCACACGCACATACACACTAGTTATGCCATGTGGAGTTAGAATCCAGTTCAGTAGGGGGTAGAGTGTATTGGTGCTCTCATGGATACTAATCTGTTAAGACCCATGCACTGCTGCTTGGTGCCTGTGCGTGTATGTGTGTATGTGTGTGTTTATGTTTGTATGTGTGCATGCCCCACATAGCTGGCATGATATTCACAGGCTGTGATTCCAACCCCCTTCAATTCATTCTCTCTCACTGCTCTCTTGTTGGTTTGAGCTCATGGCCAGGACTGTTACACATTCCCTCCTTCCAGAAATCAATGTTGCAGTGATTTAAAAAAAACCTTTTTTCATTTGGAATTACCTGCAAATAAGGTGGAGGATATTAAATGATATCCTCGATTTTACAGGGAGCGACGGTAGAGAAGTTAAAACAGGAGAAATAAGATCTCATTTTTAATTCAGGCAGTACTTATACTGCAGCATCTGGGGTTTGGCCTTATGGGACAACTAGTTTTTCGCCATCTTTTTCTGATGTGGTGGTGTTTCTGATTTTAATAATAAGTGGAAAAGGGCTGTCCTACTAGTTTTATGTTGAGGGACACATCTTGGTAAAAAATAATGTTATATGTACTAATAAAATAGCATTGTAGCATTGCAAGAGTAAATGTGTGCCTATGACCACTTTATAAATGAATATATACATATACATACAGGCTACATTTATACAGACTGTAATCCTTGGTATTTGGTATTAGTATTGCACTGATGATGTTTCAAACTTTCATTCTAGATAGAGCTGGTTCTCTATTGAGAATGCAGAAACCGCACAGTTCTTAACAAATAAGGTTGAGTTGCACATAACCAGTACAGATTTTAGGCACACATTTGAGTCAACTCTAATGAGCAGACTTCTGGGACCACTGGGGTCATTGTCAAAGGCTCTCCATCCTGTTTCCTGCTCTCTGAGTGCCTTCTCTAGGACACAGAGCAATGTGAAGACACAGTATAGATCAGGATCTGTCCACCAGTTCAGACAAACCACCCCACCCTCCTACTGTAAATAGGCCTTTCTCTATTTTTTCCCCCTGTTCTCTTTGAACTGCATATGTGTGCTGGGAAAATTTCTTTTTCTCTGCTGCAAGCTGCATGTATAGAACGTGTGTTTTTTCCACTTGTGGTTACAGTGGTCATTTTGAAGCTGAAAGACTGGGCTTCATTTGAGAATGTGCTGGATTTACCACCAGACGCTGCGGAGGACATTTCATTCTGTTTTTTGTTTAAAGACCAAAGCCCACGCTTTGCTCTTTTGGTATCTCTCTGTATCCTGTCTTTTTTTTTCTCATCTGCATAAAGCAGTGACTAATAAGGAAAGAGAAAGAAAGAAAGAAAGAGTTCCGCTGGGAGGAAGCAAATTGCTTGGGTCAAAGGTCTTTTGAGCATTGACTTGAATTTGATATAATCATACGCATGGAAGAAAAGAGCGAGAAGCCCAGCTCGTGCCACACATGGCCCTCTGTCAAAGTATCTGTGCATGTTTGTATGTGGAAGAATTCCTCTTCAGTGAGTCCTCATGAACAAATGTGTCAGTTCATTGGGTTGTTGGTAGGTCAGAGTAGCTGCTGCTTTTTATGAGGCCACTGATTTATTCTGAGAACACGACACACACAGAGAGTTTTCCTTTTGGTGGATATGTAGGTCAGTAAATCTGAAAGTATACAGTCGTCCTCGGGCCACAGTTCTGCGAGGATAAATAAGAAACGAGGCTGTGGAGAGGTTTAAAAGAGCTGTGTGCTGCCTGTCATTCTTCTCAGCTTAAAAAAAATGAACACGAAAATATATTTAGTGTTACTAAAGCTTTAATACAAGTTGGTACATGTTGAAAGCTTCAGAAGGGATATAACACTGACAAACTGACACCATAGCAAGGGACTGCATAGAGCCCAGTAAATGTTTTTTAAGCCCTGGTAGCACACCTGCTCAGAGCATGTCGGAAAACATACATGTACCAATATGTCCCATAGAGCAGACACTGAGAGCAGGGGTGTCTCCTGAAATGACTTAACTCAACATTATATGTTGCTGAATATTACATAAGTCACCAAGAGAAGAGGAACTGATAGACATACGTAAGGTGTGCATACCTGCTTAGAGGGATTAAAACAACTTACTGCCTTCTTGTTCAAGGACATTTGATAACTTCATATTGTAGGAGTGCACTGGTTTGTTGATATTTTGTCTTCATATCTCCAGACATGTTGTACTGATCACTCACTACAAAACAGTCATCTCTGATTCAGTGCAATGTACAGAATGTTTCTCTGACTGCACTACCTGAACATCCCGATAGTGATGCACACGAACACACACACACGCACGCACACACACAATATCCCATCTCTGCGTCTGATTGATAACTTGCTATTGATCACCTGTCTGTGTCCACCCAGGAGAATAGACACACACACTTACCCTAATGCCATAGTAAATGTGTGTGTGTGTGTGTTTGGGTCTGAGGGCCCCATCTGGCACTTAGCCAAATGTTGTCAATACTGTTGAAAGCTTTCTGACAATGAGAAAAGGGGGTGTTTACATGAGTGTAAAGGTGTGGCACAAAAACTGGGGCTTGGAGAGAAACCACGATAGAAATGTAATAAAAATTATGTTTCTCTGCTTTTAAAGAATTTGTTTGCATGACAACTGGTGCGGAAGTCATATCTCCTGAGGCCACAACATTATTTTTCCTCTAGAAAATATAAAGACATCTATAATGTTATGAGGTGGGAGAGAGGAGCAGGTTGTCAGATGGGAGCTGAACAAATATTATCAGAGAGCATTCATTCATCAGGCCTGGAGAAGAGAAGGATTAAATAATGGTTCAACTAAAAAATCGAGACATAAAAAAATATGCGGTCAAATACTGAAGGTGACTATTCTGAATATTTAAATGAAAAAAAAAATCTGCTAATATTATAGAGTACCCTAATTAAATACTACATTATTTTATTCATATTTATCCACATTTGACTATATCTGAATAATCTTCTAAAGTTATTTGTAACTAAGGTACCTATGGTTTTATTTGGACTATATAGCAAAGATCAGCGCTCACAGAAATTGTATATAACAATAGCTTGTTTTTTGAATGTTTTTATTTGTTGAATGTTTTTGCGTGACAGCTGCTTACTGCCGCCCATGCACAAGCTGCTCTGTCAATGCTGGCAAGCGGGTGCTTTCCCATTGGCCATGAACGAGGCCAAGATAATCATGCTTTACAAGAATAAAGGTGATAAAGGCGACTGTAACAACTACTGTGGCATTTCACTGCTGAGCGTGCTTGGCAAGGTCTTCTCCAGAATTCTGCTGGTGCGGCTCCAGAAACTGGCCGCTGGTGTGTACCCAGAGTCACAGTGCGGGTTTCGAAGTGGCCGGTCAACAACAGACATGGTCTTCTCAGTGCGCCAGGTCCAAGAAAAGAGAGCAAAACAAACCACTGCATATGGCGTTTGTCGACCTCGCAAAGGCATTTGACATGGTGAGTCGGGAAGGACTGTTCGCCATCTTGCAGAAACTGGGCTGCCCACCAACACTGCTCGCTCCACGCGGACATGTCAGCAACGGTTTTCTTTGAAGGATCCACTTCAGGCAGGTTCGCAGCGGGGTCAAGAGAGGTTGCGCGTTAGCGCCTACGCTCTTCGCGGCATTCAACAACCACGTGGACGAAGACAGCGTTTTCCTGCACGCGCCGTCAGAGGGGAAAAATGTCTAACCTGGCACGACTGCGTGCAAAAAGCAAGGTACGGAAGGTGCTAGTTCGTGAGCTCCTATTTGCGCACAACGCAGCTCTGGTGTCTCACAGCACAGCTGGCCTACAGCGTCTGATGGACAGATTCAGTGCAGCATGTTCTGAATTTGCACTGATCATCAGCATCAAAAAGACAGTTGTATTACATCAGGCGGGAAGCCAGCGTCACCAGTAATGTTGAACAAACATGTGCTAGAGACTGTTGACCAGTTCACCTAGCTTGGCTCAACAATCAGCAGTGACCTGTCTTTGGATAAGGAGATCCAAACTCGAGATTGGCAAAGCCGCAACTTCCTTCAGCCGCTTGCGCGCAAGAGCATGGAACAACAAATACCTCACCGAGCGCACTAAGGCACGTGTCTACCAATGTTGCGTGGTCAGCGCGCTGCTGTATGGTTCCGAGGCATGGTCAACCTACGCTTGGAAAGGAAGCGAAATGCTTTTCATATGCGAGGCCTGCGCAACAACCCTGGGATCACATGGCGGGACAAGGTCACGAACGAGGCGGTGCTGGCGCGCGCGGGAAGCAAGTCAATGTACGAAACGCTGAAGGTCAGCAGGCTGCTGTGGCTCGGTCGCCTTTGCAGAATGCCAGACAGCCGCCTGCCAAAGGACATCTTATACAGCAAGTTGAGCGCTGGTTCCAGAGGCAGAGGTCCACCACTGCTGTGCTTTAAAGATGTTGTAAAGCGTGACATGAAGGCCCTGGACATCGCGACTAATGACTGGGAGAGGCTGGCCGAGGAGCGGGCTACGTGGCGCCAGGTGGTGACAGACTTGACAAAGACTAGATCTGGGAACTTGCTCGTAAACTTGGATGTACTGAATTGCTCTGATTGCACTGCACAGTCTCTTGTCGATTTCTTGCGAATAATAATAATATTTTCCAACAGTGATCTTATTCCTTCTTACTTCTCCAAGGTCAGATGTGAAAATAAACAATTGTGTTGTGTTCACTTAATCCTCCAGTCTCTCAAACATTTACGGCCATTTTCTTTCACAGTGTTAACATTAGTAAAGTACATGATTATTTAAAGGTTCTTGTGCAGGGCTTTTCTTTTTTCTGCTTACCTCCGAATTTACCTATCTTAAAAGAGTAACATTGGTTTTGATAATGTTGCTTCTTTCCAGATTTAACAGTGACATCAGTAGGATGACATCTTATTTGAAAGCAGATGATGAGGAGGACACTGACGTCCAGTAGTGATTGCTATTTGTGGTGTGTGTGTGTTGTATTCGACAGCTGTTGTGGTATCCCAGGCTGTGTAGTTGACTCTAAACTCCATCCATATAATGCAGTTTAAACAGGCACACAATGGGTCAGTCTGGTTCCCACGACAACTATGAGAGGACCTTTGCTCTGTTTTTATTGCCTTTGTGTGTTTTCATGAGACTATAGAGACAATTTAAGTCTCTGCTCATCCACTGTGAACAATCAATACCTTTTCATTCAAAGCTGAAGAAGACTTTTAGTTGTTTTTAACTGAAGTCTAATGAAATAGACAGTTGTTACTTGGTGGCGCTTTGTGACTTTTTTATAGAAAGGGATTATGTGGATTAAGAAAACAGTGAATCTGTTGATATGATTGTATCTCTTGTTGGGTTGATATCCACTATCTTTTCTTCTGACTGATAAGTGTACTGCAATACACTGATCAGCCAGAACATTTAACAGCTGACTGGTTTTAATGTTGTTGCTGATCACTATATATCCTGTTTTGAAAGAGTTTATTCCGATCAACTAGGAAGGGTGATAACATTTCTTTGGCAGTTTCCATGATTTGACTTCTTAAATCACAACATTAAGACCAGTATTTTTAGTGTGTGTCTTATTGGTGCATATATTTGTGTCATTCTTCATCTTACGTCTTGCCTGTGTTTCTGTTTCCAGGTGGTAGTTCCTACTCGGGTTGGACAGGTGTATGTTTACGACACTGGAAAGTCAGACCAGGATGAGTATGACGTCCCGCCACGATATCAGCCTCAGACACAGCAGGACATATATGATGTGCCTCCTACCCGCCAGCAGTACAACACACAGGTCAGACTTCTGGGTATCTGTGTGTGTGTGTCCACGTTAACCAACAGGTTGGATAGATATGCCACTGTGCATGTGTGCCAGCGTTTTTGCATTTGTCTGAGTTGTAGAGTTAGAATCAGAATCAGAATCGCTTTATTGGCCAAATGTACACAGGAATTTAACTTGGTGTACAACACTTGTGAATAAACACATAAGACATACAACATGGGACATAAATTAAAAAGATAAGAAGTCAGTGTTCAGTGGCCTTAAGTGAGTGATAACAGTCTAAATGTCTGAGAGTAATTAAGTTACAAAGAATATATACAATGAGTGAATGATTATCAATGTAGATACAATATACGGTATGTATTTGATGTTAGCAGTAGTCATGAGTACAGTATGCAGTGCGTGGTTATTGTCATTTACATATTGCGATATATACTGTAGTGCTTGAATGTTATTGACGTTTCTCAAATTATAATAATACGATGCAGTGCGTTTAGGATATTGACATTTATCAGAATAATCATAGTGCATTAAATAGTGTGTTTGGGTTACTGTCGTTATCCAGATTAAACGTAATGCAGGAAGGCAGAGTGTGAGGTTTTAGAATTGGGTGCGAACCATTGGGGAGACATTCAACTTGCTGAGCATCCTTGGGAAGAACACCCGCTGGTTTGCCCGCTTGATGACTTTTGTTGAGTGGGTCTCCCACTTCAGGTCGCTGGAGATGGTGGTGCCCAGAAACTTGACAGAGTCCACCACTTGAACAGTTGTGTTGTTGATGTGGAGTGGGGGGTGCTTCCGGAAGTCGATGACCAGCTCCACCGTCTTGTCGACGTTGAGCTCCAGGTTGTTGGATGTACACCACACGGCCAGCTGGGACACCATTCTCCTGTAGGTCGTCTCGTCGTTGCTCCGGATGAGGCCCAGGGCCGTGGTGTCATCGGCGAATTGGACCAGCTTGATGGAGGGTTCGCTGGAGGTGCAGTCATTTGTGTACAGGGAGAACAGATACGGAGAGAGGACGCAGCCCTGTTGGTAGGGAGGGGGGACAAGAGGTGGCTGCCTACCCGCACCTGCTGTTTCCTGTTGGTCAGGAAGTCTGTAATCCATTCGCAGACGGGGGGAGGTACCTGCAGCTGTAGCAGCTTGGAGTGCAGGCCGGCCGGGAGGATGGTGTTGAATGCCAAGCTGTAGTCCACGAACAGGGCCCTGACGTAGGAGCTCGGCGTATCCAGGTGCTGAAGTATGTGGTGGAGCCTGAGATTGATGGCATCGTCCACAGAGCGGTTGGCTCTGTAGGCAAATTGCAGCGGGTCCAGGAGGGGATCTGTAAGAGATTTAAGAAAGGAAAGGAGGAGTCTTTCGAAGCACTTCATGACCACAGATGTAAGAGCCACAGGTCTGTAATCATTAAGGCATGTTATCCTGTCTTTCTTTGGTACTGGGATTATTGTGGAGGTTTTGAAGCAGGATGGGACCCGGCATTCAGAGATGGACTCGTTGAAGATGGTTGAGAACACTGGGGCCAGCTGGGCGGCGCAGTGCTTCAGTGTTGGCGGGGAGACGCCATCAGGTCCAGGGGCTTTCCTGGGCTTCAGCCGTCTGAACACCATGATGACATCCTTCTCTGTAAAGGAGGGGGGGAGAGGGGGGAGGGAGAGAGAGGTGAGGGAGAAGAGAGGGTGGGGGGGTTGAGGGGGGACATCAGAGGAGGAAGGGGCTCGCTCACAGCACCTGTAAGAGAAGAGGGAGGGGGAGAGAGTGGAGATGATGAAGCAGCAAGTGGTCCTCCATGGTCAGCAGCACCTGTAAGAGAGCAGGGATGGTGAGAGGGTAGAGACAAAAGGAGCAGCTGATGGTCTATCAAACATGGTATAGAAGGTG
Source organism: Colistium nudipinnis (assembly GCA_016785305.1). Lineage (NCBI taxonomy): Eukaryota > Metazoa > Chordata > Actinopteri > Pleuronectiformes > Rhombosoleidae > Colistium > Colistium nudipinnis. Next base: position 369,187 of record JAFBJU010000906.1, on the reverse strand, counting down.
TTGAGCTCGTCAGCCAGTCCAGGGGAGGGGTTTTCTTTTTGTAATTGGTGATCGTTCGGCGTGTGCTCCAAACAGCCGCAGGGTCGTCGGAGGCTGAATCACGTTCCAGTCTGGCTTTGTAGTCCTCTTTGGCAGATCTGATGGCCCTCTTGAGATCCTGCTTGAGCAGTCTGAACGTGTCCATGTCCCCATCTCTGTAGGCCTGCTCTTTCTGGCGTCTGAGCTCCCTGAGCCGTTTGGAAAACCAGGCTTTTTGATGATTGAATGTTGTAATTGTTTGAGTTGACAGGCAGTTCTCCTCACAGGAGTGACAATGAGCACATAGTGTCAGCAAAGGTGTTGCTGTCGTCCTCAGGGGCCCTCAGTGCCTCCCTGTCAGTAGACTCCATGCAATCCCGGAGCACGTCCTTGGCGTCTGGAGTCCACCGCCTTACTGTAGTCCTGGATGAGTTGGCCCACGTCAGTTGCTGTCCGTACGTCGGGACCATTTGGATCATGCCAGGTCCGATTGTCCGAGCGGGGATGGAGTAAAAGTGGTCCAGCGTGTTCCAGTCTCACTCACGTGGCGCACGTCACCAGCCGTGGGTAGCTCGGCAGCTCCCGCGAGACTTTTCACGAGTCGAAATCTCCCATCACAAGAACCACCGAGTGTGGCCGAGAGTTTTCCACGGCGGAGATCCGCTTCGCCAGCCGGTGTCGAGCCTCGCGGGCGCTGGGCTTGCGTGGGGGGTGTAAACACCGGCGAGAACTGCGGATGAACATTCTCTCGGGGAGTAAAAAAAAAGGCTTACACTCAATAAAAGCGGATTCTAGAACCCTACAGCAACCCTGTTGGTTTAATGTCGCAGTGTCCACGCGCCAGTTATTATTCATGTAAACGCACAGGCTTCCGTATCACGCTCCGCTCTGGTCAGCTGGTAGCCAGATAGCTCCACCGCGCTGTCTGCGATCTCGTCGCGCGGCCAAGTTTCGCAGAAGAACAACGCACAGTTCCTTTGAAAGGCCTCGTTACTCCTCTGGAGCAGTCTGATATCGTCCATTTTGTTGCAGAGAGCACGCACGTTCGACATGCAGATGGAAGGGAGCGAAGTCCGGTGTCCTCTTCTCCTCCACTTACCGCTGAGCACCGGCCCGGCGTCCACTGTAGCGCCGGAAGGGCCGCTTGCGTGCCAATTGCGAATAGATGATAAACGATAAACAACCCTTTAATAATCATTTGAATGCCCATATGTGTGTGCTGTGTAATTGTATACAGTGTTTTCTGCCTGATGAGCAGGTATTATGTGTGTGCTTTGATGCTGACAAGTCTTAAGAGAAAGGTCATTCACGTTGACATTTGAGATCTCGAGTAGGAGGAAGATGATGAGAGGAAGGTTCAGTGAAAATAAGGAAGTATGAAGAAAATGAAATGGCAATGATTGACGACAAAAATGACAAATGAGAAGAGGAGAAAGAGCAGGGTGAAGACGTGTCGCTCTAATAACAGATCTAGCTGCTGGGCTTTTGTAAAGTCTGCAATCTGAAAGGTGAAGAATGAACACACCACAACACAAGGCACTTCATCAAAATGTCTGTGCTTTGTGGTAGATGGCTCTGACCATAACAAGCCATCACACACACTCGGTAACATCACAGCACAACTGTGTGGTACAACAATCTGTCTCAGCACCCCATGCATCACAGTTACTGTGAGTCTTTAGATTGTATGACAGCAGACTACAAATGCTTATACAGGGGATCATCAGCTCTGTCTGGACTGTGGAACACGTTTCTGATTAGTTGAGAGTAAACCTTTTTCTAACTGCAGCACTGACATTGTCGGAACAGTGTAGTGGTGGTTTAATGTCATGCATTCATACCATTAGCATGACATCATGTAATACCTGTATCTTTTAAAGTACTAATTGCAGCTGGGTAAACCAAACGGTCTGTAATGTTAACTCAGTCGATCACGCCAATTTCAATCTGATGGTTAAATACAGTGTAGGAAGTGTGGAGTCAATTAGGGATTAAAGTAAGATGGTGTTTTGTTGTACTAACACATATACAATCAATAATAACATCCATTACACACTGTATGTATGGTTCCAGTGTGATGCACAGTTTGAGAATTGGCATGCGATAGTGGAGTGAATGCAGATGGGGGAGTACAAACAAGGATATTTTCTGTAGCTACAGTTTAATTCAATATGCCTGTGCCACTATGGGTAAATGTGTGTGTGTGTGTATATATATACTGTATATATATATAAGTAGTACAAAAGCAAAACAAAGCTACTTTAGACTGGGCAAGAAATGTACTTCTATTAAACACATGTGAAAAGTAAAAATTCTGCACCAACTATTAGTGTGCACACATAATCAAAGTTTTGAGAATTTCTCCCTAACAGACTGATTTTTTTTTTCTTCAGTTAAAGTTTTTTTATTGATAAGTATCCAGCCTGCATCAAGGTTTGACAGGTTTGTCGTCACTGTCCCTCCGCCAGATTATAGTGTAGAGTTCCCAGGCATGCCCATTACATATAGTGTGGTGTAATGCCGAAAAAGTTAGTTCAGGATTTATAGAGTAGCTGGCTGTCCACAGACAGTTGTACCTGGGCTATATTATCTCTGATATTTTATATCCCTACACTGGTAGAATGTATGTTCAAATGTTTGTACCTGGAGGGATGCGGGCATAGAGACATTTTTAATGTCAGTCTTTGCTTTTGTGTTAGGTATATGACACTCCTCCCATGGTGATGAAGGGGCCCTCTGGTGTTCAAGATATATACGACACCCCAGCAAGCACAGACAAGAACACACCGCAGACAGTAAGGCATTGCACTTGGGAGTTGCCGTTTGTGTGTGTCACGAATACTGAGTCATCACTCAGTATCTAAACAGTGGGAATACAACATACTGTATGTCTACTGTCATGCTGCAGATGTCATTATGTTATGTCAATGGTGTACAAGGTTCATAGACGATAATATCTGGTCCCCCTTCCCCAACGAGAATATTACGACTAATTAAGTTGGCTTGATTTACCATGAATCTGCTGTAAATATGTTTGTAACTTGAAACATGTCAGAAAATTAAGAGAAATAAGGTTTACACCTGTTTATCATAGGAAACAGGCTAGCATTGAATAAGGTTAGATTATGAACACAAAATAAATTCTGAAAGATTAAACCTACAGCTCTGATATGGCTTCAGCAGGAGTGTTTTCACAATCTTATTAAGTATGTTAACATTTGTTAATCAGAACTAAACACAAAGAAGCTGAGGTTAATGGAAATAGTATGACATTTGTTTACTCATAAACCAAAGAACTTGGGAAAAGTTTGACCAGATAATGTGGCGAGAGAACATGTTAGGCAATTCCCTGTAGAATTATAATTCATCCCAACTGTGGGTGGGACATGGATGTCAGTACTAAATATCATTGGAATGCATCTAGTTGTTGTCCAGATATTTCATACTCATTGGAATTAATGACAAACATATCACAATCCAAAGTCATTTAATGTGGATTTAATCTCAATAAAGAGCAATTATCACACATTTTCAGTTGTGTTTCGAAGACAAAACAACTTTGATGAGACTGCCTAAATTGCCATTATCATGGCAATTATCATTATCATCTAGTAAGGGCCATAAGTGGCTAAAACATTCAGTGAAGGATTCAAAAAATGAAGAGTAACTAAGCTGTAAAGAAATGAATCCAGGTTTGGTACAAGCTCAAGTCAACAATAAAAATGTAAAGCAAAATATTCCTGTCTGTCTTTCTCTTTAGGTCTATGACTTCCCCCCATCTGTAAGCAAAGACTTACCTGATGCTCAGCCAATCAGAGAGGAGACCTACGATGTACCACCTCACTTTGCCAAGCTCAAGGCCCAAGTCCCTGTTCCTCCCGGCACGTACCTGCACAACAACCTCAGTGATGACGACAATGAGCCACCCATTCCCGAGGATGTGTATGATGTCCCGCCCCCCGTCCTGACTGACAAGTTACGCCACGGAGACAGGAGCGGGGTGACCCAGGCCCCTCAAGACATCTATGACATTCCAGCCAGCCTACGGGCTGGACGACACCCCACTAATGATGTCTACGACTTCCCCCGGGAACGAGAGGAGAGAGGAGGAGAGAGGGGAGATAATGTCTATGATGTCCCACCTCAGGTAGGAGAGGTAAAGGGGCAGTCCCACCTTTTAGCTTTACTGCCATTACAATGTGCTTTTTCTACTGTTTGTGTTCAGCTTGGGGTGGACATGGGTTTAGAGACAGGTTTTTATTGCATCGCCCTGCATTTTTGTTACCACTGATTTCACTCCGACCTCTTCTGTTTGATATCTGTTGTTCAGGTTGTGCGTGATGCCCAATCCACCAGTGAGGAGCTGACTATGTCCTTCAAACGGCTGTCTGCCTCGAGTACAGGAAGCACACGGAGCAACCACTCTGCTTCCTCCTTGGACATGTTCCCTGTCCGTGACACTTCCTCTTCCTCCTCACTTCCTGCTCCTGGCTGCATTTCAGGAAAACCCCTCATCTTGGACCTGGAGCAGGCCATGGAGCGTCTGTCCCGGCTCCAGCAATCCGTTGAGTCCAGTGTATCACTCATGATGTCTTTCATCACAGGGAGCTGGCGAAGCCCTGCTCACTTGGAGGGGAACCTCCCAGCTATTCACCAGGCAGCAGACAGAGTGCGTGCCTCTGTCCGAGACTTCCTAGAATTTGCCAGGGGGGCTGTGGCAAATGCCGCCCAGGCCACAGACCGCTCTCTGCAGACAAAACTGGGCCGTCAGGTGGGGAAGATGGAGGAGGTCTTCCAGAGTTTGGTCCAACAAAGTCAGAGCTTAGATGCTATATCCTGGTCGCACACTGCGCTCACAGCACCGCCATCAGGAGGGGATGACTTGGATCGGCTCATCATGACAGCCCGAGGCATCCCTGACGACGCAAAGCAACTCGCCTCCTTTCTCCATGGTAACGCCTCGCTTCTTTTCAAACGGACGACCAGGCAGCAGCAGCAGCTGCCACTTCCTCCTATCCCAGGGGATATCAGAAGTCACATGACAGGATCAGGAAGTGGAAGCTATCAGGGAGGGGAGAGGGTGAGCATCCAGTCCAGGCCCCTCCCCTCTCCACCAAAGTTTACAGCTGCGGAAGAGGAGGAAGGTGTAGATAGGCCGTATGAGACAACAGAGGAAGGGTGGATGGAGGATTACGACTATGTACATCTTCAGGTACACACACACAAACACACACATGTACAAAGTCAATAAGGGATTCATTTCATGAGCCGACATCTAAAAGTTTAAAACAGTAAAGTAAAGTGAAAACTGTTTTGTATATTTTATTATTATGTCACAAGATCCTAGTTACTGCCAATTCTTTGTCCAGGAGTTAAATAATTGATTGCATCATCAAACACATAGCTTTAGCTGTGTGTGAGTGTGTCTCTGGTGATGCTCTGCAACACATCTAAGAAAGCCTGACAACAAACTGTCCCTATGCACATGCACGCCTGTACAGGGTGGGTTACATTATATACAATTCAGATACATGATGTCTGTATACATGTGAACACATAGAGAGGTATGTTCCAAAACCACAGCTTATGCCGATGCTGGAAGGGACTGGTAGTGTCGCAGAGTGGAGGAGCAGTGTGCGCATAGATTATCCATAGCTGCTAGCCTGATTATAAGAACTGATCTCATATTATGGGACAGAATATGAGGCAACTTGGTTATTTTGAATATGGGCTATACCAATAAACCAATTACTTTTTATTTTAAAATGGCATATTGACAATAATGGAGTGCATTTTGACAACTGACTTTGATTTAGTTGTGTTAATTTGATAATTGACCATTGTAATCAAACCCTACCTGACATTTTATGGGAAGATATACAGTATGTGATTCATACTTAATTCCCACACTCTTACACTCAGGTAGTCATTGTACCTAAACAAGCGAGCTCTTCGTGACACACATATACACACACCTTTTTTTGTCTTGCAGTTCATGATGTCAACTTTAAAGGGACACAAAGACAGTATATTTCTTGTGATATTTGTATTGATGGAAAAAGAGATGTGTTTGTACTGAATCATATATGTGGTATACAAGTAATGTAACTACTGTGTTTCTGTATGTTGATGTGATAGGGAAAGGAGGAGTTTGAGAAGAACCAAAGACAGCTCCTGGCGAAAGGCAACCTCATCCGACACAACAAGACACAACTAGAACAGCAACAGGTATCTTATGTATATAGATATTTATTTTTAATTACTGTTTGGCAGCCAGGCGATCGAAAAAGTTCACCACAAAAGCAAATACAAATAACTTTGACGTTTTCACCTCATAATGATGTAGCGGGCACAACTATGTAGCTAAAAGAGGCTAAAAAGCTGCAGACCATCAGGGCATGAAAATTAAGTTTGTTTATTTTAGGAATCTGTAGATAAATGTGATAAAAATCGCTATGTTGTTTAATCCACTAACCCGTCTTAGAGTTTTTAAAATGTGTCACAGTTTGATTTGTGACATACAAAACGACAACTTTATTTCATTATTTAATTGTGAAAGTGGTTCAACATCAGAAGTTGCCATATCCTGTATTTTAGCTTTTGGACACATTTTACACAGAAGATTATCAAGATAGTTTCTGATTATTTTCTTCCAACTGACTTAATTAAAGACAAGTCAATGTCAACTGTCTTTTCAATTCTCCACCTGCAGAGATTGAAATGCAGTTTCTCACAGTCTATAAAAAAAAAACACAAAATAATCATTGTAGGTTTTTGAGTAAAATCATTTATTGTTTCCTCTGCTCCCTCAGATTAAGCAGTTTGAACGGCTAGAGCAGGAGGTCAGCCGGCCAATCAACAATGACATGACAGGCTGGGCTCCGTCTCCGCACCACCCCATGGCCAACCAGCTGGCCCAGAATGGCTCTGGAGCCCACTCTTCCTCCAAGCTCTGCCAAGGCGACCGGCAGCTCCTTCTCTTCTACCAAGAGCAGTGTGAGCAGAATGTCACCACAGTGACCAATGCCATCGATGCCTTCTTCACTGCCGTCAACTCCAACCAGCCGCCCAAGATTTTCGTGGCACACAGCAAATTTGTTATACTCAGTGCACATAAGCTGGTGTTCATCGGCGACACACTGTCACGTCAGGCCAAGTCTTCCGACGTAAGGTCGCGAGTGGCCCAGAGCAGCAACACCCTCTGTGAAAAACTCAAAGACATCGTGATTAGTACAAAGACGGCAGCACTTCAGTATCCTTCCCCCGTAGCGGCCAGAGACATGACGGAGAGGGTGAGTGAGCTAGCAGGGCACACCCAGCAGTTTAGGGTGGTGCTGGGACAGCTGCTGGTCATGTAGGGTTTAAGGGGGAGGAGATAAAAAACAAAGTCACACAAACTGAGATGTCCCAGGAAAATGGGGCAGTCAATCCTCCTCGTAACACATGGCGCGCACCACCACGCACACCCCTGAAACACAGAGTGAGAGGACCTGGAGCCCCCTGGAGCACAAAGCGCTGCAGGAAACCCTGTACACCCGTCCAGTGTGAGGTTTTCGTGCTTTGATAGGGTTACACTTTCCAGCCCGAAATGCAGCCTGGGAAACCCTCTGTGGCACTGGGTCCTCGAGGTTGAGACCTTGTCTGGGACCCGGGACACTGACCTCACGTTCATCCTCTTCTCCCTCCCTACCTCACCTTTCACTGGGACCATTCTTCTCCCATCCCTCTTTCCAGTGTGCTTTTTATTCTAGACAAAGTAAAAGGAACATTTTACCATCAGCGGGCTGGGCCAATGGTTGTAAAATTATCATTGTAAATATTTAAGTTACCGATTCAGTCAGAAAACTAGAATGATGAAGAATAAAAAAAAAACAGTATATAAATAAATATAAATATATGGCCCTTTTTTTTAAATAAAAGATGAAACATAAGTGTAGTTTGTAGACAGTATCAACAATTGTTAATATTATTATTGCTTTACCATATGACTCTGCCTCTGATTCTTGATAATTGTATCATCATGGATGTGCAAATTCCAGATGCTATGTATTACTGTGTTGTAATACCTCTATGCTCTTTGCCTTCCCTGACAAAGGAACACTTTCCAAGAAAACACTGGAGAGCACATCCATCTTTAAATGTCACCTGATAGCTTTACGTGTTGCCGTGTTACCTCTGGGTTTTTAGCAGTATGTTACTGCCTGTGGCGCTACACGTTGTCCACAATGACTTTAACCCACCAGTGCAGGCAACACTGCTGCTAAATGATGTCAGCATAACTGTGCAGCTCCAGCACAGCAGTTATGAAAGACGATATCAGTGCTATCTCATTTGCTTTCTTTGGAAAAGTATGCATAGGTTGTTCTGTAAGAGGCATGTATTAGAGAAAAGGAGTGTAAATGGTAACAAATGCAATTAAACCTACTATGACACTGATTATTTTGATGTGGATTCACTGTCCAAACCGGTATAATGTTTGCTCACCTGTTCTGGAAGTTACAAATTGCACCTTTAAGGACTTTATGACCAGGTCAGAGGAAAATCCCGGCCTCTATTAGTCAACAGCACCGATACCAGTTTTTAAAAGGCTTGTATGTATGTATGTATGTATGTATGTATGTATGTATGTATGTATGTATGTATGTATGTATGTACTGTAGATGTATGTATGTATTGTATGTATGTATGTATGTATGTATGTATGTATGTATGTATGTATGTATGTATGTATGTATGTATGTATGTATGTATGTATGTATGTATGTATGTATGTATGTATGTATGTATGTATGTATGTATGTATGTATGTATGTATGTATGTATGTATGTATGTATGTATGTATGTATGTATGTATGTATGTATGTATGTATGTATGTATGTATGTATGTATGTATGTATGTATGTATGTATGTATGTATGTATGTATGTATGTATGTATGTATGTATGTATGTATGTATGTATGTATGTATGTATGTATGTATGTATGTATGTATGTATGTATGTATGTATGTATGTATGTATGTATGTATGTATGTATGTATGTATGTATGTATGTATGTATGTATGTATGTATGTATGTATGTATGTATGTATGTATGTATGTATGTATGTATGTATGTATGTATGTATGTATGTATGTATGTATGTATGTATGTATGTATGTATGTATGTATGTATGTATGTATGTATGTATGTATGTATGTATGTATGTATGTATGTATGTATGTATGTATGTACTGTAGATGTATATATATATATATATATATATATAAAGTAAAAGCATTTGTCAAAGATTTGTTGTGTTTCAGTCCAAATACAATCCTCAAACATATAAGAGATCACTGTCTGACCAGATGGTTCAGTGACTGTTGAAGCTGATAAGTTTTGTTCGATCATTATGTGTGGGGTGAGTTTTGAGTCATACCTGGTGGGAACAAAAGGCGGTCCTAGAGGTATCCTTTTATATCCGAAACAGATATTATCCAGCAAGTTCTTATATTGTTTCATTCGCCATTTTGTATTGTCACTATTATACAAATAAAGAATTTGAAAAAAAAACAGTCCAAGATGGCGGCTAGATCAACGAGATATTTATCTGCTAATACATCTTATCAACAAGCCTAACTCGAGCTGGAAAGTGTTTCTGTGGGAACTAAAGAACTTGGTATATGTCACCGGTTGCTGAGTTCCTACAAAAGCACTGAGGTTGATTGAAGGTCTGAAAAATAAAGTTGACCTTTTATCTGTGAAGGTGAAGAATTGAGGGGGGGAGTAACAAATGTTGCTCCCCTTAACCGAAACCCAAACCTTAATTCCACTTGTTAAACCCTAAAAAGTGTAATCACTTCTATCATCTCTATTCTGAGTCCACTTACACAAGTTGAACTGTTATTTTACAGTGATATCTGATATAATCCTTAACTCGAAAACGCAAGCTTGTCCTTGTTACTTGCCCCCCCCCCCCACCAACATCATAATATGTACATGTAATAAATGTTTTTGCTGCATCAAATATGACATATCTACCGTAGTTCTTTCATTTTCAAATGCCAATTACAAGCTTTTTGGATAACGCTCACCAAACCCCCATTACGAAAATCCAAAGCATGCATATACAGTACATGAACAAAAATATACTGTATCTGAATTTTCTCTTCACATACTGTGTCTCAGTGAAGCAGGCCTGGCGCCAGGATGAAATGTATATGTTTCTTTTTTTTACCTCTACACTCAAACATGATGTGCAGCAAATATGAATTGCTATATAGTACTGACACGTTGTGATACATGTTTAGAAGTATGTTAATAAGACCAGCAGGTGGTGCAATTTTATATTTAATTGAAAACTGAAGGCTGATTTAAAAATCTAATATCTATATATATTTAAATATACATGATTATGTAAATAAGGCAATGACGTAATTTCATATTTAAAGTATACTATATATATCTATATATACAGATATATATAGATATATATTGAATATATATATTCAATATATACAGTATATATATATATTCAATAACCCATTTGTAGTCATTCAGACTTAAGCATATTATACTGTATAATAATATTTTCAGAAGCATAACAAAGAGCATAAACATCCCACATTAGTTACATAAGTAGGGCTATGGCTCGGGGAAGAGGGGGGGTGAGGTCCAGTCGCTCATGTTACCAAAGTTTTTTTTTCTCCTGTTGGCGTGTTGAGAATTGTGTTCAAATTTTGGACAACACACTATACATTAACATTTTTATACATTTTTGGACAAACTACTATACTGATATTTTTATTAAAATGTTGAATGACACTACTACTTTGGAACCATTTATCCTTTTTGGAAGTGAATCTCTAAAATTGAACAGAGCACATTCCATTCACAGAGGCCGTGATCTGTTTTAGCCAGTTTCATGCTCAAATTAAATATGTCAGACTATGGTTGATTTACATTTTGTGATAAGATGCATAATGGTCAGTATATATGGCATTGGGATACATGGGATTTGCAGTATGCTTTTTGGGGTGTACAGTATATCATGATACATAAAACATCTCAATTAATTGTAATCTGACATAGCTTACACCCATAAGCAACTTGTTGACATTGTAAGCACATTGTAAGCACGTCTTTGGGGGCCCCGAGCTAGAAGGGGGGCCCCAAAGACGGCTGTTTACATTGGTCCACAGCAACGACAACCTGAAAGCCCCTTACAGCTACATATTGGCTGTTATACATTGAACCAAGCCCCAAATATAATGCAATAGCGTTTCTTTTCACAGAAATGCCATACTTTCACTTTAGCATATCCTGCATTATATTTGCAGTTTCATCAATGTTGTAGTATGTGTTGTTTGGCCACAACAAATCATAACCTCCACATTGTGCGCATACATTCATTGCAGTCAGTTGCAATAACTCTGATCCGTATGTATATCTCACCCACATCAGAATCTGGATATCACATCATCCACTGTTGGCAAGTGTGCTGCACTTTTGGATGACTGAAAGAGAACACTTCAGTCACCTCAAATAGACCAGTGAAGATCATGTCACCACATAATAAAGGCAATTCCCAGTTATCCTTTAATTCATCTTTACACTCTGCCCTGAGAAAGCACCAACATACAGCTTAATCAGTTACAGCTTTGTGACAAAGATAAAACAATTTTGAAAATCTAGAAAAGTTCATAGTACTATGTAGTAGGTACAACAATTTTGTGAGGTCCTGTCCATGGAGAAGAGGAAGATGGACAAACTCGGGCTTTCCTCTCTTTTACTATAACTTAAGCTGTGGAATTCATGGACAAGTCAAATTATATGAATTAAATATAAGAAGCAAAATAACACATGAGGTCTTTTAGGTCGCCCACAAAATGAGTACTGCTTCATCCCCTTTATCGAGATGAGAAAGTCTTGCTGTACATGTATCTGAAAGGAAAAGATGGTGTGCTTGTATCCCAACTGAAAGAAACAAATACAGTCCGTCAAGTTGTTTTAAACATTACTCAGTGGACAAGATGGACACAGCCCCATGAAGAGAGAAATCATTCCAGTGATAATTCAACCATGTTACTGTAACGTGTAACACATCATTTATTTTCTCACTTGAGCATGATATTTGGTGGCTACTACAGTACATCCCACTCAACTGCCTTCCCTCTGGTGGTGCCAGCTGTGCACTACACTGCACAGCATCAGAATAGCAATTACAGTTGGCCAGATAACACCTTTGACTTTATTTGCCCTTTTGCTTTTACGTTAGTGTTCCTAAATCAAAGAGGTGTTTCGAGTTGGCCAAGAGTAGCCTTTTTGGCTCATAGGTGGCTGCAGTACAGAGAAAAATATAACAAGGACTGTGTAATAGAATGTAGGTCATGATAAATTCAACATAGTCTCGTGCTGATTTCAGCAAACTGTTCTTCTCATGGGATGTTAGGCAGTGTTTCCATTTGATCAGATGAGATACTCCAACACAGTAGTAAGCATCCATTTCTGGTCCCCCCCCTGAACTTCATACGCACAGTTCAGATACACTGTTGAGTCCAGTTGGAGGGACCCCCGACACACATCATGGCGTGTTTTAAAGATAACCATCCACTTCATCAGTTCAACCTAAATCTCCGTTCTCATCTCGGTCAGATGTTGATGTCACGGACATCTGTGGGTGTAGTTGAGAGGTCCTGCCCCTCACTAATGTTCTTGGTTTCCATAGAACCCAAGTGTTGTTGCTGTGCCTGTCTGAGACTGGTTTCCAGCAGTGACTCAATTTGTTCCTGACAGGCTCTGAGACAATCCTGGAGGGAGACAGTTCGGCTTTGTGTGAATTCGAAGACATGCTAGGGCTAGGAAATCAAATTTAATTTGTATAGCTCATATGTACAAATAACAATTTCCCTTTAAGTGCTTAAAAACCTAAATGTATGATATCCAATTAAGTTAACCCTCAACAATGGTGAGCAGTCATGGACAGTACATACCGGGTCACTCTTGATGGTCTTAGCAAGCTGCTCTGTCAGTTTCTGTGACATCAAGGAATCTCCCACCATTTTCATCTGTAAGCCCTCAAATGCTGCAACCATGCTGCCTGCTGCTACCATAGAGGGAGGGCTGGCTATGAATTTATTATCTGCAAACCAACATAAACACTACATGTTAATATGGCACATTTAAGAAACACATTTCTTGAAGATCTAAAAACGCATATGGTCAAAGATGTTTGACTGAGGCTTTAAAAAGAAACTAGCCCTGGGTTCAGCTTGGCAGCATTCAGCAGAGCCTAGTGATAACCAGCTATGACTGTAGGACATTTTATTGTGTTCCATTTGTCTCAGAAAAGATGTTTTAATGCATTTTCACAGGGGCCTTTTCCTTATTTCTGTGACAATACTTCACCGCATCATCAGGCAGCCATGTGCCGTAATCTGCTCAACAAGGTAGGATGGCCTCAGTGACATCATCTTTCTTAAAAAAAGCTAGGGGCTACAGCACACAAGAGAAATGTCACCCTCTTATATAAAAATACATCATTTAGTCCCATGCATACCTGTGGCACACAGCGCCACAAAGGTCTGAGTGTGCTTCCTGAGTATAGGCCTGCTCTCTCTCCTCACAGGCAGCTGAGACAGGAAGTGGTCGATGAAGTCAAGTGGGGTTACTGAAGCCAGGTCCCACTTGAGTTTGTTCAAAACCAGAAGCTCCATTTGCTATGAGCGGATGAGGATAGAGAGAGGGACAGAAACTCAGGTTCAAACATGATCCAAACAGTGATAAAGATGGTGCTGGATGTTTTTTTTTTCTATTTGTAAGATTGTTTTACTTTAGAGGAAAAGTCATGGCTCATCAAAACTAATCCTTCTGAGAACCATAAATAACCACAAATGTATTTGTGGTTTATTTATGTATTTGCATAGGTCCAAAATGCAGTATATTTTAAGTCAAAGCACTTATAACAAGATATAATACAGTATTAAGGGAATATGGCTATCTACTACCAACGTTACACTGGTTGTCATGACAATGCAGCCATTTCTTTTGAAATTAATGACAACCAAAAGACAAGGGTCAAGGGGAAATGTACCCCCATGTTTGATGCAACAAGATAATATTAGAAGGACATTAGAAAAAAAATATGTTGATGACCTACCAGTAGCTGTGTGGGTTTGATGGAGTTATCTGTGTAGATGCAAAGTTTCTCAGCAGTGAGTGGGATTGTCTCCTTCAGTTTGGATGCCAGGAACATACAGGCAGCTCCCAGTAACTGGAGGTGGCTTTTCTTGGTAGGTTCCACTGACAGGAAGCGGTCTATGTAGTTCATAGCCAAGGGGAAAACTTCCTCCTCACACCTTTGCTCCTCGCACACCTGCACAGACAAACCAAGACCACAATACTGCCATAAATGTGTTGTTTTTCTTTGCTTGCAACATATAAATCAGATATGTGGCAACTCATTCCACCTTACCCAATAAGAATTCATAAATGTGAGAGTTCTACAGACATAAGACCAGAGGGCAGCCAGAGTTCAGTTATCAGAACTGGAAGAGAAATATATTCATCTTTGTGCACATCTGTCACCTAAGTGCTGTAATGGGACGTACACTCGCCATACTCGCACTACACAGTTCCTCCCATTGCTCTAAGCAGCCTCTGTTCTCAATAGCATGGATTTCTGCTTTTCTTTAAGCGTTGCTGCCAAACTCCTGTTCCATCACATCCTAAAGATGTTTATACCTGGTGGATAGGGAGATCTGTTCATGAAACCAGTTAAGGAATTTTGCATTATGAAATTTAAAATGATCAATATGTGAGCGTCTGATAGACAATTTCAGAGTGAAACAAAATTATATTGTTGACATAAATTCAAAACGAGACTTTGATCATTATAAATTACATTAAATTATTTCACTGGTGTGAAAATGTGTTGCTTTTCTAATTAACACATCACATTAACTGAAACTTTTTCAGGAAAAAAAACTAAAAATCAAACTCAAGTTAAAAAGGCATTTACAAAAAAGAGGTATGGTTGTGTGAGGACATGAACAACGAAGGATGAAAATCCAGGGGTTGTGTTAGACGCTCACAATGTGGCTTATTCGGGAATTGTGTTGGATAAACACGGAGAAATAGTAAACTCCGCACATGGAGCATTAGCGGAGGCGAAGCCAGAAGAGCCTCCAACACAAAGGCAGCGCGTGGTCCGCACACACCGGCCGGGAAAACCCGGCAGCTGTCCTCCTTTCCCCAAAACTATATATATATATATATTATTTTTTTTTTTAAACAGGCCAACATTCTTCCATTGCACATGCTGATAGTCATTATGTTCCTGACGGTACAAAGCCACATGAGCGCTTTGATTGCGCATAGAATAATAACAAATGCAGCTTCGTGTCGGTAGGTTTTACATTTGTTTTCATGATCACAAACGATACAGATTGCAAAAGAAAAACGGTACATCTCGGTGACTCACAACACACGCATGCAACTCTGCGAGCAACTTCCAAGCGATCGTCCCTCGGACCCAGGAGCCATGCACTGGCTTTAACTCACCTCCAACACCCAGGTGGCCACTATCCTTCTCATGTATGGATCGATCTCTCTCTGGACGCATTTGAAGTAGTTGGCGGCGGGCAGGTACTTTTCTTCCGCCCGCAGGAGCACGCAGAACACCCGGTCAGTCAACAGGTTGGAATCCCGATAGGCCCTGGCAGGCCTGTCCGCCTCATAGCACAGCAGCTGGGACTCCATTTAGCGTGCCCTGCCTGGCGCGCTGGCTATCCGTCAACCGCTTCCGTCGAGTCACAGTGGTGACAAACTTTAGCACAAGCCTCAACTTTTGCTAACAAGAACAAAACATTAGCTGCTCCACATGTTGTAGTTGACAAGAAAAAAAACGTGTCTTCCTAGTCTCCTTTCATTTGTGCGAGAATATACACTCTAATGTGCCTTTTGGGATAGTAGTGAGAATTGTACTCAGTTAAACCTCCCTCGTTTGTCACTCCGCTGTATCACGGAGTTACTTTATTCATTCAACGCGCCGAGTTGTAACCAATTTTCTTTTGTTGCACAAGAAGGACTAACAGGGCAAATCGGAGCGTCAGCTGTATACGCGCGTGGCGGGGCAGGTTTACAAACAACCCCCAAAAGCAGCGGCTTTTTATGCCCTCACTTCGCCCCCTCGAACAGCACATCCGGTTTAAAAATAGATGTATTTAAAATACGAGGCCATTTCAAAATAAAACATCACAACCTAAAATGACAACGCCTTCATCAACGTTTTTAAGAGCAATGGCCTACATCTGATTTCATTAAGTTCTTATTACCAACCTTCATGCTAGATGGGATCATGTGGCAGAATACAATCACAGAGTCTATACATCATACATGTATCACTGTGTTGTCTGCAAGTGTCTGTGATACATAATTATGCATTTTAGAAAGAGTGTGAAATAGGTCTGGAAACGCACATGGTCAAAGGTGTGCACGGGCTTAAATGGAATAATGTATGAATGTATATCAGTTATAAATGAAATTATTAATACAAAACTGCGTGTGTATTAATACCTTAGTGTGCCTAAGTGTTTTAAGAACCATGATATTTTCCCTTTAGTGATGTGTATGTGTGGCACTCTTACTTTTTAATGGTAATGTGCTTGTGTGAAAACCAGAACTGCCTGCTGTATATTGTGATTACAATAATGGATTGTGAAATTCTATATAGCCATAACCCCTCACACAAAAGTTAATAATCCTTTTTGTAAGTAGTATATATATATAAATGAAGCAGGAATGTATGTATATATATATATATGTTTTTCACTCCAAAGATGTACTTAAATAGTATAGCTTTCTGGCATTTTATTTTGGGTCTGTTTCATTTCCCTTGTCTGTGAAGGTTCTCAGTCATCCAGGTCATGGTAATATCAAGTGCGATTCAAAGTAGGCAACTGGACTGGTTGAAGATGTCTTGAAGACGTCTCACCTCTCATCCAAGGCTTCTTCAGTTCTAACTAGCTGCTGGAAAAGTTCAGGTATTTATCCTCTGTGAGATGAATAGCTAATCAAAGGATGAATACCTAATTAGAGGACCATTGTGTCAAACTTGCAGGTCGTTGGCCATCTGGCCCAGATTCAGGCTATGGGGTTCGCCTGAGTCTAGGTGTAAATGAGGGTCGTTAGTTTCACTTGATATTTTCTTAGAGTTGTTCTTGTTTCCTTGGGAGAGAGTGAAGGACAGCATTGTAAGTGGCTGAGAGATGGTGTCTTAAACCTCCACCTCTGTTGAGTGATGGTTTCTCGGTTTAGCAAAGATGACTTATTTTACTCCTCTTTCAAACCATCTATATTCTCTGGCCAGAATTTGAACATTTCCATCCTCAAATGAGTGTGCACTGTCCTTCAGATGTAGATGAACGACTGAGTCCTGGCCAGAGGAGGTTGCCCTCCGGTGTCGTGACATGCGTTTGTGCAATGGTTGTTTTGTTTCTCCTATGTATAAATCAGAACAGTCCTCAGTGAAAGAAAGAGGAGTAAAAGAAGGTAGGGAAATCTGTTTAAATAAATGGGCCAAGATACAGTTGATTTGAGCTTTGGTATGGCAACCTCATTATCCAAACATGTATAGAAAAGGATAGAACATTTTCTGAAACACGATAGAATCTATTGTGTGCAGTGTTTTATTGTAACATTACTGTAAATCCATTAATCTATGTAAAAAATAGATGTTTATACTGTAGACCACAACTGAATTGATTTCAAGTTATAGACGGTCTTTTGAGGGAGATAGAGACAGAGATCTATGTAGCAATGTCGCTCTCTGTCTGTGTGTGTGACCTTTAACCTCACTTTCTCAGGGTGGCCGGGTCCAGGGTCATACTCTGGACACGCCATACAATGGCAGTGTATAGATTCTATTGATCCGTCATGATTGATCCCTCTTACAATAGAGAGTGGTCTGTGGTGATCAGCTACGCTAACCTTCTGCCACGTTGTGAGTCGGCTGCAGTGCTTCAGACCAGGACTCAGGGAATAAACTATAATGGCTCTAATGATGTTCTCATCTGGGGTTCTGAGAATCATTCAGGAACAAGCATTTTGGTTTGTACCACTTGCAATGCACACTTTATATTCCCACTTGCTGATATGGTTTTAAATGTAACCAGCTAAATGGCTGAATGAAACATAGACACTTAGACATAGAAAGACTTATCTGTGCATCTAAATCTAAATGTTTTGTATTCCACCTCCCGTCTCAGTAAGTATACAAAGCTTCCCACAGATGTAACAGAAGATCAGAGCAGGTGGAGACTGAAAAACAAAGCTCTGCAGAATGTTGAATGGGGTGGCAGCTATAGGGAGCACACAGAGGTCTCAATCCTGAGGAATCTAGCCCTACCATCTTTCACTCGAGATAAATGAGGAGAAATGGACCTGACATAATGACTTCACAGACACCAATGGAAGAGTAATGAGGGAAAATAAAAAGGCTTATTTTGTCATATACCTAAAGCTATAAGCGACACTCAAATATATATATTTTTTATTAATGCATTCAATTATTAAAATACATTTAGATTTACAAGTTTTTCCAAATAGAATTATTTGTTTTAAGATGGTGGGAGGTTGGGTCTCATAGCAACAGCAGAAATCACACTGACATATGGCAACTTCGAGCAGGCAAAGTAACTATAACTTTTTGGAAGCAAAAGAATACATATTTTTATTTAATATGAAGTCCACAGAAGTAGGAGGTTGGGGGAAATGGATGAAATTTAAGGCCAACGTTTGATCCCCATGTTGTACTATCCCTAAAGCCATGACAACAAAAGTGTCCTAACAATAAGTCATCATAACACAAATAATGATCCCATGAATCTCTTAAATTTTTGAACGCCCCACTATCACGGCCATCTAGTCTGGACTCCAGGAGAGAGGGGGGACCACCCTTCTACCCCCCACCATGAGCCCCACCTCCACTCTGAGGCTGGGGGATGGTACTGTGCTGTGTTTCCACTGGGGGTTTAAGACTGAACCATTTACTGCTGTGTACTGGGAAACAACTGACTTTTGGAAACTAACATTTTCAGAATGCAGAAGAATGCAGGGTGTTTACTCTGTAATTAGAGGCTAGGCCTACCACAGCATCTTTGTTCGCTCAGAGGATCATCTAAATCTGGTAACAGTGCAGAGCCTTAGTGTGTACAATTATTCACAAAGCATTAACTAACCCCTACTGTTCTGATCAATAAAATGCTAAGTCCAAAACTAGCGGTGCAATAAACCACACTTCTGAGGTTTGTGGGGGACATATTTCTGTTTTTGTGGAGCTAACCAAGAAGTTTCCTCTTTTTTCCCTATCCGTATCTCAATATTAAGCTAGGCTATCACATTTGATTTTGAAAAAGGGGATTCAAAAATAGAATACAATTTTCAGCAACCTTTCAACAACAATTCTTTACTTACTTTACTACTCAGTGGTAGCAGACATAAATGAAAAAAGAAGACATCTCAGCACACATCGGGCTATCACATACATATATATTACATACATTTCACCTATAAAAGTTTAGAAGAGTCTGGTAGAAATTTCAAATCATTAAATCATGTTTACATCACACGACTAAATCTTAACAAGTTTGCCACTGACCCTGAA
Organism: Colistium nudipinnis; assembly: GCA_016785305.1. Lineage (NCBI taxonomy): Eukaryota > Metazoa > Chordata > Actinopteri > Pleuronectiformes > Rhombosoleidae > Colistium > Colistium nudipinnis. The sequence continues at coordinate 349,519 of JAFBJU010000906.1, read as the reverse complement.
CCTTAGTCAGTATCATCACTATTTGAAATGGTACAATGTGAATGTAGCGAAGAAGAAAGGGTTAAAAGAAGAAAAAGAGATTGTTTCCCCATAAAAGCTTTCTAAACCATAGGTACAAACACAATAGGCCACAATGAAAAGATGGATAGAGTAATTGTCCTGTTAAGTGATCCGAAAAGACAGGGTAGGGAGGGGGCGCAGTGGACGGTGGTGTGTGTGTCTATACGTGTGACATAGCACACTGAGAGGCCAAGGGTGCTAACAAGAGGAAAACCTCAAGACAATACACTCCTCAGTTTGTGCCCCCTGCTCTGTCTCCAACCCCCAAAAGACAAAACATATAGAAGCAAAAGCATTTGGATACCAGAGTTGACTGGAGGGCCAGAGTCCAGCAGGCCCTGCCAATAAATTAGTCAATGGAAAGTTACTAATTGCCTTCTTTCTCACAAACTGTTAAGCAAAAAAAAATTACTTTGAGCGCCTGTACGCTTCCACTCCATTTCAGAGAGAAATATTGTTCTCTCTGTCTGACTACAGTAATTTGACAACATTAATTATGGTGAAGATTTTACAAAATGTATGATGCATTTTTAAAAACCAATGGTTTCCAACCTTTTATGGCTTCTGACATTTTACAAACAGCATTGTTGTCATGCCCTGCCTGCCTCCTGCACTCACAGGTGTCCCAGCTTGTGTGTGATTGCCTGATTGCCTCACCTGTTCCCAATTACCTCATCACCTCCCAGCTACTTAAACCAGTTGCCATTTATCAGTTTGTATGTTTCCCTAGTGATCAGCGTTCAAGCCTTTTTCATAGAGATCAACAATTGGTAATCAACTACATTTGTTGACCAGCCATGTGCGCATGATGTTGGCCACAGATCCCATGGAGACTCCAGTGGCCACTTACTGTACGATGCCGGTTCCTATGCCTCCCACGCCGACCTCACCACCAGTTCAGCTCTCTCGTCAAGACCAAGAGAGGTTCTCTGGGGACTCCAGTGACTGCAGGGCATTCCTTACCCAGTGCGATCTCCATTTTGAACTCCATGCCTCATCATTTCCCTCTGACCAATCCCGTGTGGCCTTCATTATCTCCCACCTCTGTGTCTGCGTGGCCACAGGCCTGGGCCACAGCCAAATGGAGCAGTAGATCACCAGTCTGTGAGTTGCTACAACTTTTTATTGACTCTTTCACCAAGGGTTTCCACCACATAACACCTGGCCATGAGGCAGGCAGAGCTCAATTTTACCTACATCAGGGTAAACAGCGGGTATCAGATTATGCTAAACAGTTCCAAACCTTAGCCACTGATAGCGGCTGGGATATGCCAGCTCTTTACGATGCCTTTCTACAATGACTCTCGTCTCAGTTGAAGAATCTACTCACACCCCGGAACCTCCCTTCTGATCTCGATTCCCTGATCACCCTTGCAGTAAGGATTGACAAATGCCTGGTTGAGAGAGAGCGAGAGAAAGCCCATTCATTTCTGCCAAGTCGGAAGAACCCATGCAGCCGGGACGCATCTAGTTGACCCCTGAGGAGCGACAGCGATGCCTCCAGGAGAAGTGTTGCATCTATTTTCCCCCTCTCCCCCCTCCCACGGCCAGCCGCCGCTGGCCCCCCCCCCCCCCCCCCCCCAAGACTGACCAGGCCTTCAATAGTCTGAAACATAGCTTCACCTCGGCTCCAGTCCCCATGCTCCCGGATTCCAAGCTCCCGTTTGTGGTGGAGGTGGACACTTCAGATGTTTTAGTAGGTGCGGTTCCTTTTCAGAGGTCAGTAAAGGACAACAGATTTCATCCCTGTGCATTTTTCTCCCATAAACTTTCCAATGCTGAGCGTAACTATAATGTGGGGGACCAGGAGCTACTAGCCATCAAAGTGGCCCTAAAGGGGCGGAGACACTTGTTGAAAGGGGCAGAATGTCCTTTTCTCGTATGGATAGACCACAAGAACCTAGAGTACATTCGCTCAGCCAAAAGACTGAACCCAAGGCAAGCCAGATGGAATCTGTTTTTTAATAGGTTTAACTCTGTGGTTACTTACCGCCCAGCCTCCAAGAACACAAAGCCGGACGCTCTGTCTCACATCTTTGGCCCGGATCCAATCACAAGGACTCCTGAACCAATCATCCCTATGGCCTGTGGGGTCTGGATTCCTACCAAAGCTCTCTGGACCTTTTCCTCCACCTCCGAGGTAACAGCTCCAGAGAGCTTTAGTAGGAATCCAGATCCCAGACAATTGCCTGCCAAACTGGTTATTTATCCCCTTTGCTCTTCATTCCCAGGTCATTCATTGGGGCCATTCTTCTACGCTGCATGCCATCCAGGGATCAAGAGGTCAATTTTTGTCATCCAGCAGAGCTTCTGGTGGCCTACTCTGAGAAGCGATGTTGAGGAGTATGTTGCAGCCTGTCCCATCTGTGCTTGCTGCAAACCCTCAAGAGCTTCCCCTGCTGGACAACTAATGCCACTCCCCATCCCATCTCGTGCCTGGTCTGATATTTCTCTGGACTTTGTCACAGGCCTATGTGACTTCCTATGAAGGTCATACCGCCATCATGACAGTTGTTGACCAATTTTCTAAAATGGTCCATTTCATCCCTGCCATCTCTCTGCCAAGGAGACAGCTGAAGCAATCCTGAGCCACGTATTCCGGATCCATGGACTCCCCAAGGATTTGGTTTCGGATCAGGGTCCCCAGTTTGTTTCAAGATTTCGGAGGGAGTTCTGTTCCCTTCTTGATGCTTGAGCCAGCCTTACTTCAGGCCATCACCCTCAGTCCAACGGACAAATGGAACGCCTTTACCAAAAACTGGAGACAGGACTTAAGTTCCCAGCGTCCAAGGCCCCATCTTCCTGGACTAAGCATTTTCTATGGGTGGAGTATGTACATAATTACCTGCCATGTTCCTCCACTGGTCTTTCAACTTTTTGCGTTTTAGGTTATCAGCTACGTCTGTTCTGTTTCCGGACCTGGATAAGGAGGTCAGTGTGTCATCTGTCATGACATTGGTCTGCAGATGTGTTAAGGATGTATGATGACGTGGACCCAAATGCATAAGACAGGAGAACAAGTGGGATACAAAAAATGGTCTGACAGAAAAACAACAAAAAAACACAAATAACACGCACTAAATTTACCTGACAATAACCTACAAAAATGGTCTACCTATCTCTTACCTGACTATAAAAAGTGATGAGAACCATAACAATGGGGAAAAGGCTGGAAAGCTTGGCATGAAACATAAAACGATCTGGCAATGAGACAAGGGGAGACCAGGACTATAAATACATAAGGGGAACCAGGTGAATGTAATTAGGGAGGGGCAAACGATCACATTGGTGGGAAGGTAGGGAAAGGGAGGATGTGCTCACAAGACACATAAGAGAGGGCGTGGCTATGACTAAACAGGAAGTGACAGGACAAAACATGAACTAAACTAAACAGTCACACACAACCTAACATAACTGACGCTTTACAACAAGATGCCGTCGTGCCTGGCTCTGGACCTGCCAGACTCTGCTAAAGACTGTAACAGATCACAGAACTTGTGTCACACAAGAAAGTTGCGGATCGGCGGAAAATTCCTGCTCCAGAGTACCAGGCTGGGCAGAGGGTCTGGCTTTCGACACAGCACCTTACTCTTCATGGAACCCCCCCATAAGTTGGCCCTGAATTTTTGTCCTCCGTTCTGCCTTACAATTGTAGTGGGGGGGGTCATTTTTGTTGTTTATCTGTAAATACACTTCTTAAATATTGAAATGGTTGTAATATTATTTGTAAATGATATTATCCCAGGAAAAATTATACATTTGATAGGATTTTTGTTTTTTTTTCCAAATTTTAGTTTCCTATCATTCTGCTTCTATTACTCTTTTTTTGTAATTAAGTTTTTTTTGGAATCTATAAATTTCCTTGACTTGTCAACTATCCAATTCCAACATTAGTGAGTCCAGATAATTAAATGTGTGATTCATTACAAATAAGATATGCCACCTTGAATTATTTCAGCACTTTTTGACTGTGCACTCTCTTTTCTCTCTACTCCTCTCTGCCTAATCTGTACTGTACCACTTTAGATGTATAAATATATAAGGTCCATGTGCATGTTGAGCAAGTAGCGTATAGAGTTCTGATCAACAGTCCTCACAGGAGACACATACAGGACATGTTTTATTGTGTGAACAGTCACACTTAGAGCTTTCCACCTGTGATTCCATCTCACAGCATTGATGTTTACAACAAGTCTGAACAGGGTCAAATCAAAACACAGTTCTGATTACCTTCATGGTTAACACCCCCATGCACACGTATATAAGACAGCTAATACAAAAAGCATTTGAAACAGGAACCAATGAAATCTCAAGTGTGCTCACTTGGCCGTAAGCAGACTTCTTTAATGTATCCTACCTCTTCACTTTCCAGGGCGGTACTTATCACCAAAATATCAAGCTGAGTATTAAACATGTAATGTGTCATTAAGTGGTGCACAGTAATTTAGGTTAAAGAGTAGAAAGACTAGAATGAAACTTTTACAGTAATGACAGTAAATGTATTTTTTTTTTATTTCTAATGACCAATCAAAGCACTTTACACCACTGTACTAAAGAAAAATAGTAATTAAAGTAGTGGCTGAATGCCCCTAAAAATGTTTTGCCAATCGCCAATGCATACAGTATGTATGTTTCAAATTATGTTACACCGGCAACATAATTATGACAACAGTGCGTATCACAAACAAAGCTATTTAAAGTAGGAACAAGATAACTGTCATAGGATTTCCAGGACCAGGTCAACCACATGTTCCTTCGAGACAAATATGCTCCCTGTTGGTGAAGGCACTGGACCTACGTTCATCGGATCGACACAAACACCACTCCAAATGAATGCTACTGTTGTTCTCTCTGCTGTATGTGTAAATAGCAAAGGGTTTGCTAACATGTTAGCAATTTCAGCTTTATGGAACAACATTGTGGTAGCAGATCATTAAGAGGTAAAACAAATATGTTTATACAGCTTTATAAATGACAGCCATATTTAAAATGGTCACTGGCACTGCTATTACCATTATCATAGCTACTACCAATACTACTGATCCATTATATGTAGTTATGTCCCGCTGGGTTTGATCTTTTTGATGTAATGTGTGAAGGAGCCTTCTGCCTTCTTTGCTGCTGCAGCTGAACCCAGGGTCAGGATAGGAGGGGGGAGACCTTTGACGTTCTTGACAGCCATGAATCTATACATGGCTGGATACTCCTATCTCTCCACCCTCCACTTCACTCTTCCATATCCTCTTTCTGTTACACCCACCACCCCAATGACCCTTTACTTCCATTTTCATTCTCAGCCCTTTCCCATTAGAATTTAAAATGATAACAAACCCTTTGCCACCCTTCTTTTGACTCTTTCTGTCCTTTCTTTAATTTCCCTAGCAATTTTTTTATGGAAATTGTGCTGGATAACACAAAAAAGCAAGTTCAAATGAAAATAATACATAGTTTTAAGATGTGTATGTATACATTTAATCAAATCAAATCAAATGGTCAGAACCAATGATTATATAACAAGATGGAGGACACATGTTCACCTTGATACAAAAATGAAACTTAAATAACCAAGTTGCTGCCATCTTTTAATAGTGATGATGCTGGTTTTGAGCCAATAGGTGTATATGGTGGATTGTGGCTTACACACAGCTACAGTATAAGATATAAGACATATCTACCACCATACAAAGGACGGCTATCAAATCAGAAATCAAATGGTCAGAACCAATGATTATATAACAAGATGGAGGACACATGTTCACCTTGATACAAAAATGAAACTTAAATAACCAAGTTGCTGCCATCTTTTAATAGTGATGATGCTGGTTTTGAGCCAATAGGTGTATATGGTGGATTGTGGCTTACACACAGCTACAGTATAAGATATAAGACATATCTACCACCATACAAAGGACGGCTATCAAATCAGACACTCATAGTTTCCCCTTGCACATCAGTGAACCAAAATTCCAGACCATTTTTGGGGGGGGTCCTTGGCCTTAAATACATTGAAGACCCCTGTTTTAAACAATACTTGAACAATTGCCATCTGGTAACATTGATTTGTATGTTTAGAGTCAAACATAAGCACATGCAACTGGAAATATAAGCGTTTTATACAGCTTCACTGATTATTGGCATTATCCCAGCAACAGTCCATTATTTAGCTATTCCACTTATCATTCAAGGGCTATAGCCAATCTCAGCCAACTGTTGACAGGCAACAAGTAAGGTACACCCAAGACAAGGTCTCTGGGTCATGTAGGCTAGACAAAGGATTACTGCTGACTATTGTTTAGTGTAACATGCATTTCATACTTGTAAAGTTAATATAAAAGTTAGAAAATTAATGTTTTGACAAAAAAATGAACAGACTGATTTTCCAACTCATTAAGCAATATTCATAAGTATCTGGTGTTTGTTGAAAAAATAATAGGCTGTATTTAACAAATACCTATGAATATTGTTGTAATTTTTGTATTCGTTGACCATTTCTTCAAATCTGAGTTACTCACATCTGGGTTAAATAGCCCATCAATCACACATAACACTTGCCTGAGATTATTTTAACTGAAGTTTTGATTAATCTCAGGTCTATTAATGTGTGCTATTATATGTTCAGGTGCGGTGGGATGAATTATACTGAAACTACAAAGACAACAACAACTCGTCAACATAAACTTGGAACAAGCTTATCTGGATCCAAAAACAAGTTGACTCGTGAATGTTAAAACTGAGAATGCTATCCCTTGTCATTTACCATTTTTGATTGTCAACCTATGCTTGAAGGGCCACCTGTGCCCACTGATTGAGAATATTTACAGTAAATGTCTGTATTTATGTAGTGCTTTACCAGCTTTGGTGACCACTTTGTGGGGTATGCATGTGTTGACGAAGCCTCCTGAAGTATCATTCCAAAAGATCAGCGGCATTGGAGACCTGCACAACTGGCTTCGCATGGCACCATATTTTTTGAGACAACTGTGTGGGAAGAACTGTCCAGTGGCCACGGGGAAGACATCAACAGCATGACACACTGCATAACGGATTACATCAACTTCTGTGTGGACAACACTGTGCCCACCAGGACTGTACGATGCTTCTCCAACAACAAACCGTGGATTAACCCTGAAATCAAGACACTCTTGAAGGAGAAGAAGAGGGCCTTTAAGTCGGGGAACAAGGAGGAGCTGAGAGCTGTCCAGAAGGAACTGAGGAGGAAGATCAGGGCGAGAAAGGACAGCTACAGGAAGAAGATGGAGGAACAGCTGCAGCAGCAGAACATCGGCGGGGTCTGGAGAGGCCTGAAAACCATTTCCGGGCACAAGGAGCCTGACTCCCAGGCTGGGGGGGACCAGAAGTGGGTGAACGACCTGAACCTGTTTTTCAACAGGTTTGATCAAACATCTGCTCCTACCCCTCCCCCGAGCCCGTCAAACCTGTTGCAACTCCCCTCATCTGCATCGCCAGTACGCTGTCCTGTTACCCCCTGCTCCCCCAACCACAGTGCTTCCACAGCACTCAGCTCACTGACGACGACCATTCACACCCCGTCAACCGACCCACCACCGACTCCCGGACCCAACACCTCCTGCCCCAAAGTGTCCCTCACCACCAACCAAGTGAGAAACGAGCTGAGACGGATTAAGGTGAAGAAGGCAGCGGGCCCTGATGGCATCAGCTCCAGGCTCCTCAAAACCTGTGCAGACCAACTGTGTGGAATTGTGGAGTACATCTTCAACAGCAGCCTGAGACTGGGGAAGGTACCACAACTATGGAAGACATCGTGTGTGGTACCGGTGCCAAAAACACCGCACCCAAAGGATCTTGGCAGCTACAGGCCGGTGGCACTGACATCGCACCTGATGAAGACCCTGGAGCGACTTGTCCTGGCCCACCTCCGCCCTCTGGTGAAACCAGCGATGGACCCGCTGCAGTTCGCCTACCAGTCTGGCATCGGGGTGGATGATGCGCTCATCTTCCTCCAGCACAAAGCTCTCTCTCACCTGGAGAAGCCAGGGAGCACGGTGAGGATCATGTTCTTTGATTTCTCCAGTGCCTTCAACACCATCCAGCCCAGGCTTCTGGGGGACAAACTGGAGCAGGCCGGCGTCGACCTTCACCTCGCATCATGGATCGTGGACTACCTGACCAACCGACCGCAGTATGTGAGGACGAGGGACTTCGTCTCCGACAGTGTTACCTGCAGTACGGGGGCGCCACAGGGAACGGTCCTGGGACCGTTTCTCTTCACCCTCTACACTGCAGATTTCCGCCACAACACATCCTCCTGCCACCTGCAGAAGTTCTCCGATGACTCAGCACTGCTCGGCCTCATCGCGGATGAGGACGAACGGGAGTACAGGGAGCTGACGCGGGGGTTCGTAGACTGGTGCCACCGAACCACCTCCAGCTCAACACAGGTAAAACCAAGGAGTTGGTGGTGGATTTCCGAAGGCGAAAACACACCAATACAACACCAGTGAACATCCACGGCATGGACATTGAGATGGTAACATCTTACAAGTACCTGGGTGTCCACCTCAACAAGAAACTCGACTGGTCCGACCATGTCTCTGCCCTGTACAAGAAGGGCCAGAGCAGACTCTACCTGCTGAGGAGGCTGAGGTCCTTTGGAGTCCAGGGGGCACTCCTGAAGACTTTCTATGACTCTGTGGTGGCATCAGCCATCTTTTTCAGTGTGGCCTGCTGGGGCAGCAGCATCACGGCAGCTGACAGGAAGAGGCTGAACAGGCTTATCAAGAAAGCCAGTTCGGTTCTGGGACAACCCCTTGACCAAGTGGAGGTGGTGGGAGAGAGGAGAACGATGGCCAAGCTATCGTCTCTTCTGGACAATCTATCCCACCCGCTGCAGGACACAATAGCAGCACTGGTCAGCTCTTTCAGCGAAAGACTCATTCACCCGAGGTGTCTGAAGGAGAGGTTTCGCAGGTCCTTCCTACCTGCCGCGGTGAGACTTCATCATTGCAATCATCACTGAAATTAACCAGTCTTCTCTGCACTATCTGCACTACTTAACTTATACTCTCTGTTTTACGTCTTACATACCAAGCCCAGGCTTCTGGGGCAAAAACTGGAGCAGGCCGGCGTCGACCCTCACCTCACATCCTGGATCGTGGACTACCTGACCAACCGACCGCTGTGTGTGAGAGCGAGGGACTTCGTCCCCGACAGGGTTGCCTGCAGCCCGCAGAGAGTTCTGGCACAACTTATAACTTATCACTGGTGTACCAACAATTTGCACATTTATTTATTTAGTAACTACTTTCTGACCTTTGTAATTCTTCCTACTTTGACTGTATTGCTACTGTAACGCCCGAATTTTCCCTTGCGGGACAATAAAGGACTTTCAATTCAATTCAATTCAATTTCTAAAACTAAGAATACATGAAAATTGATTAGTGACAAGATGCTATATAAATTGCAAAAAGTAGTTGATAAAGTTAACACCCTGCTCTGTTACTGTACATTAAAATAAGCATTTACTGTAATCATGAGATTACTGTGCACAATTGTGTCATAACATAAATGATTATGCAACAGTTCATATGCATATGTTTCTTACTCATGATTTAAAAAAATGATTTCCTTATGGGATAACACTGAGCAATATATGGTTTGTGTCTTGCATGCGGACACTCATATGCGTGTTTGGTACACACACACACACACACACACACACACACCTGCACACACACACACACATACACACACACAGTCCTTAACTGGCATTAGCACAACACAATTTTTCCTAACACTGGTTCAAAATGCAGATGACCAGTTCCTTTTGGCCCACTTATAGAACAATAGACAACAACACAAGACAAAGGATGGAGGGATAGATGAAGGGGGGCTAGTAGGCAGAGGGCAGACTGAGATGAGGTGGCAAACTAAGGAGCTCAAGGCAACGTGCATGGTTTAATCTCTCATCCAAGTCAGAAGGGGATATGCTACAGTTCTATCTTTTAACAGGATAGAAGAAATATATTTTGTATTAAAAGTGTAGTTGTGACCACAAATAAATCAACATATGGACACTTACAAGAGTAAAAATAATCAATTTTGAATTGATTTGGCATTTGCATTCATGCATGTTAAAAAAAAAGTTCACATCCAGGACACATTTGCGAGTGTTCATATCTCTACTACGAACTGTCCACATGTGAATGGCTCTCTCAGGATGGACATTAATACCATGTTTAAACATCTTGGACCACTTTTGGGTCATTAAGATCACCTGGGTCAAGGTGTAAATGGTGGTTGATACTCAGTCAGAGTCCACTGAGAGTCATAGACCCAGTTTGCTATTGTGCGAGTCTTACTTAATGTGTGTGTGGGAGTGTAGCTATGTGCAGGGAACTCATAACAGCAGTCTGGTTGCCTATAGCTGTTATCTGAAGCCACCTCCTCTGATGAATGATGGGTTCTCCAGGTTGTCAAAGATGGCCTCTTTCAATCTTTTTTCAAACCATCTCTCTTCTCTGGCCAACAATGGTCTACATTTCCATCCACAAAAGTTGAGATTTAAGTGGGTTTTCACACATTTAAGTAGGTTTGAATGTAGGTCTTAAAAACATGTGGTGTTTGTTAAAAATCCCTCAGAATGTCTCAGAGACTCCAGCATTACTGAAATTCCCCATTGTGGGACTAATAAAGGTGGTCTTTCTTTCTTTCTTCGTTCTTATTATTTGGAAATATCTAAACATTTCTTGGTGACAAAGCTACTGTAACTATAAGTTGAGTACAACTGAGTATTTGGTATTCCACCATATTACAGATCTTGTCAACTTTTTCTTATTGGTTTTCTTGATCTGTATGATAAATACCATTTCTTCTTTATTCAATTTATGCAGTAGATTAGGATGACAAATTCCACACAAAGCTCAGGAAATAAATAAGCAATGCAGATATGATAGCGAGGGTGAGAAGGATTTGTGAATATGACTCGGAGAGAATAGCATGCCTAATGTGTCACATAATGTGTCGGCATGTATCTGAACTTATATTATCTCATGTTATCAGCGCATGTTGGTCATCCTCTATTCATAAAACCATAAAACTGCATGTACTTTATGACTCCAATAATGTGTGTGTGTGTGGTTGTGTGTGTGTGGGTGTGTGTGTGCGTGAGATAGTCAGACAAAATACACTTTAAACCTTCTGTTAAAGCCAAGCAGGATGTCCATATATGGAGTTCCTTTCATTGAACACTTTCCATATCATGTTCTTCTGCTTGTTAAAGTAGACAAATCACAAGATTGTCCAACACATGCAGTGGATTAATGCAATGACTGATTCACAGTACCCCCAATATATGTTGATTTTGGTACTTAAATGATGAATTACAAATGGAAAACTTGAATTGAACAAAACATATTACAAACATAGTAGTTGTAGTACTACATAGTAGTTTAAATGCCCATGCTCCAATGCCCCTATATATATAAGACTGACCTGCTATTGCAGATGATTTAAAAAGGGGAATTCACATGACCTCATTCAAAATATACACATTTCTTTTCCCCAGTTTAATTTGCGATGTTCTTTCTTGAGGTTATTGATTGATTTTTTTCTTCAGCAAGTTTTTATCTACATACACAATCCGATAAACATATCAACACCAACTCACACACACACACACACACACACACAATAGATAGATAAATATGAAATGCACCACCTGCTGGTCTTATTTCATAATTACATGATCGCCATAAACTTTCCCTTTATGTTAAAAGATGTTGTGTGGGTTAACGTACTTATAAACATATATCATATACAGATGTATTTGTATGTTTTTGCTTGGATATTGCATTGTTCATGTTTTGTACTTTTTTGCTTACATTGGTTACATTAATTTTATTGTCCTGTTGTTTAGTTCTGTTCTGTTGTTCTCAGGGATGTTTAGCTTATTGTGTGCTGTACATGAAGAGATGTGTATGTATATGCCTGTATCTGCATAAATAAGAGGGTTTAATGATTCCAGGTCTTATTAGATGTGAGATTTATGTAATGATGTAACCATACAGATAGGAAATGTGCATGTATATTGCTTATAATTCAAAGGAGAACTGAAACTGAATAACACATGACAACCTGGACTGACTCTGGATCTGTGCGCCAGGGGCTGGAACGACCACCAATCAGGAAGTGCCACGTCATAAACTTAAGCACCTCCCACCGATAGTGTAGACCAATAGAAACCTATGTGCCTCTATGTAATGAGCCGTGAAGCAACTAGTGATGGGAAGTTCGGCTCTTTTGATGGAGCCGGCTCTTTTGGCTCAGCTCCCAAAGAAGAGCCGGCTCTTTTGACTCCCGATCGGCTCTTAATTTAGGATTTTTTTTTAGGCCTTTATTTTACCACAACTTTGCAAAAGTTAATGGTTTATGTGTTGGAACCCCTTCATGTGCAGTGTTTTCATGAGAAGCCTTATTATTGCCTAATTTTGAGCATGTATTCTGTTACAAAACAGTTCCTTTTGATTAATATTTTAACCCAACATTTTTAATTGCACAAGTCATCTTGAAATCTTCAACCAAATGGCAAGTGACTGACATGAACGAGCAGGTTGTTCTTGAGGTCCAGCAGTCAGTAGTCAGGCAAACTGATGGAGCTTTTTTCACCCTCTCTTGCCAAATTGTTCGTTCTGTGTCAAATAGTTTAGTGATGGTTGTTTTGGACAATGTCTTTCTACTGGGTAAAGTGTATGTTGGATTTGAAGCTTTGACAACAAGTTTAAAACCTCTGTCCTCCACAATGGAAAAGGGTTGGAAATCACTAGCTATCATTTTAGCCAACTCCTCATCAATACTGTGCTGTTTGGCTGGGGTCATCTGTGTTGGTATAATTGGAGTTATTTTGCTTTGAGTTGCAGGAGGAGAGGTTATACTTGCATGGGTGGGGATGCCAGTAGATGCTGCTGAAGTTGTTCGTTTTGGGATGAGACGATGTGCTAGCTTGCACTCTCTCCTCTAACTGCACTGTAGGATGGACAGTTCGGATATGTCTATGCAGGTTTGATACACACACTATTTGTAGGACACAAAAGCACAATTCGACAAAGAATGAAAATGTAACTCAAGGTGATTTTATTGTGAACAAGCACAATAAAATAGACAAAAAACAACAAACCTAGTCAATCAAAAACCTAATCTAACTATAACATGAGAACACAAGAACTAACTTGTGAAACTAAGATGAGGCACAAGGTCACAGCTGCCCCAGTCGAAACACATTGAACATTCTATCTCGCATACCAAACACTTTCTCCTGGTACTCATCTGAGTAACTTCTTAAAAAAGTAATGTGCACCCCTGATTACAGTATATGCACAACAATTACTTAGCCATCAATGACATTCTTGGGTCGCAGGGTCCCTCTAACAATGCTCAAAAAATCGCACGAAATAACATTTAATTTCAAAGTTTGAAAAAAGTCAATAAATTAAGGGGAACCAAATATGAACATACACCCCTGTGATAACGATGGTTCACTCCACTCCCTCAATATTAAAATACTAAGGCCTCATGAGGTGCTCCAGGTGATAGTGTAGAAATAGCCTAAGGCTGAGCCAAGACATCCTTCAGAGGTGTAGGGTATTTGATTCATATCTATATTCAAGATGGTTTTATTCAAGATTAATTTTGACATGCACAAGTGAGATTAAAATAGCTGATCTTGTTGATCTTGATCTTGTAAACGTTTAGGTGGAGCCTACTGGTAAGTGCTTGTTATTTCTTTTCAAGCATTCACAGAATAGAGACTTTTTTAAACATATGGTTGAGATCCATATCCATCCCTCACCCGCCTCATTAGGATGAGCAACTTTCTGCCCATATAAAGGATCTCTCCCCTATGAAAAATCTTAATGTAATGAATTAAGAATTCTTAAGGTCTATAATTACTCTTTTGCAGTGACTCAGTAGGTAAAGAATGTTATGTTTTTTCCCCTCTAGCCTAACTATCCCTCGTGTGTGACCTGCTCTCGGCTCTTTGTTGTGTTAGTTGTGGAGCAGCTGAACACTGAGAGGACAGAACATAAAAAGCCTGTCAAGCCATCTTATATCCGCACAATCAAAGACAATGATACCAGCTGATGCCAGCGGCCTGCCTGGCAACCAGCCTGGCTTCTGGCATGTAATTTGGAGGAGGAGAAGTTTTGTATTCGCCCAGTGAACCATAGCTGGGTTTACCTGGTTTAAAAGGAGGCTCACCGCCTGTTTTGAAGTTTGTTTTGGTGTTCAGCTGAATCATAGGAAACATACTCACTGACAGTTTACATTATTTGAAAATACATCAGAGTGTAAAACTAAATGCTCAGGGTGTGTGTGTATGTGTCTGTCTGCCTGTGTGGGTCGTATATAGAATTTCAGATCCCTGAACTGTAAATCTTCTTATCAATAACAAAAAAGCATCTACCGGTACTGCTTTCCCTCTAACATTGTTAACCTATGTTTATATGTATATGTCTGACTGTATGTTAACCGTGAAACAGTGTCAGTTAATTTATGCTCTATGTCCTCCTGTTTCATTTTTTTTTATTTTGTTTTGTTTCAACAGTTTATTTAGGGACAGCAGATGAGCCTTTCCATTTTCCCTTATGGCAAAACATGGGCAAATATATATGTGGTCACAATTGCACAAGTGAAATTTAAAACAAAAACATGTCACATATGTGAAGCATTTGCTTGGCACATTGTAAACATGTGGATTTGAAACATTTTTGTGATATAATGTGTAAAGCATATTTACTCATGTGAAAATCATGTATCCACCTATGGAAAACATGAAAATTCATGTGGATGTTAGAGTTTTTAAATCAGGCACATTAACAATGTTTCAAGATCAAATCTTGAGTAAGTGCGTCTCTTTTTTCTTCGATCCAGGCAGATGTTAGCTTAATATTATATTTCAACATTACTTTATAATTGAGTATCCATGTAGTTGCAAGATATATACTTTTTTACTATTTGTCTCATGCCAAAATAAATATATATAGGCATATTAAATGCTTAGATTAATTTGGGATATTAGTTTTGTTTAACACACGCATTGAAAACAGCAACAAATACCTTATGAAACTACAAGTTCAATGTTTTTTGTGAATTTAAAATTAAAATGTGAGAAAGATTGGCGAAGTGGACTTGTCACTGGGCTGATAAGCAAGGAAGTGTTCAGTGATGCACACCAAATGGGTTTCCACTCACAGCTGCCCCACTGCAGGTGCTGCCTATCTTTGTATAATGATGTGCTACTCATTTGACTCAGTCCATATGGTGAACTTTATGGGTCAAAGCCATTCAAGATGGTCCTTGGTAATGAAACTCTGGACAACATTCTAAGATTCATGCAAAGGACATGAATTAATCAAGGCCCAGGTCCAGAAAAGTCTGTACATTTTAGAACTCAGTTCTCAAAAATGTATGAGGATTGCAGGTGTTGCAGACACAAATAAATACGTTTCAAATTGGGCCTTATGATTAGGATAGCACAAATACAAGGCACATGGTACTTCTTCACAGCTGCAAAGACTCAGGTTCAGGCATCAACACAGGCGTTTCTCTCTGTACAGTTACTACATTAAACACAAGTCAGGTTTTCGTCCAAATGTTATGCCAGATTTAACCATATTTTGTTTGTTTGACTGGTCTGTTAACATTCTGCGGTCATCATTGTCAGCTATGAATCCCCAGCAAGGTAAGGTCTATTTTGATTATTGCTCAATTGTAGCCTTGTAAAAGCCTAGATCAATGACACAGAAAGTCACACACTGCCAGACAGTTTGAAATTAAGTGTATGGTGATTGATCCAGGTTGATCAGAGATATCTCTTGGTTCTAAATATATGTCTTAATAATTATAATGATTATAACCAATTGTGGTAGTGGGGTATGGTTAGAGCACCGGCTGCAGGAGACAAAGGCGATTCGCAGCCGTAGACCGCTGACCGGAATCAGGTAATCAATGAAGTCAATAAAGCATGTGGTTAATCTGGTTCTGCTCTCTTGCAGTAGGCTGGATCCTGGGAGGAAGTGAGCAAATAGATGACTGGGATGGAAGGAGTTTTTATTTACTTTGAGGACTGTGTGGAGCCTCTTGTTTTTATTTACTTTGAGGACTGTGTGGAGTCTCCCTTTGAGTTTTCATTCAAAATCTGACCCTGCATAGTTTAATATAGTTTGCACAGTCCGCACCCAATAACTAATTGAAGTATTTTACTGTGCTTGACACATACAACAGCCAGAATCTTATCAATGTATTCATTGACATATGTAAACATTTTAACAACGAATCACAATATCTATATATGTATATATTTTTTAAATGCTTGAAATGCTAGTTTTGAACTCAAATCAACACAGCAACAACAGCAACAGCTTTGATTGGGGCAACAGACTGTACATGCTACATGGGGCTTTATGAATAGCTTTTGACACTGATAATGTATGAACATTTTTTAACTTTTTTTGAGACAAAAAATGTCTCTTTAAAGAGAAATGTTTTAGCTCTGTTATAAGTAAGAATAAAGTAATAAGTAAAACCTTTCCATACAGAGACACCTAATCCATCAAACGACTATTTACTTGTACTTCTAATGTATGTACTAGTGCCAAAATGTGTCTACCCTGAAGTTAGTTGCCTAATACTATAAACACAAGTCAGCAACGGTGAAAAATGAAAGAGGTTAACACACTCACTGTACTCATCACTTGCTACCGGCTACTACAGGTTTTGAGGAGGACAATTTCACATCCCTCACCCACCTCAGGACAATTCCAGTCCCCATCACTCCACTGTCACATGTACAGTTTGTGTGAGCATGCCTGGCCAATAAAGCCAATTCTGAGGTTAGGTTTGGGTAATTAAATGTTTGTGTGTGTGTGTGTGTTTGTGCACGTTTGTGTGTGAAGCATGACATGCCACCCACTGAGGCTCAACAAGTCCTAGAGTCCTGTGACACCAAGCGCTCCATTCTCTACATACTTACCTTCTGATGAAGCTGTCTCTGGCATCATCATGCTAATCCTTATTGTTGTCTACGTACTGAGCTAACCATGCATCTTCTTTTATTTTCTGCGCTCATTATCACTATCCTGTTGTTATCATTTGGCCTTGTTCTGAGACTGTCATATATACTTATGTCTGTTGGATTAGATACACGCACAAACCAACACGCACACACATAATGATTAATACATTCCAAGATTACTGACCACATCACTGGTAACTGGTCATTTACAAATTTCAAAGTGAAGTTGAAGTCCAGTCTGTCAGTTCACAACCCGATAGGCCGAAGATGGCAGAAAAACTGCTTTGTAGTGTATTTCCCTAATAAGTGATTCACACTAGAAAGGATAAGGCACCATCATGAAATATGGTACCTGTTTATGGCCCTGGTGGCATTCAGCTGCAGGGGGTGATGTGGAAGTGGCTCAGAAGAGCAGCACCAGATGAGCTGATACGCCAGATAATGATCACTTTCTCTCTCAGTGCTATGGTAGGCAGGACCCAGGAGAACACGCGGCCCTGATGCTGCACACCAGAGGAGCCGCCCTGAGCCAGGCCAGCAAACGCAGTTTTGTTTTGCTTAATTTGTGGTAATTATAGCATAATACATAGCTGGAGAGGAGCTGTGTGGAGTTACCCACTGGTGACAGACTTACTACAGCTCCTCGAAAGAAATGTTTTACAGTCAGTGAGAATGAGGAGGTTGTTTGTACATCTCTGAATAAAGGCTCTCAACCTAGTAACCACCACTGGATTACTGTGGGTGTACCGATAGCCTAGCCATGCTAGAAAGCATGTTGGCAGTTGGCATGTCAGCTGCAGAAGTTCCTCAGTCAGCACGGCAAGTGTTAGGTCATCAAGCTTCTTGTCTATTTCATGAAGATGCCCAGATGATATTTTCACATTTTCACATTTTTCAAATCAACGTTTATTTGTATAGCCCATGTTCACAAATAACAATTTGACTCCAAGGGCTTGCTGTACCACATCTTAAATGGATTAACATCGTTTATGTTTTGGTCAGGGTAGAAGATTAAGACCGACCCAATAATATATATTTTTTTGTTTTAACCAACCTTTAAAAAAATCTGGTGTTGTGTGTTAAAAACAGTGATAGCGGACAGAGCTGCATATGGATGATTTTAAAAGGCATTAGCAAATGTTCTTCTTTATAGAATACTTTTATGTCATCACATTGACATTTAAACATTTTTACTACTCTGTAACACTTTTTGCTTCATCTTAGAACCCATTTTCTACTTTTTGTATATTTAAAGTTCTTCCAATTGGATTTTATTATGCAAATACTTTCTTTGTACTCCTCAGAATGTCACAACACACTATTTCTGTGTAACCTCTCACCCAAATGATGCCTCTACAAATCCAGCTCAAGCATTTGCTTTTCTCATACCCATAATCTTTCTTTTTTCTCAGCCCATTAATCCATGGTTCAAACCAAGCTGTGATTTCTCTTTGTCTCCCGTACGCTTCGATCGATCTGACATGGCCTGGCCTCCAGCCACATAATGGCCATCAAGATGCACAAAAACCCAGTACAAACTGACTGGCTTAAACAATACAAGCAACAATACCATCACATAAGGACAATACATGCCCGGACAGATTTCACTGAACAATGGTGTGTGTGTGGGTGGGTGGGTGGGTGTGTGTGTGTGTGTGGTAGGGGGGGGGTGCGTGGGTGTGGATGTGGGTTTATGTGTGTGTGTTACCAGTATGCCCAGCGGGTTGCACAGGCACCCTCCCTCATCAGTACTTTGCTTGCCAAATTCTGTATTGTCTAACCACATCACATCTCCTGATCACTCTGACAACCACACACGCACACACGCACGCACACACAGACACACACACCACACATACACAAACACACACACACAAACATTGAGCATTTTCAGAAAATAGACCGTAGACTCTGTGATAAATAAGGCTGAAATCTGAAATCCCTCATCAACAGGTTGACCAATCACTTTTGTGCTCATTGAGACCAGTTCCTTTGTGTGGATAAAGAATATAAAGAAACAAGAGCACCTTACTCACATTTTGGAAGAAGAAACGCTTACTGGGTCCACAAAATCTTTAGAAATGTAATTGACTACCTGGATGTCAAGCCTTATCTTAGGGGCTTCTATAAAATCAGTCCACATAGGGTAACACAGGGTAAGTGAGAACCAAGTTAATTTTTATTGATTAAACACTGTTCAATGTCAAACAAATGAGAGAGGGGGCGGATTAAGGAGCCTCTTATGTAGGCCCAACCCACACCTCCACACAGGTGCCATGAAAATCAGGGAGACCTAGAAAAACACAACGTATAAGACAAACGGATGTTACAACATGACAAACTGGACTGACTCTGGATTTGTGCATCAGGGGCCGGAAAAAACATTTCCTTTCACCAATCAGGAGGTGCCACATCATAAACCTGAGCACCTTCCACCTATAGTTTAAACCAAGAGGAATGTATGGGCCTCTATGTAATGAGCTGTGAAGCAACACACGTGGCTTTTCGGCTCTTTGGACCCGGGGAGACCTATATCAACCTTTTATTGTATGCCTATGTATATTTCTTAAACTTAATTTCTTAGTAAGTCTTCTGTTCTCTGCCTGGAAAAAGAAAGGAACGTGATGACAAAACACGTATTTAAATTTGAAATAGCTTACCATACACACTACGTACAATATACTGTACATGACCCATAAGACTAACACAGGTTAAATTAACTGTCTAATGAACTTAACAATTGCCATACAAAAGCTCACAATCTACCCCTCCCCCTCTCTTCCCTGTCCATTCCATTCAGCCTAACAAGGTAATAAGAAGCTGCTGGCATCCTTTGGCCACATCCCATTGTTTGCACTCCACGAACAGCACCTCTACAGAAGTCTGACTCGAAGAAAAAGCGATTAAAACAGTTTAGCAAAATAAAAGCACCACACCCCAGGATTTCAAATATACCACTTGATCAAATCTGTCAGAGGCTTTTTCTGGCCAGTTCTCATATGGGTGTTGTTCCATTCTATCTATTGCACATTTGGCAGTCCAAGGGGAGGGATGCCTCCTTTGTTGGTTTCACTTTTTTTTAGAGTATAGCTCAGGACTAGTGTCAGGGTTAACAAAAAAGGTTTATTACAAAAAGCATAGTGTTATCAATGGCCTTGTTCTAAGACTATGATATATACTTATTCTGCATTTTTCCACTGAAATTCAGTTCCAATTGTTTACTTTTAAGTTGAGCTCAGATGAAGCACTATATGTCCTTGAACTGTAAGAGAGCATAACCAGTCAGAACTGGCTTGTTCAACATGAACAAATGAAACTTCTCTTTCTTGTCAGTTAGATTAGATACATGTCTGGTATAACTGGCTTTGTTCTGAGACTATCATGTATTCTCAATCTGCATCTTTTCACTGAATGCCAGTTCCTGTTGTAATCCTTTTTCTCTGAGCTCAGATGACGCACTGTATGATGTAAGAACTATGAAATAGCATAACCATTCAGAACTGGCTTGTACAACATGAGCAGATGAAACCACTCTATCATATCAGTTAGGTCTTTTGGATTAGATACACATACAAATCAATACACACACACGCACACACATAATGATTAATACATTATTACAAGATTACTGACCACGTCACTGGTAACTGGCCAATTACTACGGGCTCGCGTGAAAGTCCAACCTCTGTACAGTGCAGGCCTAGCCCAAAGAAGATAAAAGTGAACCATTCCGGGACATCTGGGCACAATCTGACCAGATCCTGCAAGAACTTTGTCACTCTGAGCCCACGGCTGCCTCTGAACTAAGCGCTGTTACTTTACATTTGACCATAATAAATCCTGCTTCTGTGAACTGAAGATTTCTCCGGTTTGTTCTTGGGCTTCCAACAAAAGACCGGGCTATTCTAACAATTCTAACAATAGAATAAAGGGTTCGGTCGATGTCTCTCCGGCCCTGAGCCAGGCAGCCGGAGCACCCCGTAGCGGGGACCGAAGAGCCCCGAGCCAGCACTCGGAACCGAAGAGCCACGTATGTTGCGTCACATACATGGGGTGTGTCTATCCGGCTCGTGGCGCACAGTTCAGCGGTCTATCATGAGTTTGCAGTTTATCAGTTACATTTACACTCCTTTGAATTACAGGCTATATGCATGTCTTTGTTTTTAAACTAATGTGGTGTCTTATATGTATTTGGCTCTACACCAAGGTTGGGGATAGAGCAATTACCTGTGTACCATTTGTATCTGTGTGGTTACATGGTTGCCTAAGTCTAAAATCTAACTTACACAGCGGCATAAACATTTCTTTATGAGCTTGCAAATAATAAGCTAAACATTCCTGAGAACTAAAACAACAGAACAATGATACATTAGAATTGCGCACATCCTCCCACACAAACATGCACATGCACAAACACACAAGTCGGGTTCTCTGCATTTAACCCATCTGTGGCACATACTAGGCCAAAGAGCAGTAGACAGCTGAGAGCATCCAGGGAGAAGATGGGGTAAGTACATCCGACCAGGGGGAGACCACCTCGACTGGGCCTCGAGCCAGCAACCCTCTGGTCCTGTGCATGTCTCCCTCACCACTAGGCCACCAGGAAAATGATCAAGCCTCCGTCAATACTCAGGTGAACCATCTTGGTGAACTGCTTCGTCGGATTGATTCTCTGGAATCCTAATGTCCATTCCCCAGAAATTCACTCGCATTGTGTGGGTGTGTTTTCGCCTGCGGTTTTACCCGTGTTTAGCTGGAGATGGTTCCGTTGGCACCAGTCTACAAAGTCCCCCATTAGTTCTATGTACTCCCGTTCGTCCTCATCTGCAATGAGGCCAGCCAGTGCTGAGTCCTCAGAGAACTTCTGGAGGTGACAGGAGGGTGTGTTGTGTCGGATGTCTACAGTGTACAGCATGAACAGAAATGGTGCCAGGAACGAAATGGTGCCAGGTGCTCCTGTGCTGCAGACAAGTGTGTCTGATACACGATAGATGAGGGCGTCATCCACTCTGATGCCAGATTGATAGGCAAACTGCAGAGGGTCCAACGCTGGTCTCACCAGAGGGCGGAGGTGAACCAGGACAAGCTGCTCCAGGGTCTTCATCAGGTGCGATGTTGCGATATAGTTGCTGAGTTCTTTGGGGTGCGTTGTTTTTGGCACCAGTACCACACAAGATGTCTTCCCACCTTCCCCAGTCTCAAATTGGGGTTGAAGACATACTTAACAATTCCACAGAGCTGGTCTGCACAGGATTTGAGAAGCCTGGAGCTGATGCCGTCAGGACCCGTTGCCTTCTTTGCCTTTGTCTTCTTGAGCTAATTTCTCACTTCATTAGTAGTGAGGGCCAGAATGGAGCAGGGGTTGTGTGAGTCAGAGGGTGGGGGTGGGTGAGTTGAGTGGAACCGGTGCAGAGTATAAGACTACACCATTGAATTCAGGACTTTTGCAGAAGATAGTGGCTGGTATCCTCCAGCGCTGCTTGATGCCTTTTTGACTGGTCTTTCGGACCCCATTTAAGCTTAGCTAATACCTTTGGACCTCCCAGAAGATTTGGATTTTGTCAGTGCATTGGCAATTGGAACAGATAATAGACTGAGTGAAAGGCAAAAAGGAAGGAATAAGAACTTGTCACGGCTTCCCCGACACCAAGGGGACACAACAAGCAATCGTCCGACCTTGAGACCCCCTCCTAATAATCCCCTTGAAAGAACCCCCTCTGAGTAGCCCATGCAATTGGTTCGTACCAAGCTGACTCCTGAGAAACGACTTTGGCGAATACCGGATGGCAGGTGTTTCTGATATAGGGAGCAGGGACACCTCTTTACTAGATGAAGACCAAAAACCTTATTCCAACTGCATGCACAGAAATGACTAAGAGTGAGGTTATCCAAGTTCAGGACAAAGATTTCCCAGACAAGTCCAAGGTGCCCTCCTGCTATTGGAATTTGAAGGACATTTTTAGTAAAGCCTGAGACCCCACCAGTGGCTACAAAAAGAAGGTTATCCCCTGCCTGCAACAGATAGAGAAAGACAAGGTTATAGATAGACAACAGTATTTAAGCCTTTACCCAGGGGACACCATTCCATGCATCTATGGACTTCCCAAGATTCACAAGGAAGGAGCCCAACTCTGTTACCTACCTCTGATCACAACATATTTCCAGTCTAACGAATACTTTTACAGACAAAAACATAGATGTGCCAGGGGCTCACCAGTTTCCCCTATCGTAGCAAACCTCTACATGGAAGAGGTGGAAAGCAGTGCCCTGTCCTCCCACCCACTGGTTCAGGTATGTGGACGACACCTGGGTCACAATCAAGACCCAGGAAGTTGAAACTTTCTCAGCGCACATCAACAATGTGGACAACAACATCAAGTTCAACCATGAAGATGTGAGCGGAAACAGCTTGGCCTTCTTGGACTGTGCAGTACACATCCAAGAAGACAGAAGCCTCAACATCAGAGTCTACAGGAAACCCACACACACAGACCAATATCTACGTTTTGATTCCCACCGCCCTCTGGAACAAAAACTGGGAGTCATAAGGACTCTAAATCACAGAGCCACAACAATACCAACAAACACTAAAGGTAAACAGAAGGAACTGAACCATGTCAAGGCAGCCCTCAACACCTGTGGCTACCCGAACTGAGCTTTCGTAAAAACTACCAGGCAAAAGAGAGCTAACAAAGAAGAAAACAGCAGCAAACAGAAAAACATGGTTATTCCGTATATTGCTAGAGTCTCCGCAAAAATCCTTCGAATCTTCAACAAACACGACATCCCGGTTTACTTCAAACCCACCAACACTCTGAGGCAGAAGCTGGTCCACCCAAAGGACAAGCTTCCCAGACACAAACAGAGCAATGAGGTTTATGCAGTCCAATGCACTGATGACGGTACTGATTTATACATAGGAGAAACAAAACAACCATTACACAGACGCATGTCACAACACCGAAGGACAGTGGACACTCATTTGAGGATGAAAACGTTCACATTCTGGCCAGAGAAGATGGTTCAAAAGAGGAGTAAAAGAAGCCATCTTTGCTAGAACAGAGAAGCTATCCCTTAACAGAGGTGGAGGCTTAAGACAGCGTCTTTCAGCCACTTGCTGACTACAATGCTGTCCTTCACTCTCTCCCAAATAAGGTAAACAAGAACAACTCAAAGAAAATATCAAGTGAAACTAACGACCCTCATTTACACCTAGACTCAGGCGAAACCCATAACCTGAATCTGGGCCAGATGGCCAAAGATCTGCAAGTTTAACACAATGGTCCTCTAATTAGGTACTCATCCTCTGATTAGCTATTCATCTCGCAGAGGATAAATACCTGAACTTTTCCAGCAACTAGTTAGAAATGAAGAAACCTCTCAGATGAGAGGTGAAATGTCATCAAGAAATCTTCAACCAGTCCATTTGCCCACTTTGAATCGCACTTGATATTATCATGACCTGGATGACTTCACAGACACTGTGCTATATACTTAATACCTGGCTCCCCGAGGGTCGCCTCTACTCCCTTGCAGCACCCAAAAGGGATGCCATCACCAACACTGCATCGAGTCCTCCTTACAGAACAGCCTTATTCGCCTTTTTTCATCACCTGCAGGAGCTGGCTTTTTTTTGTCTGCAAGAAGGATGGATACCTTTGGCCCTGCAAAGGCCCTTTTAAGGATCTCCGCTTCCATGAAGAGGGTGGCTGACCAGTGCCGCCGTCCAGCTCCAGTCTACCAGCCTGGGCAGCGAGTGTGTTTGTCAACTAAGGGTTTATCTCTCCATGTCACCTCAAGGAAATTACCCCCCAGGTTTGTTGGTCCATTTCCTATAGTGAAAGTTGTGAACCCTGTATCTGTGCGTCTGCGACTCCCCAGGTCACTGTGGGTCCATCCAACATTCCACATCGGGAAAATAAAGCCTGTCAATGAGATTGATTTGGTTCCCGCAGCCAGTACGTGGCACGCAGTTTCTTGTTGACTAGAAGGCTACGGTCCAGAGGAAAGGATGTGGATCTCTTCTTGCTTCATTGTGGATCAGGGGTTGATCAGGGACCTCTACAGGCAACATCCTCATTTGCCTGGGCCATCAGGAGATATCCTTAGGGGGGAAAAGGGGGGGGGGGTATGTTGTTTTGTCTAGTCTTTTATCTTTGGTATTGTCACTTCCAGTTTTTATTTTGAAAGTAACTCTCCCCTCCTTTACCAGATCCCATACTTCCTGCCTTTGTTTTTTTCCCACCTGTGAGATTGCTTTGCCCCACCCTGATAGTTTTCACCTGTGCCATCACCCCTAATCTTTAAATAGCCCTCTTTTGTTCCTTGCCAGTTCATCATGTGTCCATGCCTTGAAAACCAGAAAGCTCTTTTTCCTTATGACCATGTTAAATACTTATATTTTTCCACTGCAGAAAGTGCATTTTGATTTTGTAAAAATATTTTCTGAATTGAATTTGAATTAATTAATAGCTGGATAAAAAAAACATGCGTGTGCCATCAGGCTTTTTGCATGGCGCCCTATTTATGTCTTTAGAGATGGGATGGTTCATAAATGTAACTATAATCTCAATATTTGATTTGCCTTTTGGCCTGGAGGCAGCACACCTTTCAAGACCTTTATGTTCGCAGGTGTAGTAAGCTGGGAGAGTTCACTGTGGGAGAGGAAGAACCCTCCTATTTTCTTAAGTCAGGGAACAGATCTGATTGCTGTCATAATGTCACACATAGCAGGGTTGTGTCCTTCATGTCTGTCATGAAGAGACCAACAGCTGACCTTTTACACAATACAGAACAATTACCTCCAGGTGCACATACATTAATTGTCTGTAATAAAAATGTCTAATTATATTTTATAATATAGTGATAGTAGATACACTTTTTAACCTTTCATTGACTAATAACAGTGTTATTATATACTGAACTAGATTGAATCACACACTTGTTTAGAGAAACCAGGTTTCTGCTCTCTGTCCGTCACATGTGCATCCTAAGGTTGAGATATGCTGCAGTTTGAAAATAAAGTAATCGTGTGAAGTTATACTATATGCTAAAATTACATAATCATGATAGAGAGGATGTCTGATCAGATGCCGAAGCAGCAGAGTGGTTAACAGAGCAGAGTCCAGACAGTTAAAATAATTCAAGAAAAATATGCTATGGAAACCTACATGTTGTCATATAGGGAGCTGAATTACCATGTTCCACATAGCAACATGTATGTAACTCCATCTGTACTGAACAAAGACAAAAAAAGGTTGGATGCACAATAACAAGAGGTTTATTATGTCTATGTAATCATTATAGCACTGTAAAGGTAACGTTTAATACACAATAATTTGTATACTCCACAATTGTAAAAAACAACAGAGGTAATGCATATCCTGATGCAAAGTGTTTGGTTCATGTGCGGTCCACCTTCATTTCCTGAAGAGTGTATATCTGTATATTGTGAGGCCCCAGAACTGTGATCATTAATGTATTTACTACATGTCTGTCTTCAATATATGCTTAAAATGACTTTAGCCTGTGGTCTCCTATGTAGTTCCTCTTGGAAATAATTGCAGTCAATTTAGTCACATTTTTACTCATTAAGTCAAGTTATCAGTAGTGATACTGAAATGTGTAAATCAACACTCGCAGAAGCCAAATCTCCATATGGATTTACAAGGAGTTAACTCACTGCCGACACTGAAGATACCACGTTCAAGTCACGCTGCAATCTATCTAAATGAGGAGGTGGACTAGTGGTATAGGAGACACACTACAACACGTAATACACCCCCATGCCACAGATGGGATAAGTGCAGAGAGTAAATTTCCCCCAGCTTGAGTGCGGTGTGCTGCATGTGCATGTGTGTGTGGGGGGGACTAATAAAGCTGCTTCTAAAACTCTGTTTGGGCCTCATAGGTGTTCTCATTTGGCAGGTGCAGCAACATTTTCTGGGAAAACGAACAGCGGTGAGGGAGGAGAGGAAATATTAGAAGAATTTGGTTAGAAGAGGTGTAGATAAAGAAGGTGACAAAGGTGTAGGAACACAGAGGCACAGGTTCCAAGCAGCTGGTGTAATTACAGAGCGGCAGGCACACAGAGAGAAGAAAGGGAGAGGAAAAACAAAAAGTTGGAGAAGTAGTGGTGTGGATCTCCTCCTCTGCCCTGCCTCTGTTCAGTCCTCAGCAGCTGTCTGCCAGCTGGACAACCATGCAGAGAACTTCTACTTCACCTGCACTTGTTGGCTTTGTCCCATCATCTTATTTTAACATTGGCAGCCACATTCTTCAACACTTTCCCAGTATTGTTTTTTGTGAATTCTATTACAGTCTATTACATCTTGTGAGGCCTTTCTTTTTTCACATCGATGAGAAAAAATGTATGCTGCAATGCTAACATGCTACGTGAATGAAAAGTGTCAGAAAAGAGTTCAACGGATAGTGAATAAGCGACAGAGCCGCTAGCAGCAATCACAGCTGTGCTCAATTGGGTGCAAACAAGTGTATGAACAGTGATTATTAATTCAAACTCAAGAGAAGTGGAAGGGAGCGCTACAAATCACCACATCTTTGAACCAGAAATGACACTATATGCTTACAGGATTTACTGAGGCTTAAGGGCAGAGGATGTCGCAACCTGTAGCGATTGTTAGGCCTTATGAAGAAATGTGTGATAGATGAATATGAGTTATTTGATTTGATCTATGACCTACATCTTTCCAGATGATAATAGTGTGTTGCCACACATCAGAGGAAACTCTACTGTAGCGCGATTGTCTTGGTACACCAGTAGATGTCAACGTAGTACCACGAACATCGGAGACGAATCTGTGTGTTTATATTTAAATAGCATACTGTCTGGAGGCAGTTGTGGCTCGTTGGTCTAGGGGTATGATTCTCGCTTTGGGTGCGAGAGGTCCCGGGTTCAAATCCCGGACGAGCCCGTTTTATTTCCCGAGGGTAGCTTTGTTTTCAGACGCAGTATCACTTGTACAATCGACACCATGTTGCTGCTCTCAACTCCATTCATCATGCCATTATACTGTAAACTGTCTGTGATTATTGTATGCTATATTTACTTATTCACATCGTATTTAAGGAGGCACAAGTGCAGCTGACGGGTCTTTAGCTGTAAATGCTGTTACCATAGAGTAGTAGTGTAAAATGTACCACTACTGCTACTACAGTATATGTCTCTCTAATGTGACTGTAGCCCAAGTTATAACTATTACTTTCTGCTTTAGAAAGCCCCAAATCCATTCTTCATATATACAG
Source organism: Colistium nudipinnis (assembly GCA_016785305.1). Lineage (NCBI taxonomy): Eukaryota > Metazoa > Chordata > Actinopteri > Pleuronectiformes > Rhombosoleidae > Colistium > Colistium nudipinnis. Next base: position 321,144 of record JAFBJU010000906.1, on the reverse strand, counting down.
ACACAACATTCCTTAAAATAGAACCTTTATTATATAAAAATGCTTTTGATACAAACATTGTCACAAGTGTAATTACACAAAGCATTTTTAGCTGAGACAACAAATACATGGTTTTCGGAGTTTCATTGACACAGTGGTTTGGGTTGGGGCCAACAGCCCTGAGTAAAAATTAGCTGTGCTGCTCAGAGCTCCCAATGACACAAACAGACACTACTTCAGCTCTGTTGGTAAATCCACCAGCAGCAAATCAAAAGACAGCAGCTGTGATGCCACTGTTACTCAACAGGTGACAGCGACAAGTGCCAAAGGTTCCCCACTTCCCAAAGTGCTGGTAGAGTTTTCTGTCACAATGGCCAGCACCGTCTGTCCTGGCAGAGTCAGGCAAATGAATGTGTACACTCACATCCACTTGGTGCTTGAAGAACGGGAACAAGAGGCAAACTGTTTGTTGAATAGTGCATTCAACAAACAGTTTGCCTCTTGTATTTATGTGTGGCTGGAAGAGGTTCTACAGATACGCATCATTTAAGTATCTAAAACAAGACGTTCTGTTGCTCTTTAAAATCAAAAGTGTTCATTCCCTTAGAGCACCATGTTGCCTCTATGTCATGGATTAGATTATGAGCATTTGTAGAACCCTTGGAGTAATGAGGAAATGTCACATAGACTTGTCGACTCTGTGAGTCAAACCGCTCACTCACTTCTGTGGTGTTGAGTTTTTGTTTCGCGAGATATCATTCAAACTCCTCAGGAGGACGAGCCAGTAAGGTCCGCTATACATGAGGCGAGCAAATGGACATCTGTAGGCTTCTGCTGTCTAATAGAAGCTAGGCAAGGTGAGAAAGGACACAAGTGACGAGGTGTGAAATCAGACAGGGTTTTAACTTCTTGTCTTGTCCAATTCATCATGTTTAGACAATGAAAAGTCACATTTCGGACTTATCTGAAGCAAACCGCAAGTGCTTTCTCAAGTAATATGTCTCAGCTGGAAATCGTTCAAACTTTGACTTTTCTATTTCCAAAATGACTCCTTCAAACCAAACACGGTGACTAACACATAAACATACATAATGAGCTACACGCAAACAGAAATACAAATAAGAGAAGTCGCTATAAGAATAATTTGTTATTAACTGTAAAATAGCTTCATTATCTACTGTCAGTATGAGTGGTATTTTCAGGCTTTTTGTGTAATTATACATATTAACTCATACAGTATGTACACAATAGCAGCAAACATACTTTTGGTAAACGGGATGATGAGAGGAAAGAGAGGGAAATGGAATAGGTTCAGATTCACAATGAAAAGCATCCACATGTCACAGCTCACTCATTGACTTCATTACAGATATGTACAATAGCTTTACATATTGATATTCATTTGGTATTTTGTTGTCACGTGGTCATTTCATGGGATAAAGAAGGGACTGATGGCAGATTCAATTTGTTGGTGTAAAGTGGAAGTAAGTGCTTCCACTTTAAAAGCCCCTCTGTCAACTACAGATAATTCCCAGTTTGAAATGATGAGGCACACAATAAAAAAATAATGTTCAAAATATTTCACACTTTGATTCACTCGTTCATTCATTAGTCGTCAAATTCATTCAGTCATCATCTTTGAATTGATCTAATTTCCTACAATAGGCAAAATAGTCTTATAAGTTCACACACACATAGCTGTGCAACCATTCATCCATCACCCAAGCACGCACTCATCACTCATCCATCTGTCCTTTGTTTTCTGTGGCACGTTGGATCAGCCAGCATGAATAAAATAGCAAAATAATTCCTCTCTGATCTATTTTTGTTCATATTATTTTAAACAATATATACAGTCCTGCTGCTAGTCTGCCAACAAGACGCTGTGAGGAAGGGGAAGACAAATGGCAGAAGGGTGGGGGGCGGGTCCTCCATGCCCTGGCTTCATTTTTAATGAAAAACTTGTGGCACTGGACTTGTGGTTTTCACACAACACCATTGTATACTGGTGACTCTTAGTCATTTTTTCTTTTCTGGTGGAATGAACATTGAAGTGGGAGCTACTGGCTGTACTCACTGATCATGTAAGGGCCTCAAACTTGCAACCTGTCCTGTGAGTGACTCAAATCAAATTGATCAGATGATGGTCACCCTAAGAGCTCCAGGATGACTGGAATGATGATATGACCAATGTGGGGCATAGGAACCTTAGAAAAGGCACATAAGCCTAAGCAGCTGGTATAAAGCAGCATGTGTGAGCCGCTCAGGGCTGAAGTTGGCACATGAGTTCTCTCCCTGGTAGAGTGGACCAGAGAGGGCCCGATCTGGGTGAGGCAATTTGTCCTTTACTTTCCTTCCTCACAGGGCTCTCGGGCTGTTGGAGGGTCACGATGAGTCAGTGCAGGGTGAGGGAGGAGGGGGACACAGGTGGAAGTAGGAACGCTCAGTGGAAGGGGACGGGGGGCAACTCTCCTCAGCCGACAGGTACTGTGAACGGGGAGTGGGGGGCGGAGGGTAAGGGTCAGAGTCCGAATTAAGGTCCATGTAGTACTTGTTATGTTTGCCGTGGGTGCCGTGGCCTGCAGCTTTCCAGCGGCCTGTCGACGAAGCCAGCCCCGCTGGTAGGTGGTGGGGCGTGTAGTCGCTGTCGCAGACGTCAGTGCTACAGGGCGTAGTTGGTGGGGCGGCGCCTCGGACTGGGTGATAGGGTCTGTTTGGGAGGGGGGCACAGAGTTAGTTTCATTCAGGTTCATTCTAAACCTGACAACATTAAAAAGACGAGCAGTCTATTACATGTCATCTTAAATCTGAACTTGAATTCACACTAATAAAGCTACTGTGAAACTGTAACTGAGATACTGTGACATTGTATCTCCTCAACAACAGCGACAGCTGTACTTAGTGTAGACACTTGAAAATGATTTCAGTATATAGGTTTAAGGAAGGTGCTGTGTATCAATGCACCAGCTCGTGGTTTAATGTGCTCTGCAAGGGAATTAAATAAACAAGTAGGAACTGCTCTGAAAATTGTCATTGTCATTGTCATTTGTATGCCACTGATCCACTCGGACATAGTCCTTCATCACAATGAATACACAACTCTGCAGTTTCCTCGATCCCATATACAAAGTCAGTTGGATGGATAGATGACTGGTGCTGAGTAATCCAGAACAGATTAACTACCTCCGGATTGAATGCTTGTTTCTTGAACCTAAACTAATCTGCTGATTACTGAGCATTTTTGTAACAAGGAGATGGAAAAATGTGGAGTCAACATTTAATGGTCCAAAAGACACAGTGTGACGGAGTGTTACCTGTACGATCTGGTAGTGGATGGACTGTTGGAGGAGTAGAAAATCTCTGCGTTGTAGAGAGAGCGGTCAGTAGCCGGGGACGGAGGAGGGTTCAGGATCTGCAAAAAATGATTGTGTGTTATTTTAAAGTGCAAAAAAAAAAACAATGGCAGACAGCATATGAGTGTGTGCCTGTGTGCCTTTGTGCGGACCTGAGGATAAAAGGCTCCCTTGGTAGATGATGAGCTGCTGGATGAGGCTCCTGTCACATGGTTCCTGTCATAGAGGGGAGCCCCGCTGCTGCTGCTTCCCATCAGGCTGACAGAGCTCATCATGGACTTCCCACAGGAAATCCCTGCACACAGCAATTCATGTTTACCAACACATTAACATGTGGGTGATGTAGAGTGTAGAGCACCACTGCTGCACTGTGTCTGAACTTACCTTGGAAGGTGCCATGCTGGGAGCTGCTGGGGGTGATGAAGTTGAGAGGTACATGGGGGGTTCCGCTGATGTACTCATGAGGAAAACTTCCACTGGGGCCCTTGTAGCGGCGACACACCACACGCTGGCACACAAAATAAGCTCCCCCAATCACAAAAACCAGCAGGATGATGGCAATGACCGGACCTATGGTGTTGGGCCCCGTGCTGGGGATGCCACTGGAGGGAGGTGCAAACTCTGTACATAGAAAAGAAAGCCGCAGGGTCTTGCACAAGTTGACACAGTACACACGGGTCACAATATACTGTATGGTGTGTGGGAATTTCAGTGTTTTACCACAGGCAAGTTCATCTGATCCGTCAGGACAGTCAGAGTAGTTGTCACACTGTTGCTTCTTAGTGATACATTGGTTGTCACCACAGCGGAACTGGTTAGGAGGGCAGATAGCTGGAGCAGACAAAGAAAGACACACAAACATAGATATCCTTGTACAACAAAACATATTGAAATACGTAACCGGCAAGTATATATTTGACCAGTTGTTTTGCTGATAATTATGCGCTCATAAACTTGTGTTTATCTTCAACAGTCTGAATACTTATTTAACCACTGGTATCATGGATAACTTTGTTGACCAATTAGAATAGTACCGTGTACAAAGTAGTAACTTTCAGGGCGAAGGGCACACACTTCAGTGTATTAGCTGTTTGTATAATATCGGTCTACAAATGCGAAAAGCATAGATTTACACAGCTTTTTTTCTCAGCTGAGGCTGAGGGGAGGGGGCGGCTCAGTAGGACAACATTTTCCATTTGCTATCTTTCTTTCCAAAACTGCATTACATAAGACCGTATGTGTATGGTAGAACCGTGACATCTTCCTGTCAGCTGAGCTCATATGCACGGTCTCAAGTGTCAGATAACTCACTTTCACAGTCCTGTTCATCAGAGTTATCCGTACAGTCCGGTTCACCATTGCAGCGCATTTGAGCATCAATGCAGCCTCCTTTATCACACTGGAACTGCAGTGAGGAGCAGACGGGACAGTTCTCCTCGTCACTGCCGTCTTCGCATTCAGAGAAGCCGTCACAGCGCCAGGCCATAGGAATACAGTCGATCTCCCCCGTGGAGCAGGTGAACTGCTCCGTGGAGCAGGTGGGAGGCTCTGCGTGAGAAAGGAGGTAATATTAGTTAACAGTGTGGTGTGAATATGACAAGGAAATAATATTTAATGTAGATGGAAGGGTTGTGACAACATAGTATCTGCATGATCTGATGTGTCCAAGTGGGACGAAATAACAACAGTCCATTGACATTTTAGTGTCATTACAGAAAAATTCAGACAATCAATGTCCGTTATTCCCTTCTGCTTGTGTTTTGTGAGAAAAACAACCGTCTAAACACTGGAGAGCTACATGATTTCACACATCCGTGTAATCAATCCAGATTAATTACTGGCGGCAGATTTGTCAGACTGCACCGTGATCCTCATTATAATTTTGCGTTTCATTGTTCACCTCCACAGCGCAGCAGGTCCTGCAGTAACACCAGGTGCATTGGACAGGAGCAGCGAGGAGTACCGTCGCCCTTGGCAATGCAGATATGAGAACAGCCCCCATTGTCACGGGAACAAGGGTGGGAAGCTATGGAGAAGAAATGGTCATTCATTTAAAAAAAGCACAAAGCCCAACTATTTAACGAAGACAGCCTGCTGCAGTAAGCTATACAGCACATGTTTGGGCAAGGGTCCATACCAAACTCCTGTGGGTCCATTTCTTCCACTGCATGGATGGAGGTCAGGTATGATATCCGTCCTTGTATTCGCGTACGTCCGTCTCCAGTCAGTTTGTCCACCCGCTCTATCATTTGCTGCTGTCGGTCAATCCAGTACAAATGGTCTCCCAGGACTGTCAGTCCCATTGGCTGGAGAATGTTGGAATCCTGGAGGACGATGCGATTGGCTCCTGGAGGCAACGGAAAGATGTCATGCAAATAAGAAATTTCGAATCAATACTGGATTTCTGAAACTGACGATATAGCTATTCAGCCACTGTTCATTTTTCCGAAATGACTGATAACTATATGATACTAATTTTGATGAAGATTAATTGAATTTACTTGTTCAGGATTGACTCATCATAAACATTGTTGTATGGTGTACAACCTCTTTGATAAAGACAATAAGCTTGAGTCTGCAGTCTGTGACCTGCATGAGAATGTGAACAATTTCTGTACAGCGTTGGCTCGACTCATCTGACCAAATGAAGGCAAACCTTGTTCACTATCTGTATGTGGTCTTTGGTCTAACTTAAACAACTAATATATGTGTGTGTGTATGTGTGTTGTTTGTGTGGGTGAAATGGCTTCAGTAAATGTCAGCAGTCTGGTCTTTCTCAATCATACCATACACTCCGTTTTTTTAAATGCATATTGCCTTCAGTATCAATAAATATGACTTGTGATTGTGTATATGTGTGTGCAACTTTTACTGAATGTGCAGGATTATGTGAACAGAGGGTTAATAACATATAGCCTCATCCTTATGTATCTAAAAATGAAATAAACGGCATGAGTGAAAGGATCTTACTTATTTTTACCATGGTTAGTGACACTCGCCTCACTTTTCACAGTGAATCCAGTACATATATATCAGCTTCATCATTCAACATCAATTCAGAGAAAATTCTTCTGCCTGCTTCATAATATTTGACATGACTGAAAAATGCGTATTAGCTCAAAGGAATTTCTGGATATCCCTTTATTTACACACATGCACATCTGAGGTAATGATTATAAATAATAATTTGCATACCTGTTAGGTCACTGCTCTCGATGCGTTTCAGGTCGGCATCAACCCAGAACAGTTTTCCAAGTTTATTGTCCAGAGCCAAAGCGACGGGTCTTATCAGACCAGTGGTGAACAGAGATTCTCTCTCTGTCCCGTCCAGACTGGCTCCTTCAATCTTGGCTGAGCGGTCCTGCACTGTGGTGAAATACATGTACCTGCAGGGAGACATAAGGATTATATACTGCAGGACACTGCATTTGTTTATTTTCGCAGTGTCCTACGGATACCACTGTAATTAAGGCACCGTAAAGTAAGTTTTATAGCTCTTATGACCTTATACATCCAACTCAAATCTGTTCAACATTCTTTTGTTCTGTGTTGCCATCCAAATAAAACTGAGCTCACCCTTTCTCAGCGCTGACGACAATCGCCCGGGGCTTGTCGGTGTCGTCCTTCAGCACCACACCCACGTTGTGTCCATCCATCCTCTGGATATTTATGGTGTTGGTTGTCTCGCAGGTCCAATAAATGTGGCGGCTGTAGGGATCCAGGCTGAGATCGTGTAGTTGGTTGTCTACTGGCTGAACGGGGCTGCTCACTATCATGGACTGGGGACACACACAGCATGGTCAAAGAGCTAGTGGACTAGTATCAGTGAAAGTGCATGAATCAGTAACAGCCATGCTGCCAGATGCAGTTTAACCTCAGCCAGGGGAGGGAAGCACAGGGCACACAGCATTAATTAAAAATTGTTAAATTGAAATTTGGATAGTTTGCTCTAGTGTGTGTGTCTGGAACTATTGTGGTAGTACATTGGCATGTGTAATAGAATATTTTGTCTTTTAAAGCACCCCCCACTCAACATAAAGAAGAGCAGGCAGACCCAATGCAGTAAAAGTCAATGGTTTCTTTTTTGGTCAATTGTGTGTTCCTATTAGTAACACTTGAGATGCTGGTCCTGAATTGGGATTAAAATTTGGACAGATCTATATTAAGGGTTTAAGGCCAGAGAATGTTGCATATTGTTTAGCCCTAGGAGTCCCGATGTCGTGATGTTTTAACATGGGTTATACACATAACATATACAAATGTAATATACTAATACAATTTGATTGGATCCACTAGCTGTGCAGTTGTTGTTAGTGGTCCATATGCAACGGTAAACAATAAATAAACAATGTCTTCATATAGCACCTTTCTCATCTTAGCAACCACTCAAATGTTTGACATTACATTTGACATTCACTTATTCATACACAACAGCACCCCAGATTTAGCTTTTACTTCATTTCATACACTGGCAGTAGAGCAATCAGGGGAAATCTGGGATTCAGTATCTTGCCCAAGGAGACTCTGAGATGCAAACTCCTCCTGAGCCACAGCAGCCATAACACTAATAGTGTCTATCAGGGAGATTTTTTACCATGGCTCCATCATCTCTGGCCCTGCGTATGTTCTGTCGTCCATCCAACCAATAGACAAGCCGGTCCAGCGGGTCGTAGCTGACGCCTCGGACGTTCCTCAAGACGTGGATAGGTAGGATGATGTCAGGACTCTGCTCACCCAAAACCATCCTGCTGATACTGGCCTTTTGACTGAAGAGCAGGAAACTAGAGGGAGCTGAAGGCGTAGCGGTATAGAGAGGGATGGAAAAGGGAAGGAAGAGAAGGAGTGAGCACCAAGTTATTTCTGGCAAAAGAAAAGGCTCAAGATGCCTAAGTCCATATTGTGAAATACAGAGACAAACACAAAGGGTCAAAATCCAGAATGTTAAACTAAAACACACTGAAAGTACACATTATCAGAACAGTATTCAGGATTTGTCCACATTGTGTGTGTTCACACACATTAATTTCAGTGCAGCTAACGCAGAGTCATTTACACAAAACCAGTCTCACTGCACTGTTGACGTTAAATGAAAGATGCAAAAGCACCTAAACTTCTAAAGCCATTTGCATTTAGTCTGGGACATTGGTGTTTTCTTATCAGTCATGACTCTACCCAGCACTGAACGAGAAGTGTTGTTCACACTTGAGTTAGGTCGTTGGTCTGGTATTTAAACTTTTCACCATTGTTATCATTGCTGTTTCTCGTTCTCGGTATTTCCTGCAACAAAGCAAAGGACGGCCGTGCAGAATAGCTGCCTCCAATAAACACTTTTATGTACTTCATTCAATCAGTCCAATTTTAATATATTAATTGTTTCTAATTTCCTCCACCAAGTAAGCTAGTAAGTTGAGTGGCAGTGGGGTGTGGTTAGAGCGCCAGCTGCAGGTGAGAGAGGGGAGTGGCGGTCGGGGACCAGACAGCTGACTAGAATCAGGTAATCAGTTCACTCAATATAAAGCATGTGGTTAACCTGGTTGTGGGCTCTCTTGCAGTAGGCTGGATCATGTGTGGCGAAAGGCCGTTTTTTTAATTTACACACCTCCAGAAATTGAGGTGTGCTAGAAGGTGCAACTATGCTGTTTGTGGACATTTAAAATTATTCGCACCTTAGAAATAAAGTCACTGGTTCGACAAAATACCATCTCCTTCCTTCCATGAACCCATTTGAGTGAGAATGGATCTCACAGTATATTATGTGGATACTACAACAAACCATATTCAAGACAAGTTTGTCATTCCAATCAGTGGCCCTTGGGGCTGAGCCATATTAGTAATCTGTACTTACAGCTACAGTTTCGTCCATCGGGGTTCAATGTGTAGTGGGAGGCACAGCGGCACTGGGCACCAGCGGGCGTGGCCAGGCAGAGGTGGGCACAGTTGCCGTTGTTGTGGGAGCACTCATTGGTGCCATCCTGGCGGGAGGAGTGGAACACCAAAATGTCCAGCATCAGCTCCAGCTGGCCCTGAGGATAAGGCAATCCAAAAATAAAACACAGCATCTCTGTCAGTCTTCATAATTTAATTTTTCGACTGAAATACGTATGTGAACAATTACTTGACTTGATACTTGACTCTTAAATTCTTTACCTGCAGCACCACAGTCCTGTTTAGTCCACTGCGTTTATCTGCCCGCTCGATACTGCGCAGATTGAAGTCTGTCCAGTAGATAAAATCTCTGTACTGAGTCAGACCAAAGGGGTGAGGGAGGTCATCTACTATGATCTCCCTCTGCAGGCCTGTAAAAAAGATGGCAAACCTTTATAAAGCTTCTCCTCATCTTCACAATGTTATCATCTGCAGAGACCCAAGCATCAATATTTGTTCAGGTCTCTAAATAATATTGCAGGTTCATTTGACTCTACTCAAAGTCGACTAATTGGATTTGTTTGTCTGGAGGTCACCTTTACAAAGCTTCATATTGCACCTTTGTATTTGCTTATTGATCCAATAAAATGTGAGGGGTTCTGATTTTAACGTTACACTGACCATGTGCTTTGTAACCTTGACAATAGAGAAGCAGAAGCTCATGTTTTCTTTTTTTGTATAAATGATTGAAGGAAACCAAAGATTTTGAAAAGTGTTTTTTTTTTTTAAATATGCACAATCCTCCAAAAGTGTAATAAAAACATTCTGTTCACATCTATTTGTTTGTAGTCATCTGGGATTTGAATTCAAAATGCAGAGTAATAACAGAACCTACTACATTGTGTGTTAAGATGCCAGGTTAATAGAATGTTAGTGTGCGTGTCCAAACCTTGCATGTTGGTGCTTTCGATCATGCATGTGTCCAGGTCGGTCCAGTAGAGTCGATGGTCTACATAGTCGATGGTCAGCCCATTGGCTCGGCCCACTTTATCCACCAGGGTCATGATAGTGCTGCCATCCATATATGCTCTAGCTATACGAGGTCGGCCACCCCACTCTGTCCAGTACATGTAGCTGCAGAGACACAACCCTTTTTTAGTCTGGCACACACATGACACAGTTTCCATCCCAAAAGGCTCTGGTGCCTTCAGTAAAATGTTTGTTGTGATGCAAAACGTTTTTTTTTATCTATGGGAACCTGTTTCCACTTATGTTTTATGCCAGTTATGTGTTTTTAAGTTGCTCAAAGAAGACAACTTTGTTTTTATTAATGTGTGAGCACGGTATGTGATCATAAAATGACATCATATGCCTCCAGGCAGGTGTGTTGACAGCTGTGGACCATGGCATCATCAAGACATCACATCAAGTGAGAAGATTTGGCACGCTGGCACAGATACTTGAAGTTCTCACCAACAAACAAACAATCACACATACACACACAGACCAGAGTGTCCTGGAGGTGGTTTGGCCAAGGGATAACAGCGATGTTGTCGGCCTCATTAAAAATAACAGTTTAATAGCATCGTATTCATCGTTCTACCTACATACCAACACACTGATATCACTACACTCTCACTACCTCAAATTGAGAGAAGACACACACCATGTGAAGTCACTGGCATTTACTCATATGCTTGAAAGATGTAAATCTCCAGCTGCTTTGTACCAGAGGGAGCAAGTTAGTTTGGACAAGAGTATTTTGGTTTGCCAAGCCATTAGATGGTTGGCCAGAACATAATCAAAGGCTAATTCAAGAAAACGATGATGAATGTGAAACCCATTAATAAAGCAATCCTACCCATTGGCGGGGTCCAGTGCTAGTGATCGAGGGTTGTCAAGTGAGCGTGGGTTTTCAAGATCCTTGCATACCAAAACCTGTCGGGACTGGCCGTCCAGTCGGGCTACTTCGATACGATTAGTGCCTGTATCGGCCCAGTAGATGTTGCGACCCATCCAGTCTACGGCCATGCCTTCTGGGTAATCCAGTCCAAACTCTATGACATGCTCTACTGAGCTGCCATTCATATATGCTCGGCTGATGGTCTGAAAGAAAATGAAAGACGAGAGGACACATTAGCCTTTGAATCCGAGTTTTCCCAATCAAATTATGAATGTGGTAACACACTGTCCGACTAATGAAGTCCTACTCATTTTAAATTGTTTCATGCTTGCTAGTGTTTGACTTTATCTGACTCAATTTTAATCCAATGCAAGATTTGAGTTTAGTTTCTACAGTTGGCTCACCTTTGCCTGTATGTCTGTCCAGTATATTCTTCTTTCAGAGACGTCAAAGTCGAGAGCTGAGGCCTCTTTAACTCCTGTCAAAGGAATGGCCACGTCGTTGCTATTGGTACCCAAAGAGATACTCCTGATATTGTCCCTGAGGGGAGAATAGGAAAATACAATGTTTATAAAATAGCAACTTGGATTTTTGTAAATTGGACCCCACAAACACTTATTCATTTATTTCTCAAGCCCATTCATTCCTATTCACAGTCACAAAAAGGACGAAAATTATGAAGCTGATAATAAACAAATATTATAAGAAAAAAATGCTGCAGTAATCAGCTGTTATGTGGCATTCAGGCTTACAGTGATTACATAAGCGATTATATAAAATCCATTTATTTGATTCATTGATATGTGATAAATTATCATGTGATGAGAAAAAAGTTGACGGAAAAGGACCATCTATAAGTGTGCTTATTAGCAACATTTAAAATTTTACTTTCTCTGATGAAGTCAGAAGCATCTGAAGGTAACAGTACTAATGCACACGCAAGCATTAGTTTTGTTCAGCAAGTTGGGTGACGATCTACAGGTCTAACTATAAGTATGCTACGGAGTGAAGGTAGAGGATCATTCTCCAGACTTAGGTCTTTTTATTTCTTCAACCAGAATCGACAGAGTGCAATGGAACAGAAGAAACAAATCTGACTTGAACCTGAGTGGATGAGTTGGGAATTTTATCGAGATTGCTTTTAGTAAAAGCTCAGTCCGACCATTTTACTGCTGTTTTTACAAATGTTTAGACTCCAACAAATGGTTCAGAGACCAAGTAGTTTTACTCAAAGTGAAAGGTGTTTTAGACGGTGCTACGGGTGATTTTTTTATTCTTGGGTGGAGATTTTGCACTGAAAATGTCATTTTAAATCGAAACTATGTAGAGACTTATCCAGCCTCTCAGCGTGTCTTAAAGCAGACGGCCTGGTGGACGTGTGGAGGAGGATGCCCCCAGACTGTAGGCAGTAAACATGGTCCCATTTCAGAGAGAGTGGGGTCTCCCTTTGCCCGGCTAGATCACATTTATTGTTTTAGACATCATTTTAATGTTTTTAAACGCTGTGCAATCATGCCCGCTTGTTTAGTATGAACCTCACTGCCTTCCATCCCTGTCTGTCTCACGCTCTCATGTATGCTGCCGAATTGTTATTGTGTTGATTTGCTCTGAATAAACGGACATTCTGGGACTCTTGGAAGCGGGATCCTTCCCACAGAGGGTGTCGCACTATTGTGAAGCCTTGGGAGGAAAATTGCTGTTGTAAATATGGGCTAAACAAATAACTTTTTTTTTTTTTTTTTTGATTTGGGGCTTTTGTTTGCCCCTTTGGCTGATAGGATGTTGTACCTGTTGGTGAAGAGCAGGAAGGCCTCAGGCACCACACAGGTCTGCAGGTCAGAGAGGAGCTCCATGCCCATGGGACAGGCACAGCTGACAGCCTGCCGACGCCAGAAACACAAATGGCTGCAACCACCATTATCCCCTGCGCAGCCATTTGTACCTGGACACACAGTGTGAAAGAAGTAAAGCCGTAAGTGTTAACATTAATTCTATTCTGACATATTTTGCTCAGCACGTTCTACGACTGAAAACGTGATCCTTACCATACGTCTCTGTCACTTTGGTGGCCTTCAGTCCCATTAAATCTGGCAGCTGATCAATAATGATCTCACGTACTGCCGTGACTTTATGAACCCTCTCGATGCTGCGCCTCTGCCAGTCAGTCCAGTAGATGTAATCACCCAGCAGTGTGAAGCCAAAGATATGAGGCAGCTTGTCCTCCAGGAGAGTCTTTCGGTTACTGCCATCCACATTGATAACCTGAGACAGCAGCACACAGCGACAGAGAAAGGAACTTTTCTTTAATGCCGGGGATGCACATTCAAATCTCTATATTAGCCTAACTTTTGTTATGGTCAGAAAAACTGTTTGCCGGAATGTCAAAAAAAAGAGGCAAAGAATATGGTGAAAAGGGAAGAGCTGGAGGAAGCAGGATGGAGAAAGATGTAGACTGATAACAGAAAAGGCAGAAAACATGGACATTCACGTTAAGTTGCATGTAAAAGAAAACGTCTCCAAAGCAAGACAACAATAAATGTCACACCTTTATGTATCTGCCGCCCAGAGACTTACCAACCAACCAACCAACCAAGGGCTAGGAATAAACCCAAAGATTAAAAGCCCAACTAAGATTGCACATTTTCTGATCATAAATAATGGAAACACTGGATGTTCACGGAAAATGTGTCATTCATATTTGCATACTATGCTGCATATTATAAAATGGGTATACTAAGCCACAAAAACATAACATTGTTTGGGAATATGTGTGTAATACGGTGATTTGTGTTAATCTTATGTAACTTTCTCAGCTCCATACAAATGTTGTTTTGAGATCAGTAACTCTCTCCCATTTGTCCCTTTTCTACCCGAACGGTTGAGGCAGATGACCACCCACTCCTGAGCTTGGTCCTGCTGGAGGTTTCCTTACTGTAGAAAGGGAATTCCCTCCCACCGTTACCAAGTGCTCCTTCCTCTCACACAATTACACAAAGTTAAACGCAGGTGTGTGTGCGTGTGTGTGTGTGTGTGTGATCATAAAATGACATCAGATGCCTCCAGGCAGGTGTGTTGACAGCTGCGGACCATGGCGTCATCGAGACATCATATTAAGGGAGAGGCATGTGTGAGAGGATTTGGCACGCTGGCACAGGTACTTGAAGTTCTCACCAACAAACAAACAATCACACATCACACGCACAGACCAGAGTGTCCCGGAGGTGGTTTGCCCGAGGGATAACAGCGATGTTGTCGGCCTCATTAAAAACAACAGTTTAATAGCATCGCATTCATTGTCCTACCTACATACCAACACACTGAGTACACTCTCTACCCCACCGGTTTGAGGCAGATGACCACCCACTCCTGAGCTTGGTCCTGCTGGAGGTTGCCTTACTGTTGAAAGGGAATTTTCCCTCCCCTCTGTTACCAAGTGCTGCTTGAGATAATGTATACTATGATTTGGCACTATATAAATAAAATGCCCAGATTGTCAAATTGTGTGTGGGGGTGTGTGTGTGTGCGTGTAGATGTGTGGGTGTGTGTGTGTGTGTGTGTGTGCGCATAACTCACAAGGCATCTATTACTAGTCTGTTGAAAACTGATACACGCAACCCAACCAAATAATTCCCTACTCTGTGTGTGTATGTGTGTGGTTGGTTTTGTGTATGTGTGTGTGAGCATGCATGCATGCTTCTGCAGGAAGAAAGCAAGAGCTGCAATTGACAAGGCTGCAATTAGAACTTGTGTCTAGCCCTCCTCCTCACCGCCTGTGCTATTAGTGGACTGGCGTCGACTGAAATAGATGCACGCTTTTATTTTATACACACTGCAGTCGTCTGCAGGGTGTGTGTTTGTTTGTATTCGGGTGTCTGTCACGCATTGCTAACGTTCTTTTATGTGCCATGCCAGATATTTTACAAATGAATGGAATTTTGTTGGACAGATTGCCACACTACTATACTGTATCTGCACCGCAACAGTGCATACCCAATAAACACAAATGTATGGAATTTACACAATGCAGTGCTGGGTACAGCAATCCTGCCGCTAGTAAGATGTGATAGTTTAACTGAATTAGGAATGAAATTGCTAAAATTCTATAAGTTACTGGTTTCCACACACATTTAATCTACAAGTAAGTGTCTTCTATTGTCTTAAGACACAGCATAATAACAATACAACAGTATATATTCTCTATGTTTATACCTATATTTAATGAATAGTTATTTAAATATCCACTGAGATGGCAGGGGTGAGGGAATGAGCAAACAGATAATATAAACGATTCCCTTTGATGGGCCTCTGATCCAGAGGAGGTTCCTGACCCCTCCACAAAAAACCTATTCATTTATCACTGTGACTCAATTAGATATGGCCTTCCCAGTGAAAAGATGGCAGGGACTCTCTTTCTCTGGCCTCTCCTTCTCTCTTGCCTGCTCTTTCTCTACACTGACTTTTTCAGGAAGAATTATGCACTGGGAGTGGGATTTTCTTCCCCATCCCTTTTCATTTCGGGTGTGAGAACATCTAATTTCTTGATGGACATGGGGTAAAAAGGACAAAAAGACAGAAAGAGAGCAAACAGAAAAGTAACAAAAGTCTCATCGGACACGCAGGGGAGAGATCAGACCATCACAGGACAGTTCACATACGCTCTCACACATGGATATTCTCCGATTAACATAATGAATCACACAAGATGTATACAATCCTGTGAAAAATAGGAGAACTCCACAGTGTTTCTCCCCAGAATCAGAATGCTTTGCACTCATCAGGGATACACTGAAACCTTTTGACTTTTTGCAGTGTGTGCATATCACCTGTGTGCTTTAACTCATCCACTATTATTTCGATTTTACTGCACCTGACTTTACTGGTAATAACTAGACTATTCAAATCTGTGTGAGGCTCACACAGTGCTGATGTATGTTGTGATGCATAAATGTCATGTACTTCATGTATTTAATAGAAAATTAGTTTATGTAAAGTTTTTGTCCAAACAACTGTCAAACACAAAAAAATCCCATTCATGATGATATAAAACAGGCCAAAGCAGCAAAGAAAAGCTGCAATGACAAGAGTCTAACCAATGTGTAATAGACAATACACCTAACTTATCCAAGACGAAACCTTATTGATAGCTGTAACAATCACGATTAGGGATGTCGCAATTAAGCGATTTTACTATAACCACAGTTAAATACGTCAGGGTTTCATAACCGTGATTGTAGAAGCTATTTATCTATTATGTAGAAGCGATATCTATTGTGCCCTGACTCCTGAGTTTCTTCATGCAATTGTAATTGTGAAAGTATTTTCTATTTAACTGTTTTCTGGAAGTTACAGAAAATTATTGGAACAGAAAATCCTTATCTGGTAGCACATGTTTTAAGAAACATTTCGGGCCGTTTTGAGGATTTCAAGCTGCTTCTATGGAAAACAAGCTGGCTTTAACATCTATTGTAAGTCTCATCCACATGGGAGCGGCTTTCGCTATTAGCTACAGCTGCCCGCTTTACACCATTGTGCTTACATCAGACCAAAATATTACCAGTCTAATAGGATGCATAAGATCAGCCATACCACACATGCACACACACATAGACACATGCACGTACGCACACACACACACCACAGAGATTTGGACCAGAGGCATTAGGTGCCAGCAGTAAATGACAAATGCCGCTCTTGTCCTTATTATTACTGTATGTATTACCGACGGATACAACCAATTTTCGTCAGGATGTATCAGTCGGTAAGGAGGTTGATAGTCAGATCCCAAGGAGGGTGCCTAGATACTGACAGAGAAAGCAATACAAATATGTGTTGGTTTAATGTGTAAAAAAAAACAGAAGCTGGCAATTTTACAAAGAATATCTGTGTTGACCTGACCTTAGGAGACCTAAAAAATGCCTGTCCATTGAAGTGTTTATATGTGTGTTTGCCTGTCCTTGGCTGCCTGCTCCATTTTCACCACTGCCACAGTTGTAAAGAGAGAATCCCCTATTTCACATAGCCATCTCAAATCCTGTTTCAGGGATCTCAGAGGGGATAAAGCATCAGGGCAGCGCAGGGCCACTCAAAAACCAGTCTCCACACAAAACTTTATTTCAATCTTTTATCTAATTGATTCATTCATGCTATGCAGTGTTTGCCAGGCACCTATCAAATGCAGAGCACTTATAGTCAGTGCTGTTCCAGGAAATATATTTAGGGAGATAAAAGCTACAGCTATGAGGCAGCTCCAAGTTGCGGGGCCTTTAGCAGGGCAAATTCCACCATGTACACCTCCTGCTTTCCGCCTTTAACACACACACAAACTAACTCAAAAGCAGTTACCATATGGCTGCACAAAGAGATTCAATGGTATTATGCAGTCAATCTGCATAATCACAACAAAGCAGCCATTTTGAGTGTGTGTGCGTGTGTGCGTGTGTCCAAAGAAAGCAACACATCAGTGAAGTCAGTCAGAGCAACTAAACTCACATGTATGTGCACACCCACGCACACGCACGAACGCACACACTCCTTTTCAAAAGGAGAGGGCCTGTGGTAACTTCAGAGGGTTTTTTCTCAGAAGAGGGGGTTGGGTGGAAGGTTGCTGAGGGGGAGTCAGATTTCTTTAAAAAAGACTTGAAAACATTGTGAGAGAGAGAGGGAGAGAGAGAGAGAGAATGTTCTTGGAGAAAGTCTTCAGTGTACCTTTGTAGGTCATTTTCTATTTTCTCTCTTTTAGACTGTAAAATGCTGTTCACTTTCTCACACAAAACTGTTCAAATAATGTATAATATATAATATTAGTTTTCTTACTATATATAATATTTACACACACCCATTGGCTTTAAAAGGGGTTTGTTACATGTACATTGCCATTTATTTTTTCACATTTATATAATTTTGGTTTGAAAGTGTAAGAGAAAAGAATTCATGACGCCCTATTTACTGACCTTTACAGTAAGTTTTTACCATACCTTTATATATTTTCTTGGCTTTAAAAAGCTAACAATTTAAAGTTATCCAGTATCAGTACAACCAGCCACCTTTTGTTACTACTGGTTGAACTCTGACATGTGAATTAGGGCAAAAGTAAATTAAACGGTTTGCTTTTAATCTGCAGAGTTTATGCACATTTGTATCTCTTCAAATCAGTATTACATACACACACCTTTGATTGTGTGATTGCTTCTCTGATACGTGTACATAGTCATACAGCTCCGTTTTGAGAACTAAGGATTATTCTCATCATAGAATAATCGAATATTTACTCAAAGTGTTTATAAAATGCAAATCACAAGATTAAAGACACACTGTGAAATGGGATTAATCGCAGGAAAGAGAATATTTTCTATGACCAACAACAACAATTTCAACAACTCCAAGAAACCAGAATTAAATTGAATATGAATCCCTGCTTAATTAATTATCAAAGTACTTTGGATTAAATGTCCACTCTTTCACTACTGAATGAACTATTGTTGCTGAAAATAGTGTCATATTCTTTATCATCTTTTTTAAATTTCACCCAACTCTGTTTTGTCTATGGTATCCAACATAAACTTTATGGAGAGATTTGTATACGTGGGCACGTAACGAACTAGGGGATTAACACATTCAAAAGTCAAATTACAAATTATAGCTAAATCTATCAGGGCATCTATCTATCAAATCAACTGAATGATCTTCTGACTGCCTATGTTTCTTGACCATTCAAGGTGATATGTCTGTTTTCCTAGACCTCTCTTACTATTGAAGAAATTGAAGGACAAAGTTATAAACATAAAATCAAAGCTTTACTAAACGGAAGTTTACTGCGAAGTGGCTGTGTGAGGTGTAATCTGTCTTCCCCTGCATTTACTCAGGTCACTGTATATATATTGCATCTTCAGTACTTTGTTCTACTCGTGCACAGTCTCAGTTTACTTTGTTTTAAACCTGTGTTGTTTATGTTTGTATACTTTTTACCTCTGCTGCTGCAACACTGCAAATTTCCCCACTGTGGGACCATAAAGGATTATCTTATCTTACCTTATCCTATCTCATCTTACCCATCATGTATGTCACAAAAACACTGAACAAAATCAGACAGCACACACATACACACGCACACGCGCACACACACAGACATGAGAGACACAGGCAGATATACAATGGAAGTGTCTTCACACCCAGCCGAAATTTCTTTTCACCAGGATAAAAACAAGGCTGAAATGTGAAAAAAGACCTTTGAGGTGGGTTCTTTCACCCTAACAGAGAGGGAGACAGAGGGAGAGAGGGCGAGAGGGAGGGAGGGAATGAAGGAGTAGCCACCCCTTTTCAATTTGTATGCATTCAGCCAGAAAGCTCTGGCATTCACTATTTTGGTCTAGTCTTCGGTCTTCCTCTCTCAGCTGTTGTAAAAAATATTTTGAAACCAGAAACCTCGTCCAGTCCAGCAGATGCAACTAAAATCACCAAATCACAGTGACACAAGTGATAAAAGACAAGAGACAAACGCTGATAGGCAAGAAATGGAAAACAAAAAGGAAAACGATCAGTAAGTGGTATGAATTTGAAAGAAAATGTACATAAAGGGTATGGTAAAAAAAGAGCATGAGATGTCTGAAGTAATGAGGTCCTTAGTGTGAGATCCTGAGAGAGTGAGGGAGAATAGAGAACACCTGCTTTAAAGCAGCTATACAAGTGTCTTTGAGAGGGGGAAGGGCAACAAGAATATCAACCACCCCCTACCCTGCCTCACTTTGTTGTCCTCTGCATCTGAGACTGGGGAGAGGAGTGCCCTGTGCTTTATAACAGACATGTTAATGGAATTGTTACTGTTTTCTCTACTTAGATACTGTAACAAAGTGTATATTGTAATTGCTGTAATTACATGTGTTTCATGTGTTTTGTTGGTTTTGGCTGCGAAGACCACTCAAGGGGTGTTTCAACAGTGAACTTAACCAAAAGCATATACTTTTTCACCAACCTTCTAACACCCAGGGTAAGGACAGTCATGCCATGCCCTACCTTACCCTCTGAGATAATCATGTTTAAATGACAAACTGACAAAATGACGAGAAGACAGCAGGCAGTAAGCCGTATTCCCCTAACATGCTCCTTATTGTCACTCACCAGGGGGGATAGTATCAAATCAAATACACTTTTATTGGCATAGCTCATCTATTATTCGTGCTCAGAAACCAACCACATAGTGAGAGAACTTTGATGATGTCTGACTTTGCCAGTTTTAAGTCATCATCACTGACAATGAGTTGTCCATCACTCAGCTGGAGTTCACAGCAAAGTGCTAGATCTACTGGAGAAGTTCTGTATGAACATGTGTGCAAATGGTCAGTGCAGAACACAGCGAATTAATTTAGACCCTAAAGATTCTTGGCTAATAAAATGCATAACAGTACGTGGATTTTGTATACCAGGTCAAACCAGACCAATGCAGGCTGTACCAAACTAGAGCACAGAGGCCAGATCATGTTGGACCAGCAGAGACAATGCTATGATATCTATCTGCTGTCTTTCAGCCTGAGCAATGAGAATGTGCTAGTGCAAATCAAACACACATTTAATAATGCATCATTTGCTTTAAGATGTACCTCTATCTTGTCCGTTTTAGCGTCTCCCCAGTATAGTTTTCCTGCTGTATAGTCGATTGCCAGTCCATTTGGCCAGCCTAAGGAGCTGTTTAGCAGAACCAAGCGGTCCGTTCCGTCCAGGTTGGCTCGCTCGATCTTAGGATGCTCACCCCAGTCAGTCCAGTACAGGAAGCTGGGAGAGACAGAGACAACACGGGATTATGGAACTTACCAACATTCACAAGGAAATGATATCCTAATTAATATGTAAAAACTATCCTTTTTAGTTCTTGAAGCTGCTTGGACAGAAAATTATCAAAATAACTTGACTCATCTTCTTATCTCCTCTCATGTTATCATGATAACTCCTGTTATGTGATCAGTAAGTTATGTTTTAAGTAGTGCTGGGTAACATTTTTTTTTTTATTGATTAATCGCATTATTTCCTGCGATTAATTCCATTATTTCCCGCGATTAATTGCATTGTTACGTGCAATATTAAATAATTTATAAAAAAATTAATGTCTTATGTATCGCTATGTGCTTGTCCGTCATGCAGAGGAAAATGTGGGTTCCGAGGCAAGTCCAGTTAAGAACCACTGTGTTAAGAGTGAGGTGAGGGGTCGAGCAGAAAAAAAAAGTACACCGCTGACTTTTAGTCTGTGATGTCCATGTTTGTTCTGGATTTCCTGACTGAGGATCTCAGTCAACAGAAGGAAAATAAGACCTTAGTGATGCAGCTTGAGTAGTTACACAATGACAACAATAACTGCACAGATCCATTCCTCCATTCCTCTCCGCTCTGAGTCTCCTCATGTGAGCGCTGCAGCAGTCTTAGGCCTCGCCTCCCAAATGCTCTCATTGGTTGAGACGTGTGAGTGACTGATCAACCACTTTACCACACTATCTTTTTTGGGGGATAACACACAGATTATTTGGTCATATTAAAATGTACTGCGTAGTCATCCTCCTGGGTTCCTTATTTGTAACGTGTAAACTACACAATATGTGACCTGTCAACACACACATGCACAAACACACCTACCCATTAATGGGGTCCAGTACGATGGCTCTCGGTTCGTCTAGGTTCTCAGAAATCAGAATTTTCCGAGAAGTTCCATTCAGCCTGGTAACCTAAAATATCACATGACATGTTTTAGAATTGAAAAACAACATACATACAATTAGGGATGCACCAATTGATCAGCCGGCAATCATTCAGCCATAAGATCGGCTAGTAATCAGATATTGCCTGTGTCTGGATATGGCACAAACAACATAAAGTGATACCGTGGGTAAGGATCCTCTGATTGATCACCAATCAGTGGAGTAGATATTTGTTTCAACTAATTCAATCAGTGGTTTCAAAATAAACAAAGAAAAAAAATGCATTTGTTGGATGATATGATGATATATGAACAAAACAGCTATCTACAATAAACATATCCCATCTACTAAATGTACCTCAATGCGGTCAGTGCCAGTGTCGGTCCAGTACAGGTTTCTGGCTACCCAGTCCACAGCAATGCCATCTGGATGGTTGATCTCCGTGGTAATCAACATCATGGCATTACTGCCATCAATGTTGGATCGCCTGATGGCCCGCACCTCATCATCTGTCCAATAGACATAACCCTCAACCGGGTCATAGTCTATAGCAATGGCATGACGAATGTCATCAACCTGCAAGGTAATATGATAAAAAAAATATGAATACATGAGTGTGCACCATAACAACACTGCAACATATCAATGTTGTGTATACCTGCAGCACTATGTCAGTGAAGTCTGGAAGGTCCAATGAGATTCTCCTCAGATCTGTCCGTCGTGCAAGCAGCAAGACCTGCTCCGCTCCTATACAATCAGACATTCAAAAGTGTTGAATCACGCACTACATAGTGTGAGGTGTGTGACAGAGAAAGATTGTCTTACTTTTTGCTTTGTTTTTATTTTTGGTGGTGTTTAGTAACTTTCACCTTTATGTCCTGCTCAAAACACATGTATCATGTACGATAAAAGAAGTAGACATGGTATATGTGTTAACATTTTTGTTGTTGGACACCCGGCAAAATGTATGAAGACTGCAAATCTATATTAAGTTCACATACTATATATTTCAAAGTTTTCCGAAAGTGAAGAATAAAAATCAAATGAAATAACCTGCAATATCAGAATGTGTCTGCAAATTGCAGATTGCAACGCATGAACTCATTAACACCGTGAATTATTTTATAGCACGTTAACTGTGTTTTTGTTTTAAGTCCGTCTCTCTCTGGCCCTGAATACAAATACAGACAGATGGGCATCACTCGCAATCATTGTGAAAATGTACACAACCAATGAGAGCATTTGGGGGCGGGGCCTAAGACTGATGCAGCACTCACATGCGGTCCAGTCGCGATTAAATCTCAGGAAATAATGCGATTAATCGCGGTTAGTGGCCAGCACTAATTTATATATTTAAAGAAGTCTTGAAACCAAGTGATGCCCATCCCATATACTTCATCTAAGACTCCACTGCTGCTCAGTCAGCACCTTTATAAACTTGACAAAAAGCAGACAGTGTCCACAACTGGGAAAACTGTACTTTTCTCCAAAGCACCAGTCTTTAAAGTATAGATATCAAGGCAACATGAAGCAGATCCAAGTCTGAGCACTTGATATTTGGATTAGAGCCAAACCCCACACTCTAATATCAATCTCTCTGTGGTGAAGAAGATTTTTCGGTTGAGCCAAACTGTACTATTATCCCTTTTCATTCTCCCCCCCTTGCTCGAAACAGTCTGGAAACAAAGGGTTCTGTTGTCCGAAGGGATCCTTCAGTGTGTTTGCCTGTTGGTTCAGATTTAACAGGATCCCAAATCATCTCCTGGGAGACAATTAAATGTTCGTCTCTCACACCTCTGACTCAGAAAGGCTCACATTAAAGGAGCTTCAAAGTCTCTCCCTCTCTCTCTTTCTAATCCCCTATCTTTCTTATCTGTCTGTCTCACATTTGTCTCGAATTCACTTGAATCCTAGGACAAAGCCATAGCTGCACAACAGAAATAATACTGACATTTCAATTAGGTCCATCAAAAACGTATGGTCTATGAAACCTAGTAAGATATGAAATAAACGTATTCAATTGTGCATAGAGCATACATGCTCTAACATCTAACAATGTTAATCTTGAATATTAAAACACATTGTTGTACTTTTATAACCAGTCAAATTATGGTATTTATCAGCCTCAGCACCAATCAGATTTGAAATTGTTCCAGTGTTACCTAAATGCAAGGCTAAATGGAACAAATGAAGGGAAAGAATGAAAAGGATGGAGGGAAAGCATCTGTGACTCCACTCTTCTCTCCGCTTGACTTCATTCTGAGACACTTTAAGACATCTGACAGTCACACACACACGCTCTGTCGCCGGCACAATAACAAACGCCTTCAATTTAACCAGCCAAGCAAAACAAATTAGTAGCACCCCCCCACCTGCCCACACACACACGCACACACACACACACATTTTAGTTTTTGTATGTGTAATGAGGACACACATATTCCTGCCACTTTACCCCTGAACTAAACAATTATCTAACCCCCAACCTAAACTCCTAAACCTCTAACCTGATTCCTAAAACCAAGTATTGACCATCAAAATGTCCTCTCAAGAATGGTTTTAAGTTTAACTTTGTCCACATAACCATAGAGAGAACTGCTCATACTCACGCACACACTGCCAGCTGACACAATGGCTCATTGTTTTTTTTTATTGTCAACAGTGGCAAAGTGATTGGTTGGCATGCTTCATTCAAATTTAACACATTCACATTAACAGCCTTACTGACAAACGCACTCTAACAGTGTTGTGTTTTTGAAGAATAAGGCTCTATTGTTTTAGCATCGTGGGAATCAACATGGCGGCTGCTTAGTGTCACACTCTGCAAGCAGAGGTCATTTTCTCTTGTTCACAAGCTGATACACTCTGTGCTGCATCAATAAACACATCCAAGGACAATTATGGTGTAGGTGAGCATCAGGACAATCTACAGTAAGTGTGGTTCAACACAATGTGTAAAATCTGTCTTAATAGTCTCAAGTGCTTATGAAATATAGATCCCCTCAAACTAATTATCGACTCCATTTCAGGGAGTTTTTTTCACACTTAAACTCTGACAGGCCAGAAACCATTTTGATTGGCAGTCTAATTAATATTCACTTAGGAAAATCGAAATCTGACATAAGCTGCCAAATACACAAAATAAAATAACATCTAATATCTAGCTGTATGTGACGCACCAAAAAACGTCTGAACCTTTTGAAATTAATTCGCTACCGTCTTTTGTCTGCTTGTCAGAGTTTGAATCAGCCGAATTGTTTTGCCATGTCCAAACCATAAAAAATAGGCAAGCATCCAGGGTCTAGCACATACAGAATGGAAGAATATTGACTAACCGCTTCAGTGCCCGTCACAGATGCTTCTGGTTGTGCTGAATAACCAGCAGCTGAACCTAAGCTGAATTTAATCAGTTGCAAAGGCAGTCAACAAAAAACTTGCTCCTAAGAATAAATGTGTTTTCATAGCTCAACAACATATTAAGGCCTGATTCACTGTAATGTTACATTTGAATGGAGGGTTATGGCTCAAAGTTGACACAACAAGCCTCGGAGTCTCAGAGAAACTCTGGAGAATCTTAAACGAGCCCAACACCCCTGGTTTATTTAAAATTCACCAACACTCTAAGGTCAATGCTGTTCAGCCCTAAGGACAAGATTCCTAGACACAAACGGAACAACGTGGTTTATGCAGTTCAATGCAGCGAGGATTGCCCTGACTTATCTTTTGGACAGACAGTGAACCCCCCAAAATTCATCTCAATTTATTTCCTTATGGATGTCCAGTGAGTGTTTAGTTCAAGGTCATAGTGTTGTAAAGGGGATTCATACCTGGCTTGCATGTTTTTCCATCTGGTTTGAGCTGAACGCCGGTGGGGCAGGCACAGCTGTAGAAAGGTGGGACTGGAGAGAGTAGGCAGAGATGACTGCAACCTCCATTATTGTCACTACAGGGAGTCAGGACTTCAGCGAGATCAAGAAAAAGAGAGAGAAAGAAGAATAAATAAAATATAATTAGATATTTTTTTAAAAGGCAACCGTTTTTCCTTTTCTCCTGAAAATGTAGCCTCATAAAGATAAGATTGTACCTACTAGAAAAGATGATACTAAACAATTTAAAATAATGTGCTTTAAAATATGTTGCTGAATAATTTTCACAAACATTCAACTACTACATGATATTAAGTTCAATATAATATTTATATATTATATGTAAGTAATCATCACAGATTATTGACAGTATCCAGGTAAGCTTCTTAAAATGCTGAAATACTGACCTAACTCTAATGTTGTGTAAAGCAGTCACTTACTGTGAGGTTGTCGATATGGCTCCAGAACCTGGATATCCATCGGAGAGTAAATCCCACTGAGGATCTCTCTGGTTTTGTCTCCACTGTGTTTGTTGCAGGCATGGATGGAGCGAGTCTGCCAGTCTGTCCAGTATAGGGTCTCCTCAGACAGTG
This sequence comes from Colistium nudipinnis, assembly GCA_016785305.1. NCBI lineage: Eukaryota > Metazoa > Chordata > Actinopteri > Pleuronectiformes > Rhombosoleidae > Colistium > Colistium nudipinnis. Next base: position 294,906 of record JAFBJU010000906.1, on the reverse strand, counting down.
TCAGTGCGAAAGGATGGGTGAGGGTGCCTTCCACCACTGTTTCACTGCAGGACAAAAAAAATGCTTTAGAAGGACAGGAAGGTTTGTGCTTTGGGCTGGATAATCCTTTAAAAGTCTCTCCTGCCATCTATGTTCATTTATTCTATGATTTATTATTTCAACTCAGTTCAACAGTCCTATTTTGGCCAGTACCAAAAAAAAGTGGGATTGTGTTCTGATACCAAGCTGACACCCACCTCTGGACATGCAGGTTCACTTGAGGCACACAGACGCAGACGCAAAGAAAGGGAAAATAGCATTGCATTTGCCTAACTGCTGGCTCTGTGATAGAAAACAGAAGCCTAAAATGGAAGATACTGCTAAGTAAAAATTAAAAGATTTGGATTTTGGCCTAGTAAAAACATAAAAGGAACGGTCAAAAACCTATTAGGAATGCTCCTCGAGGGTCCTTAAATATCTACACCACATTTCTGTGGTGTAGAGTAGTGAAGGTATGCACTTTCTATCCATAGGGCCAAACAGCTACATAGCACACAATGCTTAGAGAAATGTCTGTGCACATTTTTTTGAGAAAGTGTTAGATTTGATCAGGAGAGAGTGTAAGAATCACTTAAAGGAAAATATACTCAACAAAAACGCACATAGGCACAGGATCAAAGGAGGCTTGTATTTAGAATAACAATACAGCAGAAACTGGCTTTCATCAATCATCACATTTAGTCCTAACTGTCTGCCGTGAAAGCAGAAGTGCCTGCCAGCAGTGGTTAAAGGGAAAAAAAGAAAGAACACATTTAACCAATTCCAGATTTCAAAGCTCTATTCTGCTTACGTGAGCATGTGCTGTGTGTTTGAAAAAAAATATTAGCAAACAGGCAAATTATTTATGCTGTCGGGTAAATTCAGATTAAAGCGTCCATTCTCACTGACTATATTTTGAACATACTTACAAACACTCTCATACAAAATTAGTGTAATGGATATATAAAATCATTGCACTCATCAGCTTCAATGTGTCAAGCACAGCTGCCTTGACACATTTTTCTCACTTTATATCTGATACACTAGATGACAAATGAGCCAATGTTTAATGTGAATAAAGACTTAAAGTCCAAAACATATTCTGACAGATGACAGTTAAGTAATGAAATGATGAAAAGACGAGAAGAAAGACATTCAACACAGGTCCAACAAAGTGATTCTAGTAGTTTCTGTGACATTTCCATTGGCATTCAGATGGATATAAATGGTCAATAACTGATTTTGAAGTTATTTTACAAATGCCTTTGAATTTGGCAAACTATTTCAATTTATCCAACAATCCAATATCTATACTGCTTATACTTTGAGGATCGTTGGGGGAGCTGGCCCAGCTGACTTTAGTGGATAGGTGGGATATACCCTGGAAAGGTCACCAACCAATCAAAGGGCCAAGACACAGAGACAAACTACTTCCATTCAGTTAAATTCAATTCAGTTGTATGGCAACAACTCACTGCATGTCATATGTATATATATGTGTGTGTGTATAGATATATACACTTATATCTAAATTATGTGTGCTTTAGCGTACTGAGAGATATTTTAGCACGTTCATTTATTTCTTATGATGTCAATATTTGCCTTTGGCAGTTTTCTGTCTGGAAACTTGCATTGTGAAACCAGCATTAAAATGATGAAGAGAGGCTGGATGGATGAATAGAGAGAATGAATAGAGAGAAGCGATTCGGGAAAGATGGCTGCCAAACTAAAAGAGAGAAGTGAAGATTGAGCTGTAAAAGAGTGTGTGTGTGAAGCTATGTGTGTTTTCACTGGGGCCACCATACCACAGTTCTGTTTGTGTTGGACAGCTCTCCTATGCTCTCTCTCTCTCTTGACTTTGTCTTTTTATTCTGTCTGGGTAGTTATTTTTCTTTTCCTCTCTTACTTTTCTCTGTTAGAAAGAATCTGAGCAGAGTGAACATTCAAACACTTCTTGTGCTGGTCTAGTCACTTCAGTGATTTTATTTTGCAATAACCAAGTGTTTTGTTTCGTTTTGTTTTTCTATGTTATGAAGCATGGGATGTGGTAGCAATCCATAGGAATACTTTGTAAAAACATTTAGTCTATGCCTTTGTGTGTTAGGGTGGTGTGTTATGAGATTTTACATTCCCTGTGTGCCTAAGTGTGCCTGTCATTCAGGTGAACATGAGAGCATGCTTTTTTGGGACTATGTCATATATGATGTACAGTACATGTGAAATCAAGCCAGTGCATGCCCTCTCAAACTGTAAGTCATAAAGGTCAGCAGCCATGCAAGTCTCCTTGGTAGTGACTGGCACATCAGTCTTTTAGAGCCCAATCACTTTTGCGGATCTTCCAAAAGCACAGAAAATGATTAATATTCAGAAAAACCCAGACAAGCAAAAATGCTGGTAGAAACAATGTTTGAGTAAAATGGCAAACTACAGTACACATACCGTGCTGATCCATCCAGGTTAGCTCTGTGAATGAAGCTGAGTTTCGCATCAGCCCAGTACAACTTGTCTTCCACCAGGTCTATAGTCAGACCATTGGGCCAGTAAATGTCCACGTTTACAATTACTTTCCTGTGAAAGACAGAGGAACAGTGGTTGACGGTGAAGCTCCTTCAGTCCTTAGGGTTTAGACTGTCAAGCTACACTACCTGTTGCAGCCATCCATGCCAGCACGCTCTATCCTGGGCTCCTCCCCCCAGTCGGTCCAGTACATGTAGCTGTATGAAAAAATGTAAGGAAGCATGTCATTATTACAAAAACATGCAAGTCAGCAAGAGTTGAGTGATTCTGAAATACACCGCAGAAAATCTGAGCTTGAGGATTAGAATGTCTAAATGATACTAGTAATTCTCAATTTTCATATTTTTTTCTTATTTGTCTTCATTTAGGTTTAGGATATATCATTTCATGTCATTAACATCCTTAAGTATACCATCTATTTTTTTGTCTTGGGGGAATGTATTTGTTTCAAACCCATGAATAACTAAGAAACAAATATGTTTATTTTTAAATTATAAATAACTAATATTGCAGCTTTTCTCAGGTTGAGTTCAGGAAACATTGCATCAGCAATACATAAACCTGAGAAAACCAATGGTTATTAGGCTGTGGCAGTGTGTGTATGTGAGAGAAAGAGCTATAGGCACACAGTTAGTGAGAATACCTACAGTTTGAGAATGACAGACATATCTACATTCCTTTGACCAGCAATGCAGAGTGAGAGAAAGAAGACGGGGGAAGAAATGACGATAGAACATCTTCATTTATTCTCTTGATCTGATCCATCCCTGTGTGCAATATTTACAATATGACCTGAAATGGTAAAACCCCAGCACCTTGTGTCATATCAACTTGTCAATAACAACTTTATAAAGTTACAGGTTACTGCTTGTGGCCTTCATCTTGTACAGTATTTTATTTTCACTTCTCTATGACTCTATGACTTTGGCCTGTACACTTTGTAAAGATGTGTGTAGAAAAATAGCTGGGTTGGCAAGTAAGAGATGATGAGTAGAAAATCAAATGTTAGACAACAGTATGAAAAAAAACCCGGATTTAAACAAAAACATAATTTCAGTTATTTCAATCTGACCCTCTAGTCAAGGGTGCACATCATTTTTTTAGCAAGTTACTCAAATGCGTACCAGGTACCATGGTTCGCGAGATGCACCGCTACCATTTGTGTGTGTGTGTTCTGGTTGGGGAGCTGTTCGACGGGGGCAATGCTCAATTACGCTAAGGCGCTTTGTGGTAAAAGTTACATTACGCATTCACGATTTTAGCCGCACATGCGTACCTGCGTACCAGTAATGTGCACCCATGAATATAGTAGTGGGTGTAAATGCACATTACCTGGTTCCTCGACCTGACACCACACCAACCCTTGTATTTGTAGTACTGTTCCCTTTGTTCTCTAGCCTGCCCTGCAACGCACCCACTGAGCTTCAGTTAAAGTATGACCAACAGATACGCCAACAACTCTAAAAACAGAGCCGCCCTGTGGTTGTTGTAATCTATATAAATGTTAGCTGTGCATATTTGCTCCTGGAGCTGAGATGGTCTTTAGTCTCTTAAGAAAACAGTTTAGAGTGTGATACACCAATATGCTTCAGCAATACAGGAAACAATTAATGGAAATGATTAAATACAGTTAAAAGAAAGAAGGTGGTGCATTGAGCTAGGGTCAGACAACACCTGGTTTACGTACAATGTCTTCAATACATTTAAAAATATGTTGTAGAGCTCTTTCCTGCGACACTACATAGTATGGAGTGAATCTACCTAACTGTACATTTATCTTTAAAGAGCTGATTTTACTGATCCTACAAATTGTGTGGGCCAAAGGTCAGGGCTGCATTCAAACCACAGAGAGAGGAAACTCTGCAGAGCAGACCATGTTTACTTACTCCATTCTTTTCCCTTATGGGTCATTGTCATTGAACCCTGCACATTCAGTTCAAGTATGCCAGGCCAGCAAGGATATTTAGGCATTGATTATAGTATTTTTCATTGTTCGATTTGAAGTCTTTCATCAATAAGAATTAGATCTGTGACAGGACTTCGCAAAAGAATATGTAGTAGCCAGAAAATTCCAAATGTCTGTATATTCAATCATATACAGGATGATCTGAACAACTTTGGTATTAGTTTGTAGAGAACTAACATAGAATTAGGCGTGAATGCATTTCGCCAGTAAGTGTCCTCACACCCATATAAACAGGGGTGCATATAACTAGTAAGTAGGAACAAATGTGCTGAAAAGATGTGGAATGCCTGCCTTCACTTGTGTCACTAAGCGCCTTTGTGTACCTGAGTGTCCCCCCCACTGTCGACACAGACATCAACAATACCTACCGGAGCATCGTATAGCTCTCCATGGATACATGGCCAAGAGATACGTTCTGTGTTCCGAGAATGGGATCCACGCCTCCACCGCTTTGCGCAGAGGGGGACAGGGGACCACATCTACTTACCAAACACTGCCTTTTGGTACTCATCTGAGTAATTTAATAAAAAAGGCATGTGGACCCCTGCATATAAAGACAAACAAGTGTGTGTGTGTGTACATACCGTTGAGCGGGGTTGAGAGCAACAGCTCTGGGCTGGTCAAGGTCCATCCAAAACAGGACCTTCCTAGAGGTTCCATTTAGGTTTGCCACTTCGATGCGATTTGTCTCTGAGTCCGTCCAGTATAGCTTTCTACCCAACCAGTCACAGGCCAACCCATCGGGACTGTCCAACCCTGAAACTACCACAGTCTGGCCAGTTCCTAGAGCCTCTTTAAGGGCTGCAACCACAGCGCATACACAGTGAAATGGTTAGGAGAAGGTGGATGCATTACATTACTGCTGTTTCTAACCATTCAAGGATTCGGATTAAGGATGAAGTTGTCTTACAGTTGGATGACTGATTCCAATGGGTCTGTTTGATGGCCTCCTCACTGACATCTGTCCAAAATATGAGGCCATCACCATACAGGAAGTCCACCGCTGCTGCATCCTCCAGGTCACTAACAACAATGGCCGACTCACCCCGCACACCCTCTGCATCTACCAATCGCACGTCACGCCGGTTGGCAAAAAGGAGGAGAGGTGAGCCTGGAAAGCAAAATATATAATAAGTAACATTCAAAACATTCCATGAAAAACTTTTGTTACATACTGTACACCAAGAGAAAGGACATGTAGGACAATATTGTTCTGTATCATCTGTGTAATCCTACAGCTGTGGTGCCTGTGGTGCCCGCCCCCCCCTGCCCCGATAGATTTTAATCACTGCTTTGGCACTTCAGCAATAAAGTTTGGACACCCATGGTCTAACCCCTCTGAAAGAAATCGCTGCCGGCTATGCCCAACAATATGAGAGTGGCTTTAGTGTGGCTCACAACTGAGTGTTTCAGCTCTTGCTTTGACTTTTTGATGTCATAATGCAAAAATGCCAAATACACCTACTGCTTCGTCCTGATAGCTTTGTAATCTCAAAAATAAACTTAGTTGGATTTTATAGTTTGGAGAAAAAATTTGCCTGGTCACGAAAAACTTTGGAAAACTATGGTTAAACAGGATTTCATCATTGTTATAATTATTTGTTCTAATTCATATCATAACGCATATTATTTCACATGATTATTTATTTTGGAAACTGGTATTTTCTACAGTTTTCTGATTAACTAAGACATTATTATCAAACATGCTGACTGTTCAAATGTCTTGAGTGTCCAACCAGATCAGTGCTTCCACTGTACACACCCACACAGTACCACATGCCACAGTAAAGTTCAGAGCGAGCAAGCAACGTACCAAACAAGCTTTGGCAAAATAATTACCTGTTTGCACCAGATAAGAATGCTACTCTCTTAAACGAAGCCTGACCATGAAACATCTAACACACAAAACCTTTCACAAAATGTTTTTGCCAACTGGCAACATTCTGGCCACTGAAGAGAGAAAACAAACAAAGAGTGGTTCCCTGTATGCACATGCATTCTGTATATTGCTCTGTCCTTGTCCATATTTCATTGTTTACTAAAAATATAGATTTGAGACCCTGAGATCACGTGCCTGTTAAGTATGTGCATGTCGGTGTCCAGATGTCCATTCGTAACTCAGTGTCTGTATGTGACGGCAGCTCGGTAACTCAAGAGATGTTGTCCTCCCACTGTTGGAGGCAGTGGCTGTCACAGCAGCTGCCACAGTGCTTCTGGGGAAGCTTGTGGTTTGGGGCTGGCAGGGCGGCAGACCTGCTCCGCTGTGGTTTGGCACCACCATGCCTACTGTAATCCCACAGCATTAAGACACACTGCCTCTGTCAGTATGTCTTTCTCATAAAATGAGATATATTACATTTAGATATATTTCGATTAATTAAACCTTAGATTAAGAATATTTTGTTGCTGACCAAATGCAGATTTTTTTAAACTTGACATTAACATATGTTTTATAATATTTAGGTGATTAGGTTACAGTTTTTATTCTCACAATGAATAATGTGCAGAGCGACAAATATGAAAAAAATCTCTATGGGAGTCAGTTTTAAGGGTAAAAAGATCCAACTTTGGTATCAGAAAAAGAACTACAAAAACAAAAAATCTGTCTCTCTGCAATTTTCATTAGCTTTTCACTACACTTTACTGATTTACATTCATTTATAACTAAATATATGACCCATTGTCTGTAGTTCTAAGGGTGAGGTCATAAATGAGGGTGAAACAATGTGTGGCTAGCTATCGGTGATTGAATAGTGTATATTGCATATATCATTTTGTGAAAGAAATATCATTACATCCGTTTTCTGGTATTTAATAGTGTGAACAATTATCTACATCTAGAGTTGTAAACCTTTTCATGGTTCCCCTGCTTTCAATGTTCTTATTAAACAGTAATTATATTCAACAACGTGCTAATCGATCAGCAAAGAACCCAATATAGAGCAAAATAATGACGGAAAATCACGGGAAAAACAAAAGCATTGAGAAAAGCAGGCCACATGCTGAGGGCCTCTTGAGATCACCTCTGGCCTAACAGAGTCATTCAGAATTATCGCTGGATAACCTGCCTGGGCCAGCTGGAGGACAATCACACAGACTGCTGCATGAAAATATTACTCTCACACACGGAATGCATGTCGCTTATAAAAACATTACATTTCCTAGTGACTTGTTAACAAAAACACAACAGGCTCCATGAACAGACTAGACCAGTTGAGACAAAGCTCTGCAGCAGGCCAAGGGGTATATTTTGGACCTATTTTGGACACTGAGAATCTGGAGGTGAACTCAAAGATTTCAGATCCCTGTGCTGTGGCAAGTAACAAAAACTAAACATCAAATTTCCCCATAGTCAGAAGAATAATGAATTACCTTATCTTTTCTCAATCGATCCAATTTGTTCCAAATTCATAAGAACCAGCTATTAAGCATTTCCAACAAATATATTATCACTGAGTACATAAAACATCCCGAGAGATCCGATCAGAAGTGGACAGCACTAAGTACAGAAGTGAATGCAACCCAATGTGTTCTGAAAGTGTCACATTCAGAGGTGTTCCCTGAGACATATGTGGCCACATTCTTTAAAACGTGTGAGCACAAATGCTTCCCAGGACACATTAACAACCCAATTACTCAGCTAATGTCTGCTGCCTCGCTTCAGTTTTACAATGAACAGAAAGCTTTTTGACCCTGCTCTCTCATTTACCTATCGTCCCTGCAGGCAAACACAACAGACTCATTGGTTCAGTCTGGCTATAAACATAACGTTGTCCTCATGAACAGAAGAAATCCAAGTGAACAGTCTTATTTAGAGCTCTTGTGATCAAATCTCTGAGGATGGATGCTAAAACCAAGTCTGAACGGGGCCAAAATGTTCTTATGACAGCTTAATCCTCCTGCAACAGTTCACCAAAGCCAGTCACACTTATATTTTTCATTCTTTTGAATAGTAAAGACAATTAACATTGATTTTATTTTATGGTAATAAGCTTCTATGTGCAGCTTGGCCCAAGTTAAACTTTTCAGAATAATGCACACATTTATCAACTTCGCAAACAGCTCATACAGTGAAACAACACACATTTTACAATTTAAATGTCGACTTATAAAATGCGGCTGAGATCAAATGACATCAATGCACGCTGTGTGTGTGTGGGTGTGTGTGTGCTGCAAGGAAGAAAGATATTCTACACACTTCCACAGCTGGGAGTGCAGGAGTATAGTCTGTGTGTATGGGGGGAGTCTAAGGTAGACAACCACTGACTTCCTCTCTCTCCACCTCTGCTCCTTCTTTCCTATTCCTCCCTCCTCCCTCTGCTTTTTTCTGTCTACTCCCTTCTTTTTAAACTTCTCCTCTGTCCTCCTTTCCCCTTCCTCCTCTCCTTTCAGCAGTTTTTCTTTCACTCCAGTCGCTCTCCTCTCTTTTTCCTGTCTCCCCTCCCTCCATCAGACTTGGATGAATTCCAAACAGAAGAGAACCTCCTCGAGTTTCACACCAGAGCAACACAAACAGGAAAAGATATCAATCTCTTCTTTTACATTCCTCCTCAGCACTGTCACCAAACTCTTCTCCTTTCCTTCAGCCCCTAACTTTTCCATTTTAGCTGCTCTGTTCTCAGTCAGCATGCGTTAGGTCTTGCCCTCTTTGGTTGAGTGTGCCTTTATCCAAACAAAAGAACATACTCAGTGTATGAAGCCTGGATGTAATGGCCCATATAGTGCTGGCTAATGGAGGAGTGTGTGGAAATCGCCTACTGGTCTCAGAAGTGGAAAGAATGATTTCCAATAAAGAAAACATTTAGGTGGCCCACCCAAATAGACACGACCCAACCCCAAAAAGTGTTTTACATTCACAAATAGAGCTGGAAATCAAAAGCTTAGCTTCCCACATCCAAAGTTTTTTCTCAAAGTAAGGATTTACCCATCAGGTTGTATATTGTCACCAATATCTTATTCATACTAACATCAACACATCTTCAAAAATGAGAAGCACTGAGTTGGCTTCTACAACCTAAAGAGAAAAGTCATGTTCAGGTATAGAAACGTTTCGTAATCAATGGCATTTATAAATAATTTCTGACCTTTAACAGTTTGAGCAGATAAAACCTCTATCATCCCCACAATGAAAGTAGTTCAGTAATGCTGAATAAGCCTGAGATATGGTTGGGCAGCAGAGTGCTAGATCGAGCTAGCAGTTTAACACAGGTCAACTTGATAACCCTACAATTATTTTTTAAATAAGAAATATAAACAGTGTCTCAGACAAAGTATAGGACATCGGATTAGGACAGAAACCGTGAATGTAATCCAGAAAATTGAGTAAGTAAGTACGGTTGTCTGTTTTTGTTCAGGAGAGGTCCCAGATTTAGAGACTGTATTTCTATGCCTGGCCAACCAGTGGTTATTGGTAGCAGATACAGGTTTTTTGTGCGGTTGAGACTTAAGATATCAGTCCCAAGTTGAACCTAAATAAAACCTTCCCTCTGCACCTCTTTTTCACACACATCAAACATTTAGAAAGAAAGATAAGGTTTGCAACGAGCTACAAGACTGTAGCATGTCTAGGATTGGTGAAATGAATGCTATAGGCTTGTTACCGAGACATAACATGGATAATTAACTCGCTAAAATAAGCACATTTCTTCTAAAACATTACTTCCCATACTGGAGAAGAGCAGAGAAGATCTATATTTCTGAACATTAGGTAGCTATATTTTAGTTGAATAATTTAATTTAGCTGTTATCATATCAAGACATTTCTTTTAGTATTCTACCATTTTGTACAAATTTCGACATTTCTCAAAATGTCCTGTTGAGTCTCTGGTGTTTCTGCAAATGTGTGTGTTTTATGGCGCAGGAGCATAAATATGTGTGTTTGTGTGTGTGTGTGTGTGTGTGTGTGTGTGCACACAAGTTGAAACACTCACACTTGTTCTCACTCTCTACAGGTACAAAGAGGACAGGTAAACCAATACCAGCTTCATCTTCTAACATTCACTTTGAGGGAGTTCTCTTGAGAGTTCTCTTGGCCATTACATGTCACAGTGAACCACCCAGTAAATACCACTGCAACAGTGAAAAATACTTCTCGCTTCAAATACTGTACATGTCAACTTAAACTGGATTGCAACATTCCTCAAGGGAACACAATCATGATTTAAGAAGTTGCCTTAAATGTGCAAAGAAATGAGCCCTCCTTTAAGTCTTCTACGTGTTCTTCATTGTTGGGAGTTGAAGGGTGTAGTAGAAAATGTAGGAAATTTTCGAAACGGGGTAACAGCTGTGAGAAAAGCCAAGGAAGGGCTTTAAAACGCTAAAATGTTTAATTTATTTTATCTGGTAATCTGGCTTTGTCTAGATTTATTGTTTAGCAGATAAGTTATGAACAGAGTGGAAGCAGGAGAGATACATGCCATTTTTTGAAGTATGTCCTGTTACAGAGGGAGATGTGTAGATAATATTAGCACTGAATTCAATACTGGGTTAAGAATACGAGCCAGTTCAAACAGGCCCATAAACGACACTTTCTTTAGATGATTATTGGCCCTGTTCAGAAGTTCACAATTAACATGCGACTTAGGTTATAAAGTTCTATACAGGCAGGGTTCTCCTTGGTGTGTTATACAAAACATGTCAACATATGCTTCCCAGACCACCACTGGGTGGAAATAGGGTGAAATTAAGATTATGATTATGATTATGTTATGAAGATATCAATTTCTAACAATTACTATAATGAATGCTGATTTTTCTATGCATTGGGAATGCAAACCCAAGAATATTGTTTGTTTTCGAAAGACAGAATTGATAAATGCATGATGCTATGCAAACTTCGGTTCCAACTAGTACTTAAAAACAATAAAATACAGATGCCAAATGCATAATTTAATATATTTCTGTCAAACGCACACCACTGATGTCAAATGTGCTGTGGTTCCTTAAGTGAGCTAACAGAGAACATGTCCACATTCAGCACACTAAAACAGCACATTTATAAAGCGATTACATCAGTTTCGAAATCTGTGTTTAGTGTGAACCAGGAGAACTGAGCTTTTGCTAAACACATTCATAAGTGGACCTGTGAAAGTTGAAGGATTCAAGATAACAAAAAAATGATCAAATCAACCTTTTTTCCTGATCAATTGCCTTAATGTCACTACATAATAAACAGCATAGCTGTTGGCATTGACAATGATTATTTTGCCACAGCAGCCTGGAAATGACATTTAGAAATGACAAGATGCAAATACTTCATATTCCTTCAATTGTTTTGACGACACAAACAGAAAGGGCTAAGAAGTGTGAAGAAGTGAAATAAGGATTAGTTATCTTGACTATGTCAAATTATGTTGCAAATGTCAAATAATACGTTTTGGCCCAGTCCTTGCATGCAGTGTGGTTGTTTGCATACCGGTACTTGAAAAGGGGCAAAGTGATATTGTCATTTTAGTCTTTTGGTGCATGAATGTCAGTGTAGACATACGCCTACAATTTCTTTTTGTAGACAAAATATAAAACCCTACTATATACCAAGTGATTATAACACATACACACACACAGCTGTGATATTTACCTGACAGTTTCCTGACACTACTTTGGTGTTTTTGGCTGGTCAGTGTGAAGTGTGCATACATGAACTCACCTCAGTGCTAAACACAGGAAATCATTCTCGTTCTTTCCGGACCAAACAAGAGCCAATCACTTCAAAGGAAGCTGAGACTTACACTTTAACTTATTTGCATTAATCACTAATTTCACTAATAGTTAACACATTTGCACAGTTACAATTATATAGTGATATGGTAAAGTAAATTAATGTTAGAGATGAGTGCCTCCGTGTACCAATTTTCCTAACGAAGAAAGAGGTTGTAAAGAGTTCAATGTTTCATATTAGTACCTATATTAGTCATGATGTGCTTTTTAATCATCTTATGTAATGGGCCTGGATTTTTTACCTCCATAAATTCAAATTTAATGGTTACATGATTCAATTAGAATAAAATATGTTTGTGAGTTTATTTATTGAATGATATGTGTCTGCCTGTTAATAATTGATTATGATCCCAATGAAACATTGTTTTAGCTAATCTGCAATACAATGCACTGTCGCAAAATTAGATAGATGTGGTACCAGTGCTACGATTAACAAATTACACATTTGTAAAACGAATAAAAAGATAAACAACTAAAGATAAAAACAAACTATAAAAAAGTGATCATGAGCTAGAAAAGGTAAAAACAGACAAAGAATATGTCCATGCATTCAGTACCATTTTCTGGGTTTGGTGGTTTATTATATCCACTCAACACAAATTTGGAGAAAGGGAGTACTATTTTCATGTAACAGTCCTCCTGGTACTCGACTGTTAATACACATCTGATGTAAAATGAAGTATGCGTTGATCCTATCTGACAGGGACATGAAGTATCATAGCGCACTTCACTCCACAGAACCAGCGGTTTTTTAAGTTCTCATTATTTACAGAAAATAAAAAATCCTCTAGATAATCTGTATCTGAGCGAACAGGGCACGACAGGTCGATCACGATGTCGAGATGGAATAAAAAGTGTTGGAGGGGGGGGGGGTCGGCCTGTGGTGCTTAACTCAGTGCTTGCTACCCATCATGTTTCAATCAATTCTATGTGGTCCAAAAGGGGGCTTGGTGACCATTCCGATGTGGGTTAAAGACAAGATCCACCAGAATCCAAAATATGAAGCCCGAGTTTTAAGATGCAGACAAATATGGGCTCCTGTTGAGAGCTGACAGAGGGCTGCCTTGCGTGAGAGCACGCGAAGCTCCGCCTCTGGCTGGGCACTTTGCAGGCAAGCGAGACCGCAAATCAGCCCGTGGAGAAAGTACGGCTTAGAAAGACAATCAGCAACGGGCAAGAAAGTCGCTCATGTCTCCACCAGAATTTCATTCTGACATTACCAAATAACCACCCCGGCTCCCTTCTTACACAAAGCCCACATTTTTGCTTGACATCCGACACCGAGCAGGAATAGGCTGGGGCTGCCGAGGCCCGAGCACAGAGGCTGACTTCTAACTTCACCTCTCTCTGCTCCCCCTGGTAAACATATACATTCTTAAGCTAAACTGGCAGTACAAAGCACGAGGGGCAGTTTAGCCGCGGTGGGACTTACCCCGCACACACCGATGCAACGTTACCACACATTCATTACAACCAGCAATGGGTTGTTGTTGCACCCTTTAAAAACGTCCAACTTTTAGGCAAGGTACCAGAGCGAGCGCTTGCACAAGGTTCTTCTGTGCGGTTATAGTCGGGGGCGAGCGTAGCACGCACACACGACCGGGGAGCACAACGCGGTAACTACTGTGTCCCATCGTGTTTCCCCTGGTGGCCACATTCATTACAACCAGCAATGGGTTGTTGTTGCACCCTTTAAAAACGTCCAACTTTTAGGCAAGGTACCAGAGCGAGCGCTTGCACAAGGTTCTTCTGTGCGGTTATAGTCGGGGGCGAGCGTAGCACGCACACACGACCGGGGAGCACAACGCGGTAACTACTGTGTCCAATCGTGTTTCCCCTGGTGGCTCCACAGTCGTTATTCCCCGAGAATCCATGTTCTGAACAAAAAGCCAACGTACCGTGAACCGCCGACAGCAGGCAACTCCTCAGCAGCAACACCGCCAGCAGTCCGCCCATTCCAAGTCCTCTACGCTTTAAATCCATAATTCCCACTCCATTTTCGGCAAGTCGGCCTTTAATGAAGAAGTAAAGAGGTCCACTTCTCCGTGTGTTCGTATACACACATGGGCCTGCGTTTCGTGATACTGCTGGATGTGTGAGTGTATGTGCGCCTCTCCGTCGACTGACTACACTTTTTCCCAGTTAAGGCGCTCGCGCTACTTTATACTTTGGACTGTCGAGCTCGCGCACGGGGAGAAAGGGCTGGCGGACGTGATGTGACGTCATTCAACACGAGCCAAAGAGATTTTTTTTCTCACTAACTTCACTCTCATGTTAACGTCGTGCTTCATGCGCATTCTTTAGAGTGTCGCCTCGTTGTGTTTTCCACAGGATATTTATCCTCTTGTCTGTAGTAATAAAGTGGATTTTAAGAAAGCTTCTCCTTAAAAAAACGACCTTCAGGGCAGACAATAAGGTTTGGGCGATTTCACAGAGGTGCACACATACGTGGGCATCTGCGTTATTGCACTTTGAGGACACAACTCAAAGTGCAATGTGTGCAACAGTGTGACCGAGTCACACACTGTGATGAGCTGCTTTGCTGCAGATCTCGGGCATGTGGTGTAACTACACGGTCAACCTATTAGCCTGTATGCTTTAATTGTGTAATATGCACTTAAAATCAATGCTACTTTATTTTAAACAACAGACGTCAGGGAATTAAAAACTGTACTTAATCGGGTATTATTCGATTATTTTAAATGATGCTTCAGCTTTGTTTCCAACACTGATAAGTCTTCTGATTTTATGGTCTCTCAGGAGAAGTGCTTTAATCCTCTCAGAGCAAACATTTTCACAACAACATAAACAGTCTAATATTATAAATACTGTATTTAGCCACTCTGTATTCTGTTGATTTGACCAAGTGAAGACTCAGTGAATTATGCATACACTGGAGGGCTGTAAATAATGTGTTGTTGTTTGCCTTGGGTCTCTGCTTATGCCTACATTACACCCTTGGTGATACAGTGTTCAACAACTATCACACCACTAACACAACCATCGCTAGGGAGGGGGGCCGTACATTAGGGGCGGCTGGCGATTGTGTGCTGCCCTCCTTGGGCCACACACAAACAAGTCTGAATATCATTAATCAGCTGCTTACTTAGGTTTGTTCCTGATATAACCATGAACTTGATGATTGAGTTGCTTCACAGACATTCACCAATCTAATTGGATCAATATTGGACCAATCAGAGACCCTAGGGGCAATTTTCGATGTGACCGAAATCACCCCAAGGTGCTCCCATAGACTCCGATGTAAAATGCGTTTTTTTTTCTGGCTGCAGACCCTACAATGCATTTTCTATGAATTTCCGGGAGGGCCAGCACGAATGTGCTTTCGTCATACGCATATGATGCAGTCACGTCCTTCTCGGATGATCCCGCACAGCGAGCACGCGTGTTCACATTCAAGATCAACATGGCAAGCTTTACATCAACCCGCAGGAGCAACTTGAAAGGAGATACTAAAGTAAGCTTTGCCAAAATCGATTTCATGGCTTAATCAAATCACAATGCACCTAAAATAATTCATCACATGATGACAATCAGAATATTCTGGTTGAGTGTGTGTTGAGTATTAAATGGTATGTCAAATTGCATTTCACAGCAGGGGTCTCAAAGTGTTATATATACATTTAAAATGCATTTAAAGTATATAGTGTTTTTCTCGTTATGAAGATAAAAAGTGTTCATTACAAGGCACATTAAGATGTATGTGGAGAGCATACGCTCGTTCTCCTTCCCTAACATACACAAATAACTGCCCCTAATGGTACATCATTGCAATTAAGGGTTGAGTCTCTTACATGCAAAATGGAGTAGCCTTGTATTCAACCACGACCTTTCAATTAGTGGACACCCTGATCTGGCTTACGTTTCCACCTTCACCCGGACCCTTACTTGGTAGAAGGTTACAGGTGTGGTTACAGTCTCTTGTTTTAAGAGGAGGAAAGATCAATGTGACAATGGTCCTTTGCACACATCCTGATCCACGGAGGCCAACATGACTGGCCTGCACAGAGCTCTTTTTCTCAGTCCCACCAACGCCTTTGATGTGAACTGGAACTTTGTGTGTAAACCTTATCGCCCAACCTCAGTGTTGGACCTCACTGATGTTAATTTGGCTGGATAGAAGCAAATCCTTACAGCGAGGTTCCAAACTTTTGTGGAAAGTCTGAAACTAGAGGAGTGGAGGCTGTTACTAGGGGAATTTTATGGATCTTCACATTGCAAGGTAAACCAATTTATTGTTTGTAGCTTATAAAAGGGGGATTGAGGTTGTCATCAGTTCACATTGGCCCAAAACAGATCTTTGTTGTCTTGAATGTACATCTCGGCCACACTTGTCTTTACTGCAGGACATAACAATAGATCTTATATCAAATTTAAAAACATTATATATATATTAGTGCTGGGCAAGTTAACAAGCTATTATTGGGTTAACGCTTTAACTCATTAACGCCGCCAATTATTTTATCGCACTTTAACAGGTGTTCTTTTTAAAGTCTGACTCTGGCTCTGAATAAACATACAGACAAACCGTGGATCACAGGAGGGGTGGGATGTTGATCAGTATTGGTTGGTTTATCAGTCAATCACATGTCTCAAACAATGAGAGCAAAAAAATGTGATTAATCTTGATTAAAAAATGAAGTCATTGCCTAGCACTAATATATATGCTACTGCCAAAAAGTTAGGGATATTTGGCTTTCAGGTGAAATTTATGGAAAATGTAAAAAGTTCACACTACAGTGGTATTACATCATGAAAGTAGGGTATTTAAGTAGAAGCATGCAATAGTGATTTCCTTATCTCAAAAAAATGTATTTAAACACAAGCAAACAACAGTGGTGGCTATACCACAACAGGCAATTGCAGGCCACTCCATTTGAAGTACCCTAGTGTCCAGCAGTGGTGTCCATGAAGATGAAATTAAACCTATGTTTTTCATGCAGGGGCACAATGACTGGATTAATTTTGTTATTCAGGTAGTATGGGCCTGTCACTGTACCATTCACAAAGTGTAGGGCAGTGTATCGGCTAGACACACCTGCCCACACTGTAACACCACCACCACTAAAGGGTCGTTTGGAGGTCACATGAAGTTCACCTGTAAAGGTTATAGTACATTAAAGTTTCATCCTGAAATTTCACCTGAAAGCCAAATATCCCTAGCTTTTTGTGAGTAGTGTATATATATATATATATAAACTTATAATAATTAATAATACAATCATTTATATACTTTTAGTCTTTTAAGTCCATGTTTGTTCTGGGTTTCTTGACTGAGAATCTCAGTCAACGAAAGAAAAATAACACTTTAGTGATGCAAGTTTGAGTAGTTACACAATGACTCTCATTGGTTGAGATGCGTGAGTGACTGATCAACCGAACAATACAGATCAACAGCCCGCCCCTCCTTTGAACCATGGTCTGTCTGAAAAAGAAAAACAGCAATGTGCAATAAAGTAATTGATTGGGTTAACACGATAGAAAGGCGTTAACATGCCCGGCAGTAATATATATATATATATATGTATATATATACATATATATATATATATATACACTGCTGTTTACATAATGAACGAAACCAAGATAAAACCCAGATCTCTGTCTTCATGCACACCTGAAGCCAAGCCAACCCCGGCATTTCTTTTCTGGATGCCTGTTTTTTCTGGTCCAACTGGCCTCCACTCTAACGGCTCTGTAAACTCAAAGCACATGTTTTCCTCTGCCTCTCTGCATACATGTGGTAGAGGCAGGCCGCTTTTCCACACCATAGAATATGCATTACAGAGCAGGTATTATTGTAATAGTAGTAACTTTAGCTGTAGAGGCGTCTCTAAAATGTGTATGTGAATGTGTATAGTTGAACTATATTTACTGCTATCTAGTGCAGAAATACAATTCAAGTATCATTTAATATAGGCTATAGAAGGTTTAAGTACACATCATGAAGAGATGCCTACCCAAGTGAAAGAAACGTGATAAAAATGGAATTTAATTAGTGGCAGCTGTTGTAAGTGGTGGATGGGGCGATTTAGAGTCCCAAATGTCTGTTATTGACTCAAGCCAAACTCATTTTCACTTGAATTTCACTTAATTTGGTGTGTCTCTCTTGCATAGGGCCATTTTAACCTTCTGACTATTTTAATTCCTAATAAAACGTTTGTTTTGTTTCTTTAACATTGGGAAAATCTTCGATTTCAAATTTCTGTAGTTATGCTTCAGGACTTGTGCAGATAGGATGTTGTTCTTCGTCTCTTCTGTTCGTTCTGTTTCTATGTTTCCAGCAAGGCCTGGAATGCTGTAATGAAAACATTTTTTCCTTTCTCAGTCACCTGCAACCCAAAGCCGCTGGCCCTGCTTTGATCCTCATACTGCTCCCTACAAATATCAAAACAATCTCTGCATTGGTCTGTGTTTTTTCTCTGAAGACTGAGGCTTAGGAGTAATATAGCTTAGTAACAAATACCTTTTCTCTTTCTCTGTGGGTAACAAGGAACAGGTGAGGCTCCCAGCTGTCTGAGGCAGGGATGAGCATTGCACTGTCAACATACCAGAGCCATCATGTGTGTGAGCTTTTAATCCGACTCATCAGACATTATCTTACACCTGCAACTAAACAAGGCACAGCTGTCTTTTTTCTAGTTTCACACTATTCCGTCATTTTTCTGTTCCGAACAAGTTGTTTAACCCTCATTTTGTGTCTCCCCCCTTACTATGGAGTTTTAACAGCTCTTACATTTACAAAAGAACAGTTATCATCACCAATTTTGATTGAACAGCTTTTAAGCTGTAAACAATGTCTCAGATTAATAGTTTACATCAGAGGTCTTCAACAGGGGGTCCGTGACCCCTCAGGGGTCCACGGATGTACTGCAGGGGGGTTGCAAAATTTTGAGTTGAACATTTTTATATTAAAAAAATATATATATATATATATGAACCTGTGCATTAATTGAATAGCTTAGTAGTGAATGCACAAAAACAAGGTAGCTATGTTTAGACCCCTGGTTTGCATAAATATCTGCAGTGAATATACAAAGAATAGACACATTTAAAAAGGTTTTTCATTTTGCTAGGGGACATGTGGTGTACCTCTTTTATCAAAGCGGATAATGATGATGAGAGAACATGAATCTGTTGTAATAACATAGGGGACCAGAATACATAGACTTTGTGTAGCTTCATTGTTTGACAAATATACTCCTGCTAGAATCAACAGACCTACAGTATGTATGCTTGGAGGTCTACCTGGTCCAATACTCTCCACGTGTCCTCTAACACTCGCCCCCCCTCCAGTTTTCAAATGTTTTATATTAAAAAAATCCCGGGGCACACCACCAACCAAAAATTATACAAAATGACACATTTTGGTTTAATACATTATGAAAATTGAAATATCGACGTGTCAAATCTGGCCTGTTTAGAAATTATTTGCTGTAACTGCTTAATATTTTTGGACCAATTAAGTGAAATTGGATAATTTCCCAAGGCACACCTGATGATCTTTCAAGGCGCCTAGGTGCAGTGCTTGAATATCACTGCCCTAACCCAATTCCCTAACCTATCCCCTAACCCTAATCTATCCCCTAACCCAATCCTCTAAACCGATCCCCTTACCCCTAACCCAAACCCCAAACCCCAAACCCCAAAGCCCTAACCCATTCCCCTAACCCAATCCCCAACCCTATCCACTAACCCTAACAAAAATTCCCTAACCCCAACCCAATTCCCTAACACAATCTCTAACCCTATCCCCCCAAACCAATCCCCTAAGTTACTCTCTTAACCCTAACCCAATCCCCTAACCCGAAGTCAATCCCCTAACCCTATCCCCTCACCAACACGTGTCAAACTCCCAAGTGTGAACATACACACGTACGAACCCAGAGCTCTGTCGTAGCGTTCCCCGCTCCTCTTTCCAGCTCCCGCCCCAAGCACATCCACCCAATCAGAACACACTTCCCCCACTAACTCACCCGGCATATGTCACTCGGACTGTCTATAAAAACACTGATACATTTGCTTACATTCTGTAAATTACATCTTAACAGTGATAGTAGCACTGTTCTGTGTAATTCCTGCAGTAAAGAATGTTTAAGCCATCAAAGTACTATGTTGCCATAAAGATGTTTGTTTGGTTTTGTGTATTTTGTCATACACGATATTTCAAACATAATATTGATAATGCTATGCTATGAAAGTTATGTTCGGTTGGAGAAATATTATACAGGTCAAATTTTATTTTGGTCCATAATTCAATATTAACAGTGAAAAAAGATGTGGATTGCAGGGGAAATAAAAGGTGTTGACCTTAAGTTTATAAGGCTTCATTTTATATTAACTTCCTATGAAATATTTTGAAATGCTTCTCACAGCAAATATTGATATATAATAAATCAGAAAGCCCAAGTAGAAATAACTTATTGCACTTATTCTTCAAAACTTCAGGTTGTTCATCATGTTTTATCAAAATATAGTTAATTAAATATGAATATTTCGGAATGTTTTTCAGAAATGTATTTTTACGGAACCAAATGGAAACATTTTGAGTTGTGGTTATCTATAAGGTTATTATGCTATATATTGTTCTGGTTCGGCCCGCTTCCGATCAAATTGGGCTGTATGTGGCCCATGACAAAAATTAGTTTGACACCCCTGTCCTAACCCAATCCCCTAACCCTATCCCCTAACCCAATCCCCAATGGTTTCAAGCAGTTATTCAAGGTACACCAACATATATAGACTGAACATAGATATTAAGTTATTGTATAACAATTTAACAGTTAAACTGTTCAGGGAAAAAAGAAAACAGATGTTAACTTGCTACTGTTCAGTGTACGCTGGTTTTATCATTGTCATTTCATTACATTAATTAATATTTAAGTTAAGATTTACAAGTCCTACTGCACTTCTGTTCATACTACTTACATACTTTTAAAATATAACTGATATATATAATACATTACTTTTGAATTCATTATAGAATTTTGCGCGTAACAATGGGATTAATTGCGATTAAAAAATGTAATCATTGTACAGCACTATATATATATATATATATATACAGTATATATATATATATACACACTACTCATAAAAAGTTATGGGTTATTAGGCTTTTGAGGGAACTTTGAGGATGAACCTAAAATGCACTATAACCTTTACAGGGGAACTTAATGTGACTTTCTCTAAACTTCTGAATGCACATGTCCAACAGTGCAATGTTTCAGTACTTCCTGCACAACTTGCTGTTCTACAACAGGGAGATTAATGGCAAAATTCACAACAAGTGTTTGATCCATGAATCGACCAATACATTCTATAACATAGGAGTGGGATGCCATGCTTTAGCAGACAATAAGTCGACTTGTGAACAGCATGAGACGTCGTTGTTAAGCTGTTGCACTGTGTGCCCTTAGCTGATGCTAAGGGCACATGATAAGTTATTCAGACATTCACATTTTTTGTTGTGGTATACCCACCACTGTTGTTGGCTTTTGTTTCAATAAATTGTTTGAGATGAGGAAATCACCATTGCATGCTTCTACTTAAATGCCTTACTTTCATGATATAATAACACTGTAGCGTGAACTTTTTACATTTTCCATAAATTTCAGTCCTTTCAAAGTTATTCCAGAAAGGTGATGTCCTGAGTATTTTACATCCCCTAACCTACCTTTCAACCTTTTTTGAGGCAGGCACATTTTTTCGATTGAAAAAATCCTGGGGCACACAACCAACCAAAAATTTTACAAAATGACATTTTGGCTTAATACAGTATATATTATGTCCCGCGTGTGTTTTCTGACGGGGGGGCGGGACCAATGCTCAGGTATGCAAAGGTGCTTACACATTCCAGATTTTTGACGCGCATGCGTACCTGCGTATCGCTTATGTGCACCCCTGCATATGCGGTCATATAGGCTATAGCTGTGTGGGTGTTTAGTTTAATGTTCTGCCAATTGAATGACATTTCCAAATGGGGACAGATTTGCATGTGCAGGAAATGAGAGTACGTTGAGCCCTCACAAAGTAACAGTGTTTCTATTTGGCCAAATAAGGAAAGAGCTTTGTATGGCTGAAGTATAATTTAAGAGTCTGACCACTCTCTCTGAAGAAAGAGCTGGCTTTTGTTGTACACAAAGTTTGAAACACACAGCTGTCCACTGACAGGTAGCCATCGATCTGTG
Organism: Colistium nudipinnis; assembly: GCA_016785305.1. Classification (NCBI taxonomy): domain Eukaryota; kingdom Metazoa; phylum Chordata; class Actinopteri; order Pleuronectiformes; family Rhombosoleidae; genus Colistium; species Colistium nudipinnis. Next base: position 272,481 of record JAFBJU010000906.1, on the reverse strand, counting down.
AGCACAGGGGCAGTAACAGGCAGTTTATTTGCCTTACTCAGCGCACTATGTACCAACAGCTCATCAGTATTTCAGTTCATTCAAAGACTACTTGGAGGAGAAATTGTAATTCAAACTATCTTAACAAAACTCACTGTCACTATCTGTGCATGCAGGATTGATCACTAACATGTACACATTAAAATGGAGCTGATAAAGAAGACTCATAGAACGCTTAGCAGTAAGCTTAGACTGAAGGAACCAGGACATCCTGATTGCTTTACAACCTAAGCCCCCAGCTGCCCTCAACATGACACGTGTAAAGACAAGTACAATGGCCCTTCATTAAAAGTTCATTTGTACTGTCTTTACTATAATACATAATAAATCCTGACAAAAATCCTCAAATAATAATTTTTCCCCAAAATGTTGATGGGCAACTAATTCCTCAAGGATATAAGAGATACAGGGATGGTTGAATATAATCACAGCCAGACTAGAGATCTGTGGCATCAGGAGAAATAGAGTGTTAATGTTTTCAGCTGCAGCAAAGCTTTCTGCACATTCCCATAACGGACACTCAGGTATAGTCACTGGGTGACTCAGGTGCACACGAGAGCAGCAATCACAATAATTAGCCCTCATATACAGACCAGGCCGAGCTCACTCCTCAGCATAGCACACAGCTTGTTTATCGTGTTTTACTGTGGTGCTTAGTTTAATGTGAGACCCACAGCAGCAAATATCTACTCAGTTGATATCAATGTCCCCAAATGTGTATAACTTTAAGTATAAATCTGTCAAATATCATTTTATTGGTTTGGGGTTAATTGGTTAAATGATGAACATTCCTACCTATAGTAGTAGTGACACATAAACTGGGGAGGATACACTGAGAATGGGTAAATAAATCAACAAATACATTAAGTAATGAAGAACAACCTTTGATTACCCCACATGCTTATACACACACACACACTGGGAAATGTACACTGTGTTTTTCCCATCTGTGGTCATTACAGTCCACACACATTTTGGCCACAGAACTGCTCTGCGCAGCTATCTTGTCAGTGCCCGGGGAGCAGATGTTGGCAGGCGGGGGGGGGACACACATGGTGGAGTCTCCTCGATTGGACTTGGATTCCTCCTCCATTCCAGGAGCTTGTTCAGAGAGAAAGGATAACATTCCATTAAAGAAATTTAAGAAATCACATTTCACATAACACAATATTCCACAAAACATTTAAGAAAACACAATAATATACATACTTGTTATGTTGGATAACCTCAGAAACCAAGTGTTGCAAATTGCCACCGCTGAAGTTGGGGTGATAAGCAAACAGGGACAGAGGGGTAGACTTGTTTTAATAATAGATCAAATAGTACACACGTTCAGACAAGCATTGTGCTTGGTTTTTCATAAGAAATGAGGAGCATATTATTGAGTAACAACTGGAAAAGGGTGAGAGAAGTTCAATTTCACATTGGATTCTGCTTTATTATAAAACCTTAACCTTAACCAATGAATGAAGCCTGTATAAGGTTCATGATTTAAACTTAAATTGTTGTGAAATTATTTCCACAAAAACATCAGGGGATACATTTCCCTTCGGATGGAACTGGACACAATCATACAGAAGCTGCTAAAAATTGAAAAACAAATAATCCAAAAACTTCCCACATTACAGGGACCGGGGGTCCGTTTCAGAAAGAAAAGACTCTTAGTCTAGTCCTGAACTCTGAGTTGATCTACCCTCAGATCGAACACTCAGAGGACAGCTTGAGTGTCCTTATCACCTGGGTATTCTCATATGTCCACTGTCATAATTGTTGGTTGGAGACATACACTTGCTGTGACCAAGCAATTGGAAAAAAATGTGTGATGCTGTGATAATATTGGAAAGCGTCAGATACACAATGAAGGGGGGTAATCACATTACTGAATGTCAGGCCTGAAGACCATACAACCTGAAACAGGCATTTGAAGCCAGAAAGTTGTGTTCTCACAGTCTTCACACTTAATGGCTCCCATGTTTCCCTCTTAAAACATTCGTTTTCCCCCGAAACGTAAAAGCCCTCCAGCTGATTGTTTGTGTGTGGCTTCAGTGTGGGTGTGCTACTGGTGTTTGAGTGCATGCAGGGAATAATTCATGTGTGCATCATCACATCACCAAACTCTTCCCTACCAAACGGTAACAAGCGGACTTGTTCTTCTAAACGACCAAAGTTTAAACTTTGCACATGACACACAGAAGGGAGCTTAAGTTTTCTCAGCCCACACAGGGAGCAAATGCGTATGTATAAAAGCCAAGGAGACAGATGCAAGGGAATTAGCTGAGTTGTTGTAGCAGTCATTTTAAAAGGATAATAAGCCATTTAATTATAACACAAGACTTTAGCATTTTATTTATAATGTCATTTCTTTCATTTGTGATCACACTTTAGTAACAAACCAACTAACTAATAATAGCCATGAGCACCTCCTCAAAAATATAATTGCACACTGATAGGGCCTTTACAGAGAGACAGAAACTGGGATTTGTTATTTGTGTGTTTTGCTTTCAATCTGATGCTGTTGCAGGCGTTTCATATAGGGCTCAGGTGTAGGCATTTAACGCGTGTTCCTGCAATAATGCAATAACTCTGAAAATGACGTGAGGCTATAGCTACCTAAAACATAGACCTACATTATACCTACAATGTGATTTCTGATTTGCGTTTTGTCGAGTTTCGTGTTTTCCCCCCAGGGGTCACCATACATAGTGCAGACCTCCGGCTCACTGTGATTAATGTCTCAGTAAAAGTATGTAAAAGGTATCAGCTCAGCAGTCGTCTCCTGTTCAGCCATGAGAAAAGACAGCACATTCTACAAGTAATAATTCAAACTAAGTTACTGTGAGAAATAAGAAGTTTGATGCACTGATATATACATTAAAAATGTCCGGTTTGTTATCTTTTTAGGATAAGTCCAAATAAAGAGAATTGGTTACATTTTCACTGAGACAATGTTTTTTAGTGGAGACTTCGGTACAGCTAATAAAGCTGGGCTTATCATAGTAGTTAGCTATACAATCAATCAAGTCCTAATAATACTGTCACCCAGAACTATATAACAGAATGTGTGCATGTTGTGGATTATGGAAATTCAAAAATAAAGAAACTAAAAATTAAAAAAAATGTGCTCTGCATCACTGAAACATATTCTATCAAATTAATTAATTTTGATGTAAAATGCATCATAAAATATTAGCAATCAAAACAAGTGTGTATATTTACAATAGTGTTGTTTTTCTATAACGCCATACACACACAGACACATAGACTAACACGCACACGCACACACACTTTTTTTTTGTTTCCAGCCAATTAACTCCTTCACATCTTCAGACAGAGCTCATTCCCAGCAAGCAGGACATGCAGAGTTGGCATGCTGCTTGCAGGAAGTAATCAGCCCTTTGCAGATGGCCCTTTGTTTCTGCTTGTACCTCCTGGATTTTTGTGAGACATGACTCATATGAACTACCCGATAAAACCCACCTTAAAACTCGAAAAAACACTTTCCAAACAAATAAAACCCATCCCAAACACATGTCATCGAATAATAAGGGAGGCATTGTTTCCAAAGGTAGATGATGCCCTGCCCTGGTGACTCTACTATGACGTTTTTGGTCAAATTTTGGACGACATACTGAACTAAAAGGTTTGTGGTAAAATTTAATTTTAACGACAACTACATTATGGCATTTTTGGTGAAATTTTTGACATGCGATACTATGATTTTTTTTTTGCCATTTTTGACTTCTTTCCACATTTTCTTTTGACAATAATCTATGCAATTACGGTTTGGGTCACTTTTGTTTGTTTTTTATTTTTGGTCAACATACTCTACTATTATTTGGACGAAATACTATACTATAAGTATTTTTTTCTTTTTTTTTTTCTTTTTCGATTTTGGTAGTAACATACAATAAAATGGCATTTTTTCACATGCTTGATGTTTTTTGGCATTTTTGACCTTTTTGCCATAATTGACATTTTGCTTCTTTTTACATTTCTGGACCAAATACTTTACGTTTTGATGAATTATTTGGGGAATTACTATAGAACATAAAATACTGTCACTTCATATCCTAAAATTCAGCTATGATCTATTGAATAACTTGAATGAGTGGTTCTAGTATATGCCACTGAGAGATTAAAAATCAAATCACTTAAACGTTGTTACACGATGTGGAATCTGAATACCTCATGCTGTGCAATAGCACTCTCGAGTGATGAAAACATGTAATTGCATCTGTGATAATATCCATTATATTGGCAGGAAAGGGTTAAAACCCATAAATGATGACAAATATTTTCCCTTTGTTTGACTAATGATACATTGCATTCAATAAACCATTTTCAGTCATTCACACTTAAGATCGAAGATAATTGATATTTTCTGAAGCATAACAAGGGGCCTAAACATCACATTGGAGAGGAGGAGAGAGGGCGGCTGGTGAGGTCCAGTAGAGTAGCACATGATCCATAAGTTGATGTTTTCTCTTGTTCTCCTGTTGGTGTGTTGAAAAGTGGGCTTACATTTCCCATGATCTCTGAAGTGATGGAGGGGTGTGGTGAGTCTCGTCAGGTTATCGCTGGACTTTCTCTCAACAATCATTGGCATGTCCCTAAGAAAAACAAAACACAACAAAAAAATCCTCAAAGATTAAAGTCTGGACTCAAGCCAAAGACCGGGCGTGGCTGGCTAATAGAGGGAGACCATGACCTGGATGACTAAGAAGCTTGAAAGACATTCGCCAGTCTGATTGGATCACTGTTGGACCAATCAGAGACCCAAGGGGCGATTTTCAATGTGACCAAAATTGCCCCAACGTGCTCCCATAGACTCCAATGTAAAATGCATTTTTTTCACGCTGCAGACCTAAGTTCTAAGAGTTTTAACATTGTCAAGCTTTACATCAACCCAGAGGAGCAACTCTGTTGAGCCGGGAAATACCATAGTAAGCTTTGCCAACATCGATTTAAATCACCTACCTCCTTGTCCTGAGTTTGCACTTTTAGGTGCACAATCAGTTGTCTGAGGCTTACTGTCATCAATGGCAAACCACTAAAACACCAATTCATTAAATGGGTGAAAAATCGATGGCACATTTCAAGCTAGAAATGCTTTATAAGAGGCTAAAGGTCTCAAACCCCTTTTCTTTCACCCACTTAATACAACGCCTCTTCCAAGTGTGTATCAGGAAAATCTTGTTGTGTACATGGGTATGTGGCTACGTACATAGGTATGAGTGTTGTTTATGGTGACCTGTGTTGTGTTGAAATGTTGTACATTCCCAAACCAAATCCCCCAAAATGATTTAAAAATAAAATGCAGTACTGTAAATGATCCTGCCCAAGTACACAAGCTGCGAAGTTGCTTGTTTGTAAGGCTGTAAACTGCATAGGATGGCTGAGAAACCTGTTTACTGTGTGCGGTGTTTAGTCTGCGAATGGCTAGCCATGTTTGGACTCCCATGCACTCTGACTGACGTGCTTGCCGTGTGTTGTCTTTGTTGTGGGTGTGCAGGCATATTTAAGCCAGATGACTAAGATGAAAAGCTTGCTGATGCTCTGGAAAACAAATCAGCGCGGAGGTGAAGTATAGCAAGCTTTGCATCGCCGCAACATGCCGTGGCACACCTGGAAACTGTATTACTCAGGGATTTGTGTGTAAATGCAGTGGCTGGCAGTGTTTTGGACTTTTGCGGGAGCTTTCCTCATACGAAGATAGTGACTTGTTTTTGCAATGCTCTAGTGGTTTTCTTACTTTGCCTACATCCGAGCATCCATCCAGGCATACACTTAGACCATGAGGGGAAAGGTAGGACATTGTTTAAGACCTCCATCTTAGAGTGCATACCCTGTAATATGGTCGGGGACCATTGGAGAACAAAATGGGTCAAAAGAAAGACTAGAATCCTTCAAACGTAATGGACTGGCGTTCTGTGTGTTCAGGTACATAGTGCGTTTGGTACAGAGAGATCAGTAGTGGTAGACTCACAGTGTACTCACAGATCCAATGAGAAGACTTAATGAGACTAGTTGGCACTGGCCGGTTCACCCTAGTTCTGTGGGGAGTTTGCTTATATATATATCTCCTTCAGAATGGCCTTGGTCAAGGTGGAGCTGTGCAGATCAATATACCGTAGTTGACAGCCGACTCTCTGAGGAGCCATCCACAAACTCACAGCTCAATGAGGCGTCTCTCCATGTGGGATGATAGTATTATTATACTGAGTGCACCACAGTTTGCAACTGAATTGTATGATGCCACAACACTGATGGATTCACACACCAACAAGATCAATTTGGTTGTTTTATATTATTTATTCTCTTGTGAGTAAAAATCTTTGCATCCGTAAGAACACAGCAAATGTGTTCATTCTTATTTTCTTTTTGACATTCTGCACAGCAGTGACTGCCAACAAATCATCCTCACATAATCGGCCGGTGTTGTTTAAAACAATTATTATGAATATTTGTATGGTTATCCTGACATCAAATAATGTGTTTGTCACACGGCATTTATGAGAAAAAACATAAATGAAAATAAAACTGTGAAATAAGTACACCCATGTGTGGAAGACAAGAACTGTCAGGATTATTAATTACATTTTTTTCAGAAAAAAACTAATACATAAGGGATTACGAAATATCAGTTTCATTTAACGATTACACTGTGGCAATAATTCATGATAATCATACTATCACGATTTCTCTAAAAATATCGTAATGTTAATGATAGTAATAATAATAATAATGCCAACATTATAATTGTTATTAATAATCAATTAATTACATAATAATTCAATTCATAATTCAATTACTATTATAGTCAATATCATTATATTATTAATTCCCTAAGCATGGATATTCTGTAAATGCATTACATGTGTCACACAAATGTAAAATCTTAGAATAAAAAGATGGCTGTTGAGTTGAGATAATACATATGACATTTTTTTCAAGCATCTCTGCTTTCACACTGATAGGCTCTTGTCAATGATGGCCACAAGAGGACACAAACCAGCTAAGGCCAAATAAATACATGCTAAATCACTTCTTAATTTTAACAAAAAGTACAAGTTCAAATTCATCCATAAATCCTCCACTTATACCCCCCTTCAGTCACATACTGACAATGGCTTTACGTTTCCCTTGGCTTTATCATACAGTATGTGCTTTCAGCAATTATTTGGCAAAATTCCATCAACCATAGAGCCCTCAGAAAGTGTAAACGATTACAAACTGGGAAAAAGTCAACAATTTAGTCTAAATGACATAGACATATTTTTTCTTGAATAAACAAGACACAGTAAAACCATTTAGAACTGGATTTTAGTTGCTTTTAGACATGCACTGAAATCAAATCTCTAGAGTCCTAGTAACATTTCCAGAGAATGTTGTTTCATGTCTAAAAACAGCGTTAGTGTTAGGTATATGTTCATTTCATGTAATGTCATTTTAGACAATAATTATACAAGAGATGTTAGAGTGTCCCTTAGAAATTACTGAAACAACTCACAACTGTTACATCTCTGCATTAAATTACATTTATATACTTTCCAACTTCTTTTTTAAGTCTATGAACTGGTAGCTGAAATAAGCTTTAAAATTGCTAGCTTTCACGTCAATATATCTCTTGAACTTCAATGTTTCACTCATAATTATGAAACCTCAATTTCATTTTTACAAATTACAAGCAGTGATTATGACATCACAGCGGACAATTATGAGGAAACCGAATATATCTACAGCAGGAATATATGAAACATTTTGTGAAATAAAAGGCATCTAATCAAAACATTAGAAATGTTACATAGGTCCATGTCACTTCTGAAAATTCTGAACTAAATGCAACCCAGACATTGGCCATGATGGTGTATTAATACTGAAGATATACCATCCAATATACTTACATTAACTGAGTATTAGCAATACATTCAGCACCAGTAAACTGGTATGGCCCCATGAGTCACTGCAAGACATACCCCTCAAAAAAAAAAGAATTAAGACAGAACAACTTAAAAGTCATCAATGAAAATCGTGGAGACTAATGTGTTGAAAGTGAAATGATAAGACCTGTGTTGAGAGAAACAGTACAGGTTAAACACAGTTACAGTTGTTTAACTTTTTATATTACAGGTAAGCTTGGCTATAAGCTCACCTGCTTCTTTTTGTCTTTGGACGTAAAAGAAATTGTGACCTGTGGTCGAGGCTTGAAGACATTTAAAATGATGGAGAAATGTGCGCGGACCCAGAAGCCCTCATTTTCAACATAAGATGTTGCCAACTGCCAAACATTTTGGAATTGTTAACATTGCCATGTGCTGTCATATTTTATAACACCAGCATTTTGCAAATCTTAAAAAACATCCTGGACCGTGTCAATGATGAATAGCATTTTTCATGCTCCGTTTCACAGAAAACAAGAATGCCTATTTCCCCCAAATGTTTGCCTTTGCCTTTTAATGGCTGAAACATACCATCATACCATCAGCTCCATACATATGTCATGTGGGTCTACAGAGGTTCAATTAACCCCATCCTGCTCCCACTGGACCTTTCCTCATCACACCCTGAAAGCCTCAGTGTAACGTGGCGTACGAGCATTTCTACTGGCTTTCAGTCCAACATGCCGCAGATATTTTATGAGTGCAAAAACAGAAATAGTGTGGGCATGAACAGCTGCTTTTGTAATGGGCAGGAATAAGACACTGCCGCTGCTCTGCCTGATGTGAACTGCTCTGCGATTATTGATCTTTTTATTGTTAAACGTTTAACTTACGTAAGCAGAATGAATTCTATCACTGCCCAGTATGAACAATTTTCTTAAATGTCAGCACCGAGCAAAGCAGCTGCAGTCTAAATAAACGAAATAAAATCAATAAAAAGTGAGCAAACAAAGCCCCTGCTGCCCGTGAAGTGCACACGGCTATGAAACCCTGAAAGATGATAACAAAATCATCAACTCGCCGACTTGCCGAAGATGACACGGCGGTCTCTTTCTCTGGCCAACTCAATAAACCCAATACCACACTGCGTATTCTTTGGGCCTGACGCGCTAGCATCAGGTTTCATGACAGCAGGCCACATTGATGCAGTCCAATGGAAATACAGCGATCGCTGTAGTTAGCTGGCACGAGTACCTGTGTCGATTTCTATTGTCTTTCTGAGAAAACGCTTGAATTTCTACAGAATCGTGAGGGTTTTTCCACATGGTTAGTTACTTTTGATGTGCATGTGTATGGAAGAGACCAGTTCTAGCCCAGGTCTTTATGGCGTAAAATCACTTCAGGTTTAATCTCCTTCATAGCATAATATTGCTATTGACTGGCCTTTCACTGGACAGCAACAATTAAGGGATTAGTATGTGTGACAAACAACTTGTATCATTTTGTATAGTTATAGGCATTTTTTCTATTAATTAAAATGATTCACATATAGAGGTTGTAAACACGCCATTACATGGATCATCATCATCATTATCTTAACCTAGAGATCAAAAGTGCGTTTTCATTATTACAAAGTAATCTGATTTGACTGAAGCCAAAAAGCCATAGCTTTACATTAAAGTTGTTAATATTTCTTCATAATTAAAGTGTTGCAAGGATGTTGGCCTGTATAGACTTGTTCCTTCACCTTAAACGTAAGTGATGGTGTGTCATTATTCCCCCCTCCAAAATAAGTCACTCACTGCAATGGAAAATGTTTTTTTTTTGTGTCCTGCTTGACCACGCGCGAATGTCGTGTCAACTGCAACATGGTCACAGGGTGTTAAGTTGCTCTTTGATGGTTAAGTTTCACGTCATAGTAATGGTGATAACTATTACGAATGAATAGACAATAAACCAGAATTATCCTTACATAAAGCTGTCAAGTAATGAAAAGTTCCGATATCCCCACAAAGAATTATGTATGCAGCTACAGTAAATTCTCTGCATGGTTGACCGGTAAACAATTGTTTTAAAATGTTAAGTGACTTAGTGCATTAAAATAAAAATATAATGTTCACGCATACGCTTTGGTCCTGAGCAAGGCTGTCACTTTTTACATTCATTCAATGTGGGGAACAGAAATGTATTCTTCTTCAGCCCTAGTTCCTATAAATTAAAAGACTTGGGTGTGACTACAATTATCTGCATTGAAAATAAGGAACACATTTAATTTTTTCACCAAGACACCATTTTTTTTTTTAAACAGCTGTCTTTTGAAATGAAACAATTACTGAGTAAGCATTGTGACTGGTCCAGGGAGCCAGGATGCAACTACAGCTGGACTGACCATGAGACACTCTAATGGGCCGAAGATGACAGTTGTCTGGCTTTGCATATAGGTTACATTTAGGTTATCTATATGCATGTTGCATCATTTCTGGAAAATTGAACAAGCAGAAGTACACATTTCAAAGAAAATCAGGAAAGAGAGCGAGCAAAGCGTTTTGTGAGGAAATGGAACAGCTCAGGAACTACTTTCACTTAAGTAAGCTGGGTTTGCTGGTCTGTTCAGGGCGCACAACTGGACCACCTTGGGAGATGGCAGAACCAGAGTGTTGCCATCCTCTCAGTCTTCATCAATTCAACATGTTTTGCTCTTGGCCCCATCTTCACCCTCACACCCCAGAGTCTGAGTACATACCATTGATCAGGTAATCCACCTGCGTGTAGTCCTTCCTTCTGTAGCTCTCGTAGGCCTGTGTGACAAACACGCCCACTGTGACCAGGAAGAATAGCAGGCCAAAGAGCAGGACGGCCAGTAGAGACGCTGTATCCACCAGCTGTCTTGTCAGAGCACCCCCGGCTACTTCGACCATGGCTATCCTTGTTCCAGATGCACCTGGCTTATTATGATCAGCTTCAGCAATGGCACTAGTAAGAGCTATGGTGTGAATTGGTGGCATCCTGGTACTTGGAGCACTGGGCTGTGGCATGGCAGCTGATGATGACAGTGGGGTCATTGTGGTGTCTGTGGTAATATGAACACCAATAACAGTTGATAGTGGTGTTGTTGCTTTTCTTGTTGTTGGAGAGTAGGGTGGTGCTGTTGTTGTTGGCGTTGACGTGGACAATGTTGTCGTAGTGGTTGGCACTGTTGTAGACGTTGGTGTTGTTATGGTAGTTGATTTTGTAGCTGTTGTTGTTTTGGTGGTTGTTGTTGTTGTTTTGGTGGTTGTTGTAGATGTTGTCGTTGCTGTAGATGTTGGTGTTAATATTGTTGTGGTGGTTGTTGTTGTTGTAGACTGTGTTATTGAAGTCGTTGTTGTAGGCACTCTTTGTTGTAGACGTTGGTGTTGTTATGGTAGTTGATTTTGTAGCTGTTGTTGTTTTGGTGGTTGTTGTTGTTGTTTTGGTGGTTGTTGTAGATGTTGTCGTTGCTGTAGATGTTGGTGTTAATATTGTTGTGGTGGTTGTTGTTGTAGACTGTGTTATTGAAGTCGTTGTTGTAGGCACTCTTGTGTTGGGAAGGTGGGCTGCAGGCTTTGTGACCATCTCTGGAAATGTCACCTGATCATCTGATGAAGCCGTGGACCACAGATCTAATCCTGTAGATGTGTTTAACAATGATTTAGTGACAGAGGTGCTGGAGCTGGATGAAGATGGGGACCATTCCTTATCGATTCCAAGGACATGACTTGTGTTTGTAGGGTCTGAGATCACTCGCTGCAGCGTGACGTTTGGCTTATCACTGGTCTCTGAGGCATCAACTGCATCATCACCACCATTGTTATCTGGGGAACAACACATTCAAATGGTGACTAAGCTCAAAATAAGGAAAAACTATAAATAATATATTTCTTCTCAATCACTTACAGCATCAATGGCAATGCAAGCATTTACATTTTTAACCTTATTTATAAGAAAGGACAGTCTTCCAGAGAATCAATTTGCCTCAGACAGATAACATTTCAGCACATTAAAACTGTAACAGGGGGCAGTTTGAACCTCCCAATGCTACAAAAATGTTCATTAAAAATGAAGTCTTCTAGGGGCAACAACATCTCAACATCATCCTATTGACCCTGCACAAATCCAAAAAAACTGCGTATTGCTAATCCACAGTCCATATGCTCAGTGCGTTCCGCACACAATTTTTTGCCAAAAGAAAATATTTTGGCACCACAAATGTGTTCTCACACCCCTGAAACATAACTAGCCATAAAGGTAATTCAAATCAATTTATTGACATTAGTTGGTTAATGCACAACACACAATCCCACCTAAAAGAAGAAAAATAATGATTAATACCTCAACATAAAAAAACAATGTATGGAGGAATTCCAAAATATGAAGAGCAACCACTACAGAGTGTATTTACATGCACTCTGGTATTCTTGAAGTATCCCAGTTAACTGTTGTGCATGTAAACATCACATAAACCTAGGTGGACTCTAATCCTGGTTTTGATCTATTGTCTACCTGAAGAAAACCAACAGAAACCACAACACTGTGGCACATCTTGTCCTGGTTTCACAACATCTCTGTTCACATCAGAAGTTTTTGGCTGAGATGGTGAGGAATCAAAACACAGACAGGCAAGTAGAAACCTGGATTCTGTGATAATCATTTATGCAGGGGTATAACATGAGAAAAACATAGCAAAGTAACAGAAAAGCAAAGGGGCAAAACATTTAGCAAGGCTTTGAAGCCTTGAAGATGTTTTTTTCTATCTATATGTCCTAAATATGCTCATGAGTTTGTCAAAATATGTCCTACAAATGTCCTAAAATGTTTGCATGAACTGAATAAACTGATGAGCAGTTTGTTGTTACATAGAGCGCTGGGGAGGAAATATAAACAGTTGCTGCCTGTGTGCTCACAGATCGGTGGCTACCTGACTGGAAACGGTGTGTATAAAAGCCACCTCCTCGTCAGAGAGAGTTGTCATATTTTGGCTATAAGAACTCTGTCCCTATTTGGCCAAACTGAAACACGGTAACTTTATTTGTGTTCAATGTACTGTGAGGGCATTTTGCTGTTCAACCACTTAACAATGTTTTGAAACTGGGTTGAATGTTGCTTTAATCATTTAGTGTAATTTCTTTATTCCTCACCAGTGGATGCAATGCTTATTCCAAACACAAGGAGAAAAGAGGGTGAAGTATGAAATGACTTTAGTAAGTGTTAGCCTTTGGTGCCACCTGGTGGTAGTAACAAAGAAAGACTGAATAAAACCAAACAACAGCTCTTGTTTTGCAATGATAAACAGCTGCATTGTTGCATTAGGAAAGCATTCACATCTGTATATACAGGCGACTTACATTCTCAGCTCTCTCTATCATATAGCTGCACCATCTCTATCCTGGCTCATAGTCACATGCAGTGGAGCAATTACCTTGTCCTGTGTTGAGTTGCGTTAGGGCGTCCGCTGGGACATCTTCAGGTACTATGGAGGAGGAGCAGTCAGTGAGGAGCAGCAGCAGGGAGAGAAGGTGAAGACACACCAGAGGATTCAGCCGTAACTCCAGGAAATACAGGGACATGGTGCACGGGGGGGGCGCACACACCAGACACACACCCACATACACTACCTAAGAACTGCATACATTAGCCTGGAGTTTACACACACAAACACCCAACAGGTAGAGTCAACTACACACACACACACACACACACACACACACACACAATGAGGTGAATCAGAAATGGGAGGATGGAGAAAGTGGAAGCAGCATCCAGTTTCTAGACCAGACAGAACAGACAGTAACACAGACATGTTAAAACAGCAGCCATTTGAGCTGTGGAAAATATTTGTTAAGTCACACAACAGATGTAAAATACATTTAAGAGTCACGATTATTTTATCCAAATGGCTGACACCTTTTTCCACCAGTGTGTACCTAGTCTTTAAAAGAAATATATCAATTTAGGATTCCTGCATCAATCTCTTACTGAACTATGAAGTGGACAATGGGGTTAATCACCCTGGTTTTACACCAGAACTACATTATGTAACAAGTCAGTAGATAAAACTGTCTTACTTGTTTAATAAAACTACATTTCCAGAAAATAAATAAATAAATAAATCTTAGGGCATTATTCAAATGGTCAATTGAATGTTCGTATTCAATTGCTACAGTTCTTGGACCTTACACTGTTGGTCTTCTTTTTAGAGATAAAAGATCGAGTGTTCAAAACTCAAAAAAATCAAAAAGCTGTAACCGTGTCAACAATCAAGAATGTTAAACCTCATTAAAAAAAAACATTCTCCGTTAAAGTCACCGGGCTCTCACAGGTGAAAGCAAAGTGCTTTCAATCAACTTCTGCACAAAAAGGGGCCTGCCCTCAAAGTACACAGGAAGTATTCAAAGGCCGTCAGCTGTGCCGACGTGGAGGGGACTGGTGGGAGACACGAGTCAGCGATGAAGAAGTGAAACTCCATTGAAACACCTGGCTCTTTAACGACGCCTACGCACTTCACGTCACGCTAATAGTTGGTTAAATTCGCCACTGTACATTACTTCAGCTCGTCAGATGTGTACTTGATTGTATAAAATCCACCGAAACCCTCCGACAGTGAGCAACAGATTAGAAGCCACACACGTTCAACCGAGTGTTGTGTGCTCAGTTTACACACATTGCAGTGCGATGAGTGTCTGATCAAGTTCACATCCCGTGGATACCCACAGTTTGTAACAGTGACAGCAACTCTCACCACACGCCAATGCTAACTACACTTCAGATGAAGAATCCTGGAGTTAGGCTTCACAAGCGATAGACGCGGCACCACGAACCAACGTGTTTAAACAAACTCCAACTGCCATTGACGCATCAGCCGGACAAACTCACGACTGAAGATGCTGCGGCTCGCGGACATACCGGTCATACACCAGGCGCTGAGTAACCGGTTAGCCCCCCACTCTGTAGCCTGGCTAATGCTAACAAGCCCTGCTCGTTAGCGCGGCTAGCTCGCAGGGTATACGATGCCTGGCTCAGCGAGCGGGAGTTGGACGACTCACCATGTGGTTTAGCCAAGCCCTGACACGGGATAGGTGAGGACGACAGGCTCAGACAGGCGAGCCGTTCCAGGCTAGGCACGTCACTGTGCCCACACGTACGAGCTAATGTTGCTGCTGCTTCTTCTTCGTCTTCTTCTACGGTTTCTTTCTGCCGCTTCTTTACCTTTATTCCAGGCAGAGTTGACCCGGCCCCCATCGACTTCTGCCCTCTGCAGTCCCGCCAAACCAAAACGAAATTGGATGAGGGAAAAAGGCACACGCTGCACTTTGCATCCATGTGTGTAATAATACTAACGCTAATGCAACTAACACAGTTAACAATGTTATAGTAAATGGTGGGGTTCATCCGTATATTTGTCTAATGTGTTTTTAATGACTTAATTTCCCACAGGATTGTACATCAGATCCATTCGTTCCTACTTTCTTTATGGTCCTCTTAGCTGTTAAGTAAGCTGTGTAAATCATTACAACACTTTAGTGATTGTGTTATTATTTTCATATCATAAACAAACACTCATGTCGAACATTTGCTTCCCTCACACCGTATAAAAGTTAGTTCTGTTTTTTTTAAGAAAACTATTCAGAATCGTAAAAAGTGAAGTTTTAAGGTCTAAACTCAATCTCTTTCTTCTGCCGTCTTTGTTCATCAATCCTGTCTATCCTCTCTTTTGCGTGATTTTAAATATACCCTATGGATGCATACTTCACTTATGCTTCATTTTACAACACCAGACCATGTTTTGCTATGCTGTGTTTTGCGACTGTTGAGTTTGTGAATGATCTGTGTTGTTAATGGTGTAAATAACTGAACTTCTCCCGACTACACTCTTTGTTTTGAAAATGGTGTTGTTTTTTTATAATTTTCCTTGTAATAGGTAAAACAGTAAATACTGCTATAGTTTATTTTGTTTGTTATTTTGGCATTGCCAACCCTGGCATCTGTTCTATCCTACTTGATTCATAATTCAAACCAGTTTCAACTGCAATTTGCTGTGGCTTTGGTTTTACTGGTGGGTAGAAAAACAGCAGAAGTCAACTTTATGCTACACTCTGAAAATGAAATAGGTAATAAAGCCACCGATGAAAGGAACCTGCTAACACACCAACAGTTGTATTTTTAAATCCACTGAAAATGAGCATGAATACAGATGACACTGAGCTGACATCATATACAAACGTATTACATTACAAGGAATATTGTGACTGAGCTGCAGTCACACAGCCTTCAAAGATCAATCTTCACCGACAGTACATAATAGCATGTACATTTTCTCTCTCTATGTCTGTGAGACCATGAGCTGTTTATAAACTATAAGGGAGACGCTGTACCCATCATTATCAATGGTGCGATGAGCTTCTCTGCACTGACTAACTTGATGAACTTATTCATCTGGGATATGCACACAGAAATGTGGTGAAAATATGGTAATGCCTCTTTGACCTCAGATGCCTGTAGAAGGTTGCCATGGGGTCCAAAATGCTTTGGGTCTTTTACATGGGCACAATGATAGCATCCTGACTGGAGGTATATGTTGAGAATCATGCAGACAACTGGGAACACTTGTTGTCAGCTGCTACCATATAGTAAGCCTCAGTAACCAGACTTCCTTACTGTTTCTTCACCAGGCAACCAGAAAGTGGGGCCTGTTGTCTGTCTGTCTGTGATCCTACACACATACCAAGCCATGCCTATAGTGCAGCACTGTGAGACACAATAATGAATAGCCATCAATTTAACATAAAAAGGTTAGTTTATTTATCATATCATACTCTCAGGGTCAGGGTCAATAACAGCATTGCTAAGCATCACGGAAGTGTAATTTCAGATTGACACAGCTGTAATTTTTTCTGTTTGAAATGGAATGCGTTGGTGCCCATCTGAGCCACACAGGGTTTGTTGGTTTTACAATGAGGTGCGGTGTATTGTTGGTGCATTTCAGTAGGGACCGACTATGTTTGAGACTAATAATAACTAAGGCTGAAGACAGTGACAGGATTTCACTGTTATTTAAAGGACACCTTATTTAGATAGTAATACCTGCTCAGGTAGATGCACAATGAGCCCGCACTCTACTTAATTCACGTACAGATGATCTGGTTCCTATGCAGAGATGTGTGTTTTGTCCCTGCTACATAAACACATGGCTAAAACAACTATCACCACCTCTTCATCTTTGGGCGTCTTCATTGGTTAAAAATGATTACTTAATTATTATGATTACCGGTATGATTATCGGTATCTTTTCTCTATTTATACCTGTTCATCTCTGCTGCTGTGACGCTGCAAATGTTCACACTACGGGACAAAAAGGAATACCTTATTTTATCCTATTCATGGACCACTACTAATCTCGTCCCTAAATGTGAAGTTAACAGTATCTATAAAATACTGGACTGTATGTATATGGGGATGATACCATAATGGTCGCTAAAGGGAATCATGTACGGCGGCTGATGTGAGAGATATGCCTCTGACAAGTGGAGGTACTCACCTACGCCCCCTGCCGTCCACGCAACACCCGGGTCACATGAGGACGCTCATCGGTCACGGTGTCATGTACCCGAAGGCGAGACGACCAATTACATTCCGACGTCAAACACGTGCACCTGCGAGGGCGTGCACACTTTCACGCACACATAGAGTTGAACTTGAGCATTGTCACTGACAGTGAAGCCACGTGTCTGTGTCTTCCTCCGTCCTCCGGATCCTTGTCCTCCTCAGCTGTCCACTCTCACCGTCGCCATGTCTCTGCCCGCCGCGTCCCGCCTGTTCAGGAGCGCGCTCAGGACTCCGCTGGTGTCCGCGGCTAACGTGGTGACCAGACCGGCCAAACACAAAGTGACTGCCGGGGTGAGTCTGACCCCCTCTCTCTCTCTCTCTCTCACTCTCTCTGTCCCAGCAGGGGTGTTTCATGACACTCTTGGGGCCCCAGGCAAAACGAACAGTAAAGGTTTTACCACGCAAGTTAGCATTGGGCCCCCTATAAGGGGCTCCCAACGCGTCATTGCAGTGTCTGACATTTAAGGGGGTTTCAGTTGTCATTGCTGTGGATCAATGTAAACAGTTGGCTTTGGGGTCCCCCTTCTCGCTTGGGGCCCTTGGCAATTGCCTAGTTTGCCTGCCCCGTCACAACGTCTCTATGTCCCGGGACAGGCGCGAACAGGTACTATCAACAGGCTACATCAGCTGCAACTTGTGGCCAGACTGTACACCACACATCACTCTCATGCAAGACATGTTTATCGTGCATGTGTGTGTGTGACATTTAGAATACATAACACATTAATATACATATCGACGGTATTGATGATATATTTATGTTTTGATATCAATGATACATTATCGAACTCGTTTATTTATATATATATATATACACCCTGTAGATAAGTGCGTCACTCCCTCGCCATTATTCCGCCTAATTCCAACACGTACTCGCCTCTGACAGCTCAGTCATAAATAGAAAGCGATAGACCGCCTCTTTTATATGATGTGTGATATGTGTGTATGGAGGGTTTACATTTCCCTGCACTTATAGTTAATTCCACTGTGTATGGAAAGAGGACTAGGCAGGCGTTTCATATTGTGGAGGAAGTGTAGCCGTATGGTGTGGCTGCATAAACGGCATGTTATTGGCCAAGGTCAGACGGAGAAATAAAGATCCGCAGGGTAGACTCGTCTTCATGAAATGGAACGCCATTGTTGGCAAATATGGCATAATAATAAATTGGGAGCATATGCAAATACATGTATAAAGTTGCAGATGAAATTAAACTGAATTAATAATGTGACCAAGGAAGTGTTTACGCTGGGTTTTTGTAGACAATGTATGAATAATCCTATTGATCAGGAAGACTTGCATACAATGTAACATCTGACCCAGCATGTGTGTTCATTTTGAATGTATTAACTTGAATGGTTTTTTGTTTGTGCATGTTTTACCTCACTTTTTTGCACTCATTTTTGTGTAATCTTGTAAGTAATATTGAAAAGGAGGGTATTTTTAGACATAACACCATAAACGCCATGTTGTGAGATGGTTTCTTTCTTGTTGTGTGTTGTTAAGAGCTCAGAGTTTCATCTGAACAATGCATTTCACCTCAGTGGACTTTAGACTTGTTCAGTTGATCTAATCTTTTATTAGATTGTTCCTGGTGGGCACCTGGTCCTGGAACCTTAGAGTGTCCTTCCAGTTTCATGGTGTTAGTTAACAGACAATCCCACTGGTAGGAGCTATTTAAAGCCAGCATGTTTAATAGCATGAAAAGAAAAGAAGAAATACAACGATTTGGTGAAAAGAAACAATATTATTGCTGTTTATATTATGTTTCTACACAGCCTTCAACTTTACTTTCACAACAGAGTCATCAATAACCCTCTCAGTGCCGAGCACATTTGTTTAGTTATCTGTCACTGCATATAAAGCCACGCACGTAGGGGACAAAATTACAATTGTTTGAGATTTTTGGTTACTGTGTGTGTTTTTGTGTAATAGACAACACACTGTGCTACACTGCATATTAAACCACTGCTCCTTACCATTGCTTGTGACTGAGGACTCCACCTTTACACAGCCTCTGATGCTGTTGGCAGTGCAGACATGTTCCATGCGCAGCAGAAAGACAGAGAAATGAACACTAACCAAAGCAGCTTTCATATATTATATTCTGTCACATTATCGGGATAAGGAGAAGAAGAATTTGGACCGTTCTGCTTGAATCATGGCATATGGACTAAAATAGTAATGCATCATTGGAGATAATGATGATCAATATTATTTTGGACTGATCTATGCTGTATGAGACTTTCCTATCCATATACTCTTAATCAAAATCATGATATCATTTTGTGTGTTTATCCCACAGGAGCAGGCAATAGCTATGACGGCCTTTTTTGTTGCCATCCTGGGTCCCTCTGGCTGGATACTGGCTCATCTGGAGGACTACAAGAAGAAGCAGTAAGAAGAGAACAAGTCATCCCAGCTAACGTGGCAGGCCAGCAGTCCAGTTTCACAACCTCCCCCCTGGCCTAATTCTGATGCATCCCCCTCAGCTAATGACTCAACATCTGATCTGTGATAATGTACATATGTACCCTGTCAGCCTCTAACTAATAAATATATGTTCAGTACAAAGAAAGGTCTCAGAGTTAGATTTTTTTTCTGATGTTAATAACTGGTCAGGAATACCGGGCTGCACTTATCAATAGATTGAATGTTTAGTGTACAGTAGGTTAGAAATCATAACTCATCTATGTTTGTCTGAGAGCTAATACTACCTCACCATCCCAATAGAACAGTAGTTTCAAAAGCAGGTTTAGTTTGCAGTTTCAAACCTTATAGAGGTCTGAATGTGAGCTCTATATTCACCGTGTGTGAATAGACTCCTTTTTATTACAGTCTACATAAGAAAATTCATTGTTATTATCTTAACATAACACTTACAAAAGGCATATTCAAACACATCTCCAGAGGGGGTGCTTCAATATGGTATGGTCGACACACCATTTGCTCATTACTTGCCTCCACAGTCAGCTGTAAGAAACAACACCATTGGTCACCATGGTTCTTTACTATAGTTTAAAAAGTTGCAAAAATAACGTTTGGTTGAAAGTGACACAGCAATGCACTTAATTGCACCTCTATGTGAACAATTACTACATTGTTCCATATTGCATTAAGTGCTATTGGTTGCATCCATGGTATCAGTATATTTTATTATTATAGTTTATTATTGTTTACAATTAATAAATACAGGATGGATTGTGTAGCTGGTTTTGTTGCAGTTCCCACTGATCATCACTACATGTAGACAAACACCACAATATTTTAGTTGAAACATTTTTATTTCATGAAAATATTTACCAATGGCACTTAATATATTGTAGTAAAATCAATTTCAGAACGACTTTGAATCTGGTAGAAATGGGGAAAACTTGGTCCAGAAATTCAGAGCATTGAAATAAATGGTTCTATTACAGCAGGTACTCAGCACTACCTTGACATTTGCTATTATATTTGATAATTTCTGTGTTTGTCCATCAGAAAACAATTACAAAGGTTCATCTGGCATATCTACAGTGAACCTATGTGGCGTTTTCCAATCATCTCCTGTTACAAATAAGGTAAGTATAATTTCACAGAACTGTTCTGGATCACTTTTCTCATTGTAAATCAGAATACTGATTTATAAAGGAGTTTATTAGGGAAAGGTAGCAAAACCTAATGCATTCCAATACAACAGCCCTGCAACAGCCCTTTTACAAAAAATATATAGTGTAGATTTTGTTTCAATTTGGACACCGAGTTTGCACTGCTGTTGAACAATTATGTACTAAACAGGGATGCGTTTCAGTACATTTAGTCTATCACTAAATTATTACAATTATTACTATGCAACACAATTTATACAGCACAATCAATTACATCTTCCAGAGTCAGAGAAGACAGTGCGGGGAGCTTTTACTGAAAGTCTGCAGTTTTACACTGAAGTGTTTTCAGCAAAGCAAATTTAATTAACTGCAAACAGAGTTTAGTTGATCAAGACTGAAATAGTGGAATGCTTATTTTCTGACCTGGTTATAATTTAGTCTCGACATCTCCTGGGTTTGTCTTGACATGAGTATTTCCCATTCTGTAGTATCCCCCATCGTTTCCCTACCTAATACCAAGTGTAATTACTAGAGATTAGTAGATCATTTATAATTACATTTTAGTGCAACTCATTTGTTGATTTGGTGTTCTGGCTTAACATTTTCCACATTTCCATGCACATTTTAAGTAGCTCCAAGAACATGAACTTTAACCCCACCAGGGAGTCTTATGTAAAAGGCAAACCTTGACTTTGTTGGCCCTAAGATGGTTCAGCCCATACACGGGGCGATGTAGTGCTGTCAAACCGTTAACATAAATCTATTGGATTAGACCATATGAAAGAGTTTTCTCTCAATATAAAATGGAACTTTACTGTCCGTGTATCAAATAAAGACAGACAGGTAGTTATTCATGTTGGGATGTTAGCCCTAGTGTGCTGCTGTAACAGAACCTGAGAGAACACTCAAGAGCTGAATTACACAAAAAAAAAAAATATATACATTTTTCAAAATGTACAGCATAAACAGAAAGGCCAAAGGTTTAACCAAACATAATTTCTGTCTACATCAGCCATACATTTCAATGAACTCCTTTGACTGGGATCTTCCTCTGCTCACATATAACATACAGTGTGTAACGTGCAACAAGCCGAGATTTCCAGTTGAAAAAAATCAATTTAACTGAAATTATTAGAAATCAGTGGTTTCTTTTTTTTCATCATGTGGCTGAACACCAACCATTAAAATCTAGTTTATGAGAAGAAAAAAGCAAAGGTCTCTCAGGTTAACTGTCGAATGTTCAGAAACAACTTCCGGTCCCATTTATGGTCTCAGTTGTACAACATTTTAGGTGTTCTCATCTTTACAATTTGACTGTGCTGCCATCAATCTCAAATTGTTTTCTAATCATGGCCTTTCCTATTTTTATGTATTCTACTTCTGAAACTACCCAACGCCAAAAACATCTACACACTCATACACCATCAAACCACTAATTTAGATCTGGACATCGGTGTAATTAATGAAGTAAGGGGCCACATTCATATTCAAAAAGTAGATACTTGACTGGGTTAAACTGGATATTATCCAGGCCCCTAAACCCCCAGAATGTCCAGGTTTACTGGGTGCGAATTGCTTTAAATAATTATTTATGTGATAATCATTTAATCAGAGCAAAGACCCTAAAATTACATATCAAATCACAACCAGAGAAAAATCAGTGTTAACAGACAAACCAAATCAGATTCACAGAGTGACTGAAATCTGATTTTTAGTCACCATCAAGTAGTTCATAATAAAGCCAGAGCAAACAGCTCAATGTTTTCACAAAAAAAACAGTAGTATGTGTAGAGTTTACCTATGTCTGCACTGCATATGTATGTTGTAAATGCACAAGGCCAATTCAAAAGCACCAGAACACGCACATGTGCCCACACACTGCAGAAAAAGATCAATTTACATTTTGTCAGATTGAAAAGCTACAAAGACCTGGAAATTATCAGAAAATTCAAACCAATCAGAGTATACATTTAAAAAAAGACAATTATTGAACATCATGTTTTTGGGTTTAAGAAGTGTGTTCACTTCATTCTGGACAAATACACTAACAAAGAGAATGAGCAGAGAATCTCAGAGTGCAACACTTTCCACTGTGTGCTATTACAATTGTATGTCTAAAACAGCTGGGTTTAGCTGTGAAAGGTAGAAAGTGATAGTAACTAATTTGGAATCAACTGTAACCCAAAGGCAGTTGGAAATGTTGTTTAAGAACAAACGGGCAGCAAAAGAGAGCGTTTTAAAGATCGACTGTCTCGAAGATAAAACACCACTTTGGAAGTTAGAAAATAGACATTAAGGCATCAAGGGGAAAAGCCAGAGTCTTGCATATCACCATCTTACTCCTGTATCAACAGGGCATGTGTCAGTATGACTACTATTCAAAGTCCAGCTGTCAGTGATGCTGAAAGACACACACACACACACTGAGGTTGTAGCAGTAAATAATGTAACTGGCATTGGAGAAAAAAAAGCAAGTTAATGGAGAATCTCCCCTGTGCGTTTCCTCCTTGGACTAGCGACACACACACACACAAACGCACGCACGCACACACACACACAGTGGAGAAAATGAACAGACACCAATTTAAGACATCTCCATCCACCAAAAAAAAAATTAAGATTAGCAGCGTGGCAGCACTTTGGAAATCACGAGAAAAAAACATGGGATTGTCCTCATGGACAGATAGTCAGCTTGCAAAAGATGTGGCTACCAGAGGAGACACATATTTTTTAGATCTCCCCCCCTAAGCACAGATCAAAACAGTGCCCTCTTTATAACTACCGTAACATGTGTACTGGTACTTCTATCTTTGTGAAGACACTCACATCACGCATTGCCTGACACCAACAACCAAAAATATAACCCCAACCCTCAAGTTTTAACCCTCAAACAACCCTATGAAATTGCTGGGATGAGCTAAAACATCCTCCCTGTTCCCAACTGTCCTCACTACTAGGTCCAAAACTCAACAGTGGTCCTGTCAGTAACAGAAGCGCACACACACAGCCCCTGAGAGAGGTGAGCGTCACCCTGATGCGCATGGAAAGCAGTATCAAGATGCCTTCACACCATGAAGGAATTACATGCATTTTTTAAATGACAATTTAAGCTGTTGTGTAATGTGTGGTCACCCTGTGACGTGAGTGCATTGTCGTGCTGTCGACCACATGGCTCCACAGCCATCCATAAAGCTTAGTGCTGTAACACACGCTTTCAGAGTACACGCTGCTTGTATTTCCAGAGTAGAACAAAGCCCATTCAGGTCCTGGTCCGTCAGTAGGACGCAACATCATGAACCCACAGGACTGAATCTTGCATCAGTTTAGACGGCGGTCCTGTCTGGAGGTGGTGTAACAGGTGTGACTTAGATGGGCATCAGCACTGCTAGAGAGTGGCAAGCACTCTGAGGAAGGAGATGATGAGGACACAAAAGGACTGTCCAACTCCAAAGACAAGAGCCTCCAAAGAGATCATCCTCTTCCCAGCCGCCTTGTAAACACCTGCTATGGCAGCACCTTAAGAACATACGAAAACAAACAGCAGTAATTAACAAGTGTATTGTTTACTTTGACCAGTATCCTGACAAGCCAACAAGACAGATTAATTTCAATGGAATTCCAGAAACACTGAACTGAAAATTAAGAAATAAACAAGTACGTATAAACAAATCTTTGACTTTTCTTTACTTACTTAAAATACTTTGCACAATCCATTACAAAATGACAGTTCACAAATGTATGACAATCTAGAACATCTCTACGAAGGCTGATCCTTTCTTTAGTGCGAGTACTCCTCGGCCTGCGAGTCCTGCAAAGTTGTAGATCTTTCTCATAAGGATTTCCTCTGTCCACACGAGTGAACTTTTGCATTCATCCTTGGATCATAAGTGAGGGAAGAAACTCCACTCGGGCCCACCACAATAAATGTGCTAGCCTATAAATATCAAGTCATCTAGTCGTGCACATCCTCCGTGACTTACTGGTGAGGACCCCGCCACACACCGGTCCCACGATGCCCATGAGGAGGATGGCGATGGGCATGAAGCGGGCCATCTTGTGCTGGCGCAGCGTGGCGAGGGAGAGCAGAGCGGCAGGCAGATGGAAGACCAGAGAAGAGACAGCCGACCACAGAAACACTCCATACCACATCTCTGGAAAAAAAACACAGTCATACGGTCGCACAAGTTACAAAACAAACTCAGATTAACTATTAGCACCGATAGTCTTTCTTAAGATTTTTCAGTTCAAGATAGATAGTAACCATCCTGGTGTCCACACCTGTTAGAGCCACTTTATAGATAAGTATTGGAAAAATATAATACTGCCTTTATAGGCAGTATTAGATTTACTAGTTCTAGGTACAATTTTTTTTTAAGTTATGTTGTTCAGACCAAGTATAGGAAACAATTCTTCGTTCTTAAATGGGTAGTGAGATTTTTTTGTTCAATCCCCTTGAAGCATTAAAACTATACTTCAAACAAATTGGTAACCTTGTATTGACCAACTGTGCCAATGTCCAAAGTTCAAACCTAGGAATCTTTAGGTTAGCTTAGCAAATTAGCTTACAAGAACAAGCAAAACATCCATGTTGTGACTTCCACTTTGCCAGCGTTCTAAGGGAACACCTCTGAACAGTGCGATGCATCGTGATTAAACCATCGCTACGATCGATTGAGATTAAACAACAGGAAGTCCACTAGCTTCACCGACGTACGGAATGTACATTGACACGGTTAACTGCAAACCAGCTAACCTACACTATTACTCGTTCGAGGGAACTGAGCTCATGCGAGCGTTAGCACATTCCTTGAGAGGTGAGGGGACACAAACTAGTGAGAGTTTTAGCCCGGAGTACACAGCCCGTGGAGCTAACAAGCTACCAAACATTAGCCCACCTGAGAAGTCGCTGAGAGACGTGTCGTTGCCTCGGAATGTGCCATTTTTTCTCGGCACTAAGTTCAAACCGAGTATTTGCTGGACAAAGCCAATCTCGTTGTACCTGTCCTGCATCTCTCACTTGGGACAGTGGACGGCGCAGGAGAGAAAGTCGGCCGACAGACGAGCTACAACCCCACGGTCTCTGAGGAGGCCATCTTGACGCGAGCTAGCTGTCAACGCAACTCGCAATACTCTGACGTTATCACGTTCTAACGTGGGGCCCGACCCTGTGCGTGTGTCCAGCAGTGTCTTTGGCGTTCACGTTTGAACCGCTATGTGTTCCTAATGTCTCAGATTGTGTGCATGTGTTGGTATCCTTTATGGCAACATAAGCAACAATGATTATTATCATTAATACAATGACACGATGCTATTTGGCTATACCAGTCACAGCCACTACAAAAAAAATAAAAATAAAGCATATATAGTCCAGGCTTGTTTTAGTGTCGCTTATACCTAACTAGATTAAAACAGAAGAAAATCTGACCTTTTTCAAGTTTTCTTTAGCTGCAGGACAGCACGGGGATGAGGACGTCGGTGTTCTTTAACAAGCGCCATCATAGTTATGCTGGATTCCACCAGGTCAGCCACTGTTAACTACCATCGTTTACAGTGTCACATTATAGGCAGGGGTTGTGCAAAAGGCCTAAAGTAACACCTAATCCATAATATACACACCCAATAACCCATCTGCAAAGACCACTTGGCTTCAGAAAGTAAGATGACATTTAATTGATTAATAATCAGACAAAAGGTGGGGGTTAAGCTTTACTGTCATCCGTAAATAGCCTATTGCCTTTCCATTCCAGGTACATAAAACTGAGTAACAAAAGCATTTTCTTTTGGAACCAAATGCCAAACACTGAATCATGTTTTGTGGCATCACATTTGATGTGGAGAAAGGAAAAAAATCCATAAAAATTAGGAAGGCTGTAGAATAGTTGGATTTTATCATTAGATAACCTAATGTTGACATTTTTAAAGGTAATGCCAAATTCAGATTTCAAGATCAGCTCAAGTTCAGTTTTGCCTAGGCTAAACTTGCCCCAAAGCAAAAGTTGTAATGTATTTATAATGTTAAGGGAAACACTTGGCATCTGGCACCTATAAAAAAAATAACATGTATTTTTTAGGGAGGTGGTGGAAAACCAACCTGAGCTACAAGGCCATATGTACACAGAGGCAACCAGAATGCTGGCAGGTCTCACACACAATGGTGGATGGAGGTGGCACAAGATGAATTCAGACTGACAAAAGCACTCTCAAAGATGTTTTAGTCAAATTGGACTTGGGAGAGTAACTTAAGTTACTGCCGAGACAAAAACAACTCAAGGCTTATCAGTCGCCAAAACTGTGCAGCATATGAAAAAGGAAAATGCTAAATTTCAACAATAGACAGGTAAATATGTGGTCTGTTGCCACTATGTATTACTGCAACCATCAAACTGTCCAACTCCTCCCAGTTGGCACAGGCGATTTGCAAACACCACCTTGTGGAGATTATTTTCTCCCCACAGAGCTATTGTCGGCCTGAACAGTCAAGAATTACCACCTGTGGTTGGAACTTTTCCAGCAGGCCTTATCAAGACTGTCAAATTGTACTATTGAACAAACAACTTGTTTTTTGCCACAAATCATGTTGCCTCTACTTATTACCTAATGTTCATGTGTGTGGTTTACCCATAATAATTATTTTTTGACCCCTAAGTTGTTATAACGCAGCAGCTGGTTAAAAATACAATTCTGCATACTGTCTAGATTGATCTTCAGCCTGCAATTGGAAAATGTGAATATAAAACAAAAGAGAGGCTCATTACTTGAACCATTGGCCTTAAAAAAATAGGAACAGGGCATGGGCAAGGGGCTGGGTTTCTGAAAGGTTTCTGTCAAGGCTAAAACAAGTTCCTAGTTTAGGCTGTGGCGCTGAAAAACATGCACCTCTCCTGCTGAGCCATCAAGCTGCGAGCTAGGAACCCAGTCAGATCAAATGTAGAGATAGGATAGGGTAGGGTTGGTTTGGCTCTTAAACAGAACATAACCATCATTTCACTTGCATAATAAATTAAAAAAATATACCAAAAAAAGGCCGTCAATGCAGAAGTATACAAGAGAAAAAACATTTATAAAGAATACCTGCAGCAAAATAAAAGTTTACGTGTGGTCTTTAAAATGCAAAAGGAGCAGCTTTGCTCAGAGACACAGACCAAAGGGTGGGTGATCATTTTAAATATAGCAACTGTTGGTAAGTGTGAGGATAACAGATCCAGCTGGTAAAAAGAGATGGCAGTTAGTTGTTTCACCAACCCGCGATTACCGTTTCTGTGGTAATTCATCTTATGTTTCTGTATACATTTTTCTTTTTATAAAATATTTTATTCATACAATCATTTCTTTAACTATAGCAACATTACTTTTTAATTTTGAGTGGCAAGATATCAGTTGCATGTCACCTCATAAGAACAATAGTATATAAACAAATGCAGGAAAACAAACAAAAAAAAAAAATAGTATCCATTTGAGTACGTCTCATTTTGCTTTTCAGTTCATCGTGTGTCTGTACACCTGTCTGTCTGACTGTCAGTGTTGAGCCGATGGGAGTATTGCTGGTCCTGGTGGGGGCGTGTGATTGGTACAGCTCTGAGCAGTGGCCTGTGCTGGCTCTCCAGGCAGAGGACCCTGCATTGCAGAACAGGCTGGCCAGTGGCAAGCCTCAGGTGACCCTCATGCCGGCCCATTCACGGATGGCTCCGAGGACACGGTGCTCTGGTCCAGTCTGCAGAGAAAAGCAGACAGGTTGCACTTTGAAATTGACAAAGACAGAATGGAGATCACTCAGTTTTCCGAGACAGAAAATAAATGAAGATTATAATATATTGTTTTAAAGCAATATAAAGCTTTACACCAGACATAATTCTAAAATGAACAAATGGCCTGCTATACAGGATATTACTCAGTACATGATATTTTAAGTGGCTCGTGATTTAGTGGTGCAGCCTCGAAGGAAAAAAATTAATAATCTAAAACAACGTGTCACACATGGCTCACGCGGTTGGACAGACTTACTTGGCCTCCTCGATGGCTGACACTTCCTCTAGAGGACCATTGGGAAGCTCCACAGTAGACCGACACTTCTCACTGCTTAGAGAACAGAGTCAACACAGGAGAGCAGGGTCAAAAATGTGACTTAAAAGCTAGACTGTAGTCATTAACATAACAACATGGATCATTCACCTTCACCGATGTCCTGATCTGTTTTAATTTCAATTCACAAAGTCCAGAATTGTTTTTTCATTTAATTGAAATTGAACTGTTTCCTTCTTGAGGATTGACTGACATCGCATAAAGACCATTTAAGTGGCTTAAATGACCTCCACACGGTGCAGTGCAGGAAGATAAACTGTCTGAATATAAGTCTCACCGTATAAATTGTGGACCCACAAAGGCTTGTTTTTCTTGACAGATACAAAAAGACTAAAACATGACCCATCTATATTTTTTAGGTTTCAGTACATATACTGTGCCTATACCACTTGCAAAGACCTCATTATTATGCACTCTTTAAATGCTGTCACATGTAATTATTCATGTCAGTTTACACAACTGTTGTGACTCATGGTAGGTCACACAGCTGCTGTAATTTAATTTGTACATCATGCAGCCTTAACTGAAGTACCTAATTAACCACATAACATTGTATAGATTTCTTCCCATTTATTGTACAGATGTACATGTTTCCCATGAAGAGAAAAATCATTCAAATAAAAATCCTAATAATTATAGAACACTTTTTTTTTTTTTTAACATCGACCCCTTCGTAAGATGCAGTTAATTGTGACAACATCAGAAGCGATGTGGAGTTTGCACTGAGATAACTTATTTTCATATACGCATACCAATTACAGCTTTGATTGTGTATATGATATGCGCATTTTTGTTTTCGTTGACAAAGCCAATGTATTTTTGTACAGGGCTTGAAATGCCCTACTGAATAGTTAGACATTTAGTTTAAAATGATCATGTTTGCAAAACTTAAAAATGATTCTATGTATGAACATTTATAATAAACATTTCGAACACTTAAATATGTCTAAATTTGAAACTGAATTTTACAAAAACTACTCCTTATGTGTTTATCTATTGCACCTTACTATTTACAGAAATTAACATTTAGTGAGTTTTAATTGAAAGACAGGTTTGCAATGTAAAATGAAATAAAATCAGGGCCAAAAACAACAGCTGAAGCTATTCTAGTCGGACAAATCAGGCCAGTCAGAGGGGAGCCATGTCAACCTGACAAATGTTTAAGCTTACAAATTACTTTAAATAAAATATAAAGGTGAAAAACTAATATAAAAAAAAAAGATAACTAATTAATTAAACATTAAAACTCTTCTTAATTTTAAGCACTGTGATGTATCCTTCAATATAAAATCTAATTTGATATTTTGTAATTTAATTTTAAATCTGCTGATTTAAATACTTCAACGTTTATAGTTAATTTGGCAACACATGTGATATATTGGCTTCTGCCAATATCTACATTATGATGGTGATATTTGAGAAAGGCTTCATTTGATGCTTGCAGCTATAGGAACTGCAGAGATGTAAAGGCTTTATTTTGTGTCTGACCCTGTTTTAGGACAGCCGGCTGTGGATGAGCTGCTGACGCCTGTTCTCTCCAAATCCCCACACTCCACTACTTTCTCTGATGGGGCACTCTTCTCTTCATCACTGCAACACACACGCACGTACACACGCACACACATTAATACAATGCAATACAAAGTAGTATTTCATTCTAACCACCTCCTCCACACAAACACACAGAAAACAGTGACATGTGAACACAGTGATTCATGCTGAACTGACTGATAGAGCACACAATAAAACAAAGGATGGAGGTTTTGAAATGGGCTAACTGAACAGTATGTAGGAAAAGCATCAAAATGTACAGCAAATGGAGAAAGTCAAGCGTTTTGGTTATTGAGCTCCAATACTCTTATTTGCAGCATTAAAGCCAACAAAGCAGGCCTAAAAACAGATTTGGACACTGATTAGACCAAAATTGAGTGCACCAGCCGTCAGTCTTGCTTTGTCTCAGAGAACCACCAATGATCTCAATTACACCTCAATCAAAGCAATACACACCCACCACACCCCAAAATACAATGCAGAATTAGCGATAATACGTGACAATTATTTAGCATTTGTCATGAGAGAAAATAAGTTATTATTATATATTTTTTTACAAAGCACAACAGCATCCATACTGTTATATTCATGCTTGGTTAAAAGTAGTCTTTTTAGAATTTACAAGATAATATAAGTTTTTAAAACTTGAAAATTATTGTTAACTAATACTTAAGATCGTACTCACAAATGTACTTAAAAGAAAAAGCGTTTTCCTATCTGTGTTGTTTGGTTGCTCCCCCTATAACCCCAAGACTTTGGATATTTTATGTTTAATTACAAGGCTTTCTGTTTTTCTAGACATTAAGTCAGTTTTAACATTGGTCCTAGAGTAACATTTGGTTTCAGCCAGAGCCCAGTGAATACATTTGAATAACAAAATATTGGCTGATATTAGCTTTACATATACATTGAATAATTGTTGGCACATAAGTTGGCAAAATAAGTAAGATGAAACTGCAGTACGTTAGAGTTACAAATGTGTTTTTCAGGTTATTTAGAAAGTGTCAGCATCAGCTTGCGGCGCAAAGAGACAAAAAGATTACAATAAAATTAGATCAATATTCAATAGAAGAATACTGATTTCATGATGCAGTTTTGACATAAAAAAGTGTGCTTGCAAAAGCAGAGCTTGTAACCCTCACTTTAAAGGCATGTTGGTCAATCAGTGGTGTAAAAAGTCGGTTGCACAAGGCTAACAATAATGATGCCAAAAGCCCCTACAATCTTTTACAGTTCCACACAGAAAGAAAACTGTTGTAGAGTATATTAATCCAGGAAGGACTTTTGCAAAACGGTTTATATGAAGTTTGTGTGTGGATGAAAGGCCAAAAAACTGACAACAATTTTGGTAATACCAGTGTATGTAAGAACAGGGCCTTAAAGATCTAAATTATTTTACAGCTGGTCTTTAAAGACATACCTCCAGTTGGATCTGGGGTGTAAATGCACGATATCAATCAGCCACACCAATATCTACCACTCATTACTGACTCTTTAGACCAGGGGTCACCGACCTTTCTGAAACCGAGAGCTACTTCAAGGTTACTGAGTTGTACGGAGGGCTACAATACAAACTTCCTGAATAACACTAGGTTTCACAGATCAACTTTAAATAATAATATATGTGAAGAGAATCAGATATTATTACCTTGCCGTGTTTTCTTTATTTTGGGGGGTAAAAAAACACATCTAGCCCCATGTCTTGCAGGCTACCCACGGGCACCTTGTTGGCTACCCCTGCTTTAGACTTTAACTTGTAAACCTTTAATTGTTTCCCCTTGGCCGAGGGCTAAAGCCAATAAGAGGGCAGATACAAGCAAGGCATACCGTAAAAATGTAATAAATAAAAATGTAAATATTAAAAGCTGTCTGTAACCAATAAAAATAATAATGTGGACAGGGGAAGATGACTTCATTAAATACACCACCACTTCAGGGCACTAAATAATAATTTGGTTTAAATTGGGGTGGTCATAAATAACTGCACTTGGACGACACCATTGGTAGAAAAACATGCAGAATGGAGATAATGAAATAAACAAACAAGGATCTGAAACCATAAAAGATCGAAACTGGGAAAAAAAAGTTGGTGGTTGACGTGACAACAAGACTACATCACGGCTGCAGGCTTATCTCTGATTGGCTGTACATACCGATAAGATTTCAACACTCTGAAGAAGACCACACCCACAACGCACAGCAAGAGAGAGAGGGGAAGCTTAGGTTGTAAGTGTCGCTCAGTTCATCAGACAGTTGTTATTTACATTGACAGACAGACAATATATTGCAGCATCGACAAGGAAACAGAAGGACAGAGGATAACCAACTCATTAAGATAGGCAAGTGTTTCAATATGAAGACCCTGTTGAAACTCATGTATGCAAAAATCACCCTTAGTAGGATTGAAAGTTGGCATTGAAAAGTTTCAGTTAAATGTTTTACACTGCCACAACATGAACAGTGACCTTGTGAAGAGATGGGTCTACACTAATGAGACAAATCAAGTCGAGTTATTTTTTGTCAAAGACAGCATAATACAAGAATTTGACATGCACAGGCACGCCTCTAACACGGACCAAAATGCCTGATTGGACCACCACAAGTATGAATAGCTATCTACCCATCTGATGCTTTTAAAATAAAAGTTTTTATTTAGATAAAACTGATATTTGTACTTGACCAGAAACCAATTCTTCTTCCAAGGCCTCAAACTACAAGTGCACTGTATGGCAGCAAATGACTGTCATACTTTGAGAGCGTAAACTGGATAAAAGCGAGCACAAGTCAAGCGGCCGCACACGCATGGTATAACCGTGAGAACCTTCTTGGCACTCGCATGCGTGCAATAAAGTAGTCCGCGAAGGCAGAACGTGCCTTGAGCAGACGCAGAATCGACAGGAGAGCTCCTCGTGTGCTCTTGCAAAGGACTCCTGCTTTCTTGTGAAAGTCTCGTGCTCTCTCGTGAGAGTCTTCTGCTCTCAAAGCTTTTGCCTGCTCACCCACTCAGGATTTTTCTTCTCTACAGGAAGTGGCCGTACCGTCTTCCAGTAACCTTAAATATAATTGGTTACTTTCCTCATCTTTTATGGTTGGCAGTAATCTCGATGTAAACAAGGAACTACTTGTATCCTATTAGCTAACTAACATTAGCTAATCTGATAATATAGGGCTCGTTATATTTCAGGCCTTTTTCCCTCAAAACATTAGTTAAGCTTGAATAAAATGAAGATTTACGTAATCATAATGAACTTTTAAACTTAGAACTTTGAAAGTGATACAAGTAGTTCCTTGTTCAGATACCAGTACATCTGTAATTATCATAATTATAGTATTACTTCCATTTCTTAGAATGTTAAATCCTTAGTAGTGAACCATCTTAAAATATTAGAAATTAAGCACAGTTATGTAGTGATTTTCTGTTGGAAATGGATTTGGCAAACCTCTTGAAGACGGCGGTCTCAGTCTTGGCATCAACAGTGAGGCTGACTGTTTCCTTCATGGTGCCATTAATGACAGTCTCCGTGATGCTGCGCTGCTCAGAACCGATGGTTTCCTCCTCCACTTTCGGTCTCCCACATACCTTGGGTGAGATGGAGGATGGAGAAGCCTCACTGGTCCCCAACCAGCCATCACAATCTGAGTTGTGTTATAAAGGTGACAAAGGGGTCAAATCTTGCAGAGGTCACATATTTAATTTAACAGTTAAATCACAAGTCAAATGGCCAGGTTTAGCTCAGTCTGTCTCTCAAGATCACCTGTGTGCAGATAGGTCATTATGTCTACATGGACACGCAGAAGAATACATCTCACCTTCAGACGGCATTGGTGCATTGACCCCTAGAGGATCCATTGTCTCTATGCCAGTTTCCATAGCAACAGGAGAGTTGCATCTCAGTGGGTCTTTGGGTCTGAAAAAATGAATTTCTCTTTATTCTTATTTCTCTTTCAGAATGACCCAGCAAAGTTCTGCCATAACTCTAGGATTCCTTACCGAACCGGGGTAAAGTTGGAGAAATCAGCCCAGTCTGTTTCAGAGTTTGGGCTGGCAACAGAAGAGCTATTCCATGTAGCTTCAGGAAGAGCATCCATTGTAGCGGCGGGTGACAAAGAGGAGGCAGCAGGGTTGTTGGGGCTGGAGGCTGGCGCTGTGGATGTACCTGTGTCCATGGGGATGTCTTCGAAGTTGGCTGTCCAGACTGGCCCTAGAAAGTTATGACAAAAAACACATGTCATTAATCATAAGAAGTAAGGTAAAAGGTCTTCCTATCCTGAAAAGAAATTCTACAAATACGGCATCACACTTACGCCGCCACAAAACAATTTCTACTGCTAGGCACTTCTCGCTAACAAACACCCCAGAACCATCACAATTAGCCTCAAGGCATACTCAAAGCTTAATTGAATTGATCATTTACATGGCGTGAAGGTATAAAATCATTTAGAACTACATTGTTTTCTGCAAGACTTCAACGTCATATATAATGATTAACACAATACACTCAAGTTAACGACATAAGCAATTATAACCATGTTTAATTTAACACACCCGTTACACATTCACAGTGCTGATGGAACATGCAAGTGAACCCTTGAACCCACTCTTCTACGGTCATAACATAGTATCCCTACAGGGTTGAGGTCAGTGCTCTGATCGAGTCACTCAACAGGGGATTTTTCTTTTCTTTGAAGCCTTGCTGTAGTGGATCTACATCTATGTGTAGGAAGGGAACCTAACTTCTACTGAGCCTAAGTTGGTGGACAACAACTATGCAACAAACTATTCATCTTCTGTCTTTTATATTCTTTCTTGTGAGGCAAGGTTCAAATTCAAGTCCAATCAAAGATTGAAACTGGCTAAAATGTTTGGCTTATTGGAATGTATCAGCTATTGTAATGTCCTGGGTTGAGATGTATACACAAACCTGTGTCAACTTCCATTCGGTCATCGGTGCTTGGGTTTGAAGCTTCAAATGGATCCCTCTTCCCATCCTCCTCCTCCGAATCTGTGCTCTCTTCACTGTCTGTGCTGCCTGAACTCCTGAGAAGAAACATGTTGAGGCCCATTAGGTTTTTTGTCACCCAGAACAATTATTATAAAAACAGAGACGATGGCGGTGAAGTTGTAAAAACCAGTTCAGTACAACATAGAGGCAAACATCCTTGGTGTGTCTGTTCAGCTAACCTGGGGCGTCTCTGTGCTTCCGGTGCGAATGTGACATCTTTTTCATCCCAGATATCTTCCTCATCTGAACCAGCATCTTCAAATTGCTGTATTTTCTCCTTACAGCGTGCCTCAAACAAGGCTATGTTTGCCTAGAGAAACACAAAAACACACACGGGACATGTAGTTGATAAAACACCTATGAACTAGGTTTGGATCCTACAAAACAACAGACCCTCAGCTGTGAAGCAGACACTAATGAGTACCTCTGATATCAATGCAGGCCTATCTATACAGAGCCATATTAATGAAAATGCATAAATTACAGGATATGTGCATAAGAAAACACGATTAATATCAAAGTACTTACACTTTCATTTGTATTCAGTGAAAAATTGATGTCTGATATTCTATCAAAGGGAATACTGAAATGTTAAAGAGAACAAAGTTTAGTTTAGTTAGGGTCGTTAGGCATCCACATACATGGTTACACACAAGAAGACATTAAGATAGCACTGACTATTTTCTTTTTACATGCAGGTTTAAATTGGTCGAAGCTAAACATAGATTCATATGAAGACTCAATTAGGAAATGAAGTCAACTTTTACAATACAATCATGAGAGTACAATCGGTAAGTGTATGACCTCTTTCTTTCCGTAAATCAACCTTCATTTGTCAGTATATTCACTTTAGGTACTTTTATAACTGAACTATGACCAGGACACCCGTGTTCTTACAGTGATATGTTGAGTTTTCACATGATAGGTAAAATACAAGCCTTACAAGTTATATCAGAGCTTCGATGAAAGGTCAACTTGACTCATTACCTTTATAATGAACAAATTAGAAGGTAAATAATTCACTATTATTTAACCCCCTTGCTTCCAGATGTTGTGCTTAGAAAGAATAAACACAACTGGGATTCATGATACTAGAAACCCCAACATTAAATTAATATTTATCATATCAACTGATTAGTAAAAATCTGTGTCTTTTCTTTTAGTCCATACTGTCTCACTGTTACTGTACCAAGCTGTCAAGAGACACTAGCTTCAGTTTTCCCACAGGCCATAAGTGAATGCAACAGAGGTAAACATACGACCATGGCAAAAGAGCATGTCAGCTGACTAATAAACTCTTTGCCTACATAAATCCAACATGAGTCCCATTACCATCTTTCCAACGACATACAAAGCCACAATTCGAGAATTACTAACCACTAAATTACTACAACCACAACGGAAAATGGAACGGACCCATATTTACTGCAGTAATGATCATAGTTTTATCCAAAATTAGTCTGTACCTTATCATTCTTTTCATTGGAATTACAACTCTACAAAGCTAAATCAGATATTTCCCAGGCACCTTGCCTGCACAGGTTGGAAGATAGACCATAGTGTCACCAAAGGCACACCAATTCAGCAGCACTGTGAATCACCCCATTCAGTATTAAAAATATACAATACTTCAGCGAATATTTTGCCATTATGTCGGACACATACATTTTTTTCCCCATCAAAACATGCATTAAAGTGTACCATATACAACTGTCTGAGAATTGAAGATGGGAAGAAATGTTGTGATTCATTGCCTTCCATGGCAAAACCAAGAAAATCTCTCATTGAAGGTGAACTGAGTGAAAGATGTGGTATTCAGTCCAGAATATAGATACAACATTTTCTGCTTTACCCCAAAAGCTGTTTGATTTGATATGAAGCATATACTTGAAATCATTTATCAGAAACCAGTTAACAACCCACAACCTTTGCAGATGATTATACCCCCAAGAATCAGTTTAGCATGAGAAAGGTAAAGAGAGGCAGCACACAACAACATAAAAGCTGGACAATGTGTTGTATAGCAGTGTTATAGCAGTGCTATAAGAAGTGAAATATCATGAAAAATACTAAATATTGGCTCAATTTGTTTTGCTTAGGCAATGACCACTTTACAAATCACTACCACTGAAGAAACATTGATGCATAAAATGTCTGCTCAAATTAGAAGAGCTACAGTATATATTGATCAATTCGAAGAGATATGATATCCTGTGGTTATTCAGAGTTTGACTTCAACAAAAATGGAAACAACGGCTGCACTCTTGAGTTGTGACATGCCATAGTAATGGGGCAAAGAATAAATCATTTGAAAAGCTATTTTTAAGTCAGAATAAATCAACAATTTACTATGCCAGCTTTTTGATGTCGTATGTGACCCGTCTTTTTGCAATTACAGTAATATTTAGACATGTAATCTAATCATGCAGGATGAGTACTCACTCCACAACATCGTCCTGATCAGCAAACTCTTCATCATTGAAGCCGAACTGCTCAATAAAATTGGACGTCATTTGTTGCATCTGATAATCAGAAAAGGCCTGGCAAAACCCAAGACCAACGATAATGATATAGTCTTGGCTCTACACAAAGCTGGTAATAACTTACAGTTCAGATACATTGTAAATATACTAACTGAGTTATTAATACTAAGTGTGTATAACATGAGGCTACAAAGGTTAATAGCTAAATAGGCACAAACATGCATTTACAGACAGATGCCAGGATATTTAAATATTGCAACAAAAACGTCAATTCTATTCAATTCACATTAACTGTCAAGTTTTCAAAATAACATGAGTAGTTAAGTAAATTAATTCAATACAGGGTAGAAAGATGTCTGTTCTCTAGCCTGATAATGTGCATGACCCATAGTCACAAAATATGATATGAATATAGTTGAAACTAGTTTAATTTTCCGCTTTTGAGGATATACATTGCATACAACTCAGCAAATCAACCAATGACAAGGGCTCATGACATGACTCATCTGTGTTACGAGTTGCTCAGAGATAAATGTAATTAACTGTCTGAGTTGATGTTTGTATGATAGCAGTATACTAATTACAGTATTGGAGGAAATCTAACGATCAAGTCCCTTTCTGAGAAAACTGGGTTAAAAATTTGACTCTGATGAGGCAATGTTGTCCACTTCAATTGGTTAAAGGATTTAAAGCTATAAGTTAGTTGTACCTGTATAGCCACAGGGAAGCTCACATGGTAAAGCACTCAAACCTCTGTTCAGGGGTGCAAACTATTCAGTCTGTGTGGCTATGGGTCTGTTTTGTGTGTGTGTTGTACACATTTGTGCATGTGTGTGTTTAGGTCTTACTTGTTGTAGAGAGGAGTCCTGGTGAAATCCACTGTCTTTAAAGTCCACCTCATCATCACTGGAGGAATGGATGTGGTGCGTGTTTACCTAAGGAAAAGTAAATTTAAGCACAAAGTGATAGAGCCTTAAAAAGGGGGCCTTAGAAAGAACTATCAGCTACTTTAATGTAAATTCCAAAAAAATCAACTGAATTGGCTGTCAATACATGATTTATGAATGAATAAAATAGTTTGCAGTGTAGCATGATCTACAGGTGCACATCAATGAATTTGAATATTGAGGAAAAGTTTATTTATTCCCATAATTCAATGAAAAAGGTAAAACTCCGATATAATATAGATTCAACAGAGTGAAATAATTCAATCCCCTTTTCTTTTAATGTTGATGATTATGGCTTAGAGCTAATGAAAACCTGATATTCAAGTTCTCCAAAAATGTTAATATTGTGAAAAAGTTCAATACTATAGCCCCCAGTGTCTCACTGTAATCACCTTATTAACCCAACATATCTGCAAAGGTTTCCTGAGCCTTTAAATGGTCTCTCAGTGTTGTTCAGTAAGCTACCCACTGATGGGGAAGACTGCTGACCTGACAGATTTACAAAAGACAGTCAATGACATCATCCAAAAGAAGGGTAAGCCACAAAAGCCAACTTCTAAAGAAGAAGGCTGTTCACAGAGTGCTGTATCCAAGCATATTCATAGAAAGTTGAGTGAAAGGAAAGAATGTGGCAGAAAAAGGTGCACAAGCATCAGGGATAACCACAGCCTTGAGAGGATGATTAAGAAAAGGGCATTCAAGGGTTGTGGGGAGACCCACAAGGAGTACAATGAGGCTGGAATCTCTGTATCAAAAGCCACCGCGCATCACAACGTATCCAGGACATTGGCTTATGTCAAGAAAACTCCTGAACCAGAGAAAAAAAATGTGTATCTGGGCTAAGGAGAAAAACAACTGGACTGTTGCTCAGGTTTCAAGGTCCACCTCAGATGAAAGTAAATGTTGCATTTCAGTTGGAAATCAAAGGTCCCTGAGTCTGGAGGAAGAGTGGCGAGGCTCAGAATCCAAGTTGCTTGAAGTTTAGTGAGAAGTTTCCACAGTCGGTGATGATTTGGGGAGCCTTGTCATCAGATGGTGTTGGTCTACTGTGTTTCATAAAGTGCAAAGTCAACCCAGCCATATACCCGCAAATTTTAGAGCACTTCATGCTTCTGTCTGCTGCCAAGCTTTATGGAGATGCTGATTTCTTTTTCCAGAGGGACTTGACACCTGCCCTCACTGCCAAAAGCACCAATACCTGGTTTAATGCCCATGGAATTCCTGTGCTTGATTGGCCAGAGAAACTCACCGACTGACCTGAACCCTATAGAGAATCTATGGGGGATTGTCAAGAGGAACATGAGAGACACCAGACCCAACTGGAGCTGAAGGCCACTATCAAAGCAACCTGGGCTTGCATACACCTAAGCAGTGCCACAGACTGATCGCCTCCATGCCAAGCCATAGTGATGCAGAAATGAATGCTAAAGGAGCCCCGATCCAAGTATTTAGTGCATACACATTAACAAACTTTTCAGTAGGCCGACATTTCTGAACAAAAAAAAAAAAGAAGTTTTTCAGAACATGAAATTTGGGTTTTCATTAGCTGTACACCAAAATCATCAAAATTAAAAGAATAACATCTGTATAACGAGATACGAGTTTCACTTTTGAAAGTGAATTCCAGAAATAAATGAACTTTTCCTCAATAACACGCACGCACACAAACCACTATAGGTCAAGTTCCTTTCATGTGTGCATCTACAGCGGTTGCATATTTGGCCTTTTTAGCAATGTCAAAACAGATTTGCCCTACATAGAGGAATCAAATGACACTGGGACGTTGTGGTAATGCACCTAAAAGTTGTTGCTGTCAATATATAGAAGAAATGTTGATGTTCGTTATGTTACTCACCAGGTCAACAGTGTTTCTTTTGTTTGTGTCAGCCAGTTGCCCAGAAATAAAGGCCTCCCACTTCTCTTTGTCTTCCACTGGAAGCTCTGTGTCAGATTTTTAGATGTTCTTACTATATCTTCATATACTGTCTATTTAACAAAACTGTTAAAAATGGTGCTCCATGTCAGATGATACTTGAAATTGTTGTTATGAACCCTAATCACTAGAGTTAAATGGTGCCACAGGAGTTTTTCTACCAAAATGACAAATTAAAACATGATAAAGTTGAGTTAAAATACTGAAAGAAAAAAAAAACGTAAAAAACATTTCGCACAGATAACATGATACAGATATGAGGGAATTCTTACCTGAGATGAGCTGTTGTATCTGAGGCCCATTAGGGCCCTTTTCGCAGTTATGAACTATAGAGTTGGCTATTCTGGTGAGGTGACCCATGTAGCCTCGTCGCCGACCACCTTCTGCCCTATAGCACACAACATATCAATTTAAGAAACATTCCATTGAGATACATTTGTTTATTTATTTTTTTAACTTTTGATTTGGTAAGCGTAACATAACTCTCTTCACTAGTCTCTACACAACCAGTGTTTGCAGCAAATGACACTCTTGATTGAGGTTATGCTGAAGGTTTCTTCTTGTTAAAAGGGAGTACTTCTTCCCCACTGGCACAAAGTGCTCATTGTGGGATCTGTTGGTATTCCTCTTTATAAATTACATTAGGTCTTGGCCTTAAAGAAAAGTGCCTTGAGATAATGTACAGTATATTAGGATTTGGCACTACTTAAATAAAATGTATTGATCTGACATTTTGCAGTTGTAACTACCGTCATTTCCGGACTATAAGCCGCTACTTTTCCCCCCAACGCGCTGAACCTTGCGGCTTAAAATATGACCCGGCTAATATATGGATTTTTTGAGGGAAAATTGAGTTCCGTCACATTAGACCAGTGAAAGTGCCGAACGGGTTAAGGTGGACCAATGAAATAGTTTACATTAAATCTAGCGCACTCACACTGAATCATTCTGATCAGTCATTTTGTCATGCACACACCCTCATCATGGCAAAGACACGGAGAAATGCGTACGATGCTGCTTTCAAG
This sequence comes from Colistium nudipinnis, assembly GCA_016785305.1. NCBI lineage: Eukaryota > Metazoa > Chordata > Actinopteri > Pleuronectiformes > Rhombosoleidae > Colistium > Colistium nudipinnis. The sequence goes on along the minus strand of JAFBJU010000906.1, from coordinate 230,332 downwards.
TTGAAGGCGACCAGCTGTGATTCCCGGGGTTACAACAACGTTTTTGCAGCCACTCGACATCAGTGTAAATCCCGCATTTAAGGTGACGCTCCGCGTTGAGTAGGATGAAAGTGATGAGAGTGACAATGAACGCGAGGCTGAGTAAACATTGGATGAAGCAGTTCATCCAAGGATGTTCAACTCCGACACCGAATGGGATGAATTCAGTGCGCAGGAGGGGGAAGATAGTGAGCAATGACTTTCTTGGTATACTACTGTTTATACATTTATTTTTGTCACAAGCCGTGTTACAGGCATGGTCTTTCGTTAAAGCCTGAGTAAATCTCATTTGTTTCAATGAAGACACCTGCGGCTCATAGACATGTGCAGCTTATTCCTTTTCAAAAAAAACAAAAAACATTTTTGTTTTAAAGTCTTTTTTTTTTTTAACAACATTTACATATAGTGACAACCTGCCAAACTTAAATATGGTCTTCTTTGCAGTAGAATACTCACTGTTCTTTCTCATTGGAGCTCCAGGCCTCTATGATTCTCTGTATGAACTGGCACTTTTGAAACAGCTGTTGGAGAAAAATAAAATAAACTCAAGGTAGGACAATTAAATACTAATCTAATTTGGTGTGCACACTGCACACAGATGTACTCTCCCACAGTAAATTATCAATGGTGACGATGGACACATTTTGTATCATGTCTCCCCCCCATGTTAAATCTGCTCTAATTTGCTAACACACACTGGCTATAGTCCAACAAGATAAAACTTCATGGTAAGTAGTTTCTAGTATCTCTTACATGTTTGATGAGGATGCTCTCCCTTGCATGTTCCTGCTCTGTGTCTGGTTGAATGTCAGTCGGAGCCGGAGGCATAGCCAGAATCATTGCTGTGCAGATCTCCACCTGAATGTGGAGGAAGTTGTTCCAGATGTATTTGAAATACATGTCCTGTGGAGCAAAACAAAAGCAATTATGATAAGAGGTTTATTGGTACATGGTTTGGATGGTGTAATGATGGTAGACAATCATAGGTAGGCCAAATGAGGTTTCGTTTAAGTACATTATTTCTGTTCTCATGGCATATGGAGTAAAACTAGTGAGAATATGGCCAGCTCTGTATTTATTACAACCCTCTGAATTGGCTCTGGGCATGTGAGGAATATAATAGGGTTTGAGACCATGAATGTGTTTCATGATCACATCTTTCATGATCACATGTTGAGAACAACTGATAACAATGTTAAAATTCTGGGTTCTTTATATGACATATTGCAAAAAGACAAAGAAAGGAAATAAATTCTGTACAGAACTATTTTCAACCTGTCAGCTGTGTCGTGAGCTGCAGGCCGCTGTCACTTAAGGCTACTTTTACTGTAGTTAGATTGGGAACGGGCAGTGAGAAAAAAAACATCATAGTGGTCCAAGAAATATCAAAAATATAGGTGGTACTCACTAGAATGACTCCCAGTGTGTTGAGGTTAATGAGTTCTGCGTTGATGCTGTGTGTGTTGCTCTGCAACAGACTGGCTACCAGTCTGACCACATTGAGCCTGGTGTTTCCCACTGGAGGGTCCAGCACTCCCCACGTTGTTTTCATCACATTTTTCTGTTGGTGGAGAGAAAACTATTGCACTATTGAATGGGATATAGCCATACTAATTGCTGAATACAGTACGAGGTACCTTCGTCAAGGGCATGCCCTGCATCTAACATTTTTATTGCTTGAATTACTAGGAACTTGACTTCAAGACCAAAACAGTTGTATTTAAATAATAGATAAACACACTTAATTCAAACAAAATGTTAAATGACCAACAATGGATAGGGGAATGTTATAAGCAAATGCAGACTGTAACCTTGTAAGAGCAGTCTACAAAACAGTTATATTAGTATTGCTTACTGCTATCTATGTGGTTCTTACCTTTGGGGGTTCCAATAGCAGCTGGTGAAAATCTTTCAGTCGGGGTCTCACAGCCTCCAGGATGCTGTGGTTGACTGAAAATGAAGGATGGGACATCCCGGGGGGGCAATCCATATGACCCTCAAACCTACAACATACATACAGGATACACATTATAACAAACATCCATAAGCATTACTCTTAGACTTTTTACATTCAAACAGTCTGAAAATGTTTTGTGGTTGGACTGATTTTACCATTAATTCACTGCCAGATGAACTCAGTATGTATTTGTAATCATTCCCTAAGAGTTACCTAATTTAATACAACATTTTTGGTGGTATGCAATTTGACACAGAAATGTCCGTTTTAGATCAACGTTGATTGTTATTGTCATCATTCCATCAACAACCAACAGTAATAACTGGTTTTATTCATACCAAAGGACAAATGCTCAAAAAACACTTAATATGCACATCAAATCTCAATGAGCAAAATATTCAAGTTCAAATCTTTAATATGTTCTACATGGGCTTATTGTGAGCCTGCAATGCTCCTTCTGTTCCTCCTCGCACAAACGCTTAGATTCATGTCCCGCTGGTAGTTGATGCCCTTTTACAGCACTGTCCAACTCACCTTGTTTAACAGCCCTGGTATCTCCTCCATACTGAGGAACACCGCTAACATATTGATGTGCCAAAGCTACCAGTGCAACCTAAATGGGCTGTAGGTGCCACATCATGCTACCAGAAGTAACACTACTGTAGCTAGAGAAGCTAGAGAATTATCAATCAGGAAGGATATGGAGAGAGCAAGAGTCTGTGGCCATCTTTAAAACCATTCTCATCTTGGATGTTGTCTTGCTGTTGTCTCTCCAGTGCATCTACACACATTTTTATATATACCCCAACAGGTAAAGTTAATTAATAAATCAATTATACTTCCTAGTTACACAGATCAATATCCCTAACTGACTTGATGTTATACTGTCATTTTTAAGTGTTCCCCTAACTTTATTGATCAATGTAGCAATTTGCTAAAACTTGATGAATCCCTCCTATTTTTTTATAGAGAAGGTTAACATTTGTTGTGCGTTGTCGCTGTTTATGTGATGAATAATTAAATAATATATAATATAACAGTTATGGTTACCAGAGGCTTAACATTCAAATTCAATTTTTCAAATTATCTATATTACTTGGTTTGCTTGGATCATCTGAATCCAATATATTTCCTTGCAATACCGCAGTATCTATCAGATAATTTGTTTATTAAGGTTGAGTTACACGACTAATGTACAAACAAAAACAATAACTTTAATTCATCCCTCACAACATTTGTCTTTTATATAAAAAGGGATTCATCTCAAGTTTTGGCGAAATCAAATATCAAGATTAAGCACAGTCACTACAACTTACGCAGGTCTCCTTGTCTCAAACAGTGTGAGCAGAATCTGGATAACACTGACAATAGCAGAGTCATTCTTCTCCTTGTCAAATATATTAGACAGCAGCTGCTCCACCATCTCCTGTCTGAGAAAAACAGACATGAAGAGAAAGCAAAAAATTTACCACGTACCATTAATGTGCACCCCTGGGTAAAATCCAGTGTGGTAACACTTCACTTTAAAAGGTGTCTGCAGTATTTTTTTTATGCAAAGCTACACACAGGATCTCATAAACCTCAACAACCTAGCAGGGGTCAAAGGTCAGGTCAAGGTAAAAACAATAAACATTACAAAAATTAACGATCACTGCAAAATGTTGTGTGTTTTAAACTGTACATACTTTTCAAGTGTGGCCAGAAGTGGATCCGGCTCTGAGCACCCCTGGACCTGGAACATCTGATCTCTACTCAGTCTAATGATCTCACACAGCGACTGGGAGGCATTAGAGTGTCTCTGTGCAAAGATGAACAAAAAGGTGAGGACAGACCAATTACGAATCAAGAGTCTTGAAGCGGATTCATTTTATATCTGGTATATTGGTGTTTCAATTCCAAGTCCTTCTATGCTGAGCAGGTTTCGAAAACATGTGAGGGTTAATCTCAAAGCTATTAGAAATTATAAAAAAACATTTATCTGCTGGCCTTGATCAGCGGCAAAAATAATTATGACCGCGACCTGGAGGAACACAACTGTCCAACAAAGACTTCGCCTTGTGTCACTGAGCCAGCCATTTCAGCCCCCTCACCGTCATCTGCTCCCTGGGTGCCTGCATAATGGCTGCCCATTGGGAACCAATAAAGGGTTCTTAATCTTCTTAATGTTTTGAAATCTTAATAAAACAAGAATATATTACGGTCCTGGCCAAAAGATGAATCTTACATCCTCATCTTGAGAAGGCTGTACCATGTCCACCAGTCTCTGAATCACCTTTTCCTCATTCAGCCACTAAAGAAAGTGAGCACACAGGGTTAGAAGAGCACAAAACAAACCAAATACAAAGTAAAATATGTTTTCCACAGCCAGACTGTGCACGAGTAAAACAAAGTACTGAAGATGCAATATATATACAGTGACCTGAGTTAATTGTTAAGTAAACCAACAGTATAGATCCTTCTTAGCACTAATGAAAGTGTTCCTGGACTACTCACGTTGAGGACATCCTGCCGTAGCTGTTGTGGTTCAATGCAGGTGAGCATTCTGAGCAGCAGATCCATGATGGCCGATGTCCCGATGTGTTTGATCATCAAGTCTACAAAGTCCTCCCGCTTTCGCAGAAATTCCACTATCTTTAACATAAAGAAATCATACACACCGTAAAACATACAATAGGCAGAAAACACAAACATTTACATTGTAAACGTGGTCAATATTCTAAGAAAGAGAAGAACCCCTTCTCACCAACTTACCTGTTCAGGCTTTCGTCCTATGAGAATAGAAAGGACCTTGGAAAAGAAGCTGGCCAGGAGAGGGTTGAGAGGTGGCTCATTCTGGAGGAAGCCATAAAGTTTCATCAGCAGTTTTTCATCTTCTCCCAGTCTGTCATTTATCTGGCCCACATCTGACGTAAGCAGCTCACAAGATATGTTGGGATACCTAGAAAAAAACAAAAGACGCTCCTTAGATGTTTTTCCAAGTAAGTAATGTGCTAACTTGATGGGATTGCCAAAAATCATTATGATGGAGACAATAATAGCAGAGTGTCACATTTTAGGAGATTTTTGATAAAACTGATAAGCCTTATAAGCAGCCTTAATGGGGTATTTTAAAGCAAGAGACCTTAGGACACATATAAATATAACATCCATGGATATAAAGCAAACACATTGGTGCCAACATTAGAGAAGTACACAGCTGTCAGGCCGTGTACACCCCAGAACCATCACCATCTCCTGTGGTCGGGGATTATCTGCCACTGCAAGGATTGTTACCAATTAGCACTCATGTTTGACAACCAACCAGTTATTTTGTAGCACCGCTATATTTAGTACTTTCAGCCTCATTTTGTTCTGTTTTCTGCAGATATGCATGAAAATAATTGTTTGGAGCCATTTCCGAATGCTGGCTGATATTTTGTCTGGCCAATATGTCTAGATTGATGTCTATTGTGTTTTTATATGATAATAATATTAGAAAGGCTGTATATATGCAGTATGTCAATACAGACAGTTCCTGTGATTTATTATTGATGTTAAAAATAAAGATACACAATTTATCTACGCTGCAAATTTAAGAGTTATTGAGAGTGTTATCCTGTACGCCTCTTTGGTTTCTATTTAGTTCCAAAAACTATTCGGGCAAAAAGGCGAGAAGACGACAGAGGCTTGGCATAAAATGTTCACCATATCCCAATCATTTACTGTGCACTGGAGTAATTCGAGAAAAGTTCATAATTGAAAGTGTGTGTTATTAATTGTAAACTATGTCCAGTTTTATTTTACAACTATTCACAGCAGAATAATGAATGGCAAAATTAATGATTGGTATAAAGCACAGAGAAAAGTGAGATTGAGAAAGACCTCTATGAATGTGTAAATAAATGCATAAAGCAAATACATTACATCCATCAATTTACTTAACACAATCTTCTCTTACTTGTATTTAACCTTCTCTTCAACATCGGTACTGGGTTCCTGTGTGATGAAGGTGACCAAGTCTTCCATGCACTGTGGTCTCAGCAGGAAGTCAACCAGTTTGTGGTTCTGGGCCTTGCACTCCTGCAGGACATCATCTTCATCCATTACCTCCGTCAGAATCACATCCTCCTTCTCTAGCAGCGTGTCAATGTGGGATGTGGTGTGGAGGTCGAATTTCCAAAACATGTTGGTTCTATGAAAGATCACATACCCAGTCAGATGCAGTCTGAGCAAATATCGCTGACAAAATGTGTCCTCCATCAAAGGTAAGCAGAACATAAAAAGAATGAAAAGATACTCTGAATGAACAGCTTTTCTGCCAACCTGTGAGAATATTGGGAGTCCAAATGGAGGAGCTCAGGTTAAAAAGAGGTTTGTTCTAGTCTTTGGGAGTTGAGGCCCATTCCAGGCTAGCCGGATGAGCAGGCAGGCAGACAGTGGTGAGGAACAGTCTGACCGACAGCACACATACAGCAGTTTAACAGCACAAACCTGTAAGGCAAAGACAAAGATTAGAGCACTACTGTCAGTATGCGTCACAGATATTTTGTTGGTTTTGTTAGATCTGCAGAAACACAGTGATGCTACTCTAAGCGCTTTCTGTTGTCGCTGTTGCGTTAGCCAAGCCATATACATCTATTGTTCTCTGCAAGTGCTGGTTGTCTGCGAATAGCAGAGTACTTATTGTGATAAAGCTAGTTACTTTATTGACATATCTCCTCAAATAGCCTTCTTTGACCTCAATTGCAAATCATAGTAGGGCATTATTTAGGGGAGGCTTGTCACAACATTGTAGTTCTAATTCCTGGAGACTTCTTTTGATCTGCTTTTTTTCTCCAGCCCCTACAGTGCAGACGCATCAGAGACACTTTACAGTGGTTGTGTTAACTAGAGTTTACAGAAAGTACGCTTTTTAGTTCCTATGCTGTGGTAAAGGTTACTGTATTAAACCACCTGTTCAACAAACATAAAAAATAAGGGTGTAAACCAGCAATTTCCTCACAACACCGCATTTACTGATTTTATAAATGTTTTTGTTTATTTTTTTAAAATCATGATTCGATATAATTCATGGGTCAGCAGTATTACTACTAGGGTTGTCATGATACTACAATTTCAAACTCGGTACAGATACTCAGAAAAATACTTATATATATATATATATATATACATACCACTTTCTATAAAGCGGGGATGATAAAAGGGCATGCAATCTTTTTAATAAAAGGTTAGAACAATACAACAAACTGCTTCAAACTGCATAGCGGGCCTCAGATGGCCCACGGGCCGAAGTTTGGACACCCCTGCAAGTGACTGAGTCTTACATTGTGCTCTGTAAGTGAGAGAGGGATCAACAGTGGCTCTGCGCACGCGCAATTCATGCAGTCTGGTCACGGAGAGAGACGGTCTCCTCTCTACTCCGACTGCCGCTCGTTCAGGACAGACACAATGATAGGTACTTTTACGTCAGTCTCCAAAACACCAAAAAGTCAAGAATAAAACCTGAAAAAGTTGCTACATTTGTCGCTGGTCGGTATTGAAAATAAGTTGCCTCACATTTCCCTGGTCTATTGCTTCGTAAGCAAAATACTTTCCCGAGACTTCTGCTTTTGTCCCTTTCTGCAAAAACTGGCCACGAAGGCCCTCCTGCAGCAGCACTTGCCACCTTTCTTTATAGATTAGTGTTATAATGGCATCAGTAGTCAGTTCAGGGGTTTATATGTTTTCAGCCACATGTGAGGGGAGGGGCTGTGTGTGTGCGTGCGTGCGTGCGTGCGTGCGTGCGTGCGTGTGTGCGTGTGTGACTGTGTCTGTAGCTGTGCCTTGGGAAGTTGTGTCAACTGGGGTAGGCATGAACTAATAATAATAATAATAATACTATGTTTAATTGATGGCTGATATGGATACTTAGTATCTAATCGGATACTAATTTTTCTAGTATTGATTAGTATCCAAGTATCCATTTTTTGACAACACTAATCACTATTTTACACAGTTACATTCATAAATTAGTAACTAGTAGAAAATGGATCACCCCGCTTGGTCGACTGTCTGTTAGAGTAGTGATCCTCAACCTTTTTTGTGCCACAGACCGGTTTTATACAATATTTTCATAGACCGGTCATAAAGGTGGCGGAAAAATACGACTAAAATAAAATAAGAGACCGACGCGATTTTTCAAGATTTTCAATCAAACGGAAATAATGTGCGCAACGTCAGTCTCGCCGGTTTCTGCCAAGGGAGTCGTGGGACGCACCTGCCCAGCGTGGATGCAGCTGTCTCGCCCTGGCCGCCCTCCGCGGCTGTGTATTCGCAAAGAGCGATATGACGCTCGGGTGTAATAACATTGAAAAGTTTAAACCCTGCAAATAAGACAAACTGTCTTTTTCAGATTATTTTTGAAAAAAAAACAAAAAAAAAACACTTCTTATATTCGGGTCAATACGGTACTTTTACTTTTTAAATTATTTCTGTGCAGCCCGGTACCAAATGACTCACGGCCCGGTACTGGTGGTTGGGGAAGGCTGTGTTAGAGAACCATAAACACATTTTAAATAAGGCACTATAAATAGTGAGTGATATAAATGTCTGTTTCTTACTTTCTCTCTGAGTAATCGGTCATCATTATGCAAATTAGCTTATGAAGCTATTACAAGCAACATTCATTTCACAACCGTTTTCTCAACTCCTTAAAATGACAATACATTGTCAAGCTACACTGACTTAGTGTTTGCAATGTATAGGTGCTTAAATACAGTGCTTTATCACAAAACTCAAATAAAACACTCACGACAAAAGACAAGCAGTTGATTATATATATTTGATTTATATATTTTTTATATATTTATATTGGGTTAGAGGGGGCTCTGACGTTAGAAATACTACTTAAATTATCTAAATATCTTACAGATGCAAGCAGCAAAGCTTTGTATGAAAAAGGGATTCGGATATCTTCGTTATCACAGCTAGATTGCTTCTTGAAACACCTTATTTCTTGGCCCTGTACGTGCCAAGCCATATTTCCTATAGCCTCGAAACTGACCAGTCTTCACAGCTCAGCAAAATGTGTATAATTCTTATAATTTTCATTTGTTATCAATTTATTTTAAATGTACTGCCAGTTCTAATCAACAACTGAATTAAGGAAGAAAACACATTCAGTGTGCAGTCATTATCCTAATGAATGTTTGTGTAAAACATGTCTCACAAAAACTTGTTTTATAGTTAAAATGTATGTATCAGTGTTTCTTAAAGGGGCAGTACCCCAGGGGGCATTCAAAAAACATCGACGGATGCTGGAAGCAATATTAAATGAGCAAATGAGAGGGTTGAGATGTTTGTTTGAGGCAAACTTAGTGCCAAGATTATTAGTAAGAGTCATAACTTGAAAAATAGTATGGTCTGCAACATTCTGAATCCTGCTATTATCCACCAATGACGAAACAGCATGTCATTTTCAACAAGTCTTTACCTCAACATTTCTCTTTCCATTTGATTGTGCAACTTCTGCTACCTTCTTGGGAAGAGGACATCAGAGTATCACCTTAACAACATTCTGTTCCATGTAACAACGCTGCAAAATTGATGCTTTCTTCGTTGGTATTCCGTTTTTGCCATTTCCAATCATCCAAATGGGATATTCCTCTGTCTGACTTCCCATGAAAGCACCTTAGCATAAAGCAGCAAACACACACTATGAGTTTCACCTTCTCCCTGTCTCACCAATCCTGTGTGCGGTGTTATTGAGAGGGGAGAGAGAGGCACTTCAGACTGTTTTTTGCTTTTCAAACGGAGGGACATCAGAGTTTATCTCCTGAGACCACTTCGGATATAACATCATGTCCTCTTATCTTAGGTAAATATACCCCAAATTAATTTCTGTCTGCATGGAAACAATGTTTGGCAAGTCAAGCTTAACAGATGAGACAGTGATAGTGAATCAATAGAATATGCTATTCACCATTGTGCAATTAAATAAAATGTCAATTGTGGCAAAGGAAATCATGAAGTGATCAGTGTTGGCATTGTGGAAATGGGCTGAGTAGGGGGTATTTAATTGAAATATTTTATTTGTGGCCAAAATAATAGAACCTGGCACCTGTTTGAGATCAAATTGAGATTATTTTGTTTTTTATTGGTGCCTGACAAACGACTATAGTGATTTCTTGCACCTAGGCCCAAACAAGGTTGTAGAAACACTGATTTACAACAGTTTGTTGTGGGTAGCATATGCATGCTTAGAAGGAACAGTGTAAACTGTGGATCGGTTATTTCGCTCTCAATAGTAAAACAATAACAATCTGACATATACCAAAGGTCAAAGGCAATAACTTAATCTAGGCAACTCTGCAGAACATCAAGATAACAAACTTTAACAACGTTCAAATGCTGATTAAACGTACACCTGCCATATGACCCAAACTAAATCGATCTTTACAGCTACTACCTGTTTACGCCAACTTTACTGGTGAGTTACCAACCTACGCAGAGTACATGACCAACCGGACTACCATTGCCTATACAACTAGACGCTAACTTTCTCATGCTTCAAATAATAAAGCGCAAATCTACAGACTGCCCAATTGAAAAGGCAACCTTATCTCAGACCACATAAGTAACCGTGTTATGGCCACTTACTTATTATTACTATATTTTCCAGACATACATCATTAGCAGGCTAAGTCAACATCATTAAAAATCCCATGATGTCCTTATTATGGTCACATATTACGTTCGTTCAGCATTTGTTGGAGCCTTACTTTCAACTAACATGGGTTAAAACACCAGACAAATATCTGATAATTAAAGCAATTACCACGCCCATATAACCTAAAGCTGACAAATGTTACCACTTTTACAGTAACAACCGTCTATTTACTGAACAGGGCCCAAAAAAGCTACGGCTAACGCGACAGAAACACACCGGCTCAGGCCAACTAGCTAACGCCACTAGTTAGCAGCAGCTATCGTTAGCTAACCTGGCCACTTCAAATCGGGAACAAACAACTGTCAGAGACGACAAGATAAACGTGATCAGTGGCATTTGACACTAATATTACTTGGCTGAAAAATTGACCGACTAAAAAAGAGCTTCACAGTACCTATCTGAACAGAACCGCATTCATAACGTCACCCCTGCCCTAGCTAGAGGTATACCAAGAGTGTCTGACAGCGCTGTGTTAAGATGGCCAAGTATGCGACTTACTAGCCAGCTAACGTTAGCCGGCTATCAGAAGACTGCTGGCTAATCGTCTCTTCAGCACCAAGTGCATGGACTGGCAAGTGTACTTACCGACAATCAATGGCAAACGGCGAGTCTCCAGCATGTGGCTTAATTTGCCATAAGCACCGGGCCTTGATAAAACGAACGCGGAGATAACAGAGAATTCCGGTAAGGAAAATAAAGCGTTTAAAAGTGATTCTGACAGGCGCGAAAAGGTAGATCATTAGAGGACACTTTTCAAGATGGCGGTTCCGTCAACTTCAGCGACCCCTTCCCCCACTAAAGCTGCAGCGAATGTCTCTCAAACAGTCACAGGAACACTATTGGTTGTAACAGCATCGCCCAGAACTCCGCCTTAACGTCCTATTGGCTAAAGAGCGTGTCACATCAAAGCGTCATTTAATTGCAGAACGTACACTGCGTGGCCAAGAGGGGTGGAGCTTAAATGGAGTATATGTGTACATACATAAAGTAAAATATCATGCTATTTGAAGAAGTTAAGAAATTAAAAAGAAGTTTATTTAATTTAATTGTATAAATATATTTAGATGGTTTCCAGCTTTGGATTAGTCTCCAAAGCAAATGTGTCCAGTAAATAACAGAAACCACTTTATAGCAGTTGTATAAAATACATGCTTTCTTTTTTTACGTTTACTTTTGTAATTTAAGGTTCATTGTTGTTGAGACAATACACTGCAATGTAGAATACATTAATATTTGGCTTCTCATACAAGTGAACTCATCAGTCAATCAGTTTTTCCTAAATATTTGTTTAATCCCTATAATAAACTGTAGTTATTATTGTATCATATGTTTAATGCTTGATCAGTACAATGGATGCACAGTGCAACAAGAAGCCAGAGGTAAGTGGCATTAACAAAGTTAAATAAAATGTCGAGACGAGACCAACTACAGGACCACCTGGCCACCTGGCCATGTGGTGTGGACACAACAATCTCTCCCTGAACGTGGAGAAGACGAAATAGATTGTTGTGGACTTCAGGAAAAGGCGCACCCAGCATGCTGCACTGTCCATCAACGGTGTAGCTGTGAAGAGGGTGAGCAGCACCAAGTTCCTGGGTGTGCACGTCACAGACGACCTCTCTTGGACCGTCAACATGGCATCACCAGCGACTCTACTTCCTCCGCAAACTGAGACGAGCCAGAGTTCCGGGCCCCATCATGTGCACCTTCTACAGAGGGACATAGAGAGCATCCTCAGCAGCTGCATCATGGTGTGGTATGGCTCCGGCACTGCTTCTTGCCGCAAGAGTCTCCAGCGCATTGTGAGAGCAGCAGAGAAGATCATTGGTGTCTCTCTTCCGTCTCTCCATTAAATCTCCCAGTCCCATCTCACCTGCAAAGCCCTTCGCATCGCAGGTGATCCCACCTACCCATCACACTGCTTTTTTAGCCTGCTGCCATCAGGCAGGAGACCGCGTAGCCTCCGAGCCAAGACCAGCAGACTGAAGGACAGCTTCTTCCACCAGGCCATCAGCAGGCTGAACTCTCTCCCCGCTCTGCTCCCGCTCCCGTCCCCTTGAACTCTGAACTCTGAATATGCACACAAGTCACTTTATCATAACTGTTATTTTGCACTATTCTAAACCATTCATCAGACCTCTACTGTTTTTTTGTGCCTTATGTCTTTTATTTAACATATTTTATTTTTAGTTATATATTTATATTTTATATATATTAATCATATTTAAAATTATTACTTTTTTCATCCATAGGGTTTGAGAGAGATGTAATTTCCTTAATCTGTATGTTTGCACTTGCGGCTGTACTGACAATAAAGCTGACTTTGACTAGCACAAAAGGGATTGAGCCTATGGCTCACTGATTATATTATTACAGAACGTATGTATTTGCAACATTACAAATGGGTAGCTGTGGCAACATCCTGGACAAAAGAAACAATTACATTACTGCTAATTTAAACTAGACAATTGCTGCTTCTGCTACTGTATATCTATCTGTCTTGTCCAATGAACCTTAACCACCAGACCCAACATTCATCATCATCATCATCATTATTATTATTATTAGTAGTAGTAGTAGTAGTATTTTTGTTTTGTTTTTGTTACTGTTGTTGTTATCATACAACCAATTAGCAAAAAACCTGAAGCCTTTTTAAATCAGGACATTTGTTTTGTCCATCTCTCAACGCGACACTTAAACGCAGCATCCAGTTAACACAAATCCCCTGCGTTAATCGCCTTGTCGCGGGCTGGGTAAGGTTTCAAGAAGTCATCGTTCATCTGTGGGTGGCGTCGAAACGTGGTGTGTGCACACACTGTGAGCGACCAACAGACAGACGCTCAAGCACCCGTGAAAACAAGTAGAAGCCGCAGCTAGCTCCATGGCGACTAAAATGGACCCGAGTGCGATCATAGAGCAAATGGAGACGGGGGAGCAAGACGCAGCTTTGACGGCTCTGCAGAGCTACAACAAGGAGGTAACCATCAGCCCAGCATCTCTGCGTGGTTTATCATGTGGACTGACGTCCTGCTAATGGTGCCTGTATTTCCGTATCAGGGTCTGTTAAAGCTTTATGTCATTTGCAAAAACATATATACAGCATTATCCGCATTGGCGACATTTTTCAAATGAAAATCGGGTGATTTGAATTGGTCTACATTGCATCATCACCTGCAAATTATACGCGGATTTGATCATTAATAGGATTTATTTTTCAATAAGATGAAAACCAGTAACTAAGCTCCAATAATTGCCCTGTTGGGGACAGCAGAACAACATGTGAACACGGCATTGATATTAAGTGTTGAAGAAAGTACCAAAACACATGTAACGGAGTAGCATTCAATATAGGAGTAACTGTAAGTTACAGTTTAAATGGATGGTCATCAAAATACACTTAGATTCTAAACATAGATTGAATACATATCAACTTTTGAAGTAGTTGTAGTTTACATTACCTTACTGCGTAGATTGGGGTAGATAACACCTGGCAATTCAGAAATTAAAACAAAACAAAACAAATAATAATGACAACAAACAACAACAACACAAACTGTTGTCTGCTGCTTGCTCAGATTGGATGGTAGTTATGGTGTTCATATCCATATCAACATTACTTTTTTGTTGTTTTCAGAAATACTGCAGGCCTGGAAGTTAAATACAATTATACTATTTAAATCATCATTGTTCCTGACATTACAGCTCTGCTCGTTTGCTGAATTGTTATGATCTATGGCCAACTTTTTTTCATCAAAAGCGACCCGCGGCAAGTCAATCGATTTCTTCTGGTTTATTGGAGACTTTGGTGTTTTGGCGACTCTGACGTAAAAGCACGTATCGTTGTGCAGCGACTCGTCCGGAACTATTAGCGGGCGCTGCCTGAGCCCCTCCGCCGTCCCAAAGCGCTCACAGGCGGTCAGTCTCACAGCCTCGCGCAGCAGTCCCAGCTGCAGACAGAGCAGAGGGGACACAGTCTCACAGGCTGCATAAATTGCGCATGCGCAGAGCCACCGCTGACCCCTTCCTGGCTCACAGCGCGATGAAGGTCTTGTTTATTGAGAATGACAGTTTGATGAGAAGATGCCTTTCAGCATCAAAAATGTCATATCGATAATTTGCACCTTTGAAAGTGCATTCTAAGGATTCACAAAGCTGTGTATGTCTCTATGATCATATGATAATTCTAGTCAGAGTAAGAAGGTTGTAGTAGGGCAGGAACATTAACGTGGGTATCTGCAGGCAGTTTTTCGAAATTGCAGGTAAAATTTCTGACAACTTGCAATATTGCAGGCAAGGAAAAAAAAGTATTTCACACCCTGTATACCTAAACTGGATGAAGAAACTAAAACGTTAACTAAAGTGTCTCTCTTAGCACTGCGACACCTCATTTCATATGGTATGTTCAGATAAATACTTATTTATAACCAAACTCGACTTGTGCTTCTGTAATGCTACATTTTATCATATACCATGTATATAATACCAGTATGGATTACTTGGGAAAACAGAGTTATTTCTTTAGTTGGACAGGTGGGGCTGTGGCTGTGATCAGGTAGAGTGTAGTGTGTGGTGGAATCCAACATATCAAAATGTTCAAACCCAAAAGCATGTAGAGAAGAGGATAGTACTCTTTTCAGCTGTGAGTAGTGTCCACATGTCTGCCTTTCAGGATTTGTATGACCTTATCAACCTCTATCGACAAGATTTGATCAACTGTGTAGACTGGGAGGTACATCACCCAAATCAACTAGTTCTATTTAATATTTTTTCTGTTGTAAACCCAAACATCAAACTTTTAATGTTCAAGTGTGGAGGAGGCTGCTATTTAAAAACCTAAAATGCAATGACTCTAAATTAAATTAGAACTAAATATGAGTTGGACAAGCAACACTAAGGGGAGATTCAGGTTTTTTCAAAATTCTTTTAAAACAATCTTAGTAAAGTCTTAGTAAACAGTCTTAAACTTAGTTTTAGTTGAATACAAACTGGTTGGTTTGACAAATGTTAACCTTCCCCAAGTCTGCTAATGAGCGACCTGATATTCTACTGTGTTCAGCTTCAGGACATGCTATTTGCTAACCCCAGGTGAGCAGCGCTGCACATTCCTCCGAGACACAGTACGGGAGTTGATCTCCAAGGCAATAGGATTAGATTCTGTGATCCACAAATAGAGACTCTTACAGCCTGGTCAAATCCTATTCTAATAAAGCACTCTCAGAGATGAGGAGCTTAGTGTTATATACTTTCCTCACTATGCCCATTCTTTTTTAGAAACAGTCCGAACATCATAAGCACATAGTAAATACAAATACTTTGTTTTATGCCAGGGCCATCACGTTTTCAAGATTTTGATTAGCTGTTTTTTTGTTTTGTTTTTTTAAATAACTGGACAATAATAGTGTGTATGCACTTGTTTTATGTGTATGTGGCACATAAGAAAGTGGTTAATTCTTCGATATTATGAAACTATGTTTCAAAAAAGTAACCTGACACAACCTTATGAACTGATTCCTGTTTAATTCGATGCTGCCTGGCATTGGAAACAACAGATTCCCTGAGGCTCAGGAGCTATTCAATTAATCCTTACAGCAGCACCCTTATAGCCTCCGGGACATGCACAGCTTTATTACATTCAAATGAAACACCAAAATAGCTAAAGAAGGAGAGCATGGATAAAAAAGATAGATAGAAAGATATGAAAGTAGTTTAAAACAAAAGTTAATTCAGATACATCTTATCAACCCATTTAGACATTCTATCTTTGATCTAATAGCAGTGTTTCCCATACCATTGTCTTGATGCGCCCCCCCGCCTGAAATTCACTGTGTTATAATATATGTAATAAAAATAATAATGAAATAATATAAAGCGCCAAATCTCAACTCACTTTTCACATTATACAGGTGTTATTTCATTAAATACACTAAACGCTAAATTATGGTACGCTATTTTATGTGCCCGGTTAAGTTTATGTTTCTACTGCTGCTCTCAGTTTCCGGAAGGGGAGGCTCTGCTCCTGACACACACACACTCGCGTGTGCTCACACCTAGGGTCAGACACAGAGCGGAGTAAAAGAGAGGAAAGAAATAACAAACATATCAATTATAAATGGTACGAATACAAGCAGCACAGTCTGCTGGTCACAGGATGACAGGCTTTTACCAAACTTGGCTGTCAGAGAAAAAAATACTCCTCCTGGCTCTACAAGACAGAATTGAGTATATAAATAAATAAATCGATAAATACATAAACACACCGATAAATAAATAAATTAAATACAGCACACAGAGAATGAATGGGGAATTTTCTTTTTTGGTTATAGGACTGTTCTGCAGGCAATGTAGGCAACACAGGGGTAACAAAATATAGTTGTAAAATACTTTTTTGTTGTAATTATTATTTATTTTCATTAAAATAATAACACCTTAATAAGACTCCTAGTTGTTTGTTCAGGTCCAAACGCCCTGTAAAGGGGTCCTGCGTCGCCTCGTTTGCTTTGCATTACCATTGCATTAAACCCCTTACCTAACACTTTTCTTGTGTGTTCTGATATTCCTCAGATGAACCAGTGCTTTACATTCAGCAGGGAAGGAGAACAGGACACAGAGGTATGCCCAGAAATCTACTTTCTTTTATGGCTGAAAGGACTTAAAGAAACTCTTCAGAGCATTTGCAAATTGTATAACAGTAATTTTCAAGAATCTAAGGAGTTTAATTTCATTTCATAAATCTGAAAATGTGTAATACAAATTTCTAATGTGCAAACACAAGAACCTTTACACAGAAGTCACCAGTAACAGTACTCATGGATATTTACTTGAGACTTTTCTCACACTCTCTCCTCTGTAACGTCTGTCTCTCCGTGTGTGCATGCCTGGTGCTTTAGGAAGGGAAGTTACAAAAGGTATGAATAAGAAATGTTTATGCTTTCCCTATGAAAAAAACAATACCCACAGTTTATCTACGACATAAAAAAAAAAAATCAAAATCGAGTCCATTTTGAGTTATTTTTCAAGCACATTTCAGCTGGTCTGCAGGGAAATTAACCACCACACATTTTAAATGCACTATTTACTATAATAGTTAACTAGTTTCACTGCAGTGGCATTGTTAACAGGTTGATATTAGGGTATATTGAGATTGAAGATCCCTGGTCAAACCTGGGATTTAAACCAAGATCCTTCTCTGTGTGTGGCACGAGAGGTAACCACAGCATCACCGTATAAAAGGATGTTTCATCTTACTTTTATAATAACCCCTCTCATAACATTATTAGACGAATTGAAGGTAAACTGTGGGTGTTAGTAGATGTAAACGTGGGATCAGTTTAGTTCCTTCTTAATCAGATCAGAAGGTCAATAAAAATTACTTCAACAAATCAGGATAACATTAGATTGTGGTATTTAGTTACAGCAGAGCTGAAGCTAATGGAGTTAAACGATTAAAGCTACAAAACTGGCACATCTTACAATCGTTCGTTTTATAGCACCTTTATTAATCAACGTCTCATATCATTAGTTAATGTAGCACTCAGAATAAATGTGTGCTTCTGAGTTATTATGACCATATCCACTATGCATGAACCAACAACAATGTTTTAACAAACCAGCAACTAACCATGGGTTTATTTAAGAAAGGTGGTTCAACAAACTCAGAGTTGATCTACCCTCTGATAGAGAACTCAGATTCTTCGGTTCCAGAAAAGTAGATAGGTAGTAGGAGAAAGTCCAATCAACTCTGAGTAGTATCACTTACCATGACTATCAATGGAGCCCTGCTTCTAAGATTCACCATGGCAATAGCTGAAAAAAGGAAGCCTGCCCCCCGAATTAGGAATCCTCACACAAACATATGTAAGATTCAAGAATTTCTTTGTCATATACACAACCATTTTTTTAATATTTCTTTTAGATAGACTGCGTTTCTGAAATCGAAAACAAACCATTCCACTAATTTAAGGGTTAAAAAATTCCCTCAAGTTCACTCAAATCACTTCTGAAACTGGCCCCAGAACACATACAGCACATATTTACCTCCAATAATAATGACCTTCTGAACTGATTAAGATGAATGACTGCTACTACTGAAATTTACTATATACATTTTGGTTACTCACTAATGTGGGTTCCAATCCACACATGAATACCAAAATTTCAACCCATGTAATTTCAACTTACAACAGATCTGATAATTTTGGCTTTTGAAAAGCTTCATGTTTTAACAAATCTAGGTGAACTATTTGGGATGTCCATTTATATTTAAATTATTAAACGTACAAAGTGTTTACGTGTGGATTGAAACACACCTTTTAGTACCCACATTGATGGACAAATTGTCTCATTATATTATTATAAATCAAATTTTTCATTTGTTGATCATATAACAGGTTTTTGATATTTTTATTTCCATAAGTAGCACATTTTTGCATGTCTTTAAATATTTTGTCTTCTAAAAAAAAGTGTTTCTAGGAATACATGTGTGAACTGATGCTAGAAGGATGGTTATGGCTCAGGAGGTAAGGCAAGTCATCTTATGACCTGTCCATAACTTTTTTAATAGGAAGTGTCTCACCCAGTCCCACTCAGAGCTAGAAAAGCATAGATCGAAACTATGATACATACTACAGTTGAGAAAGGAAAATAAGTTCAGAGTTCAGGGTGGAGCATATATCAGATGCGGCTTATGTGTCATTAGGTGCCTACTTTCTCCAGCACACATGTGCACGCACGTTCACAGTCAGCTGGAAGATATAAGGAAGATAGACTTAGTTGACACATTAATCAGAGGCAGTATTAGCTGCCTGCATTAAGTCCCCTTAACCAAAGTCAATAATCTGGAGATATGACACTCTGAAAAACTGTCCTTTGACTTGCAGAGTCACTAATGCTTTTACATATACGTATTTATTTATATATTTATTATGTGACACAGCATCTGGGGGAGTTGGTGGTGGGGTTCCTCAACAGAAAGTTGCAACCTTCCTGTCAGCTGGCATGTCTAGAGACAGTTCGCATCCTGTCCAGAGACAAGCACTGCCTGGACCCCTTCATCAGCCACTCTGCCATGTCCACTCTCGCCCGCTATGCTGGCATCGCCGTGGCCAGCACTGCTACGCCTGCCCTCAGCCAGCTAATGGAGGACCAAGGTAATCCACATTTTCTTTGAAACATTTGTACTTCAGTAAGATTTCATATCTCCAAGACTCCTCTTAATCAAACCTTCTAAAAGTAACCTAACCTCCTGGAAACCAAGGAAAAAGGTGTCTTCCACTTCTCTACCTTTCTAAAGTTAATAAAACATCTCACCATTTATTTATTTTTTAAGTTTATATTAATGTCTAAGTTTACAGTATGTCAACTATAGTGGACCTCAAGACCATTTTAGTTTGAAAAGAGAGACATCTCAATCATCATAAAATATGTAACTTATAATGGTTGTAGAGTGATATTAAACCAATAATTCATTCACCTTTATGAAGAAAAGGATAAAAAAAATCAACTGAACATTTTCTGCATATTTGGCTACTTAAAAATATATATTTTAGAAGACTATATTAATCGAACGTACCATTGCCCGTTCACTGTATGTATGTACATGCCTTAACACTGCCCAAACTATGGTGCAACTCAACAACATATATTAGAATTTGATGGGTCCCCTTGAGTTCTTAGTATAAGTGTTTCCATCTTCATTCTTAATTTGTTCCGTGCATTTTTAGCACTGATACTCCTGGAAGCATATTTTCTATTCGGTAATGCAATGTAACGTCTTTCCTGCTTGTCCCTATCTGCCTCTGTGACTATATCTGTCTGTCTGACTGCCTCCTGCATCTTCTTCTTTTTCCTGGCCATCTACTATCCCAGGTGTAAAATCCCAATCTCTTTCATTATCTGACAACTCCACATCTGAATCTCCCTCAACTATCCGGTTCAGAATATGCTCTGCTTCAGTTATGTCTCTTGGGACAATGTTCAGTCATTAAGTACATTAAGATGATCATGGTGTCAATTAGCTGGGTTTCAGGAGGTAACCTAATACACCAATCCTATTTCTTTTTAATTATCTTTCCAATGCAGCCCAGTGCAAAGATTGAATTTGGACTATATAAAATTGTAATCGTAATTGAACTGTTAAAAATGATCTACATTTGTAGGGCTTGTTTTAAATTTCAGCTGCTGAATATCACTTAAAAAGTATTTTATTTGCATACCACCAAATCTCTGCAAAACACATCTCCGCGCAAGCACTTTCTTTTTTACACTATTATTACTTTGCATATAACTAAAGTTATTGCAAGTGATTTGACTCACAATGTTTGATTTAGGTACACTGGAAATTTGTTCTTGAATTATAAAAAAAAAAAAATCAATGATGATTAACTAATAATCAGTCCTGTAATTGTAGCTTAGTTTGTCATTAACTCCTAACATGAACATTTTAACCTACAAACATGGGGGGAATGTTTGCTTGGCTACTTGACTCTGACATTTTTTATTTCTAGTGGAGGGTGATGGAGAAGAGACAGAAGCTTGCAGCGAGTTGGTGAATAAAACCTCTCCTCTTTTAGAAAACCTTGACCAGGAAGTGATTGTTGAGGCCCTTAAGTCAATATGTAACATTCTGTTACATAATGAAATGGGACAGGTCAGTCTGCTGTGTGTCTTTTTATACCTATATTGCCATGAACTCTTTATATTTTGTACGTAATTTATTTAACTGGGTGATTGGCAGGTGGTAGCAGCAGATCTGCAGCTGATGAAGGGAGTGTCAGAGAGGCTGAAGCGGTGCCATGACGCCACCTGGAACCATGAGGTATGGATGTCAGTTAGGTACATGTTTTACATTGACATTGTAGCCTACGAAACAAGATGGATCATATATATGAGTCAACCAACATTGTTTTATAGGGCAGGTATCAATCATTAGTAGTTAATGAGACCTAAAATCAATATTTGGAACTGTTATGCAATTAAGGTAAAAATGATGACAATTTTGGAACACTTTTTTAAATTCCTTTACCAAGCATTAAATCATTAATTAACAGGAAGTTCCCAGCAGTCTTTATTACAAAGTTAAAAGGAACATTTAAGTGCTTCCTTCATTTTTTTATGGTAAAGTCATTATTTTTTATCTGCGATTAGTCTAATAAAACGCAGATACAAATAGTCAGGCGACCCCTAAATAATGGTGTTTTGATTCTGTGTGATTATTTTTTGTGACGGTCTGCAAGAATTGTCAGTTTGTATTAAACCTATTATATATAGTATTTTTTTTCAATTAAAACAAAATGTTTTCACTTAGCTAAACCTCTTTATGCGTGTTTAACGGAGTCTCAGCCAGAAGCAGCTGAAAAAAGATTTGTCTTAAAAGAATAATTAAAGCAAACGTATGATTACCTGTACAACAGGATATAACTGATCAAGAATGACTTCCAACCAATAAATACAGACTGACCAAGCGAACAGTGCTTTCTGTTTTAATACTCTATGCAGCAGATACATTCCAGTTGGTATAAAACAAGCACTGTGATTCAATAGGATTATAGTCTGCTCTCTCTGTCCAGGTGCGTTTCTTTGACTTACGCCTCACCTTCCTGCTGACTGCCCTCAGAGTGGATGTCAGGGCCCAGCTAGCTCACGAGCTCCATGGCATCAGCCTGCTCGGTAACTGCTTTCATTTGGAACCAGTGTAAAAAATGCACTTCTTCTATCTGTATCTACTGACCATCATCATGTCCAGGCTACAAGTGTTACAAGATAATCAAACCTGCAATCAACTCACCTTCCAGGTCACCCGTCTACAACCCATGATCTATCTCTAACAATTAAATATGCAAGCAGCATTGGATGGGCCCTTGCCCCCCTGTGCATTTTGGGGTGTGTGCACAACTATGGCAGACGCAACCCACACTGTAGTGAAGGCAGTATGCAAATGCATAAATGATGCAAACAGGGGTCACTGCTATATAAAGTTGATATGTGGATGTATCAACCTTGTTGATGATTGGACAATGAAGTCCAGTAGAGTAGATTTACAGCAAATTATTATTTCATTCCAAATACTAAGTTGGAGACCTAGTATTCACAATGTTTCATCGTCAAAGTGTAAAGGTCCTTTTATCCCTTTAAAACTGAGCGTTGTCGATGACAAGTTTGCACAGGTTCCCTTTGGATTACCCTGACTATGTCAAAGGTTGCTCTATAGGAAAACATTTAACGGTTTCTGAAAGCTGAGAACTTGCTCTTTAAAGTCATGTAAAAATACAGTGTTACGGTCATTTCAATTGCGCCTCTCCTCTTTCCCAGTGATAAGACACACTAGTGATGGGAATTTCAGTTATTTTTGTTGAGCCTGGTCATTAGGCTTGGCTCACCAAGAACAGCCGGCTGTGTGTGTGTGTGTGTGTGGGATGAGCTCCTACCGCTCATATAAACAAAACAAGGGTTCTCAACAGGGGTGGCTGCACCCCCTGGGGGGGCATTCAGAGGGTGCTGGAAACATCATTTTAGAAAGGGAGGTATTTGTGTGTTTATAATAATATATAAAATTAAGCACTACATGCTCTAGGTCAGGGTTTCCAACTCTGAGATTTTGATATTGAAGCATGGGACCTGTGTGTGGGTGGGGACTTCCCAGCATGCCTTTGGGCAAAGTTAATGTTGGGATTTTTGTTAGATGTGTAGTAGCACCGTGAGTAAGGACAGATGCGCTGTTGAAGTATAGCTGCAAAATGGCAGTGAGTACAATGAAATACCAAAGCGATCTGTAGACTGCCATAATTTTGCTGTAAGATATCTGGATAATGAATTGAAGGCACTTGCTGAAACACGCAGAGTGATGGAAAAACATAGTGGACACTAGGGAGTTGAATAACAATTAAAATGCTGTAGTTTTGAAGCTCTTAAGTGAAAACACAATTAAGAATGCAAGCAAAATGCTGGTGAAAGGGAGAAAGTTTATTTTAACTACATGTAAGTGACCCAGAGAATAATTGCAAACTCCTGTCCTGTTTTTTTAGGCAACCAGCTGGATGCCACACTGGGTCTGTGTTGGCCAGACACATTGGAGACGGCCAGGGCAGGGTCAAACGGCACCGCACCCGAAGAACTACCTCCACTGAGCCGGGAGCAGATAGAACTGGCCATGGAAATACTGAAAATACTCTTCAATATCACCTTTGACACAACCAGGCGTAAGGTTGATGAGGTACATATATTTGTCAAGTTGTTAGCAATATTATCTGTGTCTGTTACATACAAATGACATCCTAACATACACAAAATATGAACTATAGCTGGGGTTCATTTGAATGTTTGCAGGTATTGGCTAGTTATTTGGTAATGCACCAAAATAGTAAAACAATAGTAAAGCACAAAATGTAACACTGACCTGGGGTTGGCGTTATAGCAGGGGTCGGCCAACCTGTGGCTCTTTCGATACCTTGCTGTGGCTCCCTGTAGCTTTGAAAAAATATATATATATATATTATTTTTAATTAGGGCTGGGCAAGTTAATGCGTTATTATGGCTTTAATGCATTAATGAACTAACAAACTAACTATTATTTTTATCCCACATAATTGTTTTTATTTTTTTATTATTATAAGTATTTGGAAAGTCCGTTGCTCACTAGCTCTGAATACACAGGAGGGGCGGGATGTTGATCAGTATTGGCTTGGCATCGGCGTAATTACGCATCTTAACCAATGAGAGGATTTAGGGGCAGGGCCTCACAATGCTGCAGAGACTCAAATCGGAGCGCAAATCACCGTAAACTCAGTGGAAAGGATAAATGCAGTTAATTTGTCACTGTGTAACTACTCAGCCTGCATTGAATCTTATTTGACTGAGATTATCTAAAGGAAATCCAGTACAATCATGGGCTTAACAGACTAAAAGTTCCCAACACAGTAAATCCCAGCTGTGTACTTTTTTTGTGCTGAACCACTTCACCTCCCTCTAACAGGGACACTTGCTCCTGAACACAGACTGTTTATGCTGCTCCCTGATAAAAGAAAAATATATATTTAGATATGGTAGCTTGCTGTTGCTCGGAATGTGCCTGTTATAATGTTATGATTGTGGCTCTGGACTGAGGGTAACTTGTTTCTCTATACAAACTAGATACAACCTTAATGCCCTGGGTGGCAAATAGCTTTGATTTTATATTTGATTAGATTATAATAATTAATGTTTAAGTTGAAATGAACAAAAATACGTGTTGCGCCTCCAGATACATTTTATTTGGTGGAAGAGGAGGCAAACGTTTACATAGATTCTCTCTGGAACAAGTTGACAAGTGTGTCACTGACACGCACTATGGATCAGCTCAAGGTCATTGGGTGTGCGTTTGTGTGCGTTTGTGAGTGAAGGAGGAGGCAGCAGAGTACAGACATTTGGGAGCCATACTGAGACACTGTCTAATAAGCCATGCAGATGGAGAGGAGAGGACCGAGGAGTTCCACAGGTGGGATGACAGATTTGTTAGTTATCACTGGAGACATTGTTGTTCCATGAATCTGCCTCCCCTAACACACCCCCTTTTCCCAGCCATACTCTCAACCTTCTAGGTAACCTCCCTCTGCCCTGTCTGGATGTACTGTTGATGCCCAAGGTGCAGCAAGGCTCCATTGAGTATATGGGTGTCAACATGGATGCTGTCAACATGCTGCTGCAATTCATGGAGAAAAGACTGGACCGGGTAAGACAAGATTCTGTGTTTGGTGTTAAAAAATGCTAGCATAATATTCTAGATATGCTTATCTAGATAAAATAATCACTGCTAATTTTCTTAGCAGTGTGGAGCAGCCAGCCCTAACTAGGGCCATTGGTTAGAAGAGCAAGGTTCACTCAGATTCACTTAAAAATATGTTTTGCACTTTATATCAACTAAGTTAGTTAGTCAGTGAGTGAGTGAGTGAGTGAGTGAGTGAGTGGGTTGGTTGGTCGGTCAGTCTGTCGGTTAGTTAGTTAGTTGCTGACATCTGGGAACATGGTGGCAGTGAACAAGGAAATGTTCCCAGTTTACTGGGAAAAATTCAGCTTTAACTTTGACTTTTGAGCCTGTAGTTCAATCTGATGTTCTATAGTTGTATTCATCTATAATTATTATTAAAAGTTTGATTTTTATTCTATAAGGGCCATAAACTGAAGGAGACTCTACTCCCATCTCTGAACTTGCTGACAGAGAGTGGCCGCATCCACAGAGAGACCCGGAAGTTCATCAGATCAAAGGTGAGCACTTTGCTAAAGCAAATGTAGTAAGGACTGTTGTTTTGTTGAAGGCTCCTGTGCAAAGTATGTTTGTGTGTGCGTGTGTGTGTGTGTGTGAGTGTGTGTGTGTGTGTGTGTGTGTGTGTGTGTGTGTCTGTGTGTGTCTGTGTGTGTGTGTGTGTGTGTGTGTGCGTGTGCGTGTTTGTGTTTAGGTGTTGCCCCCACTACGTGACGTGAAGAACAGGCCAGAAGTGGGCGGGTCTCTGAGAAACAAACTAGTGCGTCTAATGACACACATTGACACTGACGTCAAGGACTGTGCTGCTGAATTCCTCTTTGTTCTCTGCAAAGAGAATGGTGAGGAAAATTGAATTTCTGATCTCTTGATTTGCTAATTTAGGTCACTTAGTGGATGACTGATTTTAGGCCCCTGGCTGACTTTGACATCAGCCCTCTCCATTCATCAACTGTAAAATAAAACATAGCTGAGCAAATATGTATTATGACCTAATTTCTTATGGGATAAAATCTCTGACCTGCCCATGTCCTATGTCAAACTGACTACTCTTGCTTGCTATTAAAATACAATGTTTGCATGGATAGGAGGGCAAAGATAACATAGGTAATATTAAGGGAGTTTTTTTCTCTCCCCAGTTGCCACGTGTTAGCTCAAACATAGGCGTGATGTTAAGGTCTGATCTGGATTGGGTTAGGAGTTAAGCACAGGCTTCTTAGGCTGCTTTTGTTAACACTTTATTTATTTATTGGTGTATTTTAATTTGTAAAAATCCCCAAATAACACTGTAAAGTTTTGCATCCAGTTTCAAGATTTATCAAGTATACTGGATATGGTAATGCTGCGGGTCTGCTGGCTGCGAGAGGACTGCTCAGGGGGGGCAGAGACTCTGGGATCTACTCTGAAGATGAAGAATCTGATACAGAGGAGTACAGAGAGGCCAAGGCTCAGTCAGTACCACGTTCACACTATCACTTGAGCTCAGTGTCTGTTGCAGTACCACACCTGCTCCATATATGATATTCGGTCACTTTTTTATGTAACTTGTCTGGCATATGATGTCTCATACCTGGCTTTGCAATTTTAAGCCTACACTTCCAATGCCAGTGACATGACATAGGCATGTACACAGTAACTCTGCATCTTACAAACAAAGATGATCTTCTCACATGCAAAGTGAAAACTATTCCTCTAAAGATAGGTGTTCTCCCACAACCTGAAAAATACACCATTATAGCATGAATCTAATAAATATTATATTCTAATATGTTAGGCCCCAAAAAAGATAAGTAAAACATCAGCCAT
Source organism: Colistium nudipinnis (assembly GCA_016785305.1). NCBI lineage: Eukaryota > Metazoa > Chordata > Actinopteri > Pleuronectiformes > Rhombosoleidae > Colistium > Colistium nudipinnis. Next base: position 203,116 of record JAFBJU010000906.1, on the reverse strand, counting down.
TAGCCTGCTCCAGTGATTTATTTTCATTTTTAAAATTACAAAAGTATGTTTAATAAGTACATAGACATCCCAGACCAAATATAATTAACAATATAACCCTACAGCAAGTCCTGTTTTATTTTTATTTAATTTTTTAACATTTTCATCTCATTCTCTTTCCAGCATAAACCCCATAACAGGAGTTGTGGAAGAAGAGCAGCCCAATCCACTGGAGGGAATGACAGAGGAGCAGAAAGAGTATGAAGCTATGAAGTTGGTCCAAATGTTTGACAAACTCTCAAGGTAAATACACATACACACACACTAATGACACTAATGACTTTGAACTGATCCATTGTACATTTTACTCTCTTAGTACAAACAAATACGTGATAGGGTTACATTACATGTCTATTTTTTTAATATGTCAACTCTTGTGCAGGATTAATGTGATCCAGCCAATGCAGCTCAGTATGGACGGAAAGATGACAGAGATGACTTCGGAGGAGCTGCAGAAACAGGCGCACAATCCTCTTTTCCCGCCAGAAGAGCTGGAGAACTCAGGAAGTGAAGATGAGGATTAGAACAGAGTCTTAAAGGCAAAAACAGTTTTAACCCCTGTGACAATCCTATCTGTCTTATAATTATAAAATATGTACATGTTGCACTGTCCAACCCCTACCTGTTTGATTATTGTGGTAGGGAGTAAAGTGTAGACACTTTAAATGAGTTTAGTCAGAGCTAAAACACAGCATGGAGAACCAGACAGACTGCTTGAAGGACCATATTGCTGGCTTTGTTTTCACAATTTTGTGAAATACACATCCACCAAATGATTGCATTACATTATCATGTAAATAAACATAACAGATCATGCAAATAGATCAATATTCACATACATCTTGTCCTTTCTTGCATGAAAAAATTCCCAAGCAGTCCCTAATCATAGGGTCCTAAAAGAAGATATATGGAGCCAGATTCGAGTCGTAACTCGCACAAATTCACTACTCGCGCTCGCAAATACACTGCTTTACGGGCGCAAACTCACTACTCTAACCTTACTATGAGCTGGCTCGCGGAAGAGTCAGAAGCGAGCGGGCGCGCAGACCAGTCAACCTCAAGAGCGAGCGAAGCACGGTTTGCGACCGAGTGAATTGTTAGAATTGCTAGATGGTATTTACTCTCCACTTTATGAAAGTAAAACATCATTATATGTGTACAACAGTCGATTGCTGTTAAATCTGCTAAAATGTAAAGAATAACTGCTCAAAATAGGGAAAAACCCTGAAGATATACAATATCTGTAATAGAAAAGTTTTAATTCGTTTTTCTCAACAAAAGTGAGAAACATTGAGCCTCTGCGTTCTCATATTTAAAAAAATGCCTAATTTAGAACTAAGGGAGTCTGTGGCCTAAGATTTTCATTTATTCTCTATGTTAACAGGGCATGCTCAGAATTTATTTCATTTCCAGACTGATTGTCTAACTTTAATAAAGTGAAGAGTGAATACAAATATCTTCTCTAGCAAGTGGTATTATCCTTGCTGGGTGAAATGTATGTCAAGCTCTACCCTGCCCACTCCAGGCTTCCTGAGAACTGTCAATCAAAGTCCAGCAGTTTCGCCCCCAAGGTCGAAAAGATTTCACTCGGTCGCAAACGGTGCTCCGCTCGCTCGTGAGGTTGACTGCTCCGTGCGCTCACTCGCGAGGCTGATTAGATCGTTAGATTACCCGCGTGATTTTGCAACTGTCAGCTGTGTCATTTGCGAGGGAGAATTATGACCAGAATCTGATTCCATAACATAGCTAAATATTATATGTTCTGTGATTCATAAAAGCATAAAAAACATTCTGCCCCCACAGTTCGAACTTGTCCGTGTTTTTATTTGAAGTTTGGCCTTTTTTAGGAGAATTTCATGATCAGATAGAGATGTGTCATTTCTATTTCTCATCAGAGCAGAAAAACATTTTAGAAATGAGGCTCAGTTTGTGATGATGGACTTAGCTAATTTTTGGGAAAAATAAAAGGATTTTAGATGACTGTGGTTTTTCATTACCCCCCAGATGTTTGATCTTTAGAAACTGCTAAAAGATGCTAACAGAAGACGAAATATTCAAATACAAAGAAAGATTTTGTAATCATGTAGTATTTTCCTGCCGAACAGCCTACTTCTTTCCAGAAGTAGGCTGTTCGGCAGACATGGATTTTGATGAAGGGAGAGAGGAAGAGAATGTGGGAAAAGTGAGTGGACGGAAAAATGTAAACAAAAGAGCAAGAAGTGGCATTCATGGCAGAGATGAGAGTGAGGATAAAGATCTGAGAACATTTTTGTCATAATCAGTTTTAATAAGAAGGCACAAGCAAACATGAAGAAATTAGTAACCCATTGGTGCTGATGTGGCACCCCTAAAATAGGGTTACCACATTTTCTGATGTTATTATAATGTTAAAATTAACATGTTTACATAATTTGGGGAGGAATAATGCTTATTTTAAGGAAATACTCCACTAAAATTGATGTTTGATATATAAGAGGTGGATTTGGGATACGGAACAATTGTGTCCATCTCTGTTGCTGCGGGGGACATCAATGTGGTTGGGTTCTGCTTCAGATGTGATCTGGAAGGAAAGCGACATGTGTGTGTGTCCTCACTTTTCCCGTTTCACCTAACAAGGTACAGGTAAGTTGATGGTCATTAATGGTTAAAAACCCTGCATTTAAAATCAGGGAAATTGTGTTTACTATTGAGAGTGTAGACTGTGTAGACTGTTTCCTTTTGCGGAGTGTGGGTGTGAACCAGGGTGATGAGGTGGTAAAGGAGACTGTTTTCCTTTGGAGGGGGGGCTAGAGTGTTAAGGGCGGTGTTAAGCTGATTAGTCAGATCATCGGGGGACGAGAGGGGTGTGGGCTGGGGTAGGGTAGAGGAAAGTCGGTCTGAGAGCTGGTGGAGATCAATGGTATGGACATTGCGGAAGCTGATTTCTCTGAGGGGGCTGGAGTTTTGGGTGGGTGAAGCGATGGTGAATTTAATTAGTTTATGACCGGATAGGGGAAACAGGGATGGATGAAGGTCTATGTGAGGATCCATTCTCACTCATTGGGTTTCAGGCAAGGAAGGAGAGGGTTATGTGTTTGAACAAATGACTTCATTTTGGCAGGTGCCAATAATTTCACAATGTCCACAAACAATCCGATTCCACCTTTGTTGCACACCTCTATTGCTGGACGTGTGGGAACACAAAAAGACAGTCATTTCACCTCCCAGGACCCAGCCTATGGCAAGAGACCAGAACCAGGTTAACCACGTGCTTTTATATTGAATGAATTGATTACCTGATTCTAGTCAGCTGTGTCTGGTCTCCAGCCACCACTCCCTTCTCTCACCTGCAGCCGGTGCTCCTACCACATCCCACTGCCCCAGTCTAGTACTGGAAGGTTTGTGGAGCTGACAAGGTCAAGGATGTGGCCTTTGGTATGGGTGGGGAAGGTGACATGTTGTGTGAGGGTGAGGTTGTCCAGTAGGGTGGAAAATTCAGAGGGGAGCTTGAGTGAGGGTGAGTCAATGTGGATGTTTAAGTCACCTAGTAGTAGCAGCTGGGGGAAGTGGGAAGGGGTCAGTAGAGCAGCTATGTTGGGAGATGGATTTCCTGAGATGGGGTGGTCAAGGTCTTTTGTGGTGCTGAGAGTGGAGAGTTTGAATGCTGTTTGTAGCATAATGGAGATCCAGTCCGGGTTTTCTGTTACTTCCTGGGGTACATGAGTGGAATATCTTGCGACATTGGTGGAGGGCTCTGATGACGCAACCGTTGTGTGACGGTGCATGAGGCTGTCCAGATCGATGGGATGGATTCTCCATGTTGATGATAGATAAACTGACAGCGAGAGCCTCAATGAATGTACCGTGGTCAGCGCAGAAGTCTGAGTTGTTTGATGACTGAGATGCACAATGGTATGGTGAAGCTTTGTCTATGAGTAGTTGAGCATGGTGACAGCAAGCCGAAAAGTTTTTCAAAATAAAAAATAAAAATAAATAAATAATAATATATTAAAAAAACAATAATAATAATAAAATGACGAGAGTCAGTAGAGAGACAGTGGCAGGTATGAAGGAGCTGCTAGATAGCCAGACAGACGTTATCATGAGCTAACCTCAATATGTGTATACAGTAACCAGAAGGAACAACAATTTGATTTGGTATTCCACAAACCCTGATCCTCTGCGGCAGCCCACTTACGCATGAGGACACCATCCTCCCAGTAGTAAGCAACCTGCGAAGTACCAACCTTAACTGTAGGCAACAGTGAAGCAACACACTTAGCTAAAGACGGATCTGCTTTCTGAGCTGCTATTAGGTACTTCTAACTACTTCTAACTCAGAGAGAGCATAAACCATTCCATCAAGAACGGTTTAAAGATTTTGTTTTCATCTGCGTCTTTACTGGACTGCCTTGGTTCCTCTAGAGTGCTAGTAACTTGAGGTTGCACTGGAGCTATCAGACCAACAGGCTTAGAAGCATTCTGTATTTTATGAAGAGCATGACAGTCAGCTGACCACAGGTGATCAATCAATCAGGGGACCACGTTTTTTGCAGTTAAAACAAATCCACTCATGTTTGCCCCTACCATAGGTAGGTTGTTTGGTAGTGGAAACTGAATAACGAAGGCCATCGCTACCCGGTTTCACACAAGAAGGATGAGGACAATCATAGCTATGAGATCTATCACTGTAAACCACTTTGTGAGCAAGGACATACTCATCAGCTAACACAACTGCCTCATCCAGTTTAAGAACTCTATGTTCACTCATATGTAGCAACCATTTCTGGAACACAATTCGAGTTCTATGGTCTCAACATTTTGAGAGGAGCACCACCTATTAAATAAGATTAAACAAGAAAAACAAATGTCTGTTTTTCACCTTTGCGACAATTTCTAAAGCGCTGCCTATAGCCCTCTGGAACCAACTTATAGGCACGCAAGATGGCTGCTTTAGTAAATTCATAATCAGAACTTTGAGAAAGTGTGAGTGAAGAATAAGCATCCGGTGCTTTCCCTGCTAGTACACACTGCAACAACAGAGTCCAAACCTCTTTTGGCCAACCGCAATTAGTCGCTCAAAATGACAGAAGTATATCTCAACATATTTTTCTGAAGAATTAGGAACTAAGTTAATGTTCCTACCCACATCAAATTGAGGAAGAGAGGGGGAAGATATACCAGATACATTAGGGTTAATAGTTCTCGACCTAATTTCTAACTGCAGCAATCTTAACCTTTCCATTTCTAACCTTCTCATCTCTTCCCTTTTCCTGGACTCAAGCTCAAGCTGCTTTATTTTAAACTGGAGTTCCAGCTCACGCAATTGCAGTGACTGCTCAGCTTGAGTTTTAAGTCATCCCAGCTCTGGTTTACTACCATTTTTTGTAATACTATCACACAGATGAGTGCAACACCACAAAAAAGTTAACCCATGCAACACAACGCAACCCTTTCACACAGAAGTGCTGTAACACCAACCGTAGTTAGTTGACCTCTAAAAGAAAATCAGCCAGTATTGACTATAAAAACAGTATGGGTTAACCCAAATAGCAACTTATCGCTACTCTTCCAGAGAACATCTCAAGTGATGCGCAACATAATAAGGAGTTGGACACAGGGTAAGTGAACACCAGATTGATGTTTATTGAGAACACTGTTCAATATCAAGCAAATGGAGCACACACAAAGCCTGGGCCTTGTGTCTCCACGTGGAGGTGGCAAGTGAGAGAGAGACATCCACACAGGTGCCATGCAAAGAAAATCAGGGAGAAATAGAAGAAACAGAAGAGTCAGACTTAAAGTAACACAACATACAAGACAAACTGACACGTAACAATGGGAACACTTGTTATATTGAGAACTATGCCTAAGCTGTGTGAATATGCCCCACTGGGTAGAATCACCAAATGGGAGTGTCATTTAATAATTAGATATTAAAATTCTGATGTTCTCCACCACCTAAAACCCCATACTGTATTCTCAACTTAGTATTTACATATTTTAATTAAAAAAAACATCATATCAACTACAATACCGTAATCATACAACATACCGGTGGTGTAGAGTTGTTATATTGTTGTCCGTGTATATCGTGAAAGAACCACGGTAGATAGGCAATATTTGATGCAGCCAAAACATAAATTTCAGTGCATAATTACTGGCAAATTAAGTATACATTGTTTTATGTAGGCAACATATCTTTTAATCATAGATTGCTAGTCGCTGCTAGTTGTCGTTGCCAGCCGGGGATACTGGGTAGTGTAGTTTCAGCTTTCTGAAACTAACAAAAACGTAGTTTTATAAAAATCCAAGGGTGAATTAATAAAACTTAAGTAGGTTGGTGTTGCCCAAGTAACAAGGACAAACGTGTTTAGGCAAGTTTAGGCATATTGCAGATATCGCTTTAAAATACATTGGCAGCACGATATTTGCGGGGAGAGTTATTTTTTTAATTTTATCAGTCAGATTGTTCCCTCCAAGCAGGAATGTTTCAAGACACTCTGGGGCAAAAAAAACAAAGCTTTTGACAGCGCACAAGTAGCATGGGGGAAGTTGGTTTCCGACATGTCATTGCAGTGTCTTCTACATGGCAAGAGATTTAAGGGGGTTTCAGGTTGTCGTTGCTGTGGTCTTTGGGGGATCCCTTCTAGCTCAGGGCCCTAAGCAATTATATATATATATATATATATATAATGAATATTGCACTTTCGTATCTCTAGCACCCAAAATCGATTTCCAACACTGTTCAAACTTTTAGCTTTGAGAGCCACCAATATTTAAGAATAAAAGGATTAATGAGATTAATCTTAATTTTTGGCAGCCACCAATATTTATATCAGGATTATTTTCTTTTCACAAAGATCCTACTTTAAACACGACAATGAAAATAAAGACAAGAAATAATGAATGTATGACACAACTGAATCAACTTTTTAATCATTTTTAACAAGTATAGGTATGGATTTACACTCTGCTTATAACTTTGTTTCTGTTTGCTCTATGTAGTTTTTTTTATACATATCCTGTGCGTGCAGGGCTGAGATAATCATGTTGATAGAAGATAACCTCTACCCGAAATGAGACAGAGGCTCATGTCACTGACAACAAAGAGAGCTGAGCGGAGGTCTGCTCTCACAAAACACACATCACTCTCCGCAACCACCCTGAGAGTTTGATAGACTATTATTCTGATCTCACACAATACAATACTGACTCATGCAGCCTTAGGACTCTATCTGGTCCTGCTGTGATATGATGAACATGGTTACTACATATGTGGGTATCTAAAGGAATGAGTGATCAATATGTGACATAAACTGAATGTCACACTCTGATGTGTTTTTATAGAAATATGCAGAAACATGCAGCACTTTATTCAAAAGGCTCAATGTGAAAACATCTTAACAAAGCAAAAAGAAATACTCTTTGAGAAGACTGGACGTTTCCCACGTGGTTGGCATAATGGGACATGCAATAAAGAGTGCAAAGAAAATTGTAATTTTCACAGTACACAATCCATATTAACGCCCCCACAGGCAGACTTAAAAAATCTAATTGTGACAACTGTTGATGATGACTGACACAGCTAATGATGTGAATGGACTGACTGAAATAACAGCCCAGGATGAACCCACTACACTGAAGGCTTATGTGTGTCACAAGGTATCACCTGTTTGTGTTGAAAACACTTTAAATTGTTTGAGCTGCCCCTTTAATACATGAGGCTATGGGATCCAGGTGATGTTGTTTCCTTCCTTGGTGGTGTTCCTGGAGTGCAAGATTCAGGAGTTCAGAGTGACATTGCAAAATGATAGCATGTTTACTCCTGAGATCCTGCAGTGATTGTATATTCTGCCCACAGTGCAGCACACTGAAGGGCTGAAGCTTAAACAACAATGGTTATTTTACCTTGCCTATACACTCCATTTATGACTTGAGGGGTATTTCACACTTAATTAGATGGTTTTAGCTTGAGTACATGACATCTGATAATGCCACACCCTGATGCACATTGTGGATTTGAGAAGTTAATGATAATTCACTGTATCATTGTATGTCAAAATGTCATAAGAAAGCCTAGTGAACTCTGTGGGCTTCCATTTAAACCAATGATGAAGCCTTTTTATGTAACTACGCTATCTTTCCATGATCCCAGAAGTTTCATTTGCAGATATACGTAAATGTCACTGACCTTCTGTTTCTGCAATTTTGTCTTTCTGCCTGCCACAATAATAAGTAATGATAAATAAATAACGAACATGATTCACAAGTTGTAAACCAGATTACTTTGACTGACATGATAAAAACTAACGGAGAGAGTGCCAAAAAATAAAGCAAAGCATTAAGAGGAAATTAAAAGTTGGATTTAAAACATCATCCGATTTCATTTCAATAATAACAATTTAATCAATTAACCAAATAAAAAGAATACTTATGTCTGAATGTATATAATTCACTTGAATGTAAGTCATAGTAAAATATGTCATTGTGATTGAAGAAGGACTTAGTTATCTTCTAGAAAAGGAAAAAAAAGAAGGCAAAGAAAAAAAAAGAAGCCAAAGAAAAAATAAATAATAATCAATCATTTCTGTATTTCTCTTCGGTCATTCTGAAATGATGATCAAATGCATGTATGCATGTGATATGAATGTGCATTGAAACTTAAGGTGTTGATGAACTACAAACGTGTTGTTAAATGTCGAGTACCAGTTCAGGTTCAACATCCTCAGCAGGAGCTCATACACAGTCTCACAGATGTTTTCAGACTGATTGTATGTTCAGCATGGTTGCAGATAACTCAATGCACAAGACGTGAATGGATGTAGGTTTGCCCTCAGTTAAGAGTTTAACCAATTTAACTGGATAGAGATACAGTATATATCTCTGCGCATTCTGCACATTTTTGATGATAATATTGAGTCTGGATCAAAATAACAAGACAACGTCCCTTTTTTGACAACACACTCATGTTTGGTGCACGCTGCTAATCAAAATGATATGATTCTGAAAGCCTCTTACCAAAATAACCCAGGGACCATATTTAGATTTAAATAAGTGTGGTCAACGTTGAAAAGGAATTCAACTTATGTCTGTCAGCTGTTTAGATGTTAGCTGTGAGCTACCATTAGAAATAAGCACCATATTAAACTATTAATTAATATGTGCTCCTCAGACGTGTTCTCCAACCGACCATGTGCACTCCCAGCTCCTGATCTCAGTGATGTCACAGACCTGTCCCCCGTCCCTCCTCAGGTAAGTTTGTGTGTGCACCTGTTATTTGGACAGAGTGGGCTCAGTTCTTTGGTCTTCCTGCTCTGTCTTCATTGTGTGCTGTGAAGAGACCACCTCTCCCCTATCCTGTTTGCTATTACCTAGATCCGCTGTGCAAGGGCTCTTCTTCTTGTGGGACACAGAACTCACATCCTGGGGGGTTTCTGGGGATTCAGATGCAGCTTGGGTTATACTGGAGGTCTTGTCTCGGATAGGTGGGGACATCAGCGGTTTTTCCAGAGTCTGCCCCAGTGCTGGGGCTGTGCTGGGGCTCTTTTTCTGGGAGGTGGGGGTTATAGGAGGCTTTTCTAAGGTTTGAGTCAGTGCTGGAGGCTTCTCTAGGGAGTATGGCGCTTTGTCAGGGGCTGCAGCTGGACTAAAGAGCTGGGATGCTGATGCTCCTTGCTGAGCTTGAGTTGCTGGTTCTTCCCCTCCTGAAGTAGGTTGCTTGCCTTCATATGTATCTGCCTTCAGCTCCTCCCTATAGACAGTGTCTGCTTCCTCAGCTGTCGCTCTGCCTGTGTCACTCACTGGGTAGATGAAAGTGTATCAAACAAAGGCACAAGAAAAACACAAATATGTTATAACTGTGACTAATAAAGCCATGACTCTCTCACCCTTCTGAACCCTTTGCCCTTCTTTCCCAGGAGATGGACCCTCAGTGCAGGTTGGCAGGTCACCTTTGTTGCCACGGAAACGGATGGGAGACCTCTGTAACACTGCCTTCAGCTCTGAAAGGGATGAGAAGGAGCCAGAGATACTTCAGACTTATTGGAAACATTACTCACCAAGGGATCCCTGTTCACACATTGGTGGACATGCTCATAGCTTGATGTGTACCCACTGATAAGGGCTCACACGTAGAACTCACTTTCCCCTTAAATAATCAGCAAACAAAAAGGCTACCAAAAAATGTTCTAGTGCATATTGTATAGTGAATATAGTGCATCTTTATGCTGCTGGTTACTTTGTATGTGTTGTTTGTGTTGTGTATATATGTGTAAGGTCGGGTTGATAAGAGCCACTTTAGAATAGGTTAATTGGGCATCATGGACACAGAATTGTCTTTGGTTGGACAAGAATAAACCTTATCTATTGCCGTACTGAACATATCTTACTAACAAAAAGCACTAATTAGAAGGCCTATTCAATGTGCCTCTACTGTGCAGGCTTTCAAGCAGCTGGTCAATGTGAATAATGATACCTCAATATTACCTCTCCATCAAATAATCTGTCTTAAATACGTTACCATTCCTCTCCTGCAAACCCGTGATTCAACAAAACTGCTTATCAACTGCTCGTGATAACATCATAGGAAAGCTTCAGCTGAGTGTTGTCTCATATCACCTCACATAATTACATAACGCCATGTCGTGGGAACGTATAGGTTGCAATGTTTTGGTTTAATTAAAAGTTTTACCAACTTTTATAGGCTGTGTGTTTCCTGTCTGACTAAATGTCCCTGAAAAATCACCTTGTGTCATGGCCAGAGCGTCTCCATGGACAGACACAGCTCTGCGCTGTGGAAGCGGCTTCAGGTTGGGTCGTGGCTTGGGAAGACTCTCTAAAAATAAGCAAATAAACACACACACATATCAAAGAAATCACGTTTTTAAGTTCTACTTAAGGCGTATGTGTGATTATATAAATTTGATAAATCTCATTCCCTAGTTAATAAGCACACAATAGCACACAATAAAGCAAACACTGTAGCGAATAATTCAGAGATTAAAGTAGTAGTACTAATGCACCAAAATTTGGCTTACCAAGCACTTAAACACACTAAAATAATTAGAAGATAAAAACATTTAACGATCTTGCCAATCTAGGATGGTAAACACAAAAGCCCTGAAATGATGTTGGAATCAGATTATATTATAAATATATAATTGTAAATAATCTTATGTTAATACACGTTTAAATGTTATCTACTGTATGCTCACTCTGTTTTCCACCTTGATTTATGCGACACTAAAGATTCAAATATGGTGCTCTGTGGCTCACATTTGACTCTGATACTAGTCAAGTGAAATCTCCATGATAATACCACTGGTGTTAAATGAGTCCACTGCTGTCTTACTCAGACCCTCCCACTATGAACACACCACACTCACTGGACCAGGCCTGATCTCTCATTCACACATACATAAACATAACCCTTTGAATAATGCATCAGGCAAACTGCGTTTGCATTCAGTTCATTTGCATTCGATAATTTAGCTGTACCGTCTGTCACTGATTGGGTTCTCTCAGAGCGATCCTGTGCACTGGGACCCCTCCATGGAGATTGGGACAGAGGAAGCACCTCCTTCCTGGGTGATGGAGTTGAGGCTGCACTCTTGGGCCCCTCCTGGCTTCCATTCTACGGAAGAAGTTGTAAAGATGCTTAGTCAGCTGTGACACAAACATTTGAACAGTTATATTAACATTCATTTCAGCCTTTGTAGACAGAGAACAAGCTGAAGAAGGCTTTATTTTGGGGTGATTGTTTCACTATCCTTTTCACTATTGGATTTTATGGCACCAATTAGCTAGAATAATATGGTCTAATCAACACTTCTGCAGGAAACCTTATCCTCTACTGGGGGGTGTTATAATTGGCTCTGCTTACTCTGTACTTTTCCACTGAGCTCATGTGACACACTGTATGTCCCTGAATGGTCTAAGAACTGTAAGATAGAATAACCAGTCAGAACTGGCTTGTACTACAAGGACAGATAACACTTGTCAGATGTGTCTGTAGCCAAAACAACACACACACACACACATACATTCCAAGATTCCTGTCCATATCACTGGTAAGTAGCCAATTATATTCGATCGCATGTAAATCCAACCTCTGTACGGGGCAGGCCCAGCCCAAGAAGATAAATGTGAATCATTCCTGGACATCGGGGCACACTCTAACGGAGATTTTGCAAGAATCTCTGTCATTCTGTCCCTTTTTCTTTGCATGAGGTTTATATATTGTATTTTAGTCATGCAGAGGTTTTTAATTATTCTATAATACATCTGTGAAAAAAAAAGTTTTGATGGGAACCTGCGTCTTTCATCATGATTTTCTGTAACTGCCAGCTGGCCTGTCTGTTCAAGTATCTCAACTACGTCAGCCTTGTTGTGTCTGCGTTGGGGCAGCAGACAAGCAGACTAGGCAATTGCCTAAGGCCCCGTGCTAGAACGGTGCCCCCAAAGACGGCTGTTCACATTGGTCCACAGCAGTGACAACCAGAAAGCCCCTTAAATTACTTGCCATGAGGGGGCACTGCAATGACACGTTCAGGAACCCCCTTATAGGGGGGCCCATGGTACTTGCGCCCTGCCCAAAGCTTATTTTTTTTTATTTTCATTTTTTTTGCCTGGGGCTCCCAGAGTGTCTTGAAACATCCCTGCATAGGGGTCCAGAACAAAGCAAACCTTGTCACCAGCGGATTATCAGCACAGTGAAACTGAGAGCTGTATTACCTGTGCAGTTCTCAACCCTGGCCTGCCATCATGTGTGTGTGCTCTGAGCTGGACTCTATCTGCTGAGCTACTGGACGGAGGAGCAGAAGATGGACGAGCTCCTGCCCCTGCAGGAGCAGCTGGGGTGGGGAGGGAAGGTTTGGCAGCAATGGCAGGTTTGGATGGCAGGGGGCCGATGGGGCGCTCGGAGAGGATGGGCTTTGGGTGAAGGGGAGGATCTGGCCGGATGGGGTCCAGCACTCTTATAGGATGTCTTGGGTCTGCTGGAAACAGAGGGTGAGATGTGGGGTTCGCCATGAGAGTGAATAATGCAGGCTGGTCCAATTAGCACACACTTTGATAGGATCAAATCAGTTTTGTACCTGATGATGTGGACATGGTTCTGGGTTTCATGTATGTTGGAGGCGGCTTAGGTTTGTCCAGGATAGCACCTGAGGGACAGAGACAGTAGTACAGCTGAAGCAACCTTCGAACAAAGTTCAGTTGTGAAATAAAGGAATCGACTGATAAGGGCAGGATATACCTTTATTTATAAGACATAACATTATTAGAAGAAGAATTAGAATTAGAATCGTCCCACACAACATGCACATGCAAACACACAAGTCGGGGGAAATTTGTCTTCTGCATTTAACCCATCTGAGACCATCATGGGAGCAGATGGAGTAAGTGCCTTGCTCAAGGGGCATTAGAGATGTCTTTGTGTATCCTTACATAGGACACTTACCTTCAGAGTTAGCCTTTCTCAGCTCCTCATCTTTATTCTAGAACAAACACATTGTCAGTATTAATCTTATATCTACCGGTAATATCAATAACAAAATATGTAATATTAAATGGTGATATTGCACACATATTTACACAAAAAAGGGTAAATTGAAGATATTTCTGGCTCTAAATTGTTATCTATGCTTGTTGTCCTGGAAATCCATAGTTATGCAGAAAAACTACACTTGAGACTGGATGAGAATATCTACCGTTTCCTTGTTTGAGATAATCAGTATGACATGTCAATCCTGTCTGACTACTCCTGTTTCTACCAGTGTCACTGTGTTCTCAGCTTCTTGGTTAATACGCTCTTCGTACAATTTCAAATTATGAAAAAACTTGATGTTGATGATGTAATGCGTGTGCACTACACTATTTTGCAGTACAGTATTTCACATTGTTTATCATATAAAAAGCAGAACCATCACATTCTTATGATGAAATGTAATGTTAATTAAAATTATCTATACTTTTCAAATCTATGTTTAGAGAAAAGCAAACAAAGAACCAACATAGACTAATCTAGTTTAAAGCAGTCTGTGGGATGTGTGTATGATGTGCATGTACTGTATGTGCTCACACACACTCGCCTTGGTGTCAGCAGGAGGAGTCTTGGCCATGCCCATTCTGTGCAACATCACCTGAAGCCTCTGTTCAAAACTGGATGTGGTATCAGACGAGTGTTTCTGAATGAGAATATTTAGAACAGAAGAAGTAACCTACACATAAGCTTACAAAGCATACTTACAAAGCTACCTAATGCAAAATATTAGATACTGACCTTTAGGGGTCAATTTTAATAGATCACCTTATATTCTTCATATACATTCTCACTGTGAGTTGACTATTGGAGGACATGACAGGCTTTGTGTGCATCTGTATTGTTGTTATTCAGAGTATTACAATGGAAAGAGCTTTATCTTTTTGATATTTACCTATTTTCACCATTCTTAAATGGCCCCAAGCATATTTCATGCTAAAAATATGCTGCTGACAGTTACAGTACCTTTCATTCTTAGATTGTTCTCAGATGGCTCTTTGAACCTCTTTTATCACCCACCCCTGTTGGATTGCAGCAATCTGATTGGGAGTCTCTTATCAGTCTTTTTGGGGTAGTGGTCTTTTTGGGGTCTGTGGTATTCATGTAATTTCCCTTTTACTATTGGTGTAATGGGTCATATTAGTAACATTTTCCATAAATATGAACAATTCTAAAACATAAAATTCAAAAATTAATGAAAGAAACTTACAAGTGGGGGGGGTGCAGTGTTTTTCGAGTGTAGAGTATGGAGACTGACCTTACTGTGTGTGTTATCCTTGTCTTCAGGCTCCAGTCCGGTCAGTAGTATGAGACTCTGGCTCTTGCCCTCTCTTAGTGATCTCTTGGTCACCTTAAGTCTCCTCTCACCATACGGACTCCCTCCTAACTTGGTCTCCTTGGTCAGCACACTGCTACTCTCCTGCTCAGCGAGACGGGAAGTGACCACTGGACAAGGTGGAACCACCTCCTCTTTCAGGTTGGAAAGCGTATCAGTGATGCGATCAGGGCTTGTGGTGATGGCTGGGTATGAAGGAGCAGTCTCACAGGAAGGCATCGGGGTTAATGTTAATGTTGTGTCAGGTGACATCTGGTCTCTTGCATCGCCTAGAAGATGGTGGCTGGTGTCACAGGCTCCTTCTGTGGTGGCGGCATCATTAGAAACGTTAGCATCCTCCACTGACCTTGCCCCCCTCTCCTTCTCTCTCTCCTTGTCCCTGTCCCTCTCTCTCTCCCTGTCTTTGGCCTCGCGGAGGGGTCGAATAAGGTCTGCAATGGAGGTTCTTTTGACTTTCACCCCCTCTCCTCCTCCCTCTCCCCCACCGGCCTTGGTGGCTCGGCCGGCTCGAGGCCTCTTGAAGGCAAAGAAGTCGCCAAACTTTTTCTTGATGTTTTTAGTGGGAATTGTGGTAGTAGTAGAAGCAGGGGTGGAGGGGGTGGAGGGTGTAGACAGGGGTGGAACGTCAGTGGATGTAAAGCATGTGTCAGTGTATGGGACTGAGGGAGAGGTGACAGTGGTTGTGCTAGAGGAGGTGATATTCTCATACGAAGAGGTTAGAGGGATTGAGGCGGAGGGGGTGGAGCTTGACTTGGTGGGAGTGGCTTGGCTAGGGTTTGAATCCTCCCACCTGTCTTTTCTGCAGCAGGAAGACAGCAGAAAGAGCAACACACAAGAAGAGACGCTCAGTACTACAACTAATGCTACAGGACACAAGACACATGCTCAGCTCAGGTACACAACCAGAAACATCATGCAAACATCACACAGAGCAAAGACATCTCTCATGTCTTGGTTCACGCAGAATCTTGCCTGTACTTCCACTACAAGTCAAACATGTAAACTCTGCATACACAGCCTTTCTACATACTGTAATGCAGAGGGTTACATTTGTGGGGCTCATTCAAGCTTTCAACTGATCAACTCTTTCATGCACTCAGGTCAGGTCAAACTGCGTTAATGACCATGAGAGATGTGACCTCTGTGTGCTGCAAACAGAAGGTGAGTTTGCTCTGAAGCTAGAAAACCAAGAGAGGAAGATTCAGAAAGGATTTAGTTCTATCCAATAGTGTGACAGCAAATGATGGCCAATCATGCCCTTCATAATGCATGTGTTTTTTTTTATTTAACTAACTGATTTCTAACATTTGTCTGCTGCCCCTGTTGTCCCGGCTTAAAAAAAACATTATGCGACGGGATGAGAAATAAAAGGTAAGCCTGTTACAGGTTTACAGTGCGTAAACAAAGTGTTACACAACCATGAGTATCCAGAACAATTTCAGTGTTCAAGTAGGATGGAACACAATCTGAGTCAATCCTCTCATCGAATGTACAGGTTTTCAGCAAAAGTGGATGTAATCAAAGGCATCACTCACATGATTGGCTGCCCCATAACTAACTGGACTAACAAAACGTTTGATTTTTTTTAACAAAATGAGGATTCACGTTAACTTTGCATTCTCCAACTAAATTGTAAAGATTTGGAATCTCTCTCTGAGTGCTCTAATGTGGTGTCAGTGATGACTAAAAACATGGATAGATACTTCACTGCGATGTGTCGGGCAAAATATTGCACTCCTAAACAGAAACCACTAGCACAAAGCTAGTGCATATGTGAACATCATTTATTGTAAATAAACATTTATCAGAACACTTCACAAAAAATCCATGTTAATTCATGTTCAGTATATCCTGGAAAGGATGCAGACAGGCAGGCGTGTTTATGTTGTGTTACACTGAAGGGACACAAAAACATTCACCATGCACGCTACACAACTATATGGGTGAATCCACAGAGAAGTTCATCACGTAACAATGTAATTTCACTGTTTTCCTGAAAATGCAAAAATGACACATTAATACTAGAAACTCTGTTTACTCTCCTGTTACAGTAATAATTGACCCACCTTTGGACCAAGAGTTTACTGTAAAGTGATGCTGTAAATCAGCTTTTGTAAACCTGTAAAATAAATCTGCATTGAGAAATTCAATTTGGAGTGCCATTGACCCTGTCTTTATACCAGAATCTGACTTGACACTGACAGTCGAAGTCACAGGTCATGTGGTTCCATTATCTTCTGCCCTTTGATTGGACTTTAGAAAAATTACAACTGAAATACTCAGCTTCAGTTCAACTCAGAGGGCTGATTGGGGTTAAGGCTTGATCAGTTTAGTCAGGATTTATCAATAAACAGAAAGTTATGTATCGCTATTGCTGTTGTGATTTGGTTTTACAGACAGACTCTGACTTAAGCTTATATCAAATTAATAGTATGACATCAAACAGATGTATGTATTTAATGCTTATATGCTATAGTCAACCTCATGAATTATCGATAATAATAAACTGACATGACATCCTCACATTTGTGATGAGTCACGAGACAGCCTTGTTAGTCGTCATTTTTAATATTTTGGTATTGGCCGCTGGTGAGTAGGTGTCACCATGAGTGTTTCCATGGAAACAAACAGCTTAGCTTAGCACTACAGACCAGTGTCTAACCTTTTTGTAAAACTGGCCCCTGTTCTCCCACTTTCTTACCCCACTGAATTTGCTGGCTATTCTGCATTAAATTGGCTTTGTGCTTTCACACTGCACAATGACAATAAAGTAGAATCTAATCTAATCTATGCCTTGGGAAGAAATGTGGTGAGGGCATGGTGACTGGATGAACAAACCAACCTTCTGTTAGTGGACAATCAAAGATATGAGTGTCAGCGGTAATAAAGCCTCTTAAGCCAGACACCAGAAATACATCACAAATGAAGGCAGTATACAAATACTTCAGACGGGGGTTTCAGCACCGACTCTGTTACATTGCAAGAAGCTGAAGTTGCTAGCTATTGTCAGAATCTTTATATTTTTGCATATATATGTACTTGTGGCGGCAAAGCCACCAGTTACCCCTAAAAAGTAAGATTTAAGTAAGTGCAATTTTACCAAATGTGTAGCATCAGAGAGAAACAGTCGTTACACACAGTTGTTGCTATTCATAGTGCTCGAACCAATATTTCATCACACCACCACCCATTCCACCACCTATCAGCAGTGGAGCAATGAATCAATAATAATTTCAAGCACTCTGTTAGACACTTTTGATTTCTCAGTTTTGTTCAGTGAAAAATCATTTTTTAACAGGCCCTGTGTAGACTCAATCACAAATCTCCCACTTTACAACTGCATGTACAAAATGCCTGGTCTGAAGTTTTTGAGGTTGACTTCTCACTGTAGTCTTTTTACTAAAACACCACTTTCTAGGCAGAAAAAAGAAAGTGCTTATTTTTGTGCACATGCATCATTTATACATCTGCCCATAGGTTTGGCTGTTATGGCCCACTTGGTTCAACCTCAGCTCCTCCATAAAGGTAATACATCAAACAAATATAGTGTGAGAGTAGTCTCATCAATCAAGTAGTTAGATTCATGGGGGGAGATTTGGGAATACTAAAGAAGACAGAAAGGGATTTTGGGTTGTGCAGTTCTCAGTTCAGCGTGGAGTGTCACTGTGTGGGTTGCCTCTGACTTTGAACACCCACAAGTTAGTTGAAATTCGTAATTCGAAATTGTTTGTAGGTGTGAATGTGAGAGTCAATTGTTGTATACTCGTACCCTACCCAGGCTACCCACTGCATATTGTAGTGTGTTAGTAGGGATTTGTAGCCCCTTTTGATCATTATAGACAACGTATGGATTCGGCAACTGGAGGGCCCAATGCTGTATTCATGAGAAATTAGCAGATTAGTCTGGCGAGGCAAAAGTGTATGTGTGTGTGTGTGTGTGGGTGTGTGTGTGTTTGTGTGTGCGTGAATTAATTCAACTCACAGTGCATAGTCAGGAAGTATTTTCTTGGTGAAGAACTCCTCTACTCCTTCATCCACTCTGCCCATCCCCTCACTGGCCTCATTCTCTACTTTTGACACTGGCTCCTGTTACAAAAGACACAGCAATATAACACATATAACACAGTATTTACACCTGATTCTGTGTGTATAAGCGTGCGTGTCCTCGCAAAGAGAAAAATACAAAAATTCAATGTTTGGTGTACCTTTTCAAAAAAGGAAACTGGAGAGAATGTTTCCTAGAAATACATTTTTACCCAAAGCATAATTAAAAACAGTTCTTTTCAAATGTTAATGTTATGTTTTTGTGATTTCTCACAGAGATGTCAATCGTGGCTTTTCGATTAAACATTAAAAAATTTTTAGATGTTAAATGGGTAAACACCAATCAAACCTGACTGGAACAGTGCTGCTTGGTCTGATCAATTGTGATATATATTATTATATGCCCGACAAATGAAAATAGTTTCACCCTTTTCAGCCCAGGGTCTATCCACGTTATTAGAAATGTATTCAACTTTTTAAATGAATTCACACTTAGAATGTGCCATAGCTTCCACAGAAGTGTCAGATTAATTTGAAAGTTGTAACATATCTCAACACTTTCCTTTTCATGCTGGATTTCATTTGTCATTATCAGTATATGCTGGCTCTAACCCTCAAGTGTTAATTCCTTGTATGGTTTTCTAGACCAGTAATTCTGTTATAACAATTTTTCCATTTATCTGCTTTTCATTATAATGGGCCAAGCACACTGTGTAGAAGCTTACCAATATTAGCTTACTAATAAGCTTACAGGAAGTAATATATGTGTGGAGAAAAACTTCTGCTTTCTGACTGCTTTTTTTTGACTCCTTTTGCAAATGTTTCAGACACTTGAGACACCACTCACACACTGTACAGCTTTTACATTCTTTTATCCTCCGGTCAGAGATAAAGATCACTCTCCTTGAGTACTAAGAGAGACAGGTCAAGTTTTGCGCCTTCGTCCATCAGACCCAGAAAGTGATTGTTGCTTTACTACATAGTCACAGGACATTGTGTCAAACTTGACAATAGAAATGATTACTAGTGAGTTCACCGCAGACAAAACCCTTACAGCCATAGTACTCTCTACTGTCTTAGGTCTATACTGTGGCATATTATTTGGACGTTTTTATGATCACTGAGACCAGGCTGGTTCCAGGGGACACTGTATACCTTATTGAAGCTAAACCTCCTAACTTTGCTGATTTATATATCCTCAAGGTGCTAAATCTGCTAATTATTTCTGACTTTTCTGAACTTGAACCACTATAAATTACAGGATTTTCAGACATGTATGTCCCTCTCCCTCACCCCAAACTTTTTAGATCTCATCAACTCTTTTAGCTTTCTTTTTTTTTTTTATGGGCTACAGACTCCAAAGGTCACACTTGAGATCTTGTCCTCACTTATTGTTTCTTGCTTGAGTATCTAAATCTGCTAGATCTATGGGTCATTGACTATAAAGCTGTTCACCTTTAAAATTTCTCTCCAGCTTTCTGTTACATCCTCCCTACCCGGAATTTGTAACCGCAATATCAACTCTGTTCCTGTAGCCAAATCTGCATTGCGTTTTAATACTGCACCATGTTCCCTCGTTTCATGTTCTCATGATACACTTGCCCTGCTACTGTTATATATTATATTTCTGTGAGTACTTCCATGATCTGGAGTTTAAAAAGAGGGAGTGTCCCTTTAATCTTCAGTCTTTCGGCGGATCTTCCGGGAGAAGCAAATTAGACCCAGATCCGTTGCAATGTACAATCCTGACTTTAAATAAATCAACTTCGACTGAGACCAAATTTCGCTTCGTTATTCTTCTCCTACATCCTCGATCAACGAACCAGGGTAAAGCAGAAAACCCTAACACTACATTTATTTAATGATTATTTCCTATTAATTCTTGACTGATTGCACCATTTGAATCGAGGACGCAAAAATCAGATAACCTTTCCTGGCTGAACGACTTAAAAGGCTCTGTAGAAAATATGAAAGGCAATGGAAGACCAATAAGTAATACAGTAATAATAAGATATATACAGTAATAAACAGTCCTCTGAGTTGGATAACAACCGTATCCTTCATGAACCCATCCTATTGTGTCTCTGATTTAATCTCAGCCAATCTTCTTCCCTGTAGTTTTACACATTTTTAATAGTGCTCTGGTCTCCGACTCATTCCCAGACAGCTACAAGCATTCCATTATTCATTCTTCTGAAGAAACTGCAGTTAGACCCGCCGTTATTATGCAATTCCAAACACATCTCTAAATTATCTTTACTTTCTATAGTTCTGGGGAACGTCAGAGACCATGTTTCTAAAATCTTACTTTAGAGCACTCCCCAGTACTGAGACAACCCTCGTTAAGGTAACGAATGACCTCTCGCTGGCTGCAGACGGAGGTGACTACCCAATTTTAGTTGCTTTAGATTTAATTATTTGGGGATCACATATCTAGATGTCATGACAAATGGCAGACTTAGAACAATGATGCAGCCTGACCAGCTCCTCTAATCAACAAACACCGTCTGATATCATATGGGTGTAAATTAAACCTAAGCAATGGCGCAGTCTGACCAGCTCCTCTAATAAACCCATGCCGTCTGATGTCACATAAGTGTGAATGAAACCTAAAAAATGATGCAGCCTGACCAACTCCTTTAATCAAAGCATACTGTCTGATATCACATGGGGTAAGAAACAGACATCCTAATATCAGGAGTGTTTTCCCCACGTGGGATTTCTTCCCCTCTTCACACCTGAACTGGTGGCTTCCAATAGGGCCCACCATTTTGAAGCTCCATCCACAGCCTAACCATTCGCCTGGCCTATGTGGTAATCAGCAGAGCCCTACCCAGCAGGGACCAACCCCCTCACGCCGGACCTCACAGCTTCCCCGGGGAAGTCATCTTCCCTTTTGCCCAAAGGTGAATAGTTCTGGCGTAGCATTCATTCATGTGCTACGGCAGCAGTTTCCACCCCATCCTTCTGAAAACCTGTCAAGAAGCCCTACAGCCCCACAGATCATCAGAAAACGACCACCGGAACACGACCACCGGGAGACGACCACCATGACACACCGACAAGCTCCATGTTCACCATGTCCGGAGGCTGACAAATCAAGTTGTTGACATTCAACTCACCGCGCGGGTTAGCTAGCGTTAGCCCACCAACAAGCCCGAGAATGCTATCAATACAACCTGAGGAGTATTTGCTACTCAAGAAAGCAAACCAAAAAATCACAGACCCTGAGGGGGATATCCGACGGCTTTGTGATGAGCTCACACAAAAAAGACTCTCTTCTGTCCAGCCTCATGCAGATGGCCTCAGGACAGTCTTAACGACTTGCCTCGCTAAGTGCCACTATCCAGACACAGTTCTGTGGGATCTCTCCACCTGTCCACCGCCTTCCTCCTGCTCGACACCTGGACTTCAGCTGTCATGGTCCGAGGTGGTGGCCCCTGGCCGCAACGGTTCCCCGGACGGGTCTGCAACCGGTATGCGACCCCGTCCAATGATCCAGTTCATCCAACTGATGATCCCACATCTCAGACTCATCTGGTTCTGCATCCTGCCAACACTCAACTTCGGCGCCGGTGACCAATATCGCTTCCTTGTCCTCTTTGGAGCCGACTCCCCATCCCGTCTGACGACCTCCCCCTATCGTCGTAAACTCCTTAAAGAGACCGCCGTGAGACACTGGGGAAGTTTTCCTGGCTCTGAGACAGCAAAGAAATCCTCTCCCTCTCCCAGCCCTGCCTTTCACTGTCTCACCCCCATCAGTTTTCTGATCGGTCATCAAATCTTCAATCCCTCTCATCTCCTTGTCCTCTCTTCTCCCCAACAACATTAATAACTGAGGACTCCATAACCAGAAATCAATGCAGCCACACGATGCTTACCTGGAGCCACTGTCTCATTCATCCTGGATAAGGATCCCAGTTAAGACCCGCAGGATAAACTGAAGCAAGCGCCACCACGTGGTTAGCCCCTCCTACTCAGCGTACCTATCACACATGGACATTCCTACACATAGACACACCCACATAAACATTCTCACTTATACATTGACACACCCACATATTTTTGTCAACAGTGGCTGTGATCAATGTCTTGTGAGTACTCTGAGACTCATACTGGTTAATGACAGCCAGTGCTGGACTTACTCCTTCCAAACTTTATAAATGCACAAACCCAGGCCTTAAGGTCATTGGTGCAAAGAAATACACCGTCTCCTTTCTGGGACTGTAATATGGCAACCCAGTCTCACCAATATTCTTGGGACTGTTATGAAAATAATCTATTGATTCGTGGCCACAATCACGATTAGCAAGAACCTAAATGGACTGCATCGTATTATTGTAGTTTGAGAAACGTCAATAACATTCACACACTACATATTGCAATATGTAAATGACAATAACCACGCATTGCATACTGTACACATGACTACTGCTAACATCAAATACATACCATATATTTTATCTACATTGATAATTCTTCACACATTGTATATATTCTTGTAACTTAACTACTCTCAGACACTTAGACTGTTATTACACACTTAATGCCACTTTTGTTGTATGTCTTATGTGTTTTTTCACTGGCGCTGTACACCAAGTTAAATTCCTGTGTACCTGTACATTTGGCCAATAAAGGGATTCTGATTCTGATTATTTATGTATCATAAACGAACAAATATGGACTATTTGTGCAATGTGCCATGCATCTGTTTTAACCTATAATAGTCAAATACAAGCAGCCGATTGGGTGCCTAGTCCATCTTTGCTAAGTGCGAGCATGGGGCGATGGATAGCAGACAGCTCCGAATGATGTTTTCTGTACAGTGTAGCTGATTGCTGTACTAGAAACATATATATTTTTTCAGTGTAAAGCACAGTATAGAGGCACGCACAGCTACCTTAACCCTTGGCTGGCATCGTCACCATAGTAACACACAGAGTTTTGTTTACTGTGCATTAATATACCGTCAGATTGTACTCTCCAAGTCACAGATTTATCAGCTTGTTTTTCGTCGGTCAAAATTGTCATTAGTCATGTTGATTGGATTTCATTTTATCCAGGAGCATACCCATAAACATAACATAAATATCATGATTTCACTGTATAAAGTGCTGAGAAGCCTAGATATGGATAAATTGCTACAGTCTGTGTGCGCCCAGATGCTGGCATAACGTGTGTGTAGAACGATTAACCTTCCCCATTCCAAATACATTGGTTTTTAATACGTGGCCAACACCACGTTTTTCGTAAGTCAGTTGCTGTTGTATTAAGGGTGTCTGTGTCATTTGGTGTTTGGTACCCAATCTCGGAGTGTGGGGAGAATGATAATAATGATCCCCTCTGACTTGTCTTCCCTCTTGCCACGGTATTGTTCTTACACCTCATCAATCTTTAGTTGTTGTAGTTCCTGTTCCTATATATATATATCTATTCAAATTGTTTATATTGTATAGATGTATACATATCTATATATTAATATTTTATGTATGGAAATATTATATATATAATAACTATAATAATAATATATATTAATAATAACTGTCTTTCAGCTCTTATATCTCTTTATCATCTAGTGAAAATAGTGTCTCTCTTTTATTCTCTGCCATGTCCTTTACAGCCACCTGGCTTTATGTGCTACATGCCAACAGTCACACAGTTGTTGGCATAGAGACTCTCTCTAAGTCAAGCCACACACACACGCACACGCACCCACGCACAGACACAAACATTGGGTTTGTAACATTCATTTGTTAACAATGGGCAACAGGGCTGTCTTCACAAACCAATCCACATGTTGTGCGGTTGGTAAATAAGGCTACACCAGTGGTGGGGAAACTCTGGCCTCCTCTGCCCCTCTCTCTTCTTCCTGCTATACTATGATATGGCCTGCTGTCACGTCACTCAGCAGCGCAGTGCTGGCTGCAGGATGGCAGAGAGGGAGAGGAGTGTCGTTTCATCTAATTTTAAAGCTGCAGACCAAAAACTGCAAGCTGGAATGTTTGCAGAAAACAAATAAGTTACTGTTGCAACACAGAAAAAAATATACAATCATTTAAAAACACCCAAAAGAGAACTCTGAGCTGCAAAATAGACGGAAGGAGGAGGAAAAAGGGAATCCCCCAACCACCGCCAGACTAGCTAATGATATTTAGTTAAAGGTAAAATCACATAATCATTCAATTATCATCAAAATTATATTTGTATGATTGTGTGATACAAATCGTGTGCCTGTGTATGCTGACGGGGGGAGGCGGTGCAATGCTCCTGTGTACCTATCAGATACGCTTACGTGCACCCTGGTTATAATATCTTTAAAATGGCAATCATAAAGAAAAGAAAGGTTGATGCAAAATGTCGCATAAAAATGATTATTTTTTGTGGATGTAAAAGGCAAGCCAGCTTCTTGGGGAATTTGTATTAAAGCACCTTCATTACACAAAGTGCTCAAAGTGCTTTCCATCAGTAAATATAAAATACAACAATATTAAAACCAGAGATCATTCAAACAATAAGAGGTGGAGACAATTAAAAAAGGAAGGTAAAACAGAAAGATAAACAAAAAAAGCATGAAAGAAAGGTAAATAGTCTGCGTAAATGTATTTAAGAGGTTCTGGGATACAATTATTTTGTTTGGCCCTCGTAGGATTTTCTAAAACTCAAATGGCTCTTGATAGGAAAAAGGTTCCCCACACCTGATCTACATAGTTGTCTAGCTATGTTGTAAGTCACAATACCTTCACATACTTTGACATCCTGTCAAATGCTATTGCAGTTTCTTTTGTTCCTGCATCTCTGGCTCTGGGCGGCTATCTGCCTTTCCAGCAGGCACACAGTATGAATAGTAAGGGAGCAAACTCTTCCTATGGCTGACCTGGCGAGATGAGCCATATCAGCAGCTCTCTGCACACAGCACAGCTCTGACTGCAGGTGGAAAGAAAGCTTTACCAGCCAGCAGATTGGGCCAAATCATCTGGTGATGAAGGAAACTGTGCAACTGTGTGTGAATACAACAGACCTGATCATATTTAATGATAGATAGAAGCTTACATGTGTTTTGTTGTTCAGTTCTATGCTCAGGAATGTTTAGCTTATTATTTGCGAGCTCATAAAGAAACGTTTATGTAGCTGTTTAAGTTAGATTTTAGACTTAGGCAACCATGTAACCACACAGAAACTCATGTTTATTCCTCCCACAGATCCTCCACAGATAACCTGGACAGACCGCTGATCTGTGAGCCAGGAGCTGGATAAATATACCCCTACACCAACCAGGAGGTGCCAAGTCATGAGCACTGCCCACCTATAGATTAAACCAATAGGAAATGTATGTGCCTCTATGTAATGTGCCGTGAAGCAACATACGTGGCTCTTCGGTTCCGGGGCAACTGGAAGGCAGACTGGCTCGGAGCCAGAGAGATGTCGATCGTGCCCTTTATTCTATGTTTTTGTAATAAATCTTTTTGTTAAACCTCAAATTCAGACGGACTAGGACTAGAGAGTATCCGGTTCAAGGCCCAGTTGATGTAGTCTCCATCTGGAACGACTCGCAAACCCCCCACCACTAACAAAAAGAGATGCCACCTCTCATGCCCTTGAGCAAGACTTTTGCATGTTTGTGTGGGACTGTGTGCAATTCTAATTTGTGCAAACAATAGACTCTGCTGCTAAAATCTGCCTATCAAAGGGGTTCAATTTTTACCCTTTTGGGTCCGCCCCCAAAAGGGGAAAAAAGATTATACGCGAGTGCTCTGCTCGTTCGCAAGGTTAACTACTGCGTGAGGCTGACTCACCCGCGAGCAAGCGCATAGTTAGATTTGTGTGTTTTATGCAAGCGAGTAGTGTGTTTGCATGCGTGAGTAGTGTGTTTCTAAAGTGTGAGCAGTGTTTATTCATTATTTAGTATTTTTTTTACAATTCTCACTGTGTCCACTTTAAAGCACAGCAGACTTTGGGGATTTTGATGACCACACTGTTTTTTTTTTACCCTTTCAATTATTACTATTGGTATATATATGTGTTTTTTCTCCCACTAAAGCGTTAGTGTTCTCTTTAAGTTGCATTTTACAGTTCGTTTTCAGTTATTGTTTTATTTGCTTTAGTTTAAGTTTTGTTCATTGAGATTTTGTTCAAACCTCCCATCAAGCCTCATCTAGACTGGCAATATTTTCTTTGTAAGTTATATTTAATTTGAGTCAACCAAAGATTAGATAGCCTAGCGTTGTACTTCTTACAACTGGATTAGACCAGGGAAGTGGCAGAGATTAAGAAAGTGCTCTTAATTTATAATGATGGCTAAGTGAATTCAAATAAATTAACTGCAATTTTGACTGCTGCTGCTGCTTATTTGATTATAGTTCCTAATAACACTAGAAAGCTTTCCTCATGTATTTGCCAGATCCTAGGATGCTGCCTTGTGTTCTAGCCATCTGCCACCTTGCCTCCCTCCTACCTTGTTGTGAATACCCTCAGCTTGCCTGTGCATATTCTTACATACATATACTAATATGTTTAAGTTACTATTTAGTAGTGCTGGGCAACAATTCAAATTTTTTATCGTTTAATCGCATTATTTCCTGCGATTAATTGTATTATTTCCTGCGATTAATCGCAATTAATTGCATTATTATGTGCAAGATTCAATAACGAATTCAAAATGTATTTATTGCTCGCTTCTATTTTAAAAGTACGTTCGTAGTATGAACAAAAGTGCAGTAACACTTGTAGATCTTAACTTAACTTAAATTATGAAATATAAAACCAGCACATACTGAGCAGCAGAAAGTTAACATTTATTAATCACACACATCACACATACACATATTTCTTTTATCAGGGAGCAGCATAAACAGTCTATGTTCAGTGGCAAGTGTCCCTGTTAGAGCAGTGGTTCTCAACTAGTGGGTCATTTACAGTGGCTCGCGGGAGCATTGCTCCCGCCCCCACACACACAAACACGCATGAGAGCATTGCTACGCGCATTTCCGTCAACACGACAAACAGGAGCATCGCCACGCGATAAAAAAATAAACAAATAACTTTGGGTTTTGGAGATTTCATGGAGGGAAAAATGTATGTTCTGAGGCAAGTCCAGTTGAGTACAACTGTGTTAGAGTGATGTGAAGTGGTCGAGTAGAAAAAAAGCACACAGCTGGGATTTACTGTGCAGGGGAATTTATGTCTGGGAAGTCCATGTTTGTTCTGGATTTCCTGACTGAGAATCTCAGTCAACAAAATAAAAATAACACTTTCAGTGATTCAGGTTGAGTAGTTACACAATGACAACATTAACTGCATTCATCCATTCATCCGATTTTACAGGGAAATGAATCTTCCTGCAGCATCAGTCTTAGGCCCCGCCCCCCAAGAGGTATGTGATCTCAAAGTTCATTTTCTAGTTTCAATTGTAAATATATGTAATAATCTGATCCAATTGTGACAGTGAGGCATGTTATCTCTACATCCACAGGTAAATGTATGCAGAGTTTAGCCACCATTGTTTTTTAATCAGCTGAAACAGAATCTCAGTTTCCTGAGGATGGGCATCTAGATATTTGAAATATAACACTTAGTTATAAGTCATATTTAAATAATAATTTGTAAATAATTAAATAAAACTAAAAACAGCAGTAATCAGCTCAAGCCAGGTAAGCACTTTCAAAAGCAACAAAACCAGCAGCTTGGCTTGCGTCAGTTTTAACGTCCTACATCATTTGAATCAAAGTATAAATCCTGTTGTCATGTAGTGAAAGTTTCAGTGAATGTTTTTTGGAAATGCGTTCAGCATAAACTAAAAATGCAGAGCATAAAATACAAGCAATCATTTTCCAGAAAAGGTTATTGTCATGATAAATCTTCCTGTCACATGAATATGCTTGCAACATATGATTAGTTATGTCAATTCCAAAACCACCACCACAATTTAGAATACAATTCCAGTTTTCCAAATCAAATGAGGCCATGTAAGTCGACATAAGTTACAACTGCATTTACTGTGGCTATAGTATATTTCCTCCTATCAGATAAAATAATGCAAAAGTCAAACTTGCATGCTAGCATAATGAGGGGCCTCTGCAAAGTCCACTATCCTTTCATTTAGAATTAGAAAGGTGGAAATTGAAGCTTGCAGTTCAATTTAAACATCTGTTACTATCCACTAAAACAAGGTCCGACAAGAAGGGCTGGCTATTTTAGTTAATAATTTAATCATCTGTTGGGAAGAAAAAAAAACAGTTTGACTGTTACAACCATTATTTAGAATTTCAGTCTGGTAGCCTATTTCTCACATTACATTTATGCTTGGGCAACAAATTCCTAAATGCACATATGAACTACTGTGAACCTACAGACCTGGCTGACCAGTTCCCAAGTGTGTACATATTCCAGTGTAGTAAGGTGTCAAAGCTGTATCATTGTTTGTGAAAAACACCCATAATATAGCAAATATGTGTATTTAACACACAAGACACATGAAGGTCACTGTAGATGAGGAGAAATCCTCTTGTTTCATTCACACAGTGACAGCACACACTCAGAACCCCATTAATGTGAGTACATGAATAATTGAGACCGTGAAAGCATTCCCAGGAGGAGGATGAGAGAGAAGGAGAGAGAGAGAAATCAGCATTGGGAACAACCCGGGGAACACCACTCCCAAAATGCATGTGTCTATTCTCTCTCTCTCTTTCTCTCTCTCTCTCTCTCTCTCTCTCTCTCTCCCTCTCTCTCTCTCTTTCTCTCTCTCTCACACACACACAAAAACACACACATCAACCCACTAAGCACAACTACATGAAGCAAGAGATTGCAAGGAAAAAAATGGCTACCTTTATTACCACAACATCCTCAGACAAGCAAAAGGGCATAGATAGATAGAGATAGATAGATAGATAGATAGAGACATTCATACATGCAACTGCTGTGTAATTTCTGAATTATTACATATATGTGTGTGGTGTGGATGCAAATGTACTATAACATAATTTCTGAATGCTGACTCAAATTGTTTATGTGTGTATATATATGTGTATGTCACTATCAGATATATATGGATGTGTTTTCTTACCTGAGGCCTGGAGGAGGGGGGTTGTGTATGTGTGCGCCGCGGCCGTGGTCGGGAGGCAGTGTAGTGCCTAAGTGTCTGTCCCTGGGTGGGTAAAGGCTCCATGGGAGAAGCGTAGGATCCAGAGCCAGGGAGGGGGCCAGGGCTGGTGCCAAGGCCAGGGAAGGAAGCCTATTGTCTGGTTAAGCCTCCACAGCCAGCAGCCTCGTCCTCTGGATGTCGAGTGGAGATTGGGTAAAGAAGAGGTGGAATGAGCGATGCTCTTCTCGCTCCTGATATTGCTGCTGCAGCATCCACTACTGCCACCCCCTCCTCCCTCCGCTTCCTCCCTCTCCATCCCAGGGGGGAGGGGGCCAGGGAAGTGGAAATGGAAGGGGAGGGGCTTGTGGCTGTGACTGACAGGAGGGTTATTGTTGGTGGAGGGAGGCAACATCTTCTCTCTTGTCCTCCTTCCTCTCCAGCATCTCCTCCCCTCTGTCCCTGGTCTCTTCCCACTCTGCATCTAGGAGACCTGAGAGAGAAGCAGTATGAAAAATGAGATGGGAAGGAACAGCGATAATAGCAAACAGAACGAACGGGGAGCAGCAGGGGCAGAACATGCAAGTGAGAAATAATCATATAAGCATAGACATAGAGACAGTGAAGCGGGGCAGCAGATGGATGCTGCAGTCACACTGTACAGCACACAGGAACTCAGCTCTGAGCCTCGCACAGCTAACACATAAATCATACACAGTAGTTTATGGTGGGGTTCATTTCAGTTTCAGTGTATCCTCCTGCTCTAAACAATCCTCTGAAATTCAAATTGATGAATACATTTACAGATTTAAAATTCTCACTTCACTTCAGAAAGTATTGATATAATTCTGTCAGACTAAAGAAGTGAGGGTGGATAAGACCCCCCCCCCCCCCCCCCCCCAAAACCCCCCCCCCCCCCCCCCAATGTTTTCTCCCTCAGCTTCTCCCCATCTATATCTGGCATGATGAAATTCACTGGTGTGAGAGTGAACAATCCATGCTCCAATTAGCCAAACTGGCTGCCACAGAAGGCTTCAGCATGGCACAGTATACATGAAGAATACAATGGTTTACCAATGTGAAATTATGTTGGGGCAACCAGATTATGGATTATGGGGCTTTAGTGGACCCTGGGGCGGACGTAAATCTTATGGATAGAGAGATAGCGCTCCAGCTAAAGCTAAATCTCATTCTACTAGAATTAGCTTTTAGTAGTCCCACACAAACATGCAAGGGGGGGGGTGTAAGTGCCTTGCTCACGGGCATTAGAGCTAGAGTCTCTTTTGTTAGTGGCGGGGTTCATCCATCTTTCCTGGTGGAGTCCGCCTTGGCTGGGCCTCGATCCGGCAACCTCCTAGTCCAAGGCATGTCTCCCTCGCCACTAGTCCACCTCTCCACGAACAACTACACATGGCCAGGTCATGGTCACCCATTGTACAGACATTAGTATTACTGTAGGTTATCATTGGCTGACCAAACACAATCCGCTCATGTACTGGCATCCGGGTAGGTCAAAGGGTATAGCCTTTCAGTTATAGTAATATAGGAATCACACTTACTTGAATGCACTTATTGTAAGTCTCTTTGGACAAAAGCGTCAGCCAAATGTGTGTATGTGTGGTTTGGGTTCTTAGTCCAGTGCAGTGGCATGTCTGCAACAGAGTGTTGGAGGCACCTTCACAAGCTACCCAAACCTAATTACATTAGCACTTGAGATGAGCGAGAGCTGCAAGAGTATGCTTCATATATTGGCAAAGCATTTTTCAGTGTAATTTCCATATAGTAATGTTTGGATCTGCAAATGCAGTGTAAATATAAATTAGGTAGCAAAAAGCAGGGAAATGACAAGCCTCCCACCGCTTAAAGTATTTTTTTTCATATCTTTATGATTAAGTATATTATTTATTATAATGTTTTTATTGTAATGCTCCATTGTGCCATAGTGCACAAGACAAGTAAAGAGGCCTTCACCAGGGGTTTAGTCCTAGGTGTGTGTGTTTTTGCATATGTGTCAGTAGGTTGGGGATTCTATTAAAACCTTTATTTATGCTTTGCACTATGATTCCTTCACTTTGTTATCCTTTTTCGAGTAGAACATTTATTAAGTTACATATTGGGGTATGAATGTAATATTACTGCATGTTGCACATTAGGGCACCAGAGGGTGACAGATCAAACAGATGGTGCTGTGGAAGAGAGTTATTTTTTAGCTTGTTTATGCCTTAAGTAATTTATGCTTCATCTTATTTCTTACTAGATGAGTAAATAACAATGATGATCCTATTTGTTTTATCCTTGTTTATCTCTTCATTTCATAAGGTCCATAATTGTTGTTCTATCTGCCCCCATAGATAGTCAGCACAGAGTGTTTATATTTGTAAACGCTGACCTTTTTTTTGTCTGGTTTTTAATTCACCTTAATTTATTTCATATTTTAATTCATTCGGGTATTTTAATCTGACTTATGTATGTTATATAATTGTATTTATGTTTCATATATATATATATATATATATATATATATTCTTATACATCCATTGCTATTTCTTTTAATTATTTTATTGTTTATTCATTCATGTTTTTTTCTACAATTTCGAGCCATTAGTCAAAACATAATAGGAGGGGTATAATGTTGCTTTGTGACTCTAAATGCATCCTAGTAGTTTGTTCATTGTTTGTTCACGCTCCACCTGTCACACCCAAAGGTGGTATTGATAATTAGCATTAGAAATTAGAAATGAGTATTTAAGTTGTTTTCATGCATGTGTTGGTTCCCCCTGGTGGTTAGAGGTCACCTAAACACCCACGTATTGAGGCAACGAAAGAAAACCTCTCCTCACAGGTCAGATTGTATGGTGATGTTCTTCGACCCCTCTGGTGCTCTTTATGCATTTGTCTCTCCACAGTTATTCCATAACCAACATTTTTTTTTGTTTAACGCGGCTGCCTGTTACATTTCCAGCTGTTTGAAGCTTATCTGTATAATATTTCCTGACTGCTGGTGAGTTTCTCAGTGTGGGTGGTTAAACCAGTGCACAACCACAGCAGTGAGTCACAGCGTACAACAGGATGTGTGTGCCTTGTCAGCAAAAAGTGCACCTGCCTCCTCTGGTCCTTACTCTTCAGACATAACTGAATGATTCAAACTGATTGTCTCACTCCGATAAGACTGATCCGTATTTGTTCTCATTAGGCCCATGTTTCCGTGAGGCGTCAAACACTCTGACTGATCTGAAGTGGAGGAGCAGTGGATGATCATAGCTTTACTGAAGACAATAGAATGGAATCCAACTCTCAGAAGCTGCGGGGTAAGTGAAAACAGTTTTTTCTGGCTTAGTTAGGAATGAGAATGAAACAGTAGAAGAGTACCCCATTTACTACAAACCACTCTTGAATCACATCAGTCCTGTTAACTTTGAGCAAAAAACTAAAATTGAAACATTCGTAATTTTTTGTGACTAAAGAATATAGTACACAATAGTACATTTAGAATAAATAGTAGTTGAGTATTTGATGGAGTCTGACATTGGATTGGTCTGGAGAGTTAAGTCGAATTTAACTTTGCTGTTCGCCGTGGCCTCTGTTAACAGCCGTGTTTCTAATCTAACTGACAGTGACAATGAGAGGAAAACATGACTCATAAGCAAACATTTTTCCTCTGACTGGGGAAACTGGATGATTATGTTAATTAGGAAGAAAAGTGTATTTTTCCTCTGTGCCGTCGACATTATTTTTGGTTTTCTACTGTCAAATTATTTGGGCTGTGTGATGCTCTGTTTTGTATGATGAGAAATAATATTTTTTCTGTAAATATGTATAATGCAAAGGGACTGTCAGTGAGAGGAGAAACAATCCATTTTTATTGAGTCATTTAAGAGATATTAAATAGTTTTGGATGTGAGTTTTTTGTTTGGTTGTTTGCCAAATAAGGAGACACATTTTGTGAATCCAACACTTCATTTTATACATTTAATAAATGTGGACATGAAACAAACAAAGAATTTAACCTTTAGTGCATATAAGACAGAGGTAGCATGTCACCATATAGCTCAAATGATCCAACTGGCACCCCACTGAGGCTACAGTCATCTGCGGTGTCTGCAGGTTTGATTACGACTTGCAACCCTCTGTATGCTTAAGGTGTCTTGTCGAATAAAGATCAAATTACATAAATAAACAGCAGCTGAGGACAAGGAAAATACAAAAGCAGAACAAATATTCTTTTTTATATGGCTGTTGTTTTTCATCTCTGTGCTTTCCGTTCATGTCATTATAGTTCCTTGTATAAATTGTATATAATTTGCAAATGACTTAATTTGAACATCAGGTGTACTCTCCTAGTTTTGTTATGGTTACCTTGTTTCATTTGTCCCCTCATGAACAGATCCAGGGATGGACTGCACTGAAAAGAAATCCTAGTTGGTCCCTCCTGAAGTACACTTCTCATGTCAGTCAGCCTCCAGTTAACAGTGCTTCTGCTTGTCTGTGCCTGCGTGTGTGTGCGCGCGTTTGTGTGGTGTGTGTGTACGCACTCCTGTAAGCAGATGAGATCTCAGAGCTGCTGAAGCCTCACAGAGTGTGTCTGGTGACACCGGTTATCCTGAGCCACTCCAGCCAGCCATGTGATAAACAGGCCAGCGGGTTTATGGTGAGTCTTGGATAATAAATATTACAATTGAAATGCTTTGCTATATCCAAGGATATCACACTTTTTACAGTCTGTATAGCCCATATTCATATATAACAATTTTCGTAATGGGGCTTGAATATATAGGAACAGATATATTGAGATGTTCTTATTCTTCAACTGAAGTGTGGTCCCTCGTTTTTAAATGAGTGCTACATCTCACTGTGTATGTGTCGCTTGGTTTATGGTCTTTTGTTAAACATGCAGCAATAATTCACAAAATGAGCTGGAACAATAAAGGCCCTCGTGTGTACACCTGCACCTTTCCCTAATCTGACTTGTTTAGGAGCCCTGTATCAAATGTAATTTAAATTGTTGAAAATCCCTTTGTGTCAACAACACAACAGCTACATTTTTGTCAGACCCATAACTGTTGTCTTGTCTCTCTTGTCTTAGGTGCTTAGTCTATGGAGAGGTTACCTGGTTGTAAACAAGCAACCTGCCAAGGTAAATCCCAACTCAAAGGAGGCAAATTAACTGTTGTATAGCAAAGCTTCATAAACCTCCAAGCAATTGCACAATTATATTTGCAGGGATGTTGTAAAATTGCTGCAAACTTAAAACATACCAGCTGCGTTTTTTGATGATTTATTCATTTAAAATCAAAATTTAAAGTATCAAAATATTGTATTCAGGGACTGGGTGAAGTACATTAGGCAGCTTTAAATGTATATGACACGCTTTGTTTACATTCAGTTACCTTTTATTTTGAGATTTATCCGGTAGAGAGTCGGTGGACAGCCATTGTTTATGTCTCTCCCAGTTGTGGTCAGGGTTGGGTGAATCACAATGATGTAGGATCTGTCCGATCATATTTCATCTTTTCCACTTTTCCCTTTTTTTCCTTTAACCAGGAAGGCTTCAATGATGGAAATACTTAATATAATAATATCATACAAATAATTGAAACCTGTGATGGAGGTTGACACATTGTATGATGATTTTGTTTATGACAAATCTTAAATATCTTAAATCCATGCAGATTTAGTAGGTTCTACGTTCAATGTTTGAAGTTATTGTTGAATTAGTGTTAGGTTAGGGTTCGGGGAATATAAATATCAATCACGTATACAAAGTTTGTGTGTTCACATACATGTATGTATCAAAATGTGCAGGTGGAGAGCACATTCAGTTACCTTGAGATCCGCTCCATCAGCATTCCCAGCCTCACACAGGTAACGGGAAAGCTCATGATGAAAGTATGTGTTTTTGCATGCCTTGTTACGCAATATGTATTTAAGATGTCTCATTTGTTGCAGATTGTGTTGGATACAGACAGGAAGAGTTTGTCCTTCAGCGTATTGCACGTTGAGGATCTCGAGGCCATGGTCCGTCACATAACCACCTCACTGAAGAGAATCTTCCCTGATTCATCTCCAGGGTGAGTCTAACACACAGAATCTGAAATGATATCCCAAAAATACCACACCGGAAGTTAAGATGTAAATGTTACACCCAGCTTACAAGTGAAGAATAACAGTGAAAGCCATGCAGGGTCTAAGTGAAGTATAGCTTGCATGTGTATGCTTAAGGCAGCACATATAATAAATTGGAATCGATACACAGATTAGCAAGGGCCTGCGAAAGGATGACACACAAATTCATAAACTCTAGAAGAGCTTCAGTGTTCATGTTATTGATTCTAGATCGAGAACAGTGTCCTTCTTAATGATAATCCCTCAGTACGTGTTGTATTCCTCAGATAGTGTGTATTTAGGACCATTAAACACAACGGTCCAAAATCGCCTACCGTAGTTAGTAGTGGGAACTGTGGATTGTCTCTACTTTGAGCTGTCTGTATCTAATAATAAGAAGACTCCTATCTTCTCACGCTCTATCAACCCGTCTGAGTGGGGGAACTCGGGTCAATCCCAACTGATTTTAGGTGACAGTCAGGGTATAGAACATCAAAACATCTTTCTGTGAGGAACAAGTGCCATTGCACCACCATGCTATTCTCACATTGGGAAAAACAAGTATTTAGTGACGCAGACCCTACTAGATAAAGTGTCTCACATTTATGCCGCCTGATCAATTTCCGTCACAGTGACACATGCATTCATGTTTCTCTCAGGATTATCACCAGATTCAATACTCAAATTCTTCATTTTCATCATAAACTGCTCAGCTAATTTGATACCACTTTGCTTTAGCACGTCCTCATAGCTGCGAATGTCGTTCAGTCTTACGGTGCGTTTTTTGTGCCCTTTAATCTCCAGAAAGCTGTTGAAGACGATTCCTTCAGATCTCCAGGAAAGACTTGACACTCTGACTGGCGTGATAGAGGAACAGTTGAACAGTCAGTCTGGTTCCTGTGGTATGAATCGATTTTACACTGAAGTGATTTATGCTGCATGCTTTGAGACTTAAGCATTTCAGCCTTCACCTTCTCAAAGCCAATCATTTGAACACAATTCAAAAACTGCTTATTCAAAAGTAACCTTTTTGGAACTGCAAGGTGAAGCTCTTTAAACAGTCTGTTTTGGTCCAAGACTGTAGCCACATTATACTTATTTGAACTGGGCATTACAGTTCAAATTACATTTGAACAAACGTTGGAACTTGTGCTTCTATATTTCAGTTTTGATAAATATACCTCTAGGAAGCTCATGTATATGCAGACAGATGATGTGTTTGTATGTGTGCCCCCAAGGAGGATTCTCTGATACCTATGCTGCTCTATGTGATTACAAAGAGATGTCATTTCGAGAGGAGATTCAATCGGTATGTCACCTTAATTAATATATTTATCATTATTATCATCATCTAACTTTTCGACATGAACTACATACCCTTTGTTGCAAACTCTTACTGGGGCTTTTTTGGTACAGCATAACATTTTATATTTGAATGTCACTTTACTTAAACTGGATCTCACTGCTTTTGCAGGATGTTGAAAACCTTTACTACATTCACAACTGCAGACAGTTCAGCTTGCAGGACTTCGGCCACTTGGAAAGCAGGTGAGATTGAGTTTTTCTTCATTTATCCTCCCTCACATTAAGTCCTAAATGAGTGCTAAATTCCTTCCCCGGTGTGTCCTCTCGTCTTCTCTTAGGGACCTGGCATTAGCAGTGTCAGCTCTGTCATTCAATCAGTGGTTTACCAAAATCTACTGTAAAGATCTCAAACTGGTAAATTCTTCAGTGTTATATCATTGGGACGTTTGCGTTCTTGAAACTAGCAGTGTCGTGCGGTGAGGTTCATGGATGGTGAGGCACTGACTTTTCAGAGTTCACCTTGAGGTGCAGCAGAGTACTGTCTACCTCACATTGTGTCTTTTCAATGTGGCTTTATCGCAAATCAGCGAGACTAAATATGTCACACACAGGGACGTTCAAGACACTCTGGGGGCCCCAGGCAAAAAAAAAAAGTTATATAAAAAAAACAAAGCTTTTGACAGCGCAGGTACCATGGGGGCCCCTGTAAGGGGGTTCCTGAACGTGTCATTGCAGTGCCCCCTCATGGCAAGTAATTTAAGGGGCTTTCAGGTTTCTGTATCTGTGGACCAATGTAAACAGCCCTTTTTCGGGGGCCCCTTCTAGCTCGGGGCCCTAGGCAATTGCCTAGTTTGCCTGCCCCATTGTTACTCTGGTCACACGCATACATAAAGCTAGACTATGGGAAGTCAGGACGCATTATAAAAGCATCTGTAAACATTATATTTGTGACATACAGAGATAGATAGCAACAGGCAAGCGCCAAACGCACACGCTCAACCTAGTCTGCGAGGGATTGTCGCAATCTGAGGTGAGGCTCAGCTTGTCTCTGCCTCAGTTGCACCACTCACCGTATAGGAACAGAAAATACCCCATTTCAGCAATTTTGACTATAAAAAATATCAAAATTATTGGAAACATACAGATAATACATTTTTAGCACAGAGAAATGGAAAAATATTGGAAATGCTGAATTGTAAAACGGAAATGTGGTCTGTCTTTATCCCATCAGTCAGCAGATGTCCAGCAGCAGTTGACTTTCCTTCTGTCCAGGTCTCCCAGCCTGGAGGAGCTCTCCCTGGAGGCTAGTGGACTCAAAGTGTGAGTTTGTGTGCCATTTAGCCAATGTGTTCCACTTCTTTAGGGACACTGCTTGGTGATTTGGAAAGAGGTTATGTTGTGTGCTTGTGTAGATGATTCTGAAGTTTTTTCAATTTTAAAAGTGGTCTTGTTCAGGTTGGCGTAGCTGGCTACAGGTGAGGGGTTCTGGATCCGTTTTAAAAACGGGCATAACATGAACAGAGTCATGTTGTGATAAAGGCTGATTTATCAGCTGTCAGCCGATTTACATATA
Organism: Colistium nudipinnis; assembly: GCA_016785305.1. Taxonomy (NCBI): domain Eukaryota; kingdom Metazoa; phylum Chordata; class Actinopteri; order Pleuronectiformes; family Rhombosoleidae; genus Colistium; species Colistium nudipinnis. Next base: position 164,115 of record JAFBJU010000906.1, on the reverse strand, counting down.
TATACACATCGACAAAACAAGAGACTCCATTGTAGTTGCAGTCTAGTTGTAGGATTGAGATGGAACCTTCTTATTCTGCTGCAGGGACTTTGCAGTTAAGATGGCAGCCGCCCTGCGGGAGCATGTCCACTCTACCCTGCATTCCATCAACCTTTCAGGGAATCCAATCGAAGACAAAGGTGGGCAACATAGGTCAAATCTGAGTGGGACAATCATGTATCACGCAATCATGTTTGGTCTCTCCAATGTATAAATAAGGGCCACCCTTGTTGCATCGTACTGCATAAACCACATTGTTCGGCCACATGTTTCTTAGAAACATGTGGCGACTCCCGTATCCTTCATTGAGCACTACACAATTTAGGAATGCCCTGTATATACACGCGTCCATATGTCCACTGCCACACTCTTACTAACACTATGACCTGGATGACTGAGTGCCTTCACAGACATCATAAACAGCCATATTTTGTGATATTAATTTCACCTGCACTAACAGTAATGTGCAAGTGGTAGATGTGATTTGACTGCATTAATATTGGATAAATATCAGCCATTTAACATCTCTTTGTATGTAACGGGTGTACTTTAAATCAGCCAACAAACCAATACATCAGTGTTGTTGTGTGTGTGTGTCCAGGCATAATAGCTCTCTGTCAGGAGTTGGGGAATCTACCTGTGGGACTCAGGTACCTGTCTCTGTCCCGGGTATCAGTGACTGCAAGAGGTACGCACGCACGCACACGCATGCATGCACCCACCCACACACACATACAGAGTGCCGGATGAAGATGGAGGTAGAGGTGAGCCCTCTCACAATACATTTAAAAAGGCCTGAAATATTTGGGATCTAGAGATTTCAACAATCAATTTCATTGAAATAAAATGCAGTTATTTCCCAAAAGTGACTTCAATTCCAAACGTTCTGCTCCAACAGCATGATCACTAGTAACACATGGACCGCTGCCTCTGTTTCCAGGTCTTGGCTGTCTGAGTCAGCTATTAGCCAACAGTCAGTCCTTCTCGTCGTCTCTGACCCACCTCGATCTGTCTGGTAACCCCAGCAGCCTGGTTACTGAGGAGTCCACGGTACGCTCTGCTCTGTGTGTCCTGGTGATATAAGAAACAGCTAATAAATGCATATATAAAAGGTACACATGGTGTATATACAGTACATGTCCACAAATGGATCTATAACTGATAGCTTTGCATAGTGTACAACACAGAAAAAAAAAGCAAGGGAAGCTGTAGATATGATGCAGGGACCCCAACTATAAATAAAGTTGTGTTTTATATTAAACTGGGCCTAGTGCCATGTATAAACATAGCTACCCAGTTATTGTGCATCCAATACAATACCACAAAGCTATTCAATAAATACACAGGTGTATATATTCATGTTTGGTTGCTCTACAATATTGCATAGATAGTGCAAAGATGTCATTTCAAAATACCTTGTCCCTAAGCTCAGTCCTTAGTTATGTTAGTAAACTAGTAAACATTTAGTAAACTACAATATCTTACTCGTTTATCACTTTATGTTTTTGCACATATATTTGATATAATGAATGTACATACAGTATCTGCCCAACCATCTCTATTCTTCTCAAGATGTACAAATGCATATGCATTTACTCTACACTGTGATTTTTTTCTTCTGAGAGTCCTACTCTTGGCATTGGGGGGAACCAGTTAACATTGGCTCTTTGTGTCCCAGTTTCTTTTCAGATTCTTGTCCAGTACTAACTGTCTGTCTCACCTGGACCTCAGTGATACCAACTGCCCCCTAGACACGGTCAGTGAGAGAGTCAAATTATTATTATTATTGGTGTTGTTATCATAATGATTGTTTGGATACATCTTTCATCAAGCTGATGAAATACTTGAATCTTTCAGAGATTTGACACATTGTCACATTTCTTTTGTGGTACTTACTTTTTGCAATTCTTATGCGGTTTACAGACTGAAATATGTGCTCACACTAGTTTTAAATCATTACGGTGGAATAGTATTTCATTTTTGTTTATTATAAAAAAAATGTTTTAAGTGTGTTTTAAGTATTAAATGTTCTTAGATTTAAATTTGAATTAACCCTAATCTCAGCGTGCCTATGATGACACATTCTGTCATAATATTCACTGTTGATTAATAATAACTACAGATGCATGTACAGTGTATACATCCTGATTCAGTTAGGAAGAGGGTGGCAGTGGACATATGGATTTGATATGTACAGGGTCCATGTTTTTTGTGCCACTGATATTATCTCTGCTGAATGTGTGCGCTGGTCAGTCTGCACATAGCCTTCACTCATCCACACTTTCTCTTGCAGTTATTTGTGTGCCTGTCTTCGGGCTGTTGTGACAAACTGAGGCACCTGAACCTGGCAAGGAATCCTTTCAGTCACAGGTCACTGCTCCTTACTATGTCTCTGAGGCTTCTCCGTCATCCGGCTTACAGTGTCGTTTTTGGTTAATTTTTCATGACGTTTCATCACTTATCCGAGAGGCTTCTTCAGTTCCGATTGACCAATAGGAAGTTGAGACTCATTTTGTAAAAAAAAAAACATGCATGTTATTGACCCCCTGACCTGGTTTCAGGTGATAGGTTTCCCTTAAGGCAAGGTATAACTGAGGGTCGTTAGAGACACTGAAGAAGTCCCCTATGTTCTTAAGCTACCACCTCTGTAAAGTGATGATTTTAAAGGTTGACCTAAATACCTCCTTTTAATCTTCTTTCAAACAATTCGGTTTTTATCGGGCCAAAATGCATCACTTCCAACCTCAAAAGAGTGCGGGTGCGCTCTGGAGAGTGAAACATCTTCATGAATCCTACACAAGTCCAGTTGTCTACTTGGCAAACTTCTGAAGATGCTTTTCACTTTGTTACTGGTTAACACCTATTAACTCCTATGGCTGAATGTGTGTGTCTTTGTGTGTGAGCAGAAAAGTGCAAGGGGTGACCAGGAGCATTCAAGTGTTCTTCAGTCAGAGCTGTGAGTTGAAATACATTGGACTTTCTGCAACCAAACTACCTCCACAAGCTCTCAGGTGTGTTCCATCCCAGGAAATGCATTTAGTTCAATACATTTCAATTCAATATGTTGATGTGAAAATGAATGCTTGACCTCACCGGGTGTTACGTCCCACCACAAGGTGGCCGCATGTGGCATAAAACACGCCATTAATTAATGGTCTCTGACTAAACAAAATAATATACACAAACAAATAATAAGACATAAACAACATAATTATATATATATTTTTTTTAAATACATCCGTTTAAAAAAGAGATTTACTGATTTTCTGTGATTGCTAACCCTCAAGGCAGCTGGCTGTGAGCCAAACAGACAGCAGCAAAGTAATTTTTACACATTAGACATTATACAGTGGATTGTAAAAGCATTTAACATGGTGCACTTTGTTACTGGTTAACACCTATTAACTCCTATGGCTGAATGTGTGTGTCTTTGTGTGTGAGCAGAAAAGTGCAAGGGGTGACCAGGAGCATTCAAGTGTTCTTCAGTCAGAGCTGTGAGTTGAAATACATTGGACTTTCTGCAACCAAACTACCTCCACAAGCTCTCAGGTGTGTTCCATCCCAGGAAATGCATTTAGTTCAATACATTTCAATTCAATATATTGATGTGAAAATGAATGCTTGACCTCACCGGGTGTTACGTCCCACCACAAGGTGGCCGCATGTGGCATAAAACACGCCATTAATTAATGGTCTCTGACTAAACAAAATAATATACACAAACAAATAATAAGACATAAACAACATAATTATATATATATTTTTTTTAAATACATCCGTTTAAAAAAGAGATTTACTGATTTTCTGTGATTGCTAACCCTCAAGGCAGCTGGCTGTGAGCCAAACAGACAGCAGCAGAGTAGATTATACACATTATACAGTGGATTGTAAAAGCATTTAACATGTTGAATCATGCAAACTAATAGTGACCAGACAAGACTCTGTCGTTCATGGGCTAGTGAGGTAATAAACATACATTATCACTTGTATGTTTTTGTATGTTTTTGTTTTACCACCAGGTTATTACTACAGGGTCTTGCAACCAACACTCATCTATTTGGGCTGGAGTTGGATCTTAGCAGCTGCGAGGTACATACACACACAAAAGCTTGCTTTATTTGTAATTAAGATTGAATACAACCCAGAGTAAACAAATGAAATGCACATGCTGGTGTGTTTAGCTGCGCTCAGCAGGGGCTCAGGTGATAGAGGAGCACATCTCCGAAGCCGCGGCTATCAAAAGTCTGGATATCTCAGACAATGGTAAAACGATACACACACACAAATCTACAATTGCAACCACTCATTCATTATTCAGACACTGTCCACCTGCCCACTTGTTTTAATATTGACATAATAATTCACACCCCCCTTTCCTTTCTCTTCCCCAATTTCTGACCTCACGGGATGCAGGTCTCGAGAATGACATGGTGACTCTGGTTCTGTCTCTTGGTTGTTGTCACTCTCTTCAGCACCTCGCGTTGGGGGGAAACTTTGTCATGAAGTCCAGGTGAGGAGTACACAACACAAATTCATGCTGCAAATTCACTCTTTTTCAGACTGTGCTCCTCACACCAATATATTCGTGTTCGAGGGCATTTGCACTTCTTTTCATAATCTCTCTTAAGGGTGTTATCTTACTGTCCAGCTGACAGCTGTGACGTTTTCAAATATTCATGCATTCATCATTGCCTCTTAAAAAAGACCCAGAATACCAGAGGAAAGATCAGGGACACAGGGGGATTCATCCATGTGCAGGTTATTACTGTCTAACATTGCAGGTTTACGTAAATACTAATTTGTGATCAACTGTTGCTGAAAAGTCTCTGTCCTAATTTTCTGCGGTCTGGGTTTCTCTTGTGCATCTTGTCCTTGTCGTGCTCTTGCTTTGAAATGATCTGTCTCTGTCCACCAGAGCTCTCACTGATGTTCTTCACCGTATAGGGCAGCTGATTCAGGATGAAGAATGTGTGAGTGACAACTCCTTCATTTTCATCCACTCACAGTAATATTAGCACCGCATTCCAGTCAATGATTAATATACAGTGTATAAGGAGCATTACAGGGATTGTGAATGTCTACACTTACCTGTGTACAGCTTAATCAAAACAGCAAATAAAGTCTGCATTTAAATGACTTCTGTTGTGTGTGTGTGTGTGTGCTGGTGTTTGGTTTTGTGTGCGTGTGTGACTCCACAGCCCTTGCAGTCTCTATCAGTGTGTGACTCCAAGCTGAAGACAGGGATTCACATTCTGCTGAGTGCTCTGGGAGGCCATGCTCCCTTGGCTAAACTGGATATTAGTGGAAACAACATTGGAGACACTGGAGCCAAATGGCTGGCTAAGGCCCTGATGAATAACACCAGACTCAGGTACATACATACACAAACACACATTTTCCCTCAAATGTATTTAGCAAATTGTTCAATTGTGTGTCAGCGCATCAGGTTACACCGGAACACATTGTAGTTCACAACCCAACCATTATCCAGCTGTATAACTGAATTGTTATTGAAAGCTGTGATTCCACTGCTTTTGGTGCATGGTTTCGGTCAAGAACTACAGTGATCAATATTAAACTTCTGTCTCTCTCTCTCTCTCTCTCTCTCTCTCTCTCTGTTTTAAGGACATTAATATGGGACAGAAACAACATCACTGCAAGGGGTTACCAAGATGTGGCTGATGCATTGGAGAGGTTATAGAAACACACACACACTTTGCTTTGTAACAACCATTAACATCTATTGATCATGGCACCAGATAAAAACAAATCAGCGGATCACTGACGATCTATTCCGAAGGGACATAAATGTGTATGAATCCAGTGGTTGTGAGAAATTTCACTTAACAACTCACATTTTAAACGCATGGTCTCATTTCAGGGAAAGTGCAGAAGACCATGGATGTCTAAACAAATCTAAAGGCATCACATCCAGTCGTGTTAAAAATGTTGCTGCTTTCTGTTTTTGTTCCATCCTGTTTGTATAGAAAACATTTTGAGGGTAAGCTTCTATGTTTTGCAGGAACTTCACTTTGCAGCAGGCGTCTCTCCCCCTGGCTGATGTCACACAGAGTTACCGCAGCAACCCTGACAGAACAAAAGAGGCCATGCACAAGGTCTGAAAAATGTGTTTTTAAACAGGGAATGTCCTGTGCATACACTTGTCATTTTTCACATCACAGTTCAGCATGAATTAAAACTTCAAATATAAAAAAAATGGTGGGTTTTGCACACTTTACAGTCATGAGCATGCCTTTAAGTTGTTGTTTTTTACCTTTACTATCAGTGTGTTCAGGTAAGTGGCTTTGTTGTGCTTAGGTTTAGCTGATAGAAACTGACTATGTTTAAGAGGTCAGGGTCAAAACTGGGATGTGAAGGTTTATCAAGCCCCTGTGTTGAGGAATTCAGGTTAAAACATTATTAGTTTGCAAGTTCGCATATATAACAAATACATGTGTGTGTGTTTGTGTGAACAGATTCAGCAGTGTTTGGATAGAAACAACCAAAGACACTTTGACAGATTGGAACTCCAGGAATTGTTTAAAAGTCAGCAAACTGCAAAGGTAAGATACACAACTTAATCAAATATGTAACCCTAACAGTATAATCAATAATTATGGTGTTGAAAGACAATATCTTAGACAGTGTATTGGTTGCAGGGGGTAGTTTATACCATAACGGTACAGTGGAGTCAGCAATTCTGACCACTAACACTACGTTGTCTTGTAGGTGGTCCAAGGCATGTGTGGACAACTGGAGGACAGCCTTCATCATTTTAAACAATGCAATGTTGACGAGGTCCAGGTTGACTGCCTGACTGCACAAGAGGTGCTGCAAAATGCCAGGGAGTCGTTCAAGGTACCCGCTGCTCCATCGGCCTCAGACAGACACTACCAAACCAACATCAATAATACCCCTTTGGTTAAAATTCATCACAGCGGCACACTTTCCAACTGCATGTTAAATAACCGTCAATCTAATTCAATCCGGTGTAACAGCTCATTTATGAATTCTACCTTTATAAAAAAGTAACGTTTTTTCGTTCTTTTCCCTCAATTTTCTCTCATAATTCTGATATGAGTCAGAAAAACTATGAAAAACAATCAGTTGATCAACAATGACACGATCATCTCTTCTCCAACACATCAAATTCCATAGTCAACCTATTCCATAGTCTGATGTTGCAAAAACACCTGTGATGGAGTTATAGAAATGGAATATGTGTGTGTTGGAGCTGTTCTACTGGATTGAACACGACCATAGAAGCATCCCTCGTAACATGACCACGAAGTGTTTTTGATGTCTTAATGTTTTGTTGCCTTCTCCACTGCAGTTGCTTCCTTCTCTGTATGAGGCGGGCAGGATGTGTGTCTCTGATGGGGATTTAGTCAACTCCATCCTCACTGACACCGCCACTGCACTGACCGATGAGTTCATGCGAAGCATACAGGTACAAATTCGATTCAACGCAATATATTCAGCAAACACTTGATCACAGTCCCGGAGTCATGTGTGAGCTCATTTCCAATCATGATTGGAACAAAGAGAGATTCACTATGTTAGTATAGTTACAGTTTGTGTTATCACACATTGTAAGTCCTAATCCACTTGGTGACATTTGTCATGACTTTTTTCAGCTTCAAGAGACCGTTGCAATTGTGTCTTTGCTTTTATTTGTACGCGATGTTTAGGTCTCGTGATAAAATGTATAAATACATACGTTAGATGATATTTCTATAGTCCAAAACATAATATGTTCAATTAGCATAAAAATCCAGAGCAACGCACTTAACCCACCATTGAGAAGTGTCCTGGTTCTTCTTTAAGTTCATCCTTTTAAGACATGGTAATGATTGTTCTCACATCTAGATTGTAATGTTTGGATCTTCAGATGAATTTAAACACACACATGTACAAACCTTCTTTTTCTCCTACCCCAGTTAGTTAGAATACACTGCACATTGCAGCAAATTGAGAAAGCGGGTGCAGCAGGTGCAGCAGAACCAACTGGGGCCTCATTCATCACAGCATACACAGAATACATTCTAAATATATCCAAGTGCTATATGTCCAAGAGCTGTCCATGCACACAATAATGTTTGCACATATACACATCAAGAGATGATGAAAAATGGAAGTTGCTGGAAAGGACTAAAAGACAAGAAAGCAATGTATTCAGCAACAATAGAAGAATGAAACCGTGAGCATTATTAACATATATCAGACAATATGCCCAGCTATTATTGAATTACAGCAGGCCTATTCCAGTAGCGGCCCCTGAGCCGACTAAGGCCCTTCTTTTTTGTGGCCTGCAAGAGGTTGCCTGAAAATCTGTAATGGCATGTATTGTATAGCCAGGAGTGCACAGGTAATGGTACGCAGATAAGCATGCTCGGCAAAAATCCGTAACGTCACCTGGTGTCACTAAGCTCCTTCACCTTCCCGAGCATTATCCCCGTCAGAACACACACACGGAAGCTAACTAAGAGGTATTTGCAGGGATTCATTGAAAAACTATTGTGTGGCCATATTTTGCCTACTTGCTAAAGTTGAATAGCCCTGCAGTATAAAGCATTAATGCAGATTGATATACATAACTATAATACAGTATATATATATATAACTGAACATCATCAACATTTCTCAGGATCCTAGAGAGGATAAAGCATTGGGGTATCCAATGTTTAAGTTTCACTTCAGCAGCAATGGGTTGAGTATTATTCTGTACATAGATACTGGATGCATGTAGTGATAGGTGGTGATTGAGTGTTTCATTTATACCTTGATATTTAATGTGCAAGGAATCTCTACTATTACAGAGGAGTAGATGGTGACAATGCTTAAATCCCAGGTCAAACCTGGGACTTATTTGCTTAGCCTTGACAGTGCTGGGTCTCGGCCACACTCAGGTGTCAATCTGTGTATTTCAGGAGATGGCTGAAAACCTGATGCAGCGTGCAGAGTCAGTGTGTCCACAAGTGGTCCAGCGATCAAGTGTATGTGAGTGTTTGTCAGAGTGCGTATCCAAAAGAAGACAACAGACACACACGTTTCTGAGAAGCACTCTGGTGGAGAACACAGGGAAGATCATCGTCAACAGACTTAGGTAAGGCAGCCTCAGGTCACTTTGTTTCACGAACCATATTTGCACTGTATGGTCACCACAGAGGCTGTATGATGTGACTGACTGTTTGAATCAGCACATTAACGTTTCCAGGGTGAATTCCCCTGACTTTTGTTGTTTAGGACTTTTCATATATCATCATTATCTGGTACAAATATCATTGAGTCAAAATCTGTGCAGTATGACCAATTGTCTATCTAGCGTTCTTGTTATACCAACATGTTTTAACTATAGCTACTGTAATGTAAAATATATGGCAAAGCATGCTGGACAATGTGTAAGATAAAGATCTAATGTTTATACCAAAACAATAACTATTACATAAGAAAACAATATATACAATTCAAGATAAAGCAGGATTCAATCCCTCAAATCACATTTAAAGGCTTTACATGCTCACTACTACAATCTGATCTCAACTCAAAACCAATCAGACATAGATTCTTTATTGAAATCAAAGATTTCATCACTTACTGGAAAGCTAGGAGTGTTATTGCAGTGTTTGTTTATCAACAGCTAATATACCGGACTGCTTTGACTAACTTATTACACCTTTCCTTACTCTGCAATCAGATGTTTTTGTCCTCTTTTGTCTCTTTTCATCCATCCATGTGTCCATCCGTCCATCCATCCATCCATCCATCCTTCCAGTGAACTAAGGCAAGCGTTGTGTGCCTCTTTGGCCGAAAGTGTCATAGAACAGGTACGACAGGATCTGAAAATGGCACAGGAGAAAATGGTAAATATGTCTATGTGTGTATATATGTGTGTGTGTCAAAATGTAATTTCCTCGAACCATGGCTGCAGTGGTAATTGCTACATCACAATCAGATGAAAACATTAATAGGATACATACCAAGGTATTTTCACTACTGATAACACTACCATTTTTTTCTCATTTTCATATTACTAGATCATATTATCAGATTTTTTTTCTTTTCTAAATGAGTTGAGTACTTAGCAGGGTTTATTGTTGATGTTTTCTTTGTTTATTCTTCTCAGGATTGTCTTATAAAAGGAAATCCATGTAATGCTCCAAGGCTCTGCATTCCAGAGCTCCAAGTGGTTGACTTCCCAACTGATGACGTAAAGAATCCCATCCACCTCTTTTTTTAACCCCTACTACTCATTTCTTGATTCACACTTTCATTTATGTATTAGATGGTCCATTTTGTGCTGCCTTTCACATTTACTCTTTCCATCACCAGTACACTCCAGCATTTTGGAGGAATAGTTTTCACTCCAAGAGCCTAAGGCCTGCCTCTTCAACTAAGAGTAAGATACAGTTACTACAACTCTGTGGTTCAGTTTAATCCTGTTCTTTCATACATGTGAGTGATTGTTCTTATAAAATGCATTCAGTTGTTAATTGTGATCATATTAACGACAATAAAACATCACACAGTGATTAAAGAGGATATAAATGATTTAATTCATACAGTTGTTCATTTTGATAGTGGTAAAAATCACAACACCAATAAGGGATAACATAAAACACATAGATATGTGTTATTATGGCCACTAATTATAATAGCAATAATGGAGAGAGATAGTTTTTTTTGCATTCTAACTTGGATAAATACAGCTAGGTCATCTACATAGCAATTGAAGTTTATGTGGTGCGTTTTGATAATATTGACGAAAGGAAGCATTTTTATTTTCGTCACACAACTTATGGAACTCCATGACTAAGATGTGTGTGTACAAAAGAAAGAACATCAAAACAACACTATAACAATGATGTGTCCCGAGTGTCATCTTTAAAATCATCAACACGTCATAGTATATGATGTACAAAAATTACCATAAAATGTTATAGCACGGTATGCTATCTAAAATTGGACCAAGAACATCTTAGTATAGTATATGACTTAAGATTTTAAATGTTTTAGCTGAAAATACATTGAAATACAAATCATAGTGTTGCTGGAACTTACTTACTTACTTTTCCATGACTGAAAATGAAACCAAGTATTATTAAACCATTAATTTGTTCATTATTTATACTTTTGGTCTATAAATGTGGAATCAGTTGATGGCCTTTGTTTTTCAAGCAACAGCTAAACACCTGAGGAATTTTCAGTTTGTCCATAGAAATTTCAATATTTATTCATTTGTTTTGTGGGGAAAAAAAAAATCAAACTGAATTTCTGTTGATTCACTATCTGTGAAGCAGGTTGAAGAGCAGCCAAATACTTTTTGTGTGCTGAAAAAGATAGAGTTAGGCCACCACAGGGGGCTTGTGTTGTGACCTTCGTTCGACAATAACCTCTGATCTTCCTCTTCACCAGATACCAGCCAGGTGTGTTTGGAGTGGCTCCCAGGTGGGGGGCCCCTCGCCCACACCCTGCCCCCTGGCCCCCAGGCCCCGTCGCCAAACCAGGCCTCCAAACACGGAGACACCAGAGAGCACCTCGCCCATCAATAGCAGCAGAAGGGATCCGATGCAACGCCTCATCCAAACCCATCGATTATTAGAACCAACCAATCACAAAGCGACCGATCAACCGGGACCAAGAGACAGTGAAACCACACGAGCAGCTGCCTGTCAAACCAGTCAGACACTGGGAACAAAAGTGTTCTGGGTGAAACGTTTTAGTTTTTACTCTCATTGTGTCTTTGGCTTCAGTCTTGACTTCACTCTCTGAGGATGATTTTGTTTGTTTGTTTTTTTTCTCCCGGACATGCCAATGAGTGTGGACACACAGTCCAGCGATAACCTGATGAGACTCTGTCCCTGGTGCACCCATCACCTCATGGCTCATAGAAAACACAGGCCCACTTCTCAACATGCCAACAGGAGAACAAGAAAAAAATAAAAAAAACTTTGCTCCAACCCTCCTCATGTAACTCCTTGTGTGATGTTTAAGCCCCTGGTTATGCTTCAGAAGCGATTTATTATTTATGTATTAAATATCATTAGTCAAACAAAAGGAAAAGATCGCTCATCAGGTATGGTAATCTAGACTTTCCTGGCAATAAGATGGTTGTCATCACAGGTGCAGTTACATATTTTCATCACCGGAGAGCGAAACTGCACAGCGTGAGGTAATCCTCCTTCATACGAAACGAGGTTGCCCCCTGCCCCTTTTTTTTACTGTAAGTCAGGCGTGCCCAATACCGGTCGATCACAAAGGTAGCGTGGGTAGATGGCATAAAAAAGTTAGCCTATCATCACTATGGCATTTGCCACTTGATTGACGTACAGGTAAGCCAGTCTGAGATCTCCTATTTTCTAACGCGCGGTTCGCCAGCGAGCCGATTAGCTAGGTAGCCTTCCGGAAACTTCTCTCAATTAAAGGTTATTTATCAATAAGCTGTGATATGATCTGTAACACACACACACTCAGCTGAGGGGTACCCTGTGCTACTGATAAGAAAGAGACAGGCAGTTACTGTCTCCTCCCTAACAGATCCCACAGAATAACACTGTTTCTTTGTGTTACATTTGATTTTAAGTCTTCCAGTTGGGGTGTTGTCTTGTTCTTGATTGGAGGTCTTAGTCCATTTCCATGCCCAATGTGGCTTTCTTGTCCTATCGTTGTCCAGGATCCTGTGGACAATGTTCCTCCCAAATAGATGTCCTCAGGGCATAGTCCAAAGCTCCTTCCCTTGGCATGCGTCAATCAGTTACTGTTGAATTAGTTTACTTAACTAATTGGTAACTATTCCCGAAACCTATTGCATATGTTATGGCCTCCATAAAGTCTGGTTTGTGAGACACCATAAATACCTTAATTGGAATGTGGGCAAGTTGGTGAATACTTCATTGGTCATTTAGCAAGAAAACTATGTAGTGAGTAACTTAGTGATAGAAAGCTTTAAGAAGTATTAAAGATATAAGTATAAACAGTATTCAATTATAAAGGTATAAAGGGCTATGCTTATTTGACTATAATAATTCCACAATAGCAGGGGTGTCTAAACGTTTTCCACTGAGGGCCACATACAGAAAAATATACCAAGGGGTAGGCCCCTCACTAGATGTGAGGTACAGCATATCACCTCAGAGATGGCTGTCAGTCAATTTGGTTCTATATCTGCTTTTGTTCAGATTTAACAGAAAAAATGTTTGCTCCCATATGTATGTTGTTCATCATTCTTTTTGCATGGCGTCTCATTAGAGGAAACTTGTCCTTATCTAAGCTCAGGCAGAAGTTCGGTAGGGAGAGAAGCTGATGTTGATTCTTCCCGAATACCGCATTTTGATAAGTTCTTCTTTCAGATTATCTTCCACTTCTTCTGCACCCACCAGGAAGGGGGATGAAAACAGCTTGTTTTCTTTCTCAATTATATCGATATCTTGGAAGCACTGACTGAATTCTGACATGATACAGTATATGTGATCACTGAACATATATTTCTGTGATTGGCCTTTTTAAAATCGAATTTTGTTACGGAAAACGTGGGGGAAGTGTGCATCATTGAAGTAGGTATGATCGTATGATCGTAAGAGCCCTTTTGGTTTATGCGTGTCTATTCTTTAAACAACTACTAGGAGGTCATAATCAAGGGGATGACTGGAAACAGGTGTTGGCAAAAAAGGAACGTTTATGTTCATCCCGTTTTGTTTTGTAATTGAAACTTTGGAATTTGCAGTTAATGGACTATGACAAAATAAACCTTATTTCTTAAATGGAATCAAGTGGAGTGAGTGGACAATGCTGTCATCAGCAACCATATTGGCCTATTTTTGCAAGCAAATGGACCGTGCAATGATCATCCAGATCAAGCTATAGTTTAGACACCCATGGTTTAAATGAGTTTTCCACTTCACTATTATTTGATTTTTTTTCCTGTAATTTTTGTTTTCTTTTTTGTACATCAGATCGGTGGTTCAGGACTCCCTGCTGAGTTGTCGACAGAGGCGTTATGGGGTGGTGACCGTGGACTGACCGTGGCGCAGCCACTACGCGTCACTGGTACCTGTGAATCTCGGTGACACTGCTCATAGCCATCTTTGTCGGGTCACAGATTCAGTCGATCAAATGTACAACAATCATTAAAACCTCTGTTTGTGGTTGGACAGGTCTGTGTTTGGTGTTTGCCGTGCAGTCTTAGCCAGTGTCTTGTAAGGTCAGGTGAGAAAAACAAATGTTAATATTTTGCAAATATACAATGAGCAACATAAATTAATTGATCAAAATTAACTTAAGGGAAGACATTGGTATTTGTTGCTGATATCATGGTTTTATCATGAATGTCTGTACAAAATTCCATTAATTCTAGCAATTTCAGAAAATGTCATTCAGGACCAAGCTGATCCTGCCAGAGCTGTGGTGCTACTGGGTAAAAATGATACCATTTGTATGCAGCTGTGTAAAAAAAGGTAAAAACTTTCAAATTTTGAGAAGCTGCACCATGAAACTGAGTCTTACACTGAAGAAATTCACTCTGGAGTGGTACTGACATGTTGGGGAGTGGTAACCTTAAACATCTTTGGACAGAGCACCACCATGCTGTCATGCGTCTCCAGGGAAAGATCCGTCTTTCACTTGTCTCTCTAATGTGGATGTTTCCATGAAGACAGTGGTGACTACATGTGAATATTTCCCCACCTAATGTTGATGATGTTTAAACAGCATCCAGTATTTCAGGTTTACTTTTTTAAATAATCTTTATTGAGTTTAGGACATGTTATCACAAAACCAAGACAATGCCAACACCCCACCAAGGACAGCCACGCTGCCAATCTGCAAGGCAGACAAAATAGAAAAAAAAAAAAATTAAATGAATAAAAAAAATAAAAGTAAAATAAACAAAAGTAAGTAAATGTTTTTTGGGAGTTTAACATTTCCCTATACCAGGGGTCTTCAACATTTCCTGGCCAAGACCAGGAACACGCTACTCTACTATTTATAAATTCTTGGGTTTTATATTAAACTGGGTCTTGTGCATAGACAAAGCTACTAAGCTGTGTATTTAATACATAGGTTCATATATTTATGTGTGGAAAAATATATTTAAATATAAAAAATTGTCTAATCAAACAAAATTGGAATGTCTTTTTCAATGCAAAATACACAATGTGCAACAACAACCCACCCTTGACAGCTACAGGGCACATCAACAAGGCAGACAATATAAAATTAGAAATAAAAAATAAGCGTAAGATAAATAATAATTGAATAAAAAAATATAAAATAAATAGAGTAAATATATACATAAAAAATAAACTAAATAAAATTCAAAAATAAATACACACGTGGACTACATATTTATTTTTAAATAACTCATTCATTTCCATGGAAATAAATGCCCAGACCCGAGAAGTGAATAAAATGATCAAATAAAATGCCCAGGACATGATATCTCCATCAATATGATCAAACTAGCTCCACCTTAACAAAACCATTAAGAATAAAAAAATAAAAGAGCAATACCTAAGCAGCAGACCTGTTCAGAATCAAGTGAAGTCCAGACCAAGACCAGACCATGTGAAAATTACTGTAGGCCAGGACTGTGGTCGTGGATCTATCCGGTAAGTAAAGGACCAAAACCAAAGTGTCTGCACGCTGTCCCACTGCTATGCAGCAACCCAGTTTATTATGGCTCATCATCCTCCACACCTTCATCTCTGCTTGGGCCATCTTTGAAGGTAAAAGTGAAGAACCTTACCAGGTAAAAGCAGATTCCTCCTCTGCCCTGGTGGTGGGGCTTCGTATCCCTTTGCTCAAGTTCAGTGACCCGGAGTTTCAGAGAAGTGGTGGGGAGCGCTCCCTCAGAAATGCAGCTCTCCGTTTAATTTATCCTTTAGCAGCTGTTTGTTGTGTCCAAGGTAGAAAGTAGCTCAGAGAATCAGTCTGCTCTATTAGGGGCACTTATAACCTCTGTAACCCTCTAGTAATAACATTAGCAGTGCCTTCCTCAGGCAGCACCCTGCCACCATATGGTTAATTATAAACATATCTTACCGGTATATTGAGAAATTCTATGTTTTCTTGTAACATTTAAGTGAGACAATTATTCTTCTTCTTATTCTTAATCTTATCACAATATAAAAATAAAAAAAATAATATGTTGCTGCCACTATGCGGTGAAAACAGGAATTGCAGTACCTCTCGGATTTTTTTCATTCTGTTGCTGTACAATTGCAGCTGCAGGCTGTATAAAATCTGACCTCTGGCCCTTTAGTATGTAATCCAAATCTGGACAAAAATGGCATACTGTAGTATTTTGTCCAAAAATAGTATAGTAAATATTATAGTATGTCAAACATAAGCTTACCTCACCAGCGAGCGGAGCACCGTTTGTAACTGAGCGAAATCTTTTTGACCCTGGGGGTGGAATCGTTGGAGGAAGCCTGGAGACATAGATTTCACCCAGCAAGGATAATACTAACTGCTAGATGACACATTTGTATTCACAGTCCACTTTTAAGAACGTGTCCTAGCTGGGTGAAATGTCTCCAGGCTTCCTGAAAGCTGTCAATCAAAGTCCAGCGGTTCCGCCCCATCTGTGCATAAAGTCTGTGGGCCACAGCCACCCCCTCACCTGTGGTCAATAAACAAAAGAGAACAGAGGAATGCAGCAGCCATAGGCCCATTAGGATGATTTTATTTTCAGCTGTACAATGTCTTCAACATGACAAGGATTTCTTCTGTTTTCTAGCTCTTAAGTCAGGGATGCATTTCAAACTGAAAGCTTTTCTCTCACTTCTCACACAGAACGAACAAGCAAAAGAAGCAAAGAAAAAACAAAAATAACAATGCTGCCTCTATGGCAACAGTCAAACAGTCATCTGTCCACCTGCAGAACAATAACAGAACGTGTCTCTGTACTCTCAGAGCTGATTTTGCTGAATAATTGTTACATACATTACAGTGGAAACCTGGGCCAAATCCATGTCCATGGTTATTTACGCCCTCGTGTTCACAAACAGTGTTAGCTTAAAGAGGATAAGGTCTTGCTAAAATAATAGGAAGGCCACATCTTTACCATGAAGTCTTTGAGCCCTAGCTTATCCAGACAAGTGATCTTAGCCTTTTTTTGGAAAAACAAATAATGTGATGACCAGGATCATAATTATGGACAATGAATGAAAGCGAATTGTGTTTGGAACATGACCAAGACCAATGTTTGGAATAGTGTGGATTAAACATCGAAATTTCACAGTATAACAAACTAAACACACAGCTTCCAAAATACCAGCCTTTTAAAAACAAACCTAAAACCTGTTAAAGAAAACAACAAGACTGTTTGTTGTTATTACATACAGATACTAGCGGATTTCCATCATTCAGTAAATGTCGTTCACTGGATTTTCTCCATAGTTGGGAAAAAAAGACCTTTGGGCTTATCTCGCATCACTATATTTAACCAAGCAACCTGTAGAAAACCCAGTGACCACTACACAGTGGCCCGAAATGAAAAGTCTAAGAAGCATTAAATGGTACTGAAAAAAAAATATCCTTAATATCCTATTAACAGTGAAGTGATACTGATTTTGGTTGGTTACGATGCTTCATCTGTGGAAGGAAAGCATGATGGTGAGGCTCCAGGCATTAAGCATTAGGCTGACACCAACATGTTTATCCCATACATCACACACTCCCAAGTGAGAAACTTAAAAAACATTTAAAGGCTTCACAAGAAATCAAAACGAAAAAAGGGTTCAAATATGTATTTACAATCATTGATTATTGTTGGGGAGGTTGGTGTTTAAGGAACACACTGACAGAACCTGGTCTGGTCCACATACAATATGAATATGAGACATGAAGAGTTTTTGACAGCTGATGTTACCATACAAAACATGTAAGGTTGTGACAGCTGAGCACTACAAGTGAGACCATTCAAATGCATAGACATAATTCCATATTACTTGCAGTATTGGAATGTTCAAAACCACAACTAAGCTAACAATGTCACCAAACAGGATAACCTGTATCTGCTCTGAGATTGTGATTTTTTTTAAATTCAATTATGTTCTCTTTCAAACAGGAAGGAGGAAAAAGTTAACCAAGAATTATAATAATTAGATTTCATCTGCGATATTAGTTGTAGAAAATATAAAACAGTCAACAAATAACCATCTCAAACGAAGTCAACAGCTATGTCAAATATTTACTGTGCATGAACTGACTGAGGGATCGTTTTCATTAGAAGGGTGGATGCTTGCAGATTGGATGTCAAACAGACGCGCCAGAAAGCTGAAGCCATTTATGACTGATTGCTAATTTGCTCATTTAAAAAGAAAGAAAAATCACCTCTCTTCTATTGAAGCCTTAATGTGAGCCACATAATAACACCACAGAATGGACAATGTGTTTACAAGGGCCAAGCAAGAAAGTCATACTTTTGAAGGTGGGGTTGGGGATTGATCATATGACATGTTAAATGTTATTATGACCTTATGTACCATATACTAATTCTTCATTTGGAAAAAAAAACTACATTTATATCTATATACATAAATAAAGAAGGAACTTGTAAAATCTGCATATTTGCAAGACCCTGAAGCAGGAGAACATGAAAACAAGTGAAGGGAGATCAAATCTTATGGCAGAGCAACACACAGGCGTTAGTTTCCGGACACAGGATGTGGCCTAATGCACACAGGAGGAGCAAAATACACAATGATTTATCAGAAGACAGTCAAACTGAAAACAGCATTTAAGAGTAGACGGCAGTCAGAAATTAGCTCCTGCACAATATCGGTTATCTGTATATGATTTGGGAGATGACGCAGGATCCGGCATTCTGTGTGTCGTGTATGAGGTTGGCTTATATGGATGTGAAGTTACTGTAGAAGTATTTACATGCAGCTTCCTTTCTTTGTGCATGGTTGTTTTTGCTGTCACCAGTTTTTGCAGCTACTCCAACGGAGGCAAAATGGCTGCTGCTCAAAGCACATAGAGATGGGGCATGAGGTGAAGGCCAAGGATGTGGAAATGTTAGCTTTAGACATAGTCTGACTGCGTGTGTGCTGCAGATGGTGTGTTCACCGGTCCATCATGCTCAGGATCATCTCCGGTGTCAGGTCGCCGTTGGCGGCAGCCGCTGCAGTTTCCTCATTCACAGGGAGCTCAACAGTCTCCACCCCTTCCCCATCCAGCCCCACCCCCTCCACCGTAAGGGCCTCTCCCTGCTCCAAAGGTGTGGATGCAGAGGCGTCACCCTCCTCCTTCTTAACTATGATGTTCTCCACTGCTCCGGTGCTCTCATCCTCGACCTGAATAATGGCTGCAGCAGCAGCAATTAAACACAAAAAACAAGTTTCTGTTTAGAGCATTTGCCGTTTTTTTATTTTAATTTTTTATTAATGGTGTCTATTTTCTCACCAGAAGCAGCCGCTGTCTTGGCGGCAACTCTGGCCGATTTGCTTGGTGTAGGAGGCTTAGGGGCATTCTTTGGGGGTCGGCCTCGTTTTCTCTTGACGGGTGGCTCGTCAGGGGCCGGCACAGGGATGGCCGCAGGGGCCTGGTCCAGTTCCATGCTCTCTGGCTCCTCATCTTCCTGTAACAGCGAGGATTCATCCTCACCATCAACCTCCTCCTCGTCCTCCTCCTCGTCAGGTTCAACTTGATCCTCCTCTGAACAACAGAGACGCAAGACAGTCAGACAAAGTGAGCTGAGCTTCGCAAACACAATGTGTGCCCAGCAACAAATTCTCACCGCTGTCCTCCTCGTCTCTCCTGGTCCTCATCTTCCTCTTCCTGCCTCTCCTCCCTCTCTTTGGGGTTGGAGTTCCGTTTTCTGCATCGTCCACCTCACCGGTGCAGTTCTCAGCATGGCGTGCCATGGTGTTCTACAAGACCACGCAGTTAGAAATGGTGTTGAGCGCATTGTAGTCTAGGCCTGTGCTAGAACCAGCAGAAATAGCGTAGACATGGAAGACAGCAGAAAGAGAAGATTCGTTACCCTTCGAGTGAAGGTCTTGCTACACTTGGGGCAGACAAAGGCGGTGGGGATGAAATTGGGATCGTGATAGCGTTTGAAGTGCATGTCCAGCAGCTGCTTCTGTCTGAAGGTCTTCTCACACTGGCTGCAGGCGTATGGTTTCTCTCCAGTGTGGGTGCGACGATGCATCACCATGTGTCTCTCCTGCACCCAAAGGCATGGTGCACACCAGTTACCCAGCCATACTATATATATATATATCCATTGAACTTATTACACTTAATCATGTAAGCAGAAATGCCCTATGGATCGGAAACTCAGTCTGTCCTCCCACTAATTTGGTCCTGGCCGAAATGACTGAATGGATGGCCGTATGATTAAATATAGACATTCAAGAGAATGAATCTTCACACCCTATGACACAAGTGATCCTAGCTTTCTGTGATGTTTAACAGTAAATTCATATTTTTCCTAAATCAATAGTAGCTGCTAAATTACATTATATTCTTTAAACACTTTAACAATTGTTTTGTAACTGACTGTAAAAAAACATCCCCAAGGATATTCAAAGGAAATTACTCATTTGCTACAAATATGGCAAAACACATCACTCTACAAAAATATTAGCACACTGACCTGTCTGCAGCAGTAGTCACACATGTCACATTTGAAGCGTTTCTCATTCTTATGGGACTTCTGGTGCTGGATCAGAGCGTAACGCTCGTGAAAAACGGCATCACAGTAACGACACTTCTTTCCGGTCTCAATAAATGAGTGCTGCTTACGAAGATGGACACCTGGAGGTGTGCGCGGTAACAAAAGAAAAAAAGATTATGTGAGCAAAGTCAATGTGGAAAATGTAAACACCATGTGTGTGTATGGGATGTCACGGTTAACCAATTAAGTATAACAGCAGATAAATAAGTCAGGGTTTCAGAACAGCAAGGAGGGAAGAAGTGACTATATCTATGGTGCCATGTTTCCTGACTCCTGCATTGTGTATCGCGCAACTCATCTGAAGCACATACTTTCATACTGTGAAATCCCAGACCTATATCCGCCAAAAACATCTGCAGCATAGGAGCATTTGGATATGCGGTATAAAACAATATCTAGGGGGTTGTTGAAGAAACCAATTATACCAACTTGTCATGCCTACTGTCATAAAATAGCTACAAAGGGGTTCAGCGTATTGAATATGTTTGACTATCTTTGTTTAGAATAGAATTGTTTTAAATGTTTTGAAGGAGTAGAAGTAGTAGTCAATATGAAGTAGGTCAGGAATACATGTTTTTTTTGCGGGACAAAAATAATGAATGAAAAACACAATAAAACCAGAACTGTATTTAAAATTGTGTGTCTTTTGCTTCCATCGTGTCAAATAATAAATTCCTGGTTAATAACTGTGAAAAGCATGAAACGATATTTCCACCAACAATAATCGTGGTATCAAAGTCTCATATCGTGTCATCCCCATGTGTATGTGTGTTTGTCTTACCCAAGTCACTCTTGCGTGCAATGACTGTGTCACAGTGTGGACAGTGGAACTTGGCCACGTTCTCTGTGTGTTTCTGCAAAATGTGCATCTTCATAGTTCCACTCTGGGTAAATCGGGCATGGCAGATGTAGCACTCATATGGTTTTTCTCCTGCATAGAGGATTGAACATATGCAAACGTTTATCACTGTTTCATATTTCTAATCCAACACAGTAAACAACAGAATCCATAGAGGTCACTATAATTATTGAGATATGAAACTATCCCAAATGCAGGTTTAAGAATTTGAAAATCAAAGATTGTTTTAACCTTAAATCAATTCATTGAATAAAAAAAATTGGCAACTGATGAAAACCATGCACTTGGTCCCTGCTTAATACAGAGAACAGTAAAAAGCCATCCTTACCTGAATGCGTCCTCATGTGTCTCTTCAGCTTGTATGTGTCTCTGCTGGCATAGCTGCAGAGGCTGCACTGGAATGGACGCTCGCCAGTGTGGGATCGAATGTGGCGCTTTAGTTTACTCACCTGTACAAATAAATACATTTACAATTACAGGCAGAACACTACAACAATGCATCTACAACTACAGGCTCAAATGTTAGTGAATGGACTGGACTCTTGGATCAGAACAAGTGTGTATCCAATCTCTGGTGAGGTAAGATAGAGGTAAAGAGATTTTGACAGGACGTTGGGTAAAACGTAAATAAAAACAGAATATAATGGTTAGCAAATTATTTTCGACCTATATTCAATTGAATACACAAAAAAAAGACAATATATTTCATGTTCAACAGGTTCTAAAAAGTTGGGACAGGGGCAACAAAAGACTGTGAAAGTTGAAGAATGCAAAAAAAAACAAGTTTTGCACAGGTGAATAGCTTCACTGGAAACGTAGGTTTCATGATTGGGTATGAAAGGAGCATACCCGAAAGAATCAGTCGTTCACAAGCAAGAATGGGGTGAGGTAACTTGCACATTTGTGAAGGCACCATTATTGATGAAAGGTACAAACTGGTTTTGGAGAAACATATGCTGCCATCCACGTCGTCAGGGAGGTCCCTGTTTATTTCAGCAAGACAATGCCAAGCCACATTTTGCACGTCGCATTTTTAACAGCGTGGCTTTGTGGTAAAAGAGTGAGGGTAAAATGTGTGTTGTTAAAAGGAAAGTTGATATGACAATGGTAAACATTCGCCTGTCCCAACTTTCTTGGAATGTTTTGCAAGCACCAAATTTAAAATAAGTAAATATTTTCTATAAAACAACGTTTATCAGTTTGAACATTAAATATATTGTCTTTGTAGTCTATTCAATTGAATATAGGATGACAATATTCCGTCCCAACTTTATTGGAATTGGGTTTTGTACATAAAAGTAAACTTTAAGAAAACTTAAGACAGCAATAAATCTCACCTCCACACTGGCATAGTCACACATAGAGCATTTGAAGGGTTTCTCATGTGTGTGTTTGTAGCGACGATGACGAACCAGCTCTCCACTAGTCACAAAAGCCATATCACAGTCTGTGCATTTGTGTGGACGAGTTCCTGTGTAAATAAGACATATGTTAACAATTACACAATTTCCTCTTGCCAAATACCACAACTTTTTAAATATTAAATGATTCTAAGATGTGTGTCAGTGCATACCTGTGTGTGTGTTGAGGTGGTTTCTTAGCAAGGTGACTGTCCTGAAGGCTCTTCCACACAAGTGACATTTGTGGGGCCTCTCATCGGTGTGACTCTTCATGTGTCTGTCCAAGTTGGAACGTCGAGGGCAGGTGTAGCTACAAAGTTCACACTGGAATGTCTTCTTCACTCCTAACAGCAACAACAGTGTTGTCAAAAACCCACAGACGCTGAGTGGAAAGCAATGAAATACCAAACACTGCATCGAGAGCATAACTGAAGACTGAACTCATACGAGATTATTCAGTTTGTGTCCGATCATTATTTCGTAAAACAATAATAAAATAAAATAGATTAGACATAGTTTTCATCACAGCACAATTTACCATCGTCAAACAATCGATGAGCTAATAAGCACAATGGGCTGATCAGGAAAATCTTTACCCTGCACAGATACAGTACATGTAACGGGCATACACTGAAACATCTAGGGCTTGAATTGACTTTGCAGACAAAGCCTAGTACAGATTACAGAAGAGCTACCTATATTTATGCACAATACGTTGTGATGAGTAGCATTTATTGGTGAGGAGAGCATTTAGCCAATGTTCTTTTTCTGAGAGGCACAAAACAATGGTTATATTTAAGGAGGCAGTGACGGCTGATGTTTTTGGCAATGTGCCAAGAGAATGGTTACTCACCTTTCTTCTTAATCTTTGTAGGTTTGGGAGGTTTCATGTTGCCCACCACTTTCTCAGCATTGACCTCGGACAGAAGGCCTTCTTGCTGCTCTTCTTCAAAGTCATAGACACTGACATCCATGTCCTTATCTCCTTCAGCATATCGCAGACGACTCTTTTTTGCCTGGAAAATCAGTGACCCATTGAACCTCATCATTGGTGGATGACAATATAAAACTCACTGGTTAGAGATAGGAGTCTCAAAACAAATGAACCAACTTAAAACCAAACAGCTATCATCTACCTTTTTGTTCTTCTTGATGGCTCCAGATGGGGGCTGATAGTCTGGGTCTTTAGTCCAGGTTGGGTCGTCATTTTGAGCCTGGATGCGCCCATCTTCCCCATCTTCCAGAATCTGGTTCCCCACTTCCTCATCTTCCTCCTCTCCAGGGTGGGCTTCTCCTCCCTCTTCTTCCTGCTCCACTGTCTCCACCTCCCCATTAGCACCCACCTTAACTACCTACAAACCAAATGCAATGCCTCTTTTACCACTAAATCATTCCAGACAAATGATTTGTGCTGAATGAAAAATATGAGCAATTCATTTAATTATCTCTGGGTTCAGATCCACATTTCAAAGGATTACGGCATATACATCTTTTATGTTGCAGCGTGTCCCCAGGCTATTAGAGGTTATACCTAATACCCAAGGGGATCCTTAGCAATCAATTGTTGTAGGATGTATTTTTATGTTTAAAAATGTCTTGTTTAAAAAGGGATATCAAGCTAATAACCATATGATTTGGAATTTTAAAAATATATTAAGACTGTGGATGTAAATGGATTTCTGATTTTCACAGGGATCAACAGACCAATCTGACGTGAGCAGAACATAGCTTAGTAAACAATATTTTATTTTCTAAGTGCAATACATCTATCACAGTGTGACTTAGACTGTAGAAAGGGGAGTTATCTCATTTAACTTGTGGTGCTGTGTTTTTTTTACCTAACTAAATATTTATAGGTTTGACCAACAAAGAGTCCAAAAATGACTTTCATGTGGCAGATTACAGGCTTGGAAGCGTTGTCTGAACAATGAGTATTTGTCTACCTGAAAGCCCTCTGGCAGTGGCAGGGTGTGGCAGATGACTGGGTCGCCATCCTTTGGCATTGCAGTGGTGTCCACAAAAGTGCCTTGCTGCAGGGCCTCCACAGTGGTGGCAGAAACTGGCACCTGGACCAGCTGGAGCTCCCCCAGGCCCAGGGCTGCCTGCTCCTCCATGTTTACAACCTAAGAAGAGAGTGAGACAGCAAAAGACCGCACCCATAATTATATTATAACATACAGGGAATCTATTGAGACAAAGTCAAGACTTAAAGGTGGCTAAGAACCATCTGAGAGATTAACTACTTGTATGACCACACAAGGCTTGTGAAGAGATAAAGGAATAAACAATTCAATTGAAAAATGTGAAGTGGTTTCTGGAGAACACCTACCTGCAGTGTGATGATTTGGGTCTGGTCCACTGTTGTTACAGTTGCCTGGTGAGCACCAGCTACTCCACTTACAACCCCCATTGCCGTTGATGATCCCCCTACTGCAGTATCTAGAACCTACAAACAACTTCATGTTAATGGACCATTATATAAAAAGTTTGGGCGAACCAGCCCATACTGGCAGGTTTGTTTGGTGCCCTCGCAACCAGCTGATTTCATCTCAAACACCAGAGCGCTGACATTATTGTGAGACATTTTACCTCAGTCTTCATCTGCAGCAGGGTGGGATCCAGTGAGTCCATAACCATCATTTCGACCCCTGTTACACCTTCTACTCCAACCCCAGCTTTTTACAATTTAATTAAAGAAAACATCAAAATCAACAATGAGTAAAAAAAACAAACTAACAAATGGCACATTCTTCTATAGAATAGAATATTATGGTGTCCAAATGGTAAAAACCTTGATCAAGGACGACTCCCGCTGGTCCCTCAACCACACCCCCAGCCTCTGCAGCTTGCTGGAGGAGGTCAGCAACCATGGCATCCTGACTATGAACAGCCTGGATGGAGGGGAAGTCTTTGGCAGGGACCTCCACCACCCCAACACCCTCTGTTGGCCCGTCCATGCTGGGTAGGGACTGAAATGTGGTATAAGGAAACAGGCATTACATAGTTATATTACCCCCCAGCTTGCATGGGAAAGGTAATGATTTTATTTGAAACGGACAATGAAGACAGAAGACTTGTGTAGTTCTCGCCATAAACGCTGTCATGTGATGTGTGCATAAAAAAATAAAAAATAGCTAGAATTAAGCCTGATTGTCATTGGTGATGAGCCAGATTTAATTCCAGGAATTTAATCTAAATATGCATTTACACAAAATGTATCACTAAAACCTGTGCTCTTTCTAGACCACACAATCAAAACTGGCAAGAATATATTTTTAAAAGAGAGCATCAAACTGTGCCATTTAATTGAACCTTACTAACTCCAACAAACATGGGAATGTGAAAAACATCTGTGATATTCTTATCAATTATCTTTTTTAAATTTGTTTTAATCCCCCAACCATGGTTCCCTGTGGAATTTTAGAATTAGAATTAGAATTGCGCATGCAAACACACAAGTTGGAGGAAATTTGAACTCTGTATTTACCTATCTGTGGCGTATGAAAGGCCACAGAGCAGCGGACAGCTGAGAGCGTCCAGGGAGCAGATAGGGTTAGTGCCTTGCTCAAGGGCATTAGAGGTGGCATCTCTTTTTGCTAGTTGCAAGGGTTCGTGCATCCTTCCAGAGGGAGCCTCGACTGGGCCTCGAACAGGCAACCCTCTGGTCTGATGCCTGTCTCCATCACCACTAGGCTCTCCCCATGCAACAAGGGTGAAGCAACCCCTAAATTACTGATATTTTGACCCACATATTTGCTGAAAAGATGTGTGCAAGCAAATGTCTGTGGGCGGGGTGATGTATTTCAAAGAACCTATAGTAAATTGTTGGCACTCAACCAAACTAGTGTTACCTGAAATATTAGGGAAAAATGGACTGTTGTCATGATTTCTGTACACTGGGAGTCTGCAGGGTTGTGGTACTTGCAGTTTCCCCTTTGCTTTGCTGCTTGCCCTGAGAAATGCTGAATCAACTGTTACCTGACTGTCCCTGCCAACCTGAGGGAGGGAAGAGGGAAGTTACACGGCTACACTTACACATTGTGATATCTCTTAGTGGCACAAAAGGAGATTAGAATTTTTGGGACACAGCCTATTAATCTTCTGATGTTGGCCTATCACAGCCTTATCAGTGTCACGGTAGACACGGTCTGTTTAAAAAAAAAGAACTTAGAGAGAAAGAGTCTTGGCGTAATTTAGAAATGTTATCATCGTACAGTTCAATCAAAATTGTGCCCTCTGACTAACCCAATAGTTGAAAAGATGGAGGTGCAGAGCACTGCCCTTACATTACGCTGCTAACTAATGTGTGAAATGTGTTGCCACCAACTGTGAAGACCTGCACCTGTACCGAATCAAGTCACATTGGGTTGTCAATACGAATGAACAGCAACAACGGCAATAATTCGCTTTTTGTTCATATTGACCTCAAGCAAGGCACACGCATACACATGACACTGACACATTCACTCATGAAGTAAGTAATTCAATAACAGCTCATCTCCTCACATTCAAGATAGAATTTCTCACAGGGGGGACTACATTTGCTTTGGGTGTCAGTCTTTTTCTATTGTATTTTAGTGGCGGTTGGCAAAATACTTTCAAAACATCAACATCATAACTTTGACAGGCCGTTGGGGAAATTGTTCCCAGTGTTCCAAAATACTATAGAGACAGAATGCACTGTCCCTATTTGTTACAATTGCTTAATTATTAGCAAGACCTCCTTTAGTATCTAGATAAAACAGGATTGCTCAGGAAAGACTACCACTATGGGATAGTAATATAACAACAATTTTGATATTACTTTTCCCCTGAAAGGACAGCTAGAGTGTGTTGTGGACACATTCACTGAATTTGACAGAAAAGTTAACCAGACAGAATAACATACTTTGATAAGATGCCAATTTGGCACATGTCAATATATGTATACCCGCACTAACACGCGGAGAAATGCGAATATTTGACATCTATTTGATGTAATCATCTAATTTGTAGACGACCCTGAGCACTTGTCTTTATGTTGACGAATAAGTGGAAGCCAAGGAGCTTGTGGCAAAGGCCTTCATGGATCCTTCGACTAAAGGTACAACCAATTCATCACGACATGGCAAAGATAATCAATGCCCAGTCTGCCAACTGTCGCCTCCTTGCACTGCATTTATACAGCGGTATTTTTGTAGCTCTCCAAGCCGAGTCGTAGAGGGAGCTCTCTGCTGTAATATATATCTGCGGCTATGAGCCTCTAGGTGGGCTTTGAAAAAGAGACAAGCGGGCGACCGGTGCAACAACAACTGCCAATTCCGACTACCACCGCGATGACAGGAGAAAAGGGGTGCTCTATTCAACAATGGAAGAAGGCAGAGTTGGGGAAACACCGAGTGCGTTTATAGTGAATCAGCGGCCACTGTGATCACCGAGGATCGATTTGCTGTAAATGCTTCGTCACCCGTCATTTTACGTTGGCCCTAACCGCACAATCTCCGTGTTTACACTTCGCCCAACAAAACGGGGTGTAATTTGATTTGAATGATGCAACAATCTACCGACTCCGCCGAATGAAACACTGCAACGACCGATTGAGCTGGTTTCTGTCGACACGTAAATACATTACTCAGGGCACTGGGTGGGGAAGGGCCTTGAATCCGAGCCGACACGTTTAACCGTAAGCTAACGTCAGTCGCTACGTTCATCTCAGCGAATACGGGGCTCGTTTAACGTTTTAGGACTCGCTAAAAGTCAACGGAACCTTACTGGACACAAGAGACTGTGATCTTTGTGCACAATCGAATACTTGTGACGTCGTGTTTGTGTTACACTTTGAGTGTATTCATGCAAACGAGCTAACGCTAGCTGCCGGCTATAACTTAAACCCGCCAGTTTCCATGTCGTCAAGGCTGTAAAGACGGGAAACAAAGAAGCGAGAAAATGGAGGCCTTGGCCTAAACTCTCCAACCAAATCGTCGAAGTATTTATAAGTTATCCTCGACGATATTTTCATAAATACGCGTGAAACACAGTTGACTGTACATACATTTATAAGAACTTCTGTTATTTAAACGTATTTTGACGGCTTTTTCAATAACGATAGAGGGAGACAAACACTCTCAGACGAGCTGCCCGGACCCAGAGCCCCATCGTGACACCTAGAGGCCGATTAAAGATCCTGCAAACTCCCCCCTTATCAGAAAAGTAGTGATACTTTACCTGTTTTTAGTGTGTTTCTCCTCCCGATTAATGAGACTGAACGCACCGAGTGTATGCGACAAACTTTGGCAGACTGGTAAGAAATGCAGGCTTCTTCGCAGTTTGTTTTAATCCCTCTCCCGCTTTAGCAGAGTAGCCTCTGCCACAAAATGGCAGTTGGGAGCTCAGTGCGCCTGTGCGGCCGCTGGGGGGTGGTGTCGAAGCTGCTGCAGACACCCTGATTGGCCAGGAGGGGCGCCCCGTTGGAATACATTGAAGGCCATTTGTCACAATGTTGGGAATAGGGCTGCCTTCAGGTTCCTCGGACATATTACATCTCACTACATTTTAACCAAGGATATCGAGTAAAAAACATTTCAAGGGGTATTTTTTCAAATATAAACAATACAGTTGCTTATTTAAAATGAAGTGAGTACAATCGGTTTATGTACATAGCAATTGAGTATAACTGTGTACGCTTGTCTTTGAGAGTGCAAAAACCGACAAAGGTAATGTCCGGTCCACAGATTTCTTATTAAATGCAATTTAAAGGTTAACAATTATACATTGTTCTGTATGTCCAAGAGTTACTAAACAGTGCACGATTTAACTAAGTACAGTATGACAGTCGTGGTTTACTTACATATCTAAGCAGAGCTTCTTGTTTCTAATTCGACGTCGGAGGTTTCGTGAATGCAGCATCGTGCATCGTCAACATTTTACCGCACATTGGTATAAATTACCATGAAGTGAATGTCCGCTAAATGTGACACTTCCTCTTGTGAAACCAATACAGTAAAACAAAAAGTATGTTATGTGTGGTCAAAATTGCTAGCAATTGCCATGAAACTTTCTGAGAGTCAGGTTTTAGGAGCTGAAAGTTTGCCGATACTGTCTAACAGCCTACTCTAAAACTGTGACACTTAATCAGTGTTAGTTGTGAAAGCAGATCGTGTTAAAATTGACACACAGTGGTGCGACAGCCAATTTTTAAAACACAATTTTAATAGTCTGTGGATATTTAACACCAGCATACATGGAAATACATTTTTATAAAAGAAAAATATACCAAATACAACACAGTTCGACAAGCTTGTGGAAGAAAAAGTATCTATAATGCGCAACAATGTTTTGCACTGCTTCACACAGTCTCCTGTCTTAAACAAAATATCTCTTATGTCCTTTTGCATCTCTGCAACTATCAAACCTTGAGGCACTTAAACACAGCAAGAAACTCCATGGATGCAGGGGTATAGCTGCAGATTGCTGTTGTCCTATATAATAGTGGTAAATAGATTGCATACAGTGCCATCATATTTTCAAACAATGAGTCCACTTAGACCCACAATATCAGGCTTTATGATTCCAGTGACACTGCAGCCTGTTCCATATACTATGCTGTATTATAGAAATAAACATCCTAATTGAATCCAACATACAAGCAACAAGTTGTCTGATCACCTCTCCCTCTGACAGCTGAAAGTAATGTTATCTGAATACAAGTTATTTTTAGGTACACAACAGAACATTTTATAAATCATAAGCATATGTGATATAAAAGAGGATTAAGGATAAACGTTTGGTTTATATAATAACAGTTTTCGGAATATTTTTTTTCTGGTCATATTCTGATTATTTAAGACTAATATTTGAGGATTCTTTATCTTGGTAGATGGCCAGAGACCTTTGGACCCCTTTTATTTTTAAGACTACCCCATTCCTCTTTTTCAATCATTTCATCCTTACAGTTACTGCATTCTCAAGTCTTATTGAAGTATATTCTCTATACAATTTACGATTGCTGAGATTATATACCTCAGGTTTGGCACATTGTGCATTTGGAACCTGAGCCTTATGCTTGAAGACAGAAACACTGTCCCATTTGTATACTCAACATGCAGAATGAGGCATGTAGTATCAACATAAAGTGAGGTACAGGTAAATGTTATCAGCTGTCAGACAATGTTGTGCAATATTGGTGAAAACACAAAAAAACAGTTGACAGTGGTATGTCAGACTCAAAAACAACCAATGCCCTTTTTTTTTTACTATCAGAATAATGCATAGTCTATGTTAATAAACCATCTTTACATCAACTAAAGAACTAGTACATAGATATACTGTGACCAGTCATCAGCCTGACACGACCTTACAATAACGGTGCTCAGGAAAAAAAAAGGCAGCATGGCAGCATCACAGTCAGCAGTGTCACAAATGAAAATATTAAAATAAACAGGAACAACTGGAGTCACTGGAGAATCGTCACAGTCCTCAGTCAAACCGAGGGAAATTATGTATGATGCTTTTACCCATTTTTTTATAATGATTTTTTTACCCATTTACGAAGTTATACGAGTGCTTAAATAAATGGTGACCAGCAGCTGCCGGGGAGGAAAAATAATCATAATTTAAGAATCAAGAACTTTGGAATGAAAACACACTGCAGTTACTTTATTAATAAGGAGAAATCTTTGTATATAACCTGATTTAGTTACTTATATGTACGACAACACAGTGAGATCATATTATAGATGAATGAGGAAACTATCTTGTAATTATGAAGTTGTCAACTCATAATTATACAGTGATTACGTTCTATGTCATTATACTATGTAATAAATCCTGTAATTATGGGATATATGTTGACTTTGGAAAATGTCATTAACTTTGGTCAGTGTTGCATAGATTTTGGTATGAAACGAGTAGTAAATGGCATAGATATGCGAAATCACTGGTAATTTGATTCCATAACTGGGACCGGTTAACTTCAAATTCAATTCAATTCAATTCCTTCCCATTGAAATAAAAAAAAAATACAATGAATTAAATGTAGTAATTGATAAATTATTTTAACTAAAAGCGAGACACCTTTAGTGATTATGATTTTTCCGAAATGTTCTCAAACAACACAATGCTCCACACATGACAGCCACACTCCTTTTCAGTGACTCCAGGCATTATGCAACACTTATATACAGCAGGTATGTCAGAGGCACAGTTAAGTGTCACAGTAAGTAATGTATGAGTTCATCAAACTGAATGGCTGAATGACCATTTAAACAGTAAATTTCCTCTCATACAACAAAGTTAACATGAAGAATGTATCTCATAAAAACAACTTACTATCACAGAATATTGTATCTCATTTGCATATAGTCTAGTGCATTTCCATGAGGAACACTTGCGTTGTAATTGTAGAGTAATGGAACTGTATTGTCAAAACCATTCTCTGTGAAGATATACATTCACTCAAGTTGCATACAGAACCACAGTGTGAGTTAATGTCTTATCAACCCGTTGCCAGTATGAATGAGACACAGATATTTATCAATAAGCCAGTGACTTCTGCAGATCGGTATCTGTGCCAGTCTGCCAGCTGAGTCCTGCTGCTAGCTGCACCCTCCAGCTGTATGACCTGCTGCTTTTATGTACTTTATCCTGGGTTCCCTTCACCATGCTGAGCAACACAGTGAAGCCCTACCTTCTCACCGATTAAAAGCCGCTATTACTTTACAATGGTAAAGGGATGTCATCCATTTTTTTGCCCTACACAGGGTCAAACCCCATGTATCAATGTTGATACAATATGCTCAGAGGACACACTCAAATATCTTAAAGATGTGGGTAATATTTGTTAAATATTTGTTATAGTTCTTTATCGATGCAGGAGCAAGAACACGTTTGCTGGGCAGAAGGCAGACCGCTGATGTCTCATGTTCATTGAAGTATGCATTTCTGTGGAGGGACAGAGGATTTTTACAAATTCACCCTGGGCTTAATTTCTTTTTTAGAAGTCAGTCTCAAAGAGCCTACTGGTTGTTCCTATGGTGAAAAACAAAGTCACTGTGTGTGTGCATTGATCAAATGTGGATTGATTACTTGCCCTAAAGTTTCTTGAAACACCCTTGTCTCCCAGTCTTGTTGGTCTAATGACTTAATCAACAATGATTTTAGACAATTGGGTTAATGCATATACATCAGTCAAAGGGTTTAAAACACCTCTATTTTCCAGCTGTTTAGGGGATTTACATAAATGAGTGTCTATGTACGCCAACATTAAAGTTAAAGCCACAAATAAAAAAAGGGAATCTCATAAGAACAAATTGGCATTGTCACTTAAACTTGAATTTGTGAGCAGTTTACCACTTTACCATTTACATAATTTTACCATTAAAGGTTATTCATTGTAAAAAATCTTCTGAGTGATGTGGTCTTAGGTAATCTTAACGCCAGCCTCATTGCCACTACAGCAGACATGTCTCCAAAGCCATCAGGCAAAACGAGAGCAACAAACATATGAAATGAAAACTATATGAAAAAAGTATTTCCGTGTCATTAATGCTGAGCTGGAAGCCATTTCACAGAACAAGCAGTCCATCTGGAGCGGCCTTCAAGCCTGAACTAGAGGCAGCAGTTTAGGCTTTAGGAGTAGTAATAAAACTTTCATATGAGAAATCACAATAATCTAAACATTTTATACATATTTGGCATCTGTCGGTTATGAAAATGGTAATGATTCATATAATTTAACGCTTTTCTTTTTCATCTCAACAGTCCAACTAATATTCTTAGTAGTCATCACATGCTGATAAAAAGTGGTTTATTTGCAGCTTACTGACTTTAAACGTTCGACCAGTGTTAAGCAGAGGTGCCATCCTTCACATGAATGCAATTTCCCCCTCTCTGACAGTGTATATACTGTATATCATATTTTTCGGAGAATGTTTTAGTGTGGGGGTAGAACAGCATACTATTTGTTCCCTCTGTAATTAAGCTCTGCCAGTATACAATTATTAATCGTGTGTGTGTGTGTTGTGTTGTGTTAGAATGCAGTGCTGGCCATGCTTCCTGGAGCGAAGAGTCTTGGTATGCAGTCCTGAGATGTCTCCACATGTCTGTGGGCCATCTTCCCCTCCTCGCCTGCTCCACATAATGAATTCGATAAAAATTGATAAAAGAAATCAAAGAAATTAATGAATGAATTACTGACTTGATGAATTAATCATCTTCAGAGAAATCTGTGTTGGACACAGTCAGAATAGCCGAAAACAAGAATGATGCACGTTTCTTGTTTCTTCCTCAATACTTGTCTTATGTCACAAATATAAAAGTAAATGGAATAACAAATTAATGGGAATGAAAAAATACAAAAATCCAAGTTTTTGTCAATACATTTACAGTAATTATGTAATAGCAAGTGTAGTCTGTGCATGGACATTAAACATATTCTAATTAAAACCTAATGTGAACTCATGTGAAGGTGGCACTTACCGAGCACTAGCAGCGTTTGTTTGGCAGCATCTCGGACTTCCTCCTTGTCTGTCCGACAGAGGTACACTAACTGGTCAATACTTTCTTTAGCCTGCAAGACAAGACAGAAACAGTGGTTGGTACAATACATACTGTATAACATAGTACAAACAAGCTGCAGACACACAAGAGTTTATTATTCTATGTTTATGGGCCCTTTTGTGCCATAAAATAGTTACATGTTACAAGATGTTACGAGAGTTTTACATAAATGGAAGAGGTTTATAAAAAATAAAAAAATCTGTTTGAGTTTCTACCTTGAGACAAGCTAATGCCTTGCATCCAGACACTCTGGTGTCCACATTCTCATCCTCCAGCAGCTCCATACAGCTAACCAAAGCCTGTGGAGAAGATATAGTATATACTGTTAATCCTGTATAAGGCTGCTGTCTGATTTTAACAGAATAACAGTATGAGTAGAATATTTCTCGCATAGAAATTTTGACTGTGTCACTTGGGCCGTGTTGTGTATCGCTGCTACTTGTTTTGAAATTCAAGCCTCCCACCCCCTGTGAGGATTTTAGTAACTCAATGGGGCTTTTATTTTGAAAAACATGCATATTCTCAGGTTGGAGAGAGATATTTAATGCATTTGGCCTGCTGACTTGTGTTTGTGTGCGTGTGTGTGTGTGTGTGTGTGTGTGTGGGGGAGGGGGGGGGTCACTAATTAGCTCATGTCAAACAGCTGTCCCTCTGAAAAACAGAGGGGCTGTGTCTCAAAAGTAAATAATTGAGAAATAGGTTGGAAAAAAAAATGCCAATAACTGAGAAATGCTTTCACCTTTTGGTAACATGTCTTCATGGGGAATATTCTGGAGTTTGTAAAACAATTACTGTAGTAATTTATGACCCTGATGAAAAAATCCCTGTGATAGAATAATTATTTAATGTGACAGGAGACAATTTCTCCTTTCTTTTGAAAAAAAAAATATATATATATATTAAAAAATAAATTTCACAAGATTTAGAATTCCTTCTTCATTCCAGCTCCACTGTAAGTCCTGAGAATTCTGCAAACACACACCCATTATAAACCCATAAACGCTATGAAAATGACCCAAAACTTTAACTGCGATTATAGGAAAACTGTGCCGTCAATCAAAAACCCTTTTAGGCCAATAAACTTGAAACTCTGCACACCCGTTATAACTTCATCTGATTGTTTAAATGAATGGTACGTGAAAGTATGGCAAGGCAGTATGGCCTCAAAGTTTTTGAGCTCTGTTCATGACCAATTCCTATGGGCGTCCATTCACTTAAAATGGGCTACTTTTGTGCGATTTGTGCGACAACTGCTTGTGTAATCTCTTCATCTTCAAGTCATAGCACACCATTCCCGACCAGGTCACCCATTTTTATGTGCTTTTTGTGCAAATCGGATCAACGAGCAGGAGTAGCATGCTGAAATATGTGACGGAAGCATAATAATAATAAAAACAAGCCGTGTAGAGAATATACTGTTGTGCCATGTCTTCACCAGTCACATATAATGAATTGCTGGGTGCTTAAACTGATGGTTGTACAGACTGGCCAAAAAGTGATAAAATTAGAAACGGTGTCACGATACACATGTCCCAGTCACAACGTGGCCATTCTAAAATAAAACCGATTGTTCAAAGTATCCAAATACAATATCAAAACAGACACATGCACATGACACACACACACAATGTTGTTGTGTCTACTGTCCTCTCACCTGCTCTCTCTGTCTGGGCTGAGCAGCCAGGCCCCTCAGTACAGAGCTGGCAGACGCTGACACTTTGCCTCGTGGGTCTTTCAGCAACTTGGCCACAGCATGAAGGCCTTCTCTCCTCAGGCTGCACTCTGCAGGACGCCGCAGAGTGTGGACAATCACATCCTGGTCACGTGATGCCAGCCTCTGTACCAACCACACTATTGAAGAGAAGTTATCACTGATTATACCCACTACTTTACCTTTATGTGTATAGTTGTTTGTGTGTGTATTTGTCTGTAAAAGATACCCTCTTCTGCCAGCTCAGTGATGTGTGTTTCCATGTCGCCAATGCTGTTCGCATCTAAGTAACTCCACAGCTGGAACAGTGTCACCATCACTTCATTTCTGTTGCTGCCCAACCGTGGTAACCTCTGATCCAGCACTCGCTCAGCCAGACACAGGAACACTTGACACACACAGACACACATGTTAACAAGACACTCACTCTGATATATGACCATGGACACACACACACACACACGCTCAGTGCTCTCAGTCTGCCATGTGCGCGCTCTCAGACACACACACACACACACACACACACACACACACACAAACACACACACAACCACAACCACACCCACACCCACACCCACACCCACACCCACACCCACACCCACACCCACACACACGCTGTTGTACCTGTGTCACGCATGCTACTGAACCTTTCTGGCAGCATGCTGGAGTAGGCAGTAGATAGTGTAATCAGGAAGTCCTCTGCAGAAACATTGTAAACACTGCCCTTTCCAACACACTGTTGCCATAGTGACACGACACCCTGGCAAAGACCTAGTTGTGGTATCACTGTGATGAACAGAAGATAATACAGAGTAAATGAATAGCAATACAGTTAAACCTTTTTAGCGCATCTTTATACCTCGTATGCTACAGTATATTCAATTTAAATTCAAAATGCTGAAACCATTAGTCATAGAAGAGATTCAGGTTACATTTCATCCATTCTATCACCCTCTTCATAAACAAGGGGTTGACCATATAAATATAATAATGATATTTTAAATGACATGTACACACCTCAGCTTCGAGTATGCCTGTAAAAAAAAAATTGCTGCTTCACTATGGTCATAAGTCTGGGTCATATTATGATAAGTTCATCCTTTTACAAAGCCTGCCTATTACTCATAAATTGCCATAATTATTTATAATGATGTGTATTTGAATGACAATCCAGATAAAGACCAATAGTTAACAAATATAAAAATGGGTTATTAAATATCAACAAGATTATGCAGGTTCTGTGAGTTCTTAAGTTCTCACGGTTTCTTTTTTTCCTATAGCAGCTGTGCAGCTTAATGTCCAATATGTGGTAGTACTACAGTCCTGGATCTGTCTTACACTATTATCTATTTATCTATCGATATCAGTGTGGTCAGTTTCAGGCGTTATGCATGTACCAGTAGAAAAGCTTCTATCATGTCCACCTCGTTAACTAGCAAGTAAGCATGGAGAAATCAGTGGGACTGTGTTTCAAGTCCAAATATGGCAACATAGTGTGAGTGTATGACACACAGCAGAGCCTAGACATGCGTAAAGAATCTAATAGTTACCTTCAGTGGGCTGTCTGACACGTGCTGGGTTGTCCTTATTGATGTGTCGAATGATTTCAAGCACTCGGGCCTCTCTCAGCAGTCTGTCTAAGGCGTACATTTCTCCACAACGCAGAGGCCCAAACATACCAAGCCGCTACACACATAAAGCCATATATGAATTTACTCAGAACAGCTGCATTCATGTACAGGCGCAATCAGAAAAGCTTTCCAACATTCGTAAGTCTTACATAAACAAAAACACAAAATACATCCCTCTGAGGTCAAACAGATTAAGCTTGGATTAAAGCCAAATATTTCCATTTTCTTCTGGAAAAATGCAATATAAACCACTTAATTACTAATTCTGGATAAGTTACTGTGCTGCGACAGTTGAAAATAAAACTGCAGCTACTTCAAGTCTAGCACTAAAGCTCCTCAGACCTAAAGCTTCAGAAGAGAACTTCAGATACTGAATTGTGTTGAAAAGTGTATATGATCAAAATATGTTTTACATTAGTCCCCGGTATGCTGCTGATTTTGTACTATTAAATGGGCACATCATTCATCACTAATCAAGTAGAATTGTGGCAGACTGTACTGAAGGTTACAGTGTCATATAGATATGTGCCTTATGCCAGCTGGAGGCCTCTAAGAGTGGGAAAATTACTGGTTTTGGCTCTTACCAACAATTGTGTGCTGCAGTTTTTCAAGTGGACCACTAGAGAGCAGTCTAGAGTTGTGCAGCCTGTGGTGAGGGGGATTCTGGGAGAGGAGGGGCTGTCCCAGCCTCTGTCCTGCAGAGACCTACACACACACACACACACACACACACACACACACACACACACACACACACACACACACACACACACAACAGTGTAATAGTAGCAGTACAACTTATTTTTCTTTTACAATTCACAGAGCGAACAATAAATATTGTCTGTGAAGGTTCTCATTCATCCAGGTCAGACAACAAGACTAGTTGAAGATCTAGTCCAGATAATTAGAAATAATGTATTTTTGCTGCTCCGGATTGGTCTGTCTATTATTTTCTGCCCTGGGATTTTGTAGATTCACTCTCCTTTCAATTCAGTTCAGAGTGTGAACTGCTATGTGGCAGTAATCAGCAATCAGCCTTAAACTCATACAGACTCCCAAAGGCTATTTTATGGGTAAAAGTGATATTTTACAAACATGTTTGCGGTCTGCAAAGAATGCTCACAGTGCCAAATTGATTAAATTACATTACTGTCAGTAAAGTGTCAAAAACCACAATGTTTATGTTATTTAATGAAGATTCACTCGCAACTGAAAGAAATCAGTGTTATCAACAGAGCATTTGGCTTGTTCAGCAGTGATCCTGCAACACAGTTCCACTAGAGGTCAGCAAGAACCTGCAATGACTTCAATGTGTCTGTCTGTACACATAATATGTCCATATAATGTATTTTTTTTTCAGAATGTCATTCTTTGCGGGTGATTAGGTTTTAGTCTTTTTACAGTTTTTAAGTACTGACCTGCTTTTTCTGTTCCTCCTGTCGATCTTTTCCTCCTCATCCTCTTCCCAGTCAGACGTGTTGAGGAAATCAAAGCTGCCCAGAGCCGTTTCCACTGTGAGACTTACAACACTGGGTGAACGGCTGTGCCTACCACCCTACACACACACACATGCACGCACGCACGAAAGCACACATAGGCGCGCGCACACGCACACACGCACACACACACACACACACACACGCAGTTAGTATGTTTTTTGTTGCACACCGTGAATAGCACGAATACCACATGTGTACAAACAAAGGATAGAGAATAGAAAAAAAGCATACTGAGTATGTGCACACTCACATTATGTCACACACCAGGAAAACACTTTTTTTTACAAAGTTATCAGTACTTTTCTTTACAAAGTTCTTTTACCTCAGAACAGTTTTAGGCTACTCTACCTCTGACATTACCCGGTCTTATTACCTACATATGCTCCATACTCACCTTTAGAGTAACCTGCAGCAGCTTCATCTCTTGTTCAAGTCGTTGTAACTCAGGAAACTGTCCTCTGTAATCATCCAGAGAGGAAACTACAGCTAGCAGGGCATCCTCTAGCCCGCAGTCCCCACTCTCTGTGGAGAGACAATCTGTATCTGGCATTTCCCCCTCCACAGACACTCGCCGGAATATATATGTCACATCACTGCTCTCTGGTAGCGTGTTGTACTCTAGATGCGGGAGTGCATTCATTTGTGCTGGAGGGATACAGCTCATTCCTTCCGTCCTGGAGAAGGAGGATGTGAGCACAGGGCTGCTTGTATGCTGCGGTGTCACGATTGGGCGTTGGTCTATGCCTTCCTCGGCTGTTGTGTTAACTTTGACATCACCAACCCTTGTCCGTGACGCCTCCGTGTCTGTTGCAGCAGCGCTGGGAAGCTCAGAAGCTCTGCCGGGTAGTTCCATTTCAATGTCATTGATGGAGATCCCGGACATCAAAGACATCACCTCTCCCGATTCACTGGCTGACTTGTCTGTCAACACGACACCATCAGTGCTGTTTTCACTAATGTGGCTCAGAGAGCGTGAATACCTGCTTGAGGTTTGACTGTTGTTCACCACCCCATCCACTGTTGCTACAGGTGACTGCTTCCCTGCATCCTCTTCCTCACTCTCAGGTTTTGTTGATATAGTGAATGTCCCCCTCTCCTCTTCTCTGTGAATGAGTTCATAAATCAAATAGTTAAATGTATTCATCAAGCACACCATATACCAATCATGTGCATTTGGAACCATTTTTAATTATGAGAATTTAGAATTGATTGGGAAGCTCCAAAGCAAACACTACCTGATGCTCTCTGCTTGGTTTCGGGATTTGATGGCGATCTCACTGGACGAGCTCACTTTTGGGCTGGATTTTGGCGTATGGGAGGAGATGTCACGGAGACAAAAGGACATGGCAGGCTGTGTGGAGGAACTTCCTGTTACAGCTGGCTGAATCTCTGGTGTCACCACTATTGCCTAAAAAGTCAAAGACATAGACCCACTGAGTCACTGGGACACACCAACAATGTATGAGAATAACACCACTATGCTCTATAATCAAAAAATGTCAGTTAGTCAACATTAGTTTAAGTGATTAGTAGTCTCCCAACATATGTCTCTTCACAGTTCTGCTTTCTATCTCTGTTGAAATCAGTGTGGATCACAGACAGTGGACTAGCTGTGAGGGTGACCGTCTTCCAACCAGAAGCATTGCTGGTTCGAGTCCCACCAAACCACTGCGACCTGGACAAGCTCGGTATGGAACTGTCCAACCAAGAGACTCCGACTTGTGCCCCTGACTTTACCCACCCCAACATCTGCTCCCTGGGTGCCAGGTGGGTGAAGTGAAGAGAGTACATTTCGGCATTGTGTGTGTGATTGCATGTTGCGGATGTAGTAATGGTGAAATTTAGAGCTGGAACAGCTAAAAGGGGTTGGCTTCAGACAACTTTGAGGCTGAATATTGTCAGTAATAAGATTGTTTTTCCTGCAGGTTTTACGGCAGCTGGCATTCTTTAAGTTGTATGACTGCCACCCTTTAGCCCCATTCATCCACCTCTTCCTGTCCTGTCATCCATCATCCCCACATCCGCTCCATCCTTCCACCAACTCCCCATCTGTTTTGAGCTCTTTTATTCCTCAAACATCTTCCTTTCAAGGTCTTGCTCTACACTTGTTGTTACTTTCTGCTTTCCAATGTATTTCTCTAGTCTAGACCTTTTAAAGCACCTTTTCTTTTAGTCTCATCTCTTACACTGCACGTTTTGCTTAATTGCTTCACAACCCCAATACACTACACTGTGTTTTACCTACTCCACACTTTTCATAATCATGATCAACATCACACCTTGTGTGCCCTCTCTTTCTCATGCACACCTTAACTATTACTAGTGTGTGCTCCTACATGGTATTTAAATTCCTTTATTGACTTAGAAAATATAGTTAAAAAAGCCTCAAGTTTAAAAGTGCACAATGACATATGGCTATATATTGTTCTTGAGGGCTATATACATTAAATTGTATTACAGGAAAATGTACTCAGTACAGTTTAAAATAAATAATACAGATCACTGCATGGGTCCCCACAGAGAGAGAAGCTTCAGAGAATCACGCACAAAACTGCAGACCAATGAATAGTGGCTGTTGTTTGTTACCTTATGATGAGAGTTGCAAAGCCCTCCTACAGATAGCTGAGGACTAGAAGAGTCATCAGAGGATTCAGATGAATTAGACCATGCTGTTCCATTCTCTAACTCTTCATGACGACGGATCATGTTCTGAGGATGGCAAAAAGCTTTTGAGGATTTGGACCACTTCATATTAAAGAGCCGTCAATGTAAGGCCCACATTACTTAATTTCCTCCAGTTAATAGAACAGTATTTACTCTGCTTTGTTCTGCTTCATCTGAAAAAAAAATGCACACTGTACAAGAACCAACTGGAAACATTCTGAAATGTACAACATTTCAGAGAACATTTTTTTTAAACTTCTGAAAATACCCTTTACTCTGGTCATG
The DNA here is from genome assembly GCA_016785305.1 of Colistium nudipinnis. Lineage (NCBI taxonomy): Eukaryota > Metazoa > Chordata > Actinopteri > Pleuronectiformes > Rhombosoleidae > Colistium > Colistium nudipinnis. Next base: position 121,809 of record JAFBJU010000906.1, on the reverse strand, counting down.
GTGTAGAAGTTTAAAGTTAAAGTGAGATGCTGACCAGCTGTTGTACAGACACATCGGTAAGGGTATATATCATGTCAATTTCTAGTGAATGCTCATGGGGGAAAGGACGGGGACTTTAAATACCCTTTAACAGGCAGACTTTGTCATTCTGCACACAACTTCTAAAGTAGTAATGTGTGGGATGAGTGCAACAATCAATGTCTTGAAGAGACACACAAAGATACAGAATGTTTGGGCAAAGCTTGATGAGGATGCAGACACAAATAATTTTCATATAACTGTAAATGAAACGGAGCACGCAAGAAATGTTAGTAATAAAAGTATTTAAAGGGGGTTCCAATTGTGCTTTCTAACTGAGTTATGTATGTGCAGATCATTGGTTGAACCACAGCAGCATGAAGACTGGTGTGGACTATGTTTCTATGGTTCTATACCATCTTTACTGCCAACAGTCAATACACCAGTGGGTGCTGCATTGCTACAATCTGCTGGTGTTCTACTCCATCTTCACTTACTGCATTTGGCTCTCTTGTTGGGGACGTGTCACTACAGGAACAGCTCTGGCTAAGAGTGTCTCTGAAGATATCCAGCAGTGGCCAATGCTGCCGCCTGGTCAGACTCCGAGGCAGAGACTGCACATCAGGGTAGCAGCAATTGGAATAAAGGGCAACAGAGCTGGTCAGGGACCCGTGGTTGTTGGCTAAATATCTCAGTGGTTCTAAACCAAGAGATCACAAATCTGTCCCGTGGTCTATTAGTGTACACTAGCAAAATTGAACATTTTATCTGAAATCTCCAAAACTTAAATTCTATACTAATACTAGTAAAAAAAAAAAGAGCATGTTATTGCCTCAGTTGTCTGCACTTTGCTGATTTGAATGTTTCATACCTTATACTGTAATGGTGGACTATAGTGGGTAGTGAATATCAGCACAAAATACCAGCCGTCCACAACTTGAAGCCAACAATTACAATATCACAACATTGATTGATGCTAGAATGTTTACTCACACTAAACTAAAAAGGAAGGGGACTTACATAGAAGGCTTGTTCGCGTAAAGACGGCGTGTCAGGTGGACTCTGGTTGAAGATTGTTGAGAATCTTTTATTGACAGTTGGAGCTTTGTTGACAGAGCTTGCCACTGAACCCTGATCGTCTTTATCAAATGGACTGACAGAAGAGAGAGAGGGCAGAAAAAATGAACATATCGTATAATATTTAAAGGATGTTCTGTTAATGAATTACACTGGTTACATTAACAAACACTAAAGTATTCACTCGGCAATACGCTGGCAGCTTGGCTCGCTGAACTTACTTCCAGGTTACCTCGAGGCTTAGTTTTATGGTCCCAAGGTCATTAATATCCACGGCAACCATTTGAGGCAGTGCAGCGAACAGGTCCTTGGTCTCACAGGAAACACTTCCTACAACCACGTGATTGGCTAAGCTCTTCAGCTCGGTTACCTAGAAGATCAAAGAAATATATTCATCACGCCACCATTGTCTTCCAGCAGTGTTTCAGGTTTACTATATCAAGGAAAGAAAAGAAAACTGAAAATGTGTCATTTACATTTAATCATTTCATTTCGGAAAAGAACAACTAGAAAATGACAGAGTCATGCTACCGGCGTGTTAACCAGCACACCATACAAGAAGTACAACATAAGGTACACACTGGTCACTTTATTTCATCAGAAACAGTACTCAGGATCAGATTGCTTTCATTGACCAATCAGAACTAAGTATAAATATGAATAAATCCAGACTATTTAAAATAAAAGACCCTGGGATTGACTGACCTTCACAGATAGGAAGTCATTGATGAGGGGCAGAAACACCATATCTTCGCTGTCCCACACCTGTTTGGCATTGATCTCTATTCTGCCTCGGAGCTTCCACCTTTGCCGACCGTACCTCATGAAGATCTGAGCACAGGAACATCAACAAATAAACGCGCGCGCATGCACGCACACACACACACACTCCCACAGATGTGCATTCTAGGTGCACATATACAAACACACATGCATATACTATATTTCACAGTAGACCTACGACACACATACTCACGAAGTACACAACTCTCCTCTGCCATCTCATTTGTTTTAATAGTAGTTTCAAATGTATAGTTGTTTCATCTTTTGGTCATTATCAAGTCCTCGAGACTGTGACCTTGTGACATAATGTTTAGCACCTGAATTTCCAGCTAATATAACATATCGGGGGAGTGAAAGCTGGAGAGAGAGGGACAAAGAGCGAGATAGAGAGAGCGCAAGAGTGAGAGCAAGAGAGAGGGAGCGACTAACCTCATACTGGTCACCAGAACACAATCTGGCAAATCCAGCCAGACCTGCAAAAAAACCCAAACAGTTGTGACCTACAGGGTTGCCCATAATCTCAAATATATTAATACACTATAATACAAAAAAATAATTTTACTGTGATTGTGAGCATATAAATGAGGCGCATATAAAAATGTGGCCCATGACTTGTCTCATCAGGACATCATTGTTTTTGATTGTATTACTGTTTCCAATACTCATCATGCAAATGTCACATTTGCACATTTGAAAGTTGAATTTAATGAATTAAAAAGGTCAAGGTGCTTTGAAGCCTGACGGTAATTTATTGGTACATTACATAAACGGAACTATAAAAAATTAAGAGCATAGCTGCCACATAGCTGCCAACAGCATCCATGTCATTAAGAGAAGTAAACTTCCAGTACTTTGAATCGTGTGATGTGCATAGACGGTGAGGCGTGACTTCAGAAACTTGACTAAAATATTCGGTGACTTATGTGATCCACACCTACACTGTGAGTTGAGTAGTAAATAATAGGACAGGATCAAATGTGTAAAAGACAAACAAAAAAAGAAAAGAAAATGAATTGAGGATGAAGGAGAGGAGGAGTTTCGTTCTTACCTTTCATCTTAATGTGGAACTCTCCCAGCTGGTTCTCCAACTCACTCTCCAACACACACATGTTCTGCAGAGTGGATCAGGGTAGACTTTCATGTATTCGTTTCTGCTTCACAGACCTGAACCTATAGAGCTGACAATTTATTTTGTATATGATCCCTATTAATTGTGCTGTGTTATATCCAATTATATGTGTTACTATCTTTATCCATGTCTCACTCTCTCCCTCCAACCCTCTGTCTTCTTTGCCCTACCTCTGTGTACTCTTTGTATCCTTTGTTGGCTTCTGTTAAACTCTCCCGTGCCTCCTTACTGCTGGGAGACGCATTGTATGCCTTCACTATCTTGTTGGCTCCGTCCCTGAGTCTCCTCTGCAGGCAGTACGCTTCATATAGCTCCTCAATCTGTTGGAAGAGTGCAAAAGCTTACACATTTCATCTTTCCCTCAGATGCAAAGATGAGAAAGGCCACCGGGCAATTGAGGGATTAAAAACAGAAGTAGGTCATGGAACACTTATAGAGCTGGACTAGTCGTAACCAGAGACATATGGTATTGAGATTGAATTTTTACACATTCAAAACTACAGGATGTATGAAGCACTTTCTATTACATTTATATCAGTCTCCAGTTGTCTACTTTACAATGTATACTATAACATTCCTATTTAGACAACGAGCTGACACAGAGCCACTTCTTCTCTACATCTTTTACACTACAACGGGAACAATTGAGTCCGTCATCTCTTAAGTGATTCTGCTAAAAATAAAGATACACACCACTGCGTCAAGATCATAGGCATTGTTAATATATAGACCTTAAGATCGGGGCCATGGCCTCATTTTATGAACCAAGCAGAGCAGCTCATTGCAGTATTTTTCATCTTCATAACAGCACTGATAACTGGTATGGCGCAGAAGTCGCCAGCATTGCATTAATGTCATCTGAAAATTGCTATATTTACAGGTGTGGCATAACAAAGACATATACCGTACACATATGCCACATTGGCAATCACTTTACTAATCTCAGATTATTATATACATGTATTACTACTTCAATATAAAATACCCATACTACACTTACCGGTAGTTGTATTTGCCTATTATTATTACTATATTTTACTACAATAGTTTACTATAATTCAAGAGGACACAGTGACATCTGACAAATCCACAGCACAATGGGTTTCAATGAACATGTGAGGAATATGGATACTGATGGTTTTCACAATGTTTCTGTTACTTTCCTGCTCTGTTTCCTGTCCTCTGTTGGACACTGCACCTGTTTGTGTGTGCTGCTAGCTGGGCATGGTGTCCACATCCCCAGTCTCCAACACACCTCAGCCTCATTGACAGTATATAAGAAAATGACCTACCTTCCAACAACATTCATAATATCAGGGCAAGACAGGCTGGTAACTCAAGCCTTTGGAACAAGAAACAATGTATAATCCCAGTATTTCTTTGTTAATGTAAGCTGTAAAATTGTCTTTTGAAATGCCTTCATTGATTACAATACACATTAACCATACCATATATAGGACACAGTGGCTTTAATGTCAGACCCCCGTCTAACTAGTAAACACTGTGGGATAACCCTAATCCTGTTTAAAAAAAAAACATGCTCCATTCTCATTCACATACCTTGTCACAAAGATGAAGAGACTTATTTACTGTGCAGCGTTGCTGGCAGTGCAGTGAATTGGGGAAGATTTGCTTATTTTTTGTGACAAATTACATGTGCATCATGTCATCCGCAATTTGTACCAGTGTTTCAAGAAGGAATCAAATAGGTGAGAGAGCTATAGACACATAAAATAGCACCAGCAAATTCCCCCAACAGCTGCCACTCAATCTAAAAAAAAAACTACACTAATACCCGCCATGACCAGTAATCCAAAAACAGATATACAGAGATACGTAAATCCACATCTTCACCAAATATCACAAAGCGCTAATAGACAATGTGCACACATAAACTCTTTCTGATTGTAAGGCAACAGGTGCAGTTAAGTTAGATAAACATATTTCTGTCACACTCACTAATTAAAAAAAGTATTGTATGAGAGGAATGACAGTGGTCTTACCTTGCTGAGGTGAAACTCCATTCGTCTTATATATCTCTCAGTCACCTTCACTTGCTGTTAGAGGGAAGCAGAGTCACATTACTCCCACTAATCAGCTCTGGCTGATTTATTTTCACAATGTATCAACTCCAGTCTGGCTAATGGCTCAGGCTGGTACCAAAACTGGGGCCTACTAAACACAATGTGGCTTAAATGGCTTCTCATGTAATATTTGAGGCATTATGTACATTTCCATATCATACACAAAACAACTCACAAATGGATTGGCTTAAGACTTCTTACAAGTGTTTCCAATAACAAGCTTACCCAGAAGTGCAGGGGAGGGCTTTTATTTTGAAACATCTTAGCAGGTAGTGTTGAGCAATTTAACAGTGTTAAAATATGGATGAGTAGAAGTGACTAGAAATAAGTAGTGTAAAAGAAGAGACCGCAGACAGAACAGATAGATGGTGGAATGAGTTTAAATTGACAGTTAATTAGTAAGATGTAGCTTCTGACTAAAATATAATTGCATACTTTAAGACTGGCTGGATAATAGATAAATGCCTGTCTCAAAGTGGTTGGGGTAAATCATTTAAGAGTTGACAATGGCTCACCTTATCCAGCTCATACAGGAAACCCTGAAGAGGAAGAGAGCAACACAACATATCTACTGTAATTTTCATATTTTAAATGGCACGACGATGTACTGTATCTCGTTATGCTGTTAACGTGAAAACATACAACTTTTTAGCACCCTACAACATCTCTAAGTGCTTTCAGTGTTGGAAACAGGATCCAAACATGGCTACTGATATCAACCTGGTTAATTTCAGTTTGTCAAAGGGACAACTCCCAGGGGCAGGATACATTGGTGGGCTTTAAAGTTTTTACTATACATCTCTGTGCCCCTTTTTATGGAGGTTGTTCCAATATCCACTATTTCCTACTACCTACGGCTTCAGGGGAAGCGCTAGGAACCAAACTCTTTTTGCTTTATGCACTTAATTTGTGCCGTGAATCAAACCTTCATTGCTCTGTGAAGTTTTGTTCCTGCTGTCACACAACATTTCATGGTGATAGCAGTGTTTGTAGGAAACCAAACTAGAAACTGGTTATGTTGTTATTCTAAAGCCACTCTGCAATCAGAATTGTTTTCATCTTGACAAGTTAAAATTGCGTATTGCCACTTGAAATTATATTTTGCTCTGTAAGAAAAAAGTCATTTTTCAGCCATTTATCAAGGTATTAAGAATGCTTAAAACAATACACAAAACAGTATGACAAACCAATACCAACCAGGCAAATAAAAAGTGAAATAAAAGTTTATATCGACATTAAACCTAAGGAAGGTACAGAAAATCAGGATGTACCAGTCTGGAGTTCCTCTTTGATTCTTTCATCTGCCTGCTGAGGCTGTCCAGGTCCATCTGATGGACCTGCAGGTAAGACCTGAAACACACAGAGGAAATTATTGTGTAATTATAGTATGAAACCATATATTTTGTGTTTGAATATTGAATAGTGCATTACCAGATCTTTTCAGTTGGGTCTCCAGAGCCTTACTCTGGTTTATCTTTAGTCAAATAAAAACCTCTGTTGCATAAACACTGTATCGTCTTGTTATTCTAATTTAAAACTTTTGAGACTTGAGTATATACTTTAATGACACTGAAGTAAAGCGGACGAGAGGCCTGGCCCAAATCCGCCCATTACCTAGACTTCTAACGGACAATCTGCATGATGTCGAAGTGTCATGAAAAGATTCCGCTCACAAAACAAAATGATCAGAGATGGATATACTGATCACAACTTCCCTTGATACCTGGGAGATAAAAATGAGCAGGAGCTTTAGTCAATTAGTCACCAGTTGAGAGTTTTGTGTGTACTCACTGAAGTCCTTTCTTCAAAGCCTTGTAGACCTGATCAAGTCGCTCAGGCTGAGGGACTTTGGGTGGTGGGTTGGACTTTGTGGACATATTAAACATCCTGCTCGCTCTGCTGGGCTTCCTGCAGAGACCTGGAGTGCTGAACACAGAGAGGTTTCTGCAACACAATTAACACTAGCTTAACATAGTTCTTCAATATTCACCCCTGACATTAATAAGTGTTGTATGCCATTATCAAATCGCATGCGAGTAGTTGTGTAGGGTTAATTGTCCTCGTTTTTTGTTTCCCCGCTTACCACTCTTTCTTTCTCTCTCTTCCTCACAACATTTTTATGGTTAAATAAACCTTTTTAAATTACAAGATAAATGACAGCTTATAATGGTAGATTAAGCAATGCAAATCTTGAAAATCAATCTTGCACAATACAGTAATTTGGGACAAAATTGGTGGGTACCAGTACCAGTTGAGCGGGTTTATTGGGTTTATTGTAGATGCCAAACAGCACAAGCTAATAATACATTTTGCACTTGCTTTAGGTTGGATGTTGTTCAAATATGAATAGTTTGTTGTTTTTATGAGAGATTTTGGAGGGTGTTTCATGATCTCACAACATAAAGAAACAGATTGTAATAAGAATTATGTTTATTATGATGAATTATTTTGTATACACCGTTATACAAAACAAATCATTATAACACAAAAAATAGTTAGTTAGTTGTCTGTAAGTTAGTTATGAAAAGTGCCAGAGCATTTCTTTTTAATGGTGGCACAGATGCACTGTAGACATTCAAAGGGGTTTAGAAAAGCATCTATCATGCATCAAACTATTTTTACTGTCCAGAATCTCAAACACAGCAGAGAAGAACTGTAGTAAATGATTCTTAGAAGGTACTGCCAGGCAATAACTTCTCTTCATAAAAATGATCTTTGCTGGTGCTTTGTTGTTATGTAACAGAGAAATACTTAGTACAGGGTACATGCGTTATTTTTTCCAGATAATTTGTGATCTGTAAACTGTGAACTATTATTGTGTAATATGGTTGAAGCAGGGGATAGTTTAGATCTATCCAAAGAAATGTTTGTGTGTAAGTGTGTGTTTACCTGTAGGTCTTGTCGTAGGTGTTGAATCCGGTAAAACTCTGGCTCCTAGTGATGGATCTGGAGGCGAGGCGTCTGACTGGGCGAACGGACAGGGACATAGTGGAGAGAGTTCGGGATGGACTCCCTGCAAAGCGCAGAGAGAAAGAATCTTCACCAGCATGCTGACACTACAGAATGATGCATTCATCGCTCATCTTTTTCTCTCATCCATCTCCTCCAAGGGTTTGGGCATAGAGGAAGTGAGCCTGCAAAGCCAAGGATGTGCAATCTGCGGCACAATGTTCAAACAAATTCCGATTCATTCGTTCTTAAGTTGTGTGAATGTGCACCAAGTCCAACATTTGGGTCTCTGACACAATGGTGAACTGTGTTGTTAGTAAACTCTGTTTATGAATGACAGGTTGGGCTGTGATTTCACTTCCTACCTTTGTTTTCGGTTACAAACAAGTTGGAGTGAATTCTGTTTAAAGCCCATTAGAGCATTTAACCGCTCATGTGGCAAAGTGTTGCCACATTCAGACCGTTTAATAATCTATGGGTACAGTGTGATAACTGCTTTGTCATACCCTGCCTGTTGCCTGCACTCACAGGTGTCCAGCTTGTGTGATGTGAACAGGCCAGCTGGTGTGACCTGTTTCAGTTTGCCATTAGCCCGTTCGTCTGTTTCGCTTGTGCTCAGCGGTCCAGCCATATTTGTTAAGAGATTGTTTCCAGTGTGTTTTGACCCCCTGCCTGTTCCCTGATGTTGAGATCTGCCTATCGACTCGGTACCTTCACTTCTGATTTTATTCTCTGGCTTCTGAACTGATCCCACGTCTGAGGAGTTGTGCATTTGTGCCCCCCGTTCTGCATAACACTTTACTTTAATGGCTACAACGCCTTTCATTGGCACTTGAGAGTGTGCGTGTGTGTGTGACAGAGTTGCACTTAATGAACGTGTGTGAATCATGTAAAGCACTATGAGCAGCCATTCAGACAGAGTTGTACTGTACAATGCAATGTATCATAAACTGTTCTGCCTACATTTGGTCGTCTTCGAGGTAATTTGTGGTGCTGTTCAGTTTTACAGTGTCACACTGACAGTAGTTTCTATTATGTTGTCCACCCCAAGATGAACAACTAAAATGCTAAACAGTCTCACAGCCTCAAACACTACATCCTCCACCAAGCCTCTCTAAAGCATCTCAATGACCAAACATTACCTCAGTTTTCTCCAACGATACACAGAGCTCTTCAAAAGTATCTCACATTTCTGCCACTACAATATATGAGCTACATGTGTTCACATCCAAAACCATTTGATCCAAGAAGTTATTGTCTGGGCAGCACAATGCAGTGGTTAGTTGCCGCACAGCAAGACCGTAACCGGTTCATGCGGGATCTTTTATATGTGGTGTTTTCAAAGTTTCTATATTGCCCATAGGTGTGAATGGTTGTTTGTTTTTGTACATTAGGCCTGTAATTGCTTGGTAACATTTCCAGGGTGTAACCTGTCTCTCTCCCAAAGTCAGCTTGGATTGGCTCTAGCTCCAGCAGTGTTTTGTTATCATTAGTCAGTGGTTATTTTCTGTCAGCTAAAGCAGTGTTTTCCTACTGTGGCCAATCCAGGGTCCTGTATCCTGTTTCTTTTAAGAGCTTAAACGCCTTTGCGAGACGAAAGCCAACTCTCCCCCTCCCACAGGACAGGAAATGTCACAATCCAACAGGAAGTCAGATGCAACTGGTTCTCCTGACAGGAAATTTAACAAAGGGAGATAGTCCTGAGGGATGTACTGAGTCAGTTCTAGATCACGAGGGCTGGAAAAAGTATTAAGTAATATTTGGTTTTGTAATTCGAGGCAACAATTAATTTTAGTAGTGGAGACAAATTGATTATACCACTTTCATATTGGTGTCATCTTTCCAACTAATAAAACAGCAGCAAAAGTGACAAAACATACTAAAAATACAAAAACAACAGCAGAGCTCCTTGTGTATCGTTCAAAATCATTATTAATTAATAAATGAGTGTGTACTGTATGGATATGCTGTACACTGTGAGGACCAGTTTGAGTTTTGAATCACATCAGTTCAGTCCTCGCTGTCTGAGAAACCTATAAAAGATGTACATAAGGGTTAAGATTTGGTTCGAGGGTCAAAGTAAGAATTTTCGAAATGTGTTTGTGTGTGTTTTGTTGGACTTGATTTGTTAACTTAAACTAATCCAAGCAATCACACAGACAGAGGAGCCAGAGGGGAATTAAAGACAGAGGAAGAAAACACATTTGGGAGAAGCTCAGCCTGCTAGAGTCATCAAATGGACGAACAGAACTGGTGGAAAAGTTGACTCACACTGGGTCCAACACATTCATCCACTTTCCCCTTAAATTTCCTGATAAATCATCATGGGCTCCCTATTTTAAGACCAAACCACCCATGAGCACTCAGATGGGCAGAAGTGCCTTTTCTTTTCAAACAATGTGAGTACAGGATAGGACCTTAAAGGCCAGGTCTGAGTAGTTGGAGCCAGCGTACAGCATCCAAAACAGGAAAAACATCTTAGGTTTCTTTCACAAGAACGGTGTTAGCACTTCTGAGGTATTTGAACACATAAAGAAGAACTCAATTCTCAAACCACAGCAGATCTTTGAGGCTGCAAATGCACACGAGTCAGAGACATTTGAAGTTAAATTAACAAAGAAAATGTATATCAAAAATATACATTTGATGGATTCAAAGAGAATCCAAATCTCTATACACCAAACACAAAATTCTGGAATCACTGCAATACTCTGCTAGACCAGAGCAGACAAATATTAGTGTTTTGTCAAAGTGAAGATGTTCAACTCAACCAGGGGGTTGCTGCATTGTTCTCATTATAGGCTCCGCAAAACAGATGTTGGCTTGTAGATGATTCTGATAGCTTTTTGGTTTGTAGTACTGTGGCAAAGGGGTGTGGTTAGAGTGCCAGCTGCAGGAGAGAGGCCCTCCCAAAACAGCTATGAACAAGTGAATAGGGCCATCCCGTACCGGCTGGGCAGCACACCCAGAGAGAGGGGATTGCTAGCGGTGCGGGCAGCCCTGCAACTTCCGACGTGAGTGTTCTCTCATGACAGTTCGTCTGGGTGCAGGGCCGCCAGACTCCTCCTCTGGTCCCAAAGGGACGTACTGTATACCAGTATGTATTCAGGGGGGTACCCACGAGGCCGTGTTGGACACAGGCTGTAACCAGACAATGATCTGTCAGTGCTTGGTTTGAACCGGGGCATTGGTAGAAGCATTCTGGGTGAAGGTGTGTGCATGGGGATATTCACATGTACTGAAGTGAAGTTGGACATTTTTAGGAAAAAAGCTTGTTAGTACTTGCCTTAACCTGATCTTGGGAACAAATTGGCAGGGGTTTGCTAAGTTAGCGGGTACTATGGGGGTGCGTTCCCGTACAGTAGGGAAATGTGAGATTTGTGCTGTGTTCAGCGGTGATTCAGAGCCGGCTGATGCCATTGAGGGGAGGGCAGGGCCGCCGTCTGTGTTTCTTATGGAGGACTTCCCCCTCAAACAGGTTCGGGATGAGACCCTCCAACACGCCTTCGAACAGGTGGGGATGGTTGATGGTTCCCAGCTGCGCCTGTACACAGCACTCACTCACCCCTACTTTTCAGTAATAAGGGACAGGCTGTATCGTGTGAGCCGGGACACACAAACAGGTGAAGAAAACACCCAACTGCTGGTGCCAATAAGTCCTCGGGAAATGATTTTTATATAACCCAATGTCAGGTCATTTAGGGTACGACAATCACTGAAACGAATCATGGCCCAATTTTGTTGGCTGGGCATTCAGGCCGATGTGAAGCGGTGGTGAGCATCTTGCCCTGAATGTCAGCTGGTTAACCTGCCAGTTACACCAAAAGCCTTAGCGCCCCCTCCCATTAATTGAGGTGCCATTTGAAAGCGTTGGTATGGACCTCATCGGGCCATTAGACAGGAGTGCACGGGGATATCGCCTGTACTAGTCTTAGTGGATTATGCAACACGATATTCTGAGGCAGTGCCGATGCGCAATATCTCTGAAAAGAGTGTGGCGCAGGCACTGTTTCATATTATCTTCCGAGTCGGGATCCTGAAAGAGATCCTGACCGATCAGGGCACATCATTTATGTCACGCACACTACACAAGCTTTATGAACTACTGGGTGCCCATTCAATACAGACTAGGGTTTACCATCCACAGAGCGATGGGCTGGTGGAGAGGTTTAACAAAACCCTGAAGAACATGGTTCATAAGTTTGTTCACGACGATAGCCGTATTTGAGAAAAATGGTTAGACACTATCTTGTTTGCAGTGCGTGAGGTTCCCCAGGCCTCAACAGGGTTTTCCCCATTTGAACTGTTGTTTGGCAAGAAACCACGGGGTGTCTTGGACCTAATTAAGCAGCAGCCTATTAAGACGACGTTAGAAGACATCATTCAAAGTGAGACATGGGAGCAGCACGAGCAGCAGGTGGGGGCAGTGCTTATTGAGGCAGGCGGTGCTCCTGGCCAACTAAGGGAAGTGTGCAGTTGGGCGGAGGGAGGTATGGTATTTGGGGTACCACTTAGGCGGCATGCAGGTATGGCCACAGCTAGAAAAGACCCTATCCGTTGCCAGCAGCCCGGTGAGGTTCATGGGGCTGGCCGGTCACTACCGGCGGCTCATTCCGTCATTCTCCAAGGGACGAGCCCCCTTGACCGACCTGACTCGAAAGGGTACGTCAGATCTGGTCCAGTGAACGAAGTAGCGTCAGCAGGCATTTGAGAGGGTTAAGAAAGCCACTCCTGTTCACACCTAACTTCCCCTTTGATTTACAGACGCACGCCTTGCAGTAGGCTGGATCCTGGGAAGAAGTCAGCAAACGCCCTGGTTTCCTCCAGCAACAGAGGACTGGGACTGAAGGATTATTTATTGACTTTGAGGACTGTGTTGAACCCCTTGAAGCAACATGTAACATAATTTTCAAAAAGAAAATATTTTTTTTCTCCATGTCACTTGTCCTCCCTTCTGCTTAAAACTGTAGTGCACCACGAAACCAAAATTAAAGTATGTACTAAACTGTGTATTTTTTACTACTGTACCCCTTAACTAATAAAACCCAACACCAACCTTGACAGGGTTCCACGTCCGATGGTGTCCCAGTTCAGACACACCAGTGGTAGTCTGCACATTTTTCCTCATCTCCCCCCTCCTGTCCTGTCATCTCCAGCCTCATTAATAGACTTCCTTGAGCTAATCAGTTAGCATCCCGTTACATTTAATGATCCATCATCTCAATTTTAACTTCACATAATGGAACTGGTTCCTCCAGAAGCCCACCAGTTAAACTGACTGAACTGTGTTGTGTTTCCTACCTGAGCCAACACTGGTGCAGTGCTGTCCATTGAAAACAGACTCCAGTCACACTATCTCTTCTGCTATTGATGTCCTCATATAAACAGCGGGACTGTGGCTCTGTGCCACACAGTCACCCTGGGCTTAGCAAGTGTGTGACACCACAGCTATTGTGTGATGCACTCTGGCTTCCCTGTCCGAGACCATTCTGGAAAAATGCTCACACAAACTAACAAACACACACACTTTACACAATTATTGACATAAACCATTCCCACGTCCCTTACACTAAACTTAACCATCAAAACCTAATGCCAAAACCCAAACTCTTACCTACACCAAATTATAATACAAACCTATTTGCACTTTGAAGTTGTGAGGAGTGGCCTTAAAGCCCTGAAAATCTCTGGAGGAGTAACATAATTACAAATATGGAAAGACTGTCTGTACTCATAGCAAAACTCATCACTGAAGAGGAAGGTATACCTAATCAATCATATGGCAGTCCTTTATGACGGGGACCAAACAAGTCTGCTTCACAAGTGCTGGCTGGATGCAGGGGGTAGACAGGAGCATTTGGACATGCAGTGGATGAAAGAAAGCAAAATCAACTCAATGTCTACTGAAAGACAATGGTGGTTCTAACCAAAGACAGGAAGGAACACAAAAAATAAAAAGCATACAACAGAGCACACAGAGTGCCCAGCCTGAAATGGTACAAAGTCACTTTATATGCCACAGAAGCAGAGGTTGCACTGGTGGTTTGGGCTCATCCCCCTAAAAAAACTGTGAGAACTAACAACAGTGTCCACACCTTTTTTTTTTATCAGCATAAGCTTTGACAAAAATGCTGCATATATCTCTGAGTTTCAGACTTAGATCTGGAGCCAAAAGGCAGTCTTTTTGTTTGTTTCTGAGGTTCAGATTTTCACTTCTTTAGCTAAGGTTCATTTTGCAGTTTCAATTCCACAACCAATAAGACTGATTTAAGCTTATCAGGAATATTGACTTAACCTATATTGTGTCACATTCCAATATTGACTAAGGGCAAAAAAAAATATAGCAGACAAAAACTCATTGTTATCTGATTATACACACAGAAAACATGCATTGCTTTTTTACACCCCACCACTGGAAACCATTTCTCACATCACTATTATTAAGGTGCTAAGAATATCCAACAGTATCGGCATGTTTTTTCTAATGTTCAGTAGAAGCACTCTCCTCATCAGAGTCAACCTTCAGGGGTGTGCATGTGTACATGCATGCCTGGAAAAACTGGGCCTGTATATCTCTGTCATGTAAGGAATGTCCAATTTAGACACACAAACAGTGAGAGAGAGGAAAAACAAACGTGCACCTAGACGCTGCACTCATAGTAGTGCACCCATAGTCAAGTGCTATGGGAAGTGGATAATAATAATAATATATTTTAGAAATGATCAATGAAATTAATCAGAAGCATAAATTCAAACTAATTTTGCAGTAAAAAGCTGAATTCTTCATAGGAAAGCTGTATATTGTGATTGTTTTCCTTCAAACTTAATTTCATAGCTGTTTTCAATTGAGCTAAGACATCATTTCATTTCAGTGAAAATAAAATAAAAATATTGTGCTATAGAAAGGAACACCAGCTAAGTGCGTCACACATTTCCCAATCAATAATTTATCCCACGTGTCAAAGGCTATCAACAAAGTAAATTTTAACTCTGACACCAACATAAATATCACTTAAACAGGAAGTGTGACTTTTGGCCCTTGAAAAGTTGCCAGCTTATGACATGGCCAACATACAGAGACCAACAACCATTCACCCACATATTCCCACCTACTGGCAATTTAGAGTCTCCAATCAACCAAACCACAATTTGCATGTCTTTGAACTATGGGAGCCAAACTCAGACAAACATCACACAAAGATCCCTGGTCGATTCTGGAAAATCCCCTCTTGCACACAACTCCATTGTGCTGTCCTGAATAAAATGTCATTAACTGTGCATTTTTGTAAACAGGGTTAGGGTAATTTTTTTGTGACTAGTGACGTGGCATCAGGTACATTTAAAGTGCTGGGCCCGTACGCAGGCCAAAGGCCAGCCAATCGGGGCTGGTGCAGTGGACCGAGTGCTTCTGTGAATACGTGAGGGGGCGTATCCCATTGCGAGACATCTCACTCATGCGAATCAGAGAACCAGGGTTACAAGAGTATCCTATAGTTTCTCTTCATTATTATAACAATATCTCACAGAAAGGGAATCAATAATTACGTGAACACTTAACACATACAGTATTACAGTTCAGCCACTAACCTGCCAGTACTGCCAGCATTAGGGGTATGTTTTACCAGAAAGACTTGGTTCAGTTGTAACATGAAAACATCCTGTTTCCACCCAATCAGAGCTAATAAGAACAGAGTGTGTGCTGCTCCAAGCGCAGTTATAATATCCAAAACCACTATCTTTTTAAGTTATTTCAGACATACAACATTTTTTGAAATGTGTGCCACCAACGCACAGATAACATGACTTAATGGTGTCTCCTGCTTAAAATGTGACCATCATGAAGTTAATAGCACTACCAGCACCACTGTTTGATACACAACCCAACATACTGTAGATACAGTTTGCTTCATAGCTCCAGGCCCTTTATAGAACACCAGAGGGAGAAACATCCTGCAGGGAGGGCAGGGTCAGGAAAAGACTTGCACAGTTTATGGCTACACTGAGTCACAGGAATAACCCAATAGCTTTGCAGTGCATCCATGCTTCCTCATTTCCAGGAAAATTATACCAGTTACTGAAAATGTATTGGAAGGCTAAAGGCAGCTGTGAGCATAAAGCCTAGTTTTGGTGCAAAAGCTGTTTTGCGGTGTGATATTATGTTAAGTTAAGTTACTTCATCGTAACAACTCTTTTCTGTAGTTAAACATTTCCTGTACCCATAAATGAAAATTAGATACTAAGAGTGTGATTCACTGGTATAATGTTAGAAATAACTTTAAGGTAATGGAATAAACACTATACTAAGATATGAAACTCAAGTTAATGGCAAAAAGGCCTCAAACAAGGACTAGTCATAAGCACATGGCGCCACACCATCTGATAAATGGATAGTGATGAGTAGGAGTGTAAATAAATTGGACTACAAACACATTACTACCTTTACTTGCTGGTACAAAACTGAGGTTGAGAGGTCTGAATTCATGCATATGCTTAGTGTTTAATCCTGATACATGCTTTTATATCAAGAGTTACAGTACAGCAAGCAGGATCCCACTAAAAAGTACTTATCCTTATTTTTGTCCTCAATGAACATCACTCTACATTTAAAAATAATATTTGGTTGGATGTTCAGATAAAATCACACTCATCTACACAAATACAAATATTCACATAAAACATTGTTAAGTTAAAAAATATACAGTATATATAATAATCATTTACCCACAAAGCCATAGCTGCAGACTGGCAGTAAAGGCTCATATATCACTAGGATATATATATAACCGGAACTAATGTGCAGCTTGAAGTTAAAGTGCCTTACTGTTAAGATACACAAATTACTGCAGCTACAGTATTTAACCAGCTGCTGGGTACTACTACTCCAAAGTAGGAAGTACGTCACACACGAAGCACATCATCTGTGAGTATGCGTTCTTGTGCTCATGGTAGTTTTTACACTATTTTAACAGTATCAATTCCATTATGAGGACTGCCTTCTTTTTAGTTGTGTCACAATTCAGGGGCCCAAAGACTTAACTGAGTGGAGATGGTCAGATATTTCAAATGTCACCCTCTGTTTCCTCCCCATACTGTTGCATGCACAGCTATGTTGAGCTGCCGCACCTACTGTAGCTCAGTTACCTACATAGTTAGCCTGTTAGCTTCATTACTCTCCGGCAATAAATCCTGGGATAGGTTGGCCCACTAGAGTTCCACCCAAGGGGTCCTTTGTTGCTCAGGAATGGAAGGATGCATGCAGCCTTCCAGTTATAAGAGCCTATTCATGCCGTTGTGACATCATCTTTAGACTTTTCAACATTTTGTGCGAATGTGCGTCGCTGTATTTGTTTCTCCTGACGAACAGAAACTGATAGGGACAAAAGGCATAGTCCCTTATTATCGGCAAAATAAATGTTCGT
The DNA here is from genome assembly GCA_016785305.1 of Colistium nudipinnis. Lineage (NCBI taxonomy): Eukaryota > Metazoa > Chordata > Actinopteri > Pleuronectiformes > Rhombosoleidae > Colistium > Colistium nudipinnis. The sequence continues at coordinate 104,350 of JAFBJU010000906.1, read as the reverse complement.
TTCAGCTGAACCTAAGAGTGGCGTCAGAGAGGAAGAAAAATGAAACGGACTGTTTCAATAAAGTCCATGTAGCGTTGTACAGGAAAGAGATGAAAAAATATGAATTTTGATGTTGAATATTGCGTCTGTGCCATTTATCCAGTTTGTGTGTCGCCATGTTCAGGAGAGAAACATATGCTGAATTATATGAACATGATAAACTAACCGCAAACGTGCGTTGGTATCGGCTATTTGGAATAGAGATTTCGGAATCTCTGGCCATGAACTCATAATAAGTTACAAACCTGTTGACCAGCAACGCTAAGTTCATCCTGACAAACACAGAGTTAATGATTAGAGATCAGCTAGATCAATGTGTGCACTGCACTGGTTCATACCTCCATATCCACTGTACATGGTAGCTGTGCTGGTTGATGTCAAGTGTTGGTTCCACCCTGTTTCCAGTAACAGACGCTTGATGCTCAATCCAAACGGTCTGTGCCTCCGTCAGTACTTCACAATTTCTCAGTTCACTTTCTTCTTTCCACTGTCTCTCTTCATTTGTTGGACAGTGTAAGAATAACTGTGTCAGTCCGCTCTTTTAGTTCACTCCTCTTCTCTCTTGCCGTTAACCCTTTTTCTCTTCCCCCATCTCCACTGTCCCAGTAGATAAGGCTTCGTCCACTCTCCTACTGATCCCCTCTCCCGCTCTCCACCACACTGATAAGTGGAGAAGGGAGGTGGGTGGGTGGGTGGAGGAAAAAGGAAAAAGCAAAGCGGCCCTCCCCTCTCTTCTTCCCTGCTGACATCTCCAGTTTTTCCTGCCCTCCCTGTTGAACATATTGTTTCTGACCACACACAAGCATTTTTTCCCAGTAATTGCTTTCAACAGCATCTCTTAGGTATCAAAGTATTTGGTATTTGCTATTCAGTACTTGGATTTACTTGACATGTTAAAGCACTGACACTTCACATTTGGCTAGTAATACAGAACTACTATACTAGTAAGATTTTAAATTGCAGGACTTTGACGTGCCAATTGTTTTGTGTTGTATTTGTTCTTATGTCTGATTGTCCTTGGGTTGTACCAGCACTGTCAGAATGGTAAACATGATATAAAAGTGTTATATACTGTATATATATATATTAGTGCTAGGCAACAATTAAGACTTTTAATTGCAGGATTTCCTGGAATTGATTGTGATTAATCGCACTGTTATGCGTGAAATTCAATAGTGTATTAAAAAGTTATTGTTGACTTGACTATTGACTATTTTTAAAGCATTGCTATATGATAAAAAGTGCAATAACACTTAACAAACAAATAAGTTCCTTTTTAACAGCAGTATTCCCTTTATACAGTAGCAGCTAAAAAAATGTAAATCTCAACATACACATTAATAAATGTAATCAAATGAAATATAAAACCAGCACATAATAAGCATCAACATCTACATAAATATTTTTTTTTTTCTGAACTGGGACATTTAACATTTTTCAGCATGAACAGTCTATGTTCAGTGTCCATGTTAAGAGGTGAGTGTTCATAGCTGGGATTTACTGTGAAGGGAACTTTTTAGTCTGTGAAGTCCATGTTTGTACTGAATCAAAAAAGAAAATAATACAATTTCATTGGTGCAGTAGTTACACAATGACAACATTAACTATATTTATCCATTCCACTGACTTTACGGACAATTATTGGCTCTGTATCGATGCACACTGTGTCTTTCTCCTGTTTATGTGAGCGCTGCAGAACTCTTAGGCCCTACCCCTAAATGCTCTCATTACTATTCCAAGCCAATACTGATCAAAATCCCACCCGTCCTGTGGCCCATGGTCTGTCTGCTTGTGTATTCAGAGCCAGTGGGAGATGGAAAAAAGAAAATTAAAAGCTGTAAACGCGCGATAAAATAATTGTTGGCGTCAATTAATTGATGCGTTAAAACGTTAATTACGTGTTAACTTATATATATATATAAAGTGTATGTGTGTTGAGTGGTCATTAAAACAACAAAGGGGCCTAAATACAGTCACCCTCACACCAAATGCTAACGAAATTCACTTAAAACACAGTGAAGAACCTACTACTTATTATACTCATACTTGAGTTCTAAAACGCACAGGCAATTTAAAGCCACAGGGTTCAATTGTTATATTACTGCAAAGCACAAGGTGCTCTATGCATCATGAATAGGACAGTCCTAGTGCTTCCTCTCCAATGACACCCATGGTGACTGTTATATCTCGCTAAACCAAAAAGCACTGTGAAGTATTTTAGCATTTTATAAGCCTCATGGATCTGTCATTTATACTTAACATCCAGGGGGTGAACTACGCAATTGTCACAAGCATAATTTGTAAATGAACTGAATGTCTATTTTGCATGTCTCATAATAACATATAAAATCTCTAACTTCGTGTTTTGCACTGCTGCTTCATAGCAGAGAGTAAATTTTACCTATCTCAAATTTCATTTATTCATTGGCAGAACCCAGAGAAATCCAGTTCCATGGGCTCTCCAAACATCCAAAATGATTATACTATTATTCCAAACAGCCAAACATCTACTTTGATATAGTAGCATAATAAAGGTCTCATTAATGACAAGATTTCTAAAACAAATAATAATTGAAAGAGGAGGCAAGCATGCAATATAATGGCCCAATAAGGATGTTTTACACTTATCTAGAATACACACTTGACAACATTGAAGACACTGTGTATTTAATGATTCACCATTCAAGACAGCTTTGTAGTTAGCAATTCTTCAGGCAAGAATGGACTTTCGGGCATTAATGCTCACTGCACAAACATAACTACCATGACACCGGGTAGCACACTGCGAGGATATTTCTCTGTAGCACACCGAAAACAGTTATTTCTGCTTATCATTCCCTGACAAATACGAAACTATCAAGCTTCAATAACAAGATCCTTAGGACATAGACCCTAACCCTTAAACCATTGGTATTGTTTCACAAGTCTCCCTACAAATAAACATATAAATATCCTATCTCACTTCAAAATCCCATCTACAATGAGAACAGCTGTGCTGTTTCTGGGTTTGAAATCTGGCTGTCCACCTTGGTGTCATGGTTACGTCACTGTCCACTTGTGCATTGAATGTGAACATTTTGCGCACTGCCCTAGACCAAATAAAATCCCTGCCCAAGTTCAAGTTGTGGTGAAAGGGAGGATTTCATCAACAGAAGAATCTAGAAAATGTCACAGTTAAGAGTTATGGATACTGGCGCTGCATGACACAGAGATGAAACACAGAAACACGGAATATCTAACGCAACACACATACCCACACTGCTGTAGTCCTGCTGATGTAAAATACACTGTATACACCATCCACAACACATGAACGGAGTGGTTTACCACCTCTGTTTTTCACAATAGTCAGTTCATTCCTCCTCTTTATGCACTGTTAATTCTTATCTCGATTTACATGTAAAATCTGTCTGCTGCCCATCCTTCCTGTTAACCTGTTATGAAAGTAGTCTATTTACACCAAACAAATTTGTATGATAGAATATATTCTGACTTGTAGTCCACAGAGTAGGGCTGATGCCAGTGCTTCATTTTCTCAAATTAAATATCCATGTGCCTCAGTGGAAGCACTGAGATCATTTGTGTTTGACACCAGGTATGGCTGTGGAATGCTTCACTGTGTTTGACACACTGATACAGAAACTGGCTACTGTGAGACTGACCGCCTGTGAGCGTTTGGGGCGGCGGAGGGGCTGACGGCAGTGCCCGCTGCTCGTTCAGGACAACGAAAAATATATTTTCACTAGGAATCTACCTTACAATGTTTTCACGAAATGTACAAAGAAAATTCCACTTGATTTCACTCCACTGGCATTTATCAACCTATAAACCGATTAGCGGCATTACTCCCTCACAAATTGAAAATAAAGCCGATATGTCAATATTTGACTCTTCACTCTTCTGAAAAAGGTCAGTAATCAGAGGGTGTAAGCTCTATGGCACAACTCACAAACACACGCTCTTAAGCAGGAATCACACAGGTTAGAAAGAAATCCAGAAGAATTACACACGTCAATGTTTGCATGTTTGTTTCGATACATTATACTTGTTATAATTGGCCTTGTTCTGAGACATCATGTATACCTATTCTGTATTTTCCACTGTACCTCAGCTCATATGATGCACTGCATACCTTTGAATGGTCTAAGAACTGTATGATAAAATAACCAGTCAGAACTGGCTTGTACTACAAGGACAGATGAAACTTCTCTATTTTGTCAAGATATGACTATATCCAAAACAACACACACACATACATTCCAAGATTCCTGTCCACGCCACTAGTAACTGGCCAATTACATTTGGTTGCGTGTAAGCCCAACCTCTGTACGGGGCAGGCCCAGCCCAAGAAGATAAATGTGAACCATTCCCGGACATCGGGGCACACTCTTTGCCCAGTGCTGAGCGTAGCGCTGGGCCCAGCGCTGTTTTACTTTCCATGAGACTATAATAAACCATGCAGTTGTGAGCTGAAGATTTCTCCAGATTTCTCCGGTTTGTTCTTGGGCTTCCAACAAAAGAATCGGGCATATTCTAACAATTTGGTGACGTGACCCGGATCGGTTGACTCTGAGGCCGCGTCCAATTGAGGACCACCGGAGACGATTGGAGGAAGGCTTTGTTCAGACAATTCCAGGTGCCTAAAAACCATAGTTGGACTCTCTCCTCGACACATGCCCACAGCAAATTCTGCAACTGGACCAATCCAGGAAAGGCTGGTTACAGAGGAATGGTCACGGAGATCTGCAACGAGATCCTGCGAGCGGTTCCCAAGATGTGTCGACATGAGCAGGGTTGCAGCATGCACACAAAGAGATGAAGAACCGCCAACTGCATTCCTAGCCGGACTCCTGCAGATATGCAGACATTGCTGCGGCTATGAAGAACCTAAAGACGACTACTACGCTGGGGCCCTGTTGAACTGGCTGACAGTTTTGACACAATACAGAGACAACGTTCCTACCTAATTTTTGATTGACAAGATAGAATCATGTCAAAAGGGGGAATGTTATAATTGGCTTTGTTCTGAGACATCATGTATACCTATTCTGTATTTTCCACATTACCTCAGCTCATATGATGCACTGTATATCCTTGAATGGTCTAAGAACTGTAAGATAGAATAACCAGTCAGAACTGGCTTGTACTACAAGGACAGATGAAACTTCTCTATCTTGTCAACAACACACACACATATATACATTCCAAGATTCCTATCCACGTCACTGGTAACTGGCCAATTACATTTGGTCGCGTGTAAGCCCAACCTCTGTACAGGGCAGGCCCAGCCCAAGAAGATAAATGTGAACCATTCCCGGACATCGGGGCACGCTGCAGCCTTACATTTGGGTTAAAATATACAGCAAGTCATAGTTCAAGATACCAGTTTCCACAATCAAGTAACTTCTCGAAACGTCTAATTCTGTTGTCATTTCAGACCCTGTCACTCCCTTGTGCCTGCCCTCCCATCAGTTAATTCCACTCACCTGCTCATCATCTCCACTCACCTGTTCCCCATTCCCTAATCAGCTCCCTAGCTTAAAACGAGATCACTTCCACCAGTCCCTGCGAGATTGTCTTCATGCCCTTTGCCGTAGCTTTCCGTTTTCCATACCATAGCCTGACCTAGATCTTTGCCTTTCTTTTTGACCTCTGCCTGTTTCCCAGATTCTTGGAGTGTTTTGGTATACTCGGTAAAGACTTTGTTTTTTTGCACCTGCAACTCCGAGTCGTGAGCCTGGGTTCTTTCCCTGTGATCCATGACACAAGAGTATGCAATGCATTATATAGCAGCAGGAAAAATAAAGGCTACAATATTATAAATAAACAATTTCTTATTATTACAATTGTATCTACAATTATTTATAAGTTCCTTTCACATTATTTTTCATTTAAAAGTAAGTCGCTGTATTACTATAACACAAAGCAAAAAAAAAAAACTACAGCTATAAGGCTATTATTGTGAAGCAGCAGCAGGAACGGTGAAAAATGATCTGCTTCTTGCTGAGTTTAATAGACCATAAACCTTTTGTATAATTTGACTTATTGGGTGGTAAAAATGGCCAAAATTTGATTTGGTACAAAGCCTTTACCTTTACAATACTATGCTACCAAATTGTACGGCTCCATAATGTAAACTGTACTACACCATTCAATACTGTACACTGTATCATAATGTAATGTACAGCTCAGGTTGATAAAAACAGATCATTATAATCATGATTCCTTCTGCTGAAGCTGGTAATGAGCTGACAGACTGTCCCTACTTCACTCAGCACCACATGACTGGCTCTGTAAGTGTGGGTCTGTGTGTGTGTGTGTGAGTGGACCCCTGTGAAGTGGGGACTTTCTGGTTAATCTCCAGCTGGCCAATAAGCAGCTTAACTGTCACTGGAGTGCAGCAGGCTAATTACTAGTTTGTGGCTAGTCTAATATGGTTCAGAGCCACACATAACCATCCGGAAGGTAGCCTTTACATTAATATAAAACAGAGAATATTATCGGTTGTTACTTTGAATAAGGTTGTGACAGTTTGACTTCCTCTCCAGTAATCAAACGTGTTATATTCCTGATTCTTTTTAAAAGGGCACGTTTTTTAGTTTGTATAATTTGGCAATTTTATTTTGTCTGCCTAAATTTAACTGTGGAAGTGAAAATGTTATGTGGGAATAGAATAAGACTATCTGGGATTGCTGTAAGTCTGTGACGCTACTCTGTTGCTCACTCAGAGAAACTGTAGGTTAACCCTTCATGGAGAAGCTTGATGCATGCATACACCTTGCATAAAAACAAAGGAGTCCAACTGTCCACGTAGCTCATAAAAGAGCAGTGAACTGAGCATACAGTATACATGTAAAAACAGAACTATCCCTGCATAGTACTACTATATACCTACACATCACATTTAATCCAAAGGAAAATAATGAGTCCAAAGACAATGATTTAAGCATGTAGAACCAGAAACAACATAAGGGCCCATACTCTGATTAAACACTTCACAAACCCACTGAAAAAAAGTGTAAATGCAGGCAATGCCATCGTGTACCGGTGACATTATGTTGAGCTGAGTAACACAGATGTGGTTGCCCAGCCAAAACTCAGCCTGGTTTGAATCATCACACACATACTTTGATTTAAAAAAAATAAAAATAAAATAAAACTTATCAGAAACATGATCATGAACATGCAAAACTTCTGATTTAAAAACCATCTTTTGGAAAAATGTATTGTATTGTGCGTGCGGTGTAGTTGAAATTTTGAAAATACATTTAGGTCAACACGTTTGTATTTGATACTGTAATATGTATAATCCAGTATACAAACAGGATGGTCAGACAAGGTACTCTTCCACAAGATCTGTTCTATTAAGATGCAAGGTTGCATATACAGTTCACAATATCCACTCACTATCTGTATACATGGCTTTGTAGTTACAGGCAAAAGGTCTAGTGAGTAATCCTCTTATAATCTCAATTACCTTAAAGGTAGAGAGAATGCGGGCTAGAGAGAGAGGAATTTTTCATAAACTTCATGCAGATGACGATAAGTGGAGCTTTTTCGATGTTAAGAACCGAAGAAATACAAACTTAACATGTCCTATTAATGCTTTCAAAAAGCTAGTCTTTTTAAGCAATGTATTACAGTAATTGCAACAGTAAGAGCTGACCAAGACTAGCACGGTGCGAAATACCTGCGATCTTCAATTTGCAGACAATTTCTGATATTGTAGGTAAAGGTATTTTAACTTGCAATTTTTTCTGCGGACCGCTGTGCAGTTTGATCTGGTCAGCCTTTGGTTGCAGTTTGCATTGGTGGTTGAGCAAAAACCCCTGTCGTGTTTAGACTAGTTTCACGTGTTCATATTTACAGACCAATATCCCTATCTATAATAGAGTTTATTCATGTTTATTGAGAATACAGTTTGACTAGAAGATGCTTTTGAGCATCAAAATGTATGTCTGTAAGATGATATGATAAAGGCTTCACCATAGTAAGAAAGTTGTAGTAGGGCTGGAACATTAACATGGGTACCTGCACACAGTTTTTAAAAATTGCAGGTAAAATTTCGGACAACTTACAATAATGTAGGCAACAAAAAAAAAAGTATTTTACACCTGACTGAAAATACCACCAACCAACTGACCAATAGTTAAAATTGCATCCATGGGCCTTTGCTTTTGAAAGAAGGGACAGATAGGGTCAGCACAAGGGTAAAGAGCTGTTCTATTCAGTGCAATATACGATTACTGCAGCCGCTCTGTTATTAGTACAAGACATAGCATGAGTCACTCCGTACAGAACACCACTGCATGGACACAAACACCAAGTGTGTTTCATGACTTGGCTGAGTAAGAGGTCACGGTAGATAGAACTTTGAGGTTTGATAATGACAGTTATCCAGTTTCAGTCTGGCTTTATTTTAAGGTACCACCCATGCATGCATATGATGAATGACCATTCTCATTTACAGCAATAACGTCACTATGTTGACAACTGACAACCCAATGTTGACAGCTGTCATTAAAAATTCCAAATTCTACAATAATGCATTTCTCCTTCATGTTAGGGGTTTACTGAGGAGTACATCATATGTGCTGTCAAACACTAAAATAAACATGGCAGATGGTTTAGCAACTAGGAAAGTTGATGATAAACAACAAATAATAAAGACCAATAACTCTTAACTGCCATATCAATATATTAATAATACAATAAAAAAAATACATATACATTTCCACATAGCAAATAGCAGCATCATTAATAGAACATTAGTATTCATTGCACTCCTGCACATCTGCAGTGCTGCTCTGAATGGATTAAAACATACCAAAAAAAATCATGTTGTTTTATCCATAAAATGTTTCTGCTTCTCATGAAAAACAGGAAAGCGGTTTGCAACATTTTTTCATTGCAGCGCTGACACTCTCAGGGGTGTCCAAACTACGGCCCGCAGGCCATATGCAGCCCGCTGTGCAGTTTGATCTGGCGCCCCGAGCAACCCCCCCCCCCTCAACATCGGCCCGTCGGTTCATTTTTAATCACTGTTTTGGCAATTCAGCAAAGAAGTTTTGACACCCCTGCTCTAACACACTCTGTCAATTTTTCACCAGCCTCAGCAGACAGGCAGATTTTAAATGTTCCCCTGTCAATCTATGACATGAACATGTTGTGGGGTTAGTCTGGTGGAAGCCAACTGTCCCCAGTCTGACTACCTTCACTCACAGGCAAAAATTGTTGCACTCCTAAGCAATTCTACCAGACACTTATCCTAAAATTAAAATGTGGGGTACAAATAACTAAATTGTCAAATGAGATCAGATGAGTCAGTCAAAATATTTCTTGCCCTGACACTTACTATGTTGGAAAGTGTTTTTCAGTGCAACATGATACAGTCCTACAGATAATAAACACACTAAGAACTTTGTAGACAAAAATGTCCCAGACCAAATCACCAGTGCAAACAAAAGGGAGAATATGCTTACTTCACAAGCACATCTCGCTGAAGGATCACGGTCATTAACTCTCTCATTATGTCTTAGATGGTCCAGACTGGCAAAAAATGTGAGTGTGCATGTCTCTATGTGTAAGTATGACAAAGTTTGAGACTGAGTGTGTTAATTGGATGTTGCCCAGTTTTTCAAGGAAGTCCAGAGGAAGTCATTAACTTCTTCAAAGGACCATGTGTGGGTCTATGTGTATGTTTGTGTGCGAGAGAGAGAGAAGCTTGCTAAACTCTGTCATGCTCCCATTTGGGCCTCTGAGATGATTTATTGCCTACCAACATATGCACAACCTAATAAACTTAACCGCAAAAAAAAATCTCACAGGCCACCGAGTTAGGGGGGTATGCAAAGCTCACGAATGTGTTGATGGTGTGAGTGGGTGTGTCCGATGCGAGTCTCCCGTGTGTGTTGACGGTGTGTGTGGGTGTGTGTGCGATCAAGTCTCCAGTGTGTTCCCGGGGTGTGTGTGTGCGTGCGATGCGAGTCTATCTCGTGTGTGGATGGAGGGGTGCGATGCGGGTCCCTCGGATCCACAGTTTATGAAACACTGACTTAGACAGTCTCTTTATTTGTGGTACATTTACGCAGGAACATGACTCAGTCAGCCCGCTGCTGCTGCGTTATAATGACTGCTGAGACATATGAGCAAGCTCTGCTACATGTTAACAGCCGCCTAAACCTGACCTCTGCTCCACTGCAGTATGGAGGTTTTCAAAAAAATAACAATTTAACGAAAGAAACAAGTTCAGTCTACCAAGGCTGCAAGTCACAAAATGCCCAGTAGAAGGTTATAGTTGATGTGCTATGTATGTAGTGGCAATTGCAAGCGTGCAGTTTCAGTGGTGATAATCTAAACTGACCATTTTCTGGCATGAGTGAGGTGATTCACCAGAAGCCTCCAGACCAACCTCAGTCTAAGGGGAAAGAAGTCTGCCTTTTGTCAAACAGCGACTTCATTTTGTGCTTTAATGCTAGTGGTGGAGAGCACCCTTCAACATGTGACTACCAAATCTCTGATTTGAGATCTGGAGATTGATGGACATAGTGTAGCTCTGTACAGAACTACCTGTATTCACTTTGTTTCTACACTCCCAGTTGGTTATTTATTGGATTTCGGATTGCTTATTACTAAAATGTCATAAATGCTTTGCAAAACTAATAGGTTTCACTCTGTGTGTTAATACCTATACTGTTGTGTGAACACAACTGAGTAAAACCTATGGAATTTCTTAGTATGTAGTTATGCCATCTCAGACTGACTAAAGTTCCACCAAATAGTGAACCTGTGAAAGGTTGAAATGTGAATGCGTGTCACTGAAGCAAGATAAATTGCAGTGTGAGCTACTGCTTATCCTCTGAGTGCATTATCACTCACGGTGGGATTGAGTCAGTATGGAAGAAATGTGCTTTAAAGCAGAGTACAGAGATGACAAATATACCTGATTATGTCATGCAAAACACTCTCTGCTTGTGAGCATTCTGTGTAACATGGATAACTATGAAATTAGTTGTGCCATCTTTTAGCTTTATGAATGACCACAATAGATGAAATGAGAATCAGATGAGTGAGTCCAGTGTCCACCCCTCTGTTCTGTATCCGTTTCATGCAACTTGTTAGCTCAGACCTGATCATTAGCTGATTAGGTCTCCTGACAGTAAGAGGCCTGGGGTGGCACAATGGACTTACTGTTCACTTGGCTCTGAGCGAGCGGCACAGAGAGAGAGGGCTTGTGGTTTCGATAGAGCATTCCCACAGTCAGCCTGACTGTGATTGTTTTTGTCACCTATTAAAGCAACATTTGGATTCCACGACATTCCCCTCTGGAACACAATCAAAGGGGGGCTGTGTGTTTGCTTCTGGAGCCAGAGTACTTCTACTACTACAACTACTACAGCATGCACTGTATTTCAAAGCTATGCCAAGAATGCTGTCACTCCATCTGGAGACAGACAGCTTGTCAGATGCCATAACTCTGAGGTGGGCAGATGCAGAAGGGCTGCAATGCACACATTCAATAGTTTTAGTCTTAAAATAGTGATACTAGGATGGATTTGTATCACAAGATACCACAGCACAGTTTTTTTTTCTTATTCATCAATTTATTTGACCAAATGCCAAACTTTACAGTAAAATGTATGGTAATATATCATGAAACTGCAAATCCTTTTGATTTGCTAAATAACAAAAAAATAAATTTTATGAAATGATGTTCTTCTTAAGGAACCATATGAGCATCCCTCTGTAGTTGAAGTGTACATACACCACACATACATATATTTTAAGGCACATTTAAACAGCAAGAGCAAAAGAATACGAAGAGTGATTCAAAGTAGGCAACTGGACTGGTTGAAGATTTTCTTAAAAGATGTTCCACCTCTCATCTGAGAGGCTTCTTCAGTTCTAACTGGCTGCTGCAACAGTTCTGGTATTTAATACATTTATACATTGAAGAATACAGAAGCCTCAACATCCACAAGAAACCCACAAACACAGACCAATATCTACTTTTGATTCCCACCACACCCTGGAACACAAAGTGGGAGTCATCAGGACTCAAAATCACAGAGCCATAAAAATACCCACACACACAAAAGGTAAACAGAATGAACAGAACCACGTCAAGGCAGCCCTCAAAACCTGTGGCTACCCAAACTGGGCCACTCTGAGGCAGAGGCTGGTCCACCCTAAGGATAAGCTTCCCAGACACAAACATAGCACTGTGGTTTATTCAGTCCAATGCTGAGGACTGTACTGATTTATACATAGGATGCGAATGGCACAACACCGGAGAGCAACCTCCTCTGGCCAGGACTCAGCTGTTCATTTACATCTGAAGGACAGTGGACACTCTTTTGAGGAAGACAACGTTCACATTCTGGCCAGAGAAGTCAGGTCTTTGGAAAGAGGGGTAAAATAAGCCATCTTTCTTAACCTGGAAAAAAAACATCAAAATAATCTCTTAACAGAGGAACTCTCAGTTGAAGCTATAGCCCTCTTTTACACCCAGTCTCAGGCGAAACCCAAAACCTGAATCTGGGCCAGATGGCCAACGACCTGCAAGTTTAATAGAGTGGTCATCTAATTAGGTATTCATCCTCTGATTTGCTATTCATGTCACAGAGGAGAAATATCTGAACTTTTCCAGCCGCTAGTTAGAACTGAAGAATCCTCTCCGACGAGAGGTGAAACGTCTTCAAGAAAATCTTAAACCAGTCCAGTTGCCTACTTTGAATCGCACTTCATATTACCATGACCTGGAGGACTGAGAACCAGCAAGAGCAAACTAGCTCCAACCAGTCTAGCGAGGTCAAGCTTCAGTCACATTTCAGATTTCATAGAAGCAACAGGTTTCTAAAAGAAAGGTGCAGTCACTCATTGCATCTATAGTTGGTATTGACGAAAACGATTTACTGTTAATTAGGACTAAATTAAGTTTGGTAGTATGGGGAAAATATTTAAAATTAATATAAAAAAAAACAGTGGCTATCATGTTTTTAAAAATCATATTACTCACTTTCACTAAATTTGTTTGTTTTTTTTAAAGATGAGAGAACTGGCTTCATTCAGACTGGAGAGGTATGTGTTTGAGGAACATGCAATTTGCAGGCCTTTGTATTGGTAAAGTCTTTCTAAGCTGTGCCTTGATCATGCAGACAAGCTCTAAAAATGCTGTTCACCTACTACAAGAACTGTAGGATAATCACTTAATTTAGTAGCAATCAGAAACATACACAAACACACAGGCACGCAGGAACTTAAGCACACACGCACACAAACACACACACGGTGTGACTGCTTATAGTTGTGAAGGCCGTGTTAGGAAAAAAAAAAGCATTCCCAAGTCCATTAACTTATCATAAACATAGACATCCTCTAAAAGCCATCTGAAGTTATGAGGAGCTGCAAACTTGTCCCCACGGGACACACAGGAAGGGACACATTTGAAAGTGCAGTGTCTCGAACAAAGCATTGCTTCGAGGAAATCATACACACGTTCTTGCTTGATGTCAGTGACAGACAGTGAAAGTCAAACCCGTGATTAAAAATACCTGGCACACCGTGACAGCGGCAAGCGCACCGCCCGACTCTCTACTTTAAATTGAACTGTTGTTGTACTAGAAACGAGACTGTCACGATGCCCGCTACCGCTCCACGTCCACGCGTGTCCGTGTCTGCGACCACCAAACCCACCAAGTGATGCTGTAACTCAGTAGCTGGAGCTCGTGCTAGAGACGTCGCAGCCACCCCCCACCAAAGACCCCTACCTGCGACTTACCCCGGCGAGATGTCGCCGGTGCGACACGTAGCTCGTGAAACATACGGACACGTAAAAAGGACAGCGTTAAAAAGAAACACTCACATGTTGGCTGCGGAGTGTCCTGCAGCTCCTCTTGTCAGCCTACTCGCGCACACCTTTGAAGCATCCCGTCTCAGTCCTCACCCGCTGAGCTCCTTCCCCTCCACTCAAAGCTAAGCAAAGCCGGCCAAAGCGGTGTGGGCGGTCAAGAGCCGCGCGAGCACCGTGGCGAACTTCCGGTCGGCACTTTCAACTTGGAAATATGAGAAGGATTCTTTTACTATACAGTAAGGGTGAGCTCGTATCCGGTCAGCTCTGGCTGCAAGATCAACTTCAACCTCTTTACTGAAAATCCAGTGGCATAAAAGAGTGGACAGATTTTCAAATGTTTCTTTTATTTATTTGTTTTATCTTAGTATTTCTTCTGCAAACTGGTAGAGAAAACCTCGTGTCACTTGTTCAATCATGTATCTATGTATACCAGAACACTTTGAGTTGAATGTTCTGCAAGGAATGAAAAATGGAAAGACAATTAAATGCCAGGGTTTTATATGTTGACAGTAATTATTTTAATTTAGTTTGATTTGTATGGCGCCAAATCATAACAGACGTTATCTCGAGGCACTTCAAGATTATGATTGATGTAGTTACTCTGATAACAACAAATAATATATATATATATACTGTATATATAACTATTATTCCTTATTCAAAATAAGAAATGACAGAGTCAAAAACAACAATTTGTCTTTTTTTTAGAGGAAGAATTAGATCAGTATAATATGGCACCATTTTAAGACAACTTCAAAATATGAAGGCACTAACACTAGCTCTGTATTAGAAAAACGCTTCTGGGCGATTGTATATTATTTTTGAAAGTTTTAATTATCTTAAATCTTTCTTAAAATACCGACCACAGACATTTTTATGTGTACATACTGTTGTTGTATGAGTTCAATAATAAATAATAATACATATTATCATTATAATTATAATTTGAAATTTGAAACTAAAAGTATAAAACAGTACAAGACAACACATCTCTCAATATTGTTGTTAAATTAAGTAGAAATTCTTAATATATCTTTTTTTCAGGCTACCTGGGACACTATCAAACCTGGAAGAATATATTGTGTGATTTAATACTGCCCTCTAGTGATCCATCCGTTTTTGTGCTTTCCAAGATAGTTGTAAAAATGTAGTAGTAGCCATCGCCGAATCTGGATGATCAGCCCACTGGAATAGCTGCATGAATCACATGGCAGTGAATTGTATTTCTATGCACAGTTGATAGTCCTCAAAACCTTGGTTTTCATTGGATGTTTCCAGATCAGATCTTACCCAAACACACTTTTACTAGCTGCAGAGTGGTTTGGGGACACAGGGCTTGGTTTTGCAATTTCACTACCAGATGCCACGAAATGAATGGTAGTGAAATGCCCTGAGTTTCTGTACATGTGAGCAATGACGAGATTAGTCTGTCAGATGATAGATTGATTTCCCAATGTTGACAACGAGAGGATTGGAGTGGAAAAAATAAATATTAAAGAAAGAGAGAGAAGGACGAATGACAGGAGGCCTGGAGGCATCCACTATAAAGGTTTGGTAATAACAGTTCAGATGTGTTAACTCTGTAATTACTGCGCGTACTGCAATGACAATGTTATTGCAATGGACTATCATCCACAACTTAATTAAGCAGAATATGAATTTGGTTAAAATAAGCTAATCCAACATATCACCCAATACCCTCAGACAACAAACATAGTTTGAGCATGAGGATAACAGTCTCGCAAAATTCACTTCCCAGTTATGCCATAAAAGGCTGTATTTCCTGTTCCATATGTCAGGAAGTGAATCATAAAAATAACTTGGTCCAGGGATTGACTTGTTGCTTTTAGAGATCCAGAAAGGATAGTCTGTTATTAACAATGTTTCTAAAGCACCACCGATAATGTTGTGTCACAATGTGTAGCATTGTCAATTAACTAAATATAGTCAATCGGAGAACAGTTTAAAAAAAAACATCTTGCCACAACAAGGCAATACATTTCGACAATGGGAAGTCCCATTAGGGAAGTCTGCCTAACTGGTATGAATGAGTAAAGGTTGGGCTGTCAAACATTCCCAGTGCCTATATTACATTATAAGCATGGAGTATAATGCATTTTGTATTGTATTTTTTTAAGCATTAGGGAATCATGCTCACTCCATGGCCATTTTGATTCTGATTTAACAGGTGTCAATGAATTTAGAATTGTAATACAAGATGCAGACCTAATGAGATTAATTATCATGAAGTCATTTAGAATTATTTAGGTATTTATTCATAGTTGATTCAAAGTATTCATGAAATATATAGTCCATTCATAAAAAACATGATTTCAATAACAGTGGAATAATTTCAAGTTTCAACCCTCAACAGGTCTAGATCACTCATACATTATGTTCATGTCTGAAATTAAGCTCTTCTAAATCAATAAAACAATGGTCCTAAGAGGCATAAAACTCAACACCCCCTCTGCCCGTGTACAAACCTCTGGTACACAGGCAACCAGCTGTGACATGCACAGTGAAAAGATGGTCTAAAGAGTCTGAGGAGGCTCTGAGGGACTGTGTGGGAAGAACTGGGGAGGATATTGACAGCCTCACACACTGCATAGCGGATTATATCAACTTCTATGTGGAGAACACTGTACCCACCAACACTGTACGGTGCTTCTCTAACAACAAACCATGGATTTACCCAGATATAAAGGCACTCCTCAAGGAGAAGAAGAGGGCCTTTAAGTCCGGGAACAAGGAGGAGCTGAAATCTGTTCAGAAGGAGCGGAGGAGAAAGATAAGAGCTGGAAAGGACAGCTACAGGAGAAAGATGGAGGAACAGCTGCAGCAGCAGAATGTCAGTGCGGTCTGGAGAGGCCTTAAAACCATCTCCGGGCACAAGGGGCCATACTCCCAGGCTGTGGAAGACCTGAAGTGGGTAAACGACCTGAACCCGTTCTTCAACAGGTTTGATCAAACATCTACCCCTCTCTGAGCCAGTCGAACCTGCTGCAAACCCCCTCATCTTCTTCACCGGTGTATTGTCCTATCCCCTCCCTCGGCCTCCCTCCAACAGCAATCACCCCACAGTTACCCCCCACCTCTTCTCACACCCACTCACCTCATCCATCCTCTGACTCACACACCCCCTGCTCCACTCTGTCCCTCTCTACCAACCAAGTGAGAAATGAGCTCAGAAAGATTAAGGCAAAGAAGTGTTATCATTGGCCTTGTTCTAAGATAGATCATATATACTTATTCTGCATTTTTCCACTGAAATTCAGTTCCTGTTGTTTATTTTTAAGTTGAGCTCAGATGGTGCACTATATGTCCTTGAATGATGTAAGAACAGTAAGATAGCACACCACTCACAACTGGCTTGTACAACATGAAGAAATAAAAGTTCTCTTTCTTGCCAGTTAGATTAGATACATGTCTGGTATAACTGGTTTTGTTAATGCATGAACAGATGAAACTATCGTATCAGTTACTTCTGTTGGATTGCATACGCGTACAAACCAACACACACACACATAATGATTAATACATTCCAAGATTACTGACCACGTCACTGGTAACTGGCCAATTACATGTGGTCGCATGAAAGTCCAACTTCTGTACGGGGCAGGCCTAGCCCAAAGAGGATCAAAGTGAACCATTCCCGGACATCGGGGCACAATCTGGCGGAGATCCTGCAGGAACTCTGACACTCTGTGCCCAGCGCTGGGCCTAGCGCTGGGCCCAGCACTGCTTTACTTTCCATGTGACCATAATAAACCATGCAGTTGTGAGTTGAAGATTTCTCCAGACCACAGCTATGGAAGACGGTACCAGTGCCAAAAACAACGCACCCCAAAGAACTCAGAAACTACAGGCTGGTGGCATCGCACCTGATTGTCCTGGTCCACCTCCAGCACTGGACCCCCTGCAGTTTGCCTATCAGTCTGGCATCAGAGTGGATGACGCCCTCATCTACCTCCAGCATAAAGCTCTCTCTCACCTGGAGAAGCCAGGGAGCACTGTGAGGATCATGTTCTTTGATTTCTCCAGTGCCTTCAACCAAATCCAGCTTGGACTTCTGGGTGGCAAATTGGAGCAAGCTCATGTCAACATTCACCTCACATCCTGGATCTTGGACTACTTGACCAACCGACCCCAGTATGTGAGGACCCGGGACTTTGTCTCCGACAGAGTTGTCTGCAGCACAGGGGCACCGCAGGGAACAGTCCTGGCACCGTTTCTCTTCACCCTTTACACTGCAGACTTCTGCCACAACATTCTATCCTGTCACCTGCAGAAGTTCTCTGACAACTCAGCGTTGGTCAGCCTCATTGCGAACGTGAGTACAGGGATCTGATGCAGCACTTTGTGTACTGGTGCCAACGGAACCATCTCCAGCTTAAAACCAAGGAACTGGTGGTGGATTTCCGCAGGCGAAAACTCACCCACACAACACCAGTGAACATCCAGGGAATGGACATTGAGATGGTGACATCTTATATGTACCTGGGTGTCCACCTGAACAAAAAACTCGACTAGTCTGATCATGTCTCTGCCCTGTACAAGAAGGGCCAGAGCAGATTGTATCTTCTGAGGAGGCTGAGGTCTTTTGGAGTCCACGGGGCACTCCTGAAGGCCTTTTGTGACTCTGTGGTGGCATCAGCCATTTTTTTTCGGTGTGGTCTGCTGGGGCAGCAGCATCACAGCAGCGGATAGGAAGAAAGCCAATTCGGTTCTGGAACAGCCCCTTGACCTAGTGGAGGTGGTGGGAGAGAGGAGAATGATGGCATAGCTATCATCTCTTCTGGACAATCTGTCCCACACGCTGCAGGACACAATCGCAGCACTGGTCAGATCTTTCAGTGAAAGACTCATTCACCCAAAGTGTCTGAAGGAGAGGTATCGCAGGTCCTTCCTACATGCCGCTGTCAGACTTTACAACCACCACTGCTCACAGTCAACCACTGTAACATAACTGTAACAAAATTCAACCCTTTGAAATACCTCTCTATTCTGTCTTTGGCAATATTTTTCCTAATAGTGCAATACTCTGTATGGTCAATTACTACTATTACTTGCCGTAAATTTCTAAATACTGGTATCATCTCAATATTAAATTTAAGTACTCTGTATAGTCAATTATTCTAACCAGCACTGTATCTTAAACTGCACATCATTTAACTATTACATTCAGTGAATTAAATTGCATGCAAAATTGTTTTATTGTGAATTTCAATATGCAGTATGGTCAGCTTACTCCATTTGCACTTTAAATTAAAAACTGCATATATTTTTCTTTACTTATAACAAAATTGCTATTATTGTATCCTGTGAATTTCATTTTGGTATTGTTAACTTATTCCACTGCACTTTAAAGGTAAAAACTGCAGTTGCTTGGAACACAATGCACATTCAACTCAACCTATTTAATCACTGTATACTGTGATTTTTTTTCCAATATATGTATGGTTAACTATCCACCTGCACTTTAGATCTCATAACCACATATTTCTATTAACCTGTAAGATAATGTAAATTTCAATTCCACATATTTTTTTGTACTGTAAATTTCACTCTTCCGTATGATTAGCTTTTCCATTCATACTTATTATTTAAACCGCATAACGTATTTCTTGCTCTCAATACTTGCCCTGCATATATTACTCTCTTACATACAGCCCCTTTTCCACTGCATTTACTCAGGTCACTGTATGTACATTGCATCTTCAGTACTTTGCTTCCACTTGGCACGGTATCTGTTTACTTTGTCCTAAACAGGTGTTTTTTATGTTTGTATACTTTTTACCTCTGCTGCTGCAACACTGCAAATTTCCACACTGTGGGACAATAAAGGATTATTTTATCTTATGTTTATAGGATAAATGAGATATATCTGTGTTGCATATAAACTCAGGGATTGTGGGGTGAATATATTTTGCAAGAAACAAGCTTCACATTAAGTTATTCAATATACAAGTGCAGGAGAAATAGATTTTACATTCTTATGACAAATTATAACAAAGTAATATTCAATTATTTCGTTTTTCTAAATTATAATATTACTACTTTTACTTCTACTAATAATACAACATTGAATAATCATTAGAATGATTATATTTGGTGCTTCACAAAAGGCGGGAAATTATTGCCTGACGCTTCTCCAACTCATTCAACCACTTGCAATTTATTAATCAATCAGTTGCCTTCAACTTCAGTATATACAGACAGACCTGCACACCATTATATGGTGAGATTGTTGTTTACCCCCTAGTATTAATACCTAAAACAACTATCAACCTTGTAACCTGCCTCATCTGAATCCCTTACTTGGTCTCTCTGTGCTATTGTAAATAATGATATTGGAATTCTTAGTGCTTTCTCAATGTTTAGTGGAAATTATTATACCCTACATATTACATTGATAATTTCCCAACACCTGCAACCAGTGGTCACTAACTATATAGTGTTTAGTCTGTTACTAAACAAGCATTGTGCATATGAATGGAAGAAAAATTGCTGACAGACAAGAGGAGACGGAAAATTGTAACCTGTTTAGGAACTTTAGGAACAAAAAGGTTGGGGAAACTGCTTTCATCCACTATGCCCCCAAACCGTGGAACACAATACCAAAAAGCATCAGCGAGGCAACCCCGGTGAACAATTTTAAACGGCAGCCTAAAACACGTTTAGCTTTTAATTAGAAATGTTTGAATTGTATGTATTTATAGATATTGGACCTAATTTATTATTTATTTTATTTATTTTTAACTTAATAGAAAGTCTCAATTTGGTTTAATAAAAGCCAGCAGCAAAGAAAAGTCTTGATTTATACCAACAGAAAACGGTAGAAACTAAATATTTATGTTTTATTGATTTTCAATTAACATTATAATGTGTTCATTACAATAATGCTGAATTTATTATTGACAATGATGCATGTCCTCATCGTCATTATGCACCACTGCAAGACTGTAAAAGTCCAAAAAGGCTGGGTTTTACTTTTATTGTAACAGGTCACTTTGGCTGCAGAGCTCAAAGAATGTCCACTTAGACAATGAGTGAAGTTTTTTTTAAATTTGGCAGATGGCCTTCGTGTCTTTCACTGCTCTGCGGTCGGTATTGATTGTGTGCTGATGGTTTTTACCGTGTGATTTCTGCTCATTACTGTGACCACACATTGTTCACTAGACAGCGATCTGATTATAGCTTTGGTCTATGTGCGCCTAG
This sequence comes from Colistium nudipinnis, assembly GCA_016785305.1. Classification (NCBI taxonomy): domain Eukaryota; kingdom Metazoa; phylum Chordata; class Actinopteri; order Pleuronectiformes; family Rhombosoleidae; genus Colistium; species Colistium nudipinnis. The sequence continues at coordinate 83,238 of JAFBJU010000906.1, read as the reverse complement.
CTCCAAAGTGCTGCTTCAAAACACCTTGTCAACTCCAAGAAAAGCTGCAATCTAGCTCTGGCAAATAAAAACATGTATTGACAGAGTAATCTGTCAGTGCTCTTAGTCTGCCATGTGCACGCTCTCAGACACAAACATACAGACACACACACACACATACACACGTACACACGCAAATACACACACACACACACACACACACACACACACGTTTCCCCAAGGATTGAGAGGAGTCAGAGGTGTCGGCTGGGAGTCATAAGGTCTTTGATTGGATGTTTGCAGAAAAGTGGGCGTCACTACGCCACAATGCTAAATATCGACCCAAGGAGACACCTTCACTAATATAGAGACAGACAGCAGAGAGATGAGAGAGAGAGACAGAGAGCAGAAAGATGATACAGACAGACAGACGGGCCAACACAGAGGCAGGCAGACAGTCTGACAGTAGAGAGATGATGGAGACAGGCTGACAGAGGCAGGCTGACAGAGACAGGTAGATTAAATTACGACCTGTCATTATGCTGTCATGTATGTACAGTATATCACAGCTCACAGACACGTAAATATTTCAGAATATGCCATTGCCGATGTGTGTGAATTGACCAGTGGCAAGCTGGATGGTAAGCAGTTGGTGCTGAATCTTCATTTTGAATTGACTACAGTGTTTAAACCCAGAGCTCATGGTGTTACATAATGTGCGTGGAATTGATGTCTTTACTGTAGCAATGCATGAAATGATCATTTGCCCAATGGGTATCTGGTACTGATGAACTACCACCTTGGTTTTATGGAGCCTTACTGTTGTGAACACACAGGTGAACTTTGAAAATACTTGTACTTGTTGTTGTTCCAGATAGCAAATGGCATAAAACAAATTCATGGTGATATCTTTTCATATTTTCGCTTAAGACAATGTTCTTGCAAAGATGATAGCAACGGTATGATGGCGATCATCATGTGCATGGAAACAGGTTGGATGGTGCTGACGAATAAGATGATGATGATGATGATGATGATGATGATGATGATGATGATGATGATGATGATGATGATGATGATGGCGACGGGGAATTAGTTTTCGATTAGCCACAGTGTCAGGTCATGGTGTCATGTCCCATCTCTTTGTCTGTGTGACTGATCAATACCAACATCACACACACTATTAGCAACTCCACCTCTCCTCTCTCCCTCCCTCTGTCAGAAACACAATTATCAACTCCCCGACCTCAATCACTCTAGCACTCTATGTCATCTGTTCCTGACTTTTCAAACACTATTCCCCTTTATTTTAGACCAAATTTCTTTCACCAAAGTTTTGTGCCAATGTGTGCACTTACAAATTCTTTCTGTCTCTTTTTTTAGTACCAGTAAAAAGGTGAAGTAGAGAGGCACTGGCTGCAACCAAAGCCTAATTCAGTTAAAACAGACATTAAATCATGAATGAATAATTAAATAACATCTAATCTTCCAGTAAAAATTAACCACAGGTGCATCTCATATGTTTAAAATGCTGATATCTACAAAATTCAGAT